>CM049320.1:10689963-11391487 GCA_026874595.1 Sipunculus nudus | reverse complement strand
GTAAAACCTTTCAATTTTGAAAATATGCAGTTTTCAGCTTCTAACTCTGTCAGTTTTTATGCTAGAGAGGTCAAAATTTTTGCATCTTGTAGCCCTTGGTGAGTTCTCGGTGATCCAACCAAAAATCTTGCAAAATCTCGCACCGTTTCTCGTCGAATGAGATTTCGCGATTTCACGGTGACATGCCCTATAGGCCACAGATATGCAGGCATCCTTTTGAAACTGATACATGTTACGTCATACACTAATATCTCGAAAGCAATTGTTCAGTTTTTGGAAAATTTCCGCTAGGGGGCGCTGCACTGCAACCCCGTACCTACTATCATTGTTTAACCATATCTCCAAAACTACACATGTTAGGTACATAAACTGTACACCATATGAATAGGCGTTTCATGGCCTTTCTGCCCATGACCTCTTTTGTTTAATCATACACGGTCCCCACAAATTTTAGCAACTTTGTAAAAATTAAAACCCGCATGCACAAATACATATGCCATCACGCATGCATGCACGCGTTTTAGTATGAAAGACAGACACGCTTTCCCGTGACTGCAAAAATTATAGCGTTCGCCGTATAAAATAAGTGACCACAGGCACTCTTTGCCGGCCGGTTTGCCATTTCTGTCGCGTTATAGTTTATTGCTTGCCGGAATCAGAGATTTCGACAAGTATGTTGATCAGTTCCGTTTGTTTGTTTGTCTGTATGTC
This sequence comes from Sipunculus nudus, assembly GCA_026874595.1. Lineage (NCBI taxonomy): Eukaryota > Metazoa > Annelida > Sipuncula > Golfingiida > Sipunculidae > Sipunculus > Sipunculus nudus. The sequence goes on along the minus strand of CM049320.1, from coordinate 11,390,776 downwards.
CCCGCTCTACAGGCCACAATTTTGCACCAATCGTCCTGAAACTTATAGATAGAGTGTATAATCGGTTCTTCTCGGAGCCTATTGTTTTTGGTCATGATCGGTCAAGGGTCAAGGTCAGGGTCACCAAAAAGCTCAAAAACGGTTTTTTCTTCATACCTTCGTCAAAAATAGCCGTAGGCACCTAATCTGTTGCCCGTTTTATTTGCCACTCGCATGGCCACTTCCAACACTGCAAAATTGCCTCATTTCGCTGTTACCATGGTTACGCAATTTTGGGGAGTAATCATGGAATTTCGTGATATTTTTCAAATTTGCAGCAATTTTACTGATTCTGTGATATTTTATGTAACATAAGAATATCTCGAAACGGGTTTTTCAGATTTTGGAAATGGCCGCCAGGGGGCGTTGCAGATGAAAAAACATGAAAATTTGTTTTGGTGCTATACCTCCAGAACTATTAAACATTGGGCCATTTCCATCACAGCACCTTAAACTAGGGTCCATGGGCTTGTTTTTGCGCATAGGTGCCAAAGTGCGCTATTGCCAGATTTCTCTATTTTTGGGGTAAAACCTTTCAATTTTGAAAATATGCAGTTTTCAGCTTCTAACTCTGTCAGTTTTTATGCTAGAGAGGTCAAAATTTTTGCATCTTGTAGCCCTTGGTGAGTTCTCGGTGATCCAACCAAAAATCTTGCAAAATCTCGCACCGTTTCTCGTCGAATGAGATTTCGCGATTTCACGGTGACATGCCCTATAGGCCACAGATATGCAGGCATCCTTTTGAAACTGATACATGTTACGTCATACACTAATATCTCGAAAGCAATTGTTCAGTTTTTGGAAAATTTCCGCTAGGGGGCGCTGCACTGCAACCCCGTACCTACTATCATTGTTTAACCATATCTCCAAAACTACACATGTTAGGTACATAAACTGTACACCATATGAATAGGCGTTTCATGGCCTTTCTGCCCATGACCTCTTTTGTTTAATCATACACGGTCCCCACAAATTTTAGCAACTTTGTAAAAATTAAAACCCGCATGCACAAATACATATGCCATCACGCATGCATGCACGCGTTTTAGTATGAAAGACAGACACGCTTTCCCGTGACTGCAAAAATTATAGCGTTCGCCGTATAAAATAAGTGACCACAGGCACTCTTTGCCGGCCGGTTTGCCATTTCTGTCGCGTTATAGTTTATTGCTTGCCGGAATCAGAGATTTCGACAAGTATGTTGATCAGTTCCGTTTGTTTGTTTGTCTGTATGTCCCCGCTCTACAGGCCACAATTTTGCACCAATCGTCCTGAAACTTATAGATAGAGTGTATAATCGGTTCTTCTCGGAGCCTATTGTTTTTGGTCATGATCGGTCAAGGGTCAAGGTCAGGGTCACCAAAAAGCTCAAAAACGGTTTTTTCTTCATACCTTCGTCAAAAATAGCCGTAGGCACCTAATCTGTTGCCCGTTTTATTTGCCACTGCATGGCCACTTCCAACACTGCAAAATTGCCTCATTTCGCTGTTACCATGGTTACGCAATTTTGGGGAGTAATCATGGAATTTCGTGATATTTTTCAAATTTGCAGCAATTTTACTGATTCTGTGATATTTTATGTAACATAAGAATATCTCGAAACGGGTTTTTCAGATTTTGGAAATGGCCGCCAGGGGGCGTTGCAGATGAAAAAACATGAAAATTTGTTTTGGTGCTATACCTCCAGAACTATTAAACATTGGGCCATTTCCATCACAGCACCTTAAACTAGGGTCCATGGGCTTGTTTTTGCGCATAGGTGCCAAAGTGCGCTATTGCCAGATTTCTCTATTTTTGGGGTAAAACCTTTCAATTTTGAAAATATGCAGTTTTCAGCTTCTAACTCTGTCAGTTTTTATGCTAGAGAGGTCAAAATTTTTGCATCTTGTAGCCCTTGGTGAGTTCTCGGTGATCCAACCAAAAATCTTGCAAAATCTCGCACCGTTTCTCGTCGAATGAGATTTCGCGATTTCACGGTGACATGCCCTATAGGCCACAGATATGCAGGCATCCTTTTGAAACTGATACATGTTACGTCATACACTAATATCTCGAAAGCAATTGTTCAGTTTTTGGAAAATTTCCGCTAGGGGGCGCTGCACTGCAACCCCGTACCTACTATCATTGTTTAACCATATCTCCAAAACTACACATGTTAGGTACATAAACTGTACACCATATGAATAGGCGTTTCATGGCCTTTCTGCCCATGACCTCTTTTGTTTAATCATACACGGTCCCCACAAATTTTAGCAACTTTGTAAAAATTAAAACCCGCATGCACAAATACATATGCCATCACGCATGCATGCACGCGTTTTAGTATGAAAGACAGACACGCTTTCCCGTGACTGCAAAAATTATAGCGTTCGCCGTATAAAATAAGTGACCACAGGCACTCTTTGCCGGCCGGTTTGCCATTTCTGTCGCGTTATAGTTTATTGCTTGCCGGAATCAGAGATTTCGACAAGTATGTTGATCAGTTCCGTTTGTTTGTTTGTCTGTATGTCCCCGCTCTACAGGCCACAATTTTGCACCAATCGTCCTGAAACTTATAGATAGAGTGTATAATCGGTTCTTCTCGGAGCCTATTGTTTTTGGTCATGATCGGTCAAGGGTCAAGGTCAGGGTCACCAAAAAGCTCAAAAACGGTTTTTTCTTCATACCTTCGTCAAAAATAGCCGTAGGCACCTAATCTGTTGCCCGTTTTATTTGCCACTGCATGGCCACTTCCAACACTGCAAAATTGCCTCATTTCGCTGTTACCATGGTTACGCAATTTTGGGGAGTAATCATGGAATTTCGTGATATTTTTCAAATTTGCAGCAATTTTACTGATTCTGTGATATTTTATGTAACATAAGAATATCTCGAAACGGGTTTTTCAGATTTTGGAAATGGCCGCCAGGGGGCGTTGCAGATGAAAAAACATGAAAATTTGTTTTGGTGCTATACCTCCAGAACTATTAAACATTGGGCCATTTCCATCACAGCACCTTAAACTAGGGTCCATGGGCTTGTTTTTGCGCATAGGTGCCAAAGTGCGCTATTGCCAGATTTCTCTATTTTTGGGGTAAAACCTTTCAATTTTGAAAATATGCAGTTTTCAGCTTCTAACTCTGTCAGTTTTTATGCTAGAGAGGTCAAAATTTTTGCATCTTGTAGCCCTTGGTGAGTTCTCGGTGATCCAACCAAAAATCTTGCAAAATCTCGCACCGTTTCTCGTCGAATGAGATTTCGCGATTTCACGGTGACATGCCCTATAGGCCACAGATATGCAGGCATCCTTTTGAAACTGATACATGTTACGTCATACACTAATATCTCGAAAGCAATTGTTCAGTTTTTGGAAAATTTCCGCTAGGGGGCGCTGCACTGCAACCCCGTACCTACTATCATTGTTTAACCATATCTCCAAAACTACACATGTTAGGTACATAAACTGTACACCATATGAATAGGCGTTTCATGGCCTTTCTGCCCATGACCTCTTTTGTTTAATCATACACGGTCCCCACAAATTTTAGCAACTTTGTAAAAATTAAAACCCGCATGCACAAATACATATGCCATCACGCATGCATGCACGCGTTTTAGTATGAAAGACAGACACGCTTTCCCGTGACTGCAAAAATTATAGCGTTCGCCGTATAAAATAAGTGACCACAGGCACTCTTTGCCGGCCGGTTTGCCATTTCTGTCGCGTTATAGTTTATTGCTTGCCGGAATCAGAGATTTCGACAAGTATGTTGATCAGTTCCGTTTGTTTGTTTGTCTGTATGTCCCCGCTCTACAGGCCACAATTTTGCACCAATCGTCCTGAAACTTATAGATAGAGTGTATAATCGGTTCTTCTCGGAGCCTATTGTTTTTGGTCATGATCGGTCAAGGGTCAAGGTCAGGGTCACCAAAAAGCTCAAAAACGGTTTTTTCTTCATACCTTCGTCAAAAATAGCCGTAGGCACCTAATCTGTTGCCCGTTTTATTTGCCACTGCATGGCCACTTCCAACACTGCAAAATTGCCTCATTTCGCTGTTACCATGGTTACGCAATTTTGGGGAGTAATCATGGAATTTCGTGATATTTTTCAAATTTGCAGCAATTTTACTGATTCTGTGATATTTTATGTAACATAAGAATATCTCGAAACGGGTTTTTCAGATTTTGGAAATGGCCGCCAGGGGGCGTTGCAGATGAAAAAACATGAAAATTTGTTTTGGTGCTATACCTCCAGAACTATTAAACATTGGGCCATTTCCATCACAGCACCTTAAACTAGGGTCCATGGGCTTGTTTTTGCGCATAGGTGCCAAAGTGCGCTATTGCCAGATTTCTCTATTTTTGGGGTAAAACCTTTCAATTTTGAAAATATGCAGTTTTCAGCTTCTAACTCTGTCAGTTTTTATGCTAGAGAGGTCAAAATTTTTGCATCTTGTAGCCCTTGGTGAGTTCTCGGTGATCCAACCAAAAATCTTGCAAAATCTCGCACCGTTTCTCGTCGAATGAGATTTCGCGATTTCACGGTGACATGCCCTATAGGCCACAGATATGCAGGCATCCTTTTGAAACTGATACATGTTACGTCATACACTAATATCTCGAAAGCAATTGTTCAGTTTTTGGAAAATTTCCGCTAGGGGGCGCTGCACTGCAACCCCGTACCTACTATCATTGTTTAACCATATCTCCAAAACTACACATGTTAGGTACATAAACTGTACACCATATGAATAGGCGTTTCATGGCCTTTCTGCCCATGACCTCTTTTGTTTAATCATACACGGTCCCCACAAATTTTAGCAACTTTGTAAAAATTAAAACCCGCATGCACAAATACATATGCCATCACGCATGCATGCACGCGTTTTAGTATGAAAGACAGACACGCTTTCCCGTGACTGCAAAAATTATAGCGTTCGCCGTATAAAATAAGTGACCACAGGCACTCTTTGCCGGCCGGTTTGCCATTTCTGTCGCGTTATAGTTTATTGCTTGCCGGAATCAGAGATTTCGACAAGTATGTTGATCAGTTCCGTTTGTTTGTTTGTCTGTATGTCCCCGCTCTACAGGCCACAATTTTGCACCAATCGTCCTGAAACTTATAGATAGAGTGTATAATCGGTTCTTCTCGGAGCCTATTGTTTTTGGTCATGATCGGTCAAGGGTCAAGGTCAGGGTCACCAAAAAGCTCAAAAACGGTTTTTTCTTCATACCTTCGTCAAAAATAGCCGTAGGCACCTAATCTGTTGCCCGTTTTATTTGCCACTGCATGGCCACTTCCAACACTGCAAAATTGCCTCATTTCGCTGTTACCATGGTTACGCAATTTTGGGGAGTAATCATGGAATTTCGTGATATTTTTCAAATTTGCAGCAATTTTACTGATTCTGTGATATTTTATGTAACATAAGAATATCTCGAAACGGGTTTTTCAGATTTTGGAAATGGCCGCCAGGGGGCGTTGCAGATGAAAAAACATGAAAATTTGTTTTGGTGCTATACCTCCAGAACTATTAAACATTGGGCCATTTCCATCACAGCACCTTAAACTAGGGTCCATGGGCTTGTTTTTGCGCATAGGTGCCAAAGTGCGCTATTGCCAGATTTCTCTATTTTTGGGGTAAAACCTTTCAATTTTGAAAATATGCAGTTTTCAGCTTCTAACTCTGTCAGTTTTTATGCTAGAGAGGTCAAAATTTTTGCATCTTGTAGCCCTTGGTGAGTTCTCGGTGATCCAACCAAAAATCTTGCAAAATCTCGCACCGTTTCTCGTCGAATGAGATTTCGCGATTTCACGGTGACATGCCCTATAGGCCACAGATATGCAGGCATCCTTTTGAAACTGATACATGTTACGTCATACACTAATATCTCGAAAGCAATTGTTCAGTTTTTGGAAAATTTCCGCTAGGGGGCGCTGCACTGCAACCCCGTACCTACTATCATTGTTTAACCATATCTCCAAAACTACACATGTTAGGTACATAAACTGTACACCATATGAATAGGCGTTTCATGGCCTTTCTGCCCATGACCTCTTTTGTTTAATCATACACGGTCCCCACAAATTTTAGCAACTTTGTAAAAATTAAAACCCGCATGCACAAATACATATGCCATCACGCATGCATGCACGCGTTTTAGTATGAAAGACAGACACGCTTTCCCGTGACTGCAAAAATTATAGCGTTCGCCGTATAAAATAAGTGACCACAGGCACTCTTTGCCGGCCGGTTTGCCATTTCTGTCGCGTTATAGTTTATTGCTTGCCGGAATCAGAGATTTCGACAAGTATGTTGATCAGTTCCGTTTGTTTGTTTGTCTGTATGTCCCCGCTCTACAGGCCACAATTTTGCACCAATCGTCCTGAAACTTATAGATAGAGTGTATAATCGGTTCTTCTCGGAGCCTATTGTTTTTGGTCATGATCGGTCAAGGGTCAAGGTCAGGGTCACCAAAAAGCTCAAAAACGGTTTTTTCTTCATACCTTCGTCAAAAATAGCCGTAGGCACCTAATCTGTTGCCCGTTTTATTTGCCACTGCATGGCCACTTCCAACACTGCAAAATTGCCTCATTTCGCTGTTACCATGGTTACGCAATTTTGGGGAGTAATCATGGAATTTCGTGATATTTTTCAAATTTGCAGCAATTTTACTGATTCTGTGATATTTTATGTAACATAAGAATATCTCGAAACGGGTTTTTCAGATTTTGGAAATGGCCGCCAGGGGGCGTTGCAGATGAAAAAACATGAAAATTTGTTTTGGTGCTATACCTCCAGAACTATTAAACATTGGGCCATTTCCATCACAGCACCTTAAACTAGGGTCCATGGGCTTGTTTTTGCGCATAGGTGCCAAAGTGCGCTATTGCCAGATTTCTCTATTTTTGGGGTAAAACCTTTCAATTTTGAAAATATGCAGTTTTCAGCTTCTAACTCTGTCAGTTTTTATGCTAGAGAGGTCAAAATTTTTGCATCTTGTAGCCCTTGGTGAGTTCTCGGTGATCCAACCAAAAATCTTGCAAAATCTCGCACCGTTTCTCGTCGAATGAGATTTCGCGATTTCACGGTGACATGCCCTATAGGCCACAGATATGCAGGCATCCTTTTGAAACTGATACATGTTACGTCATACACTAATATCTCGAAAGCAATTGTTCAGTTTTTGGAAAATTTCCGCTAGGGGGCGCTGCACTGCAACCCCGTACCTACTATCATTGTTTAACCATATCTCCAAAACTACACATGTTAGGTACATAAACTGTACACCATATGAATAGGCGTTTCATGGCCTTTCTGCCCATGACCTCTTTTGTTTAATCATACACGGTCCCCACAAATTTTAGCAACTTTGTAAAAATTAAAACCCGCATGCACAAATACATATGCCATCACGCATGCATGCACGCGTTTTAGTATGAAAGACAGACACGCTTTCCCGTGACTGCAAAAATTATAGCGTTCGCCGTATAAAATAAGTGACCACAGGCACTCTTTGCCGGCCGGTTTGCCATTTCTGTCGCGTTATAGTTTATTGCTTGCCGGAATCAGAGATTTCGACAAGTATGTTGATCAGTTCCGTTTGTTTGTTTGTCTGTATGTCCCCGCTCTACAGGCCACAATTTTGCACCAATCGTCCTGAAACTTATAGATAGAGTGTATAATCGGTTCTTCTCGGAGCCTATTGTTTTTGGTCATGATCGGTCAAGGGTCAAGGTCAGGGTCACCAAAAAGCTCAAAAACGGTTTTTTCTTCATACCTTCGTCAAAAATAGCCGTAGGCACCTAATCTGTTGCCCGTTTTATTTGCCACTGCATGGCCACTTCCAACACTGCAAAATTGCCTCATTTCGCTGTTACCATGGTTACGCAATTTTGGGGAGTAATCATGGAATTTCGTGATATTTTTCAAATTTGCAGCAATTTTACTGATTCTGTGATATTTTATGTAACATAAGAATATCTCGAAACGGGTTTTTCAGATTTTGGAAATGGCCGCCAGGGGGCGTTGCAGATGAAAAAACATGAAAATTTGTTTTGGTGCTATACCTCCAGAACTATTAAACATTGGGCCATTTCCATCACAGCACCTTAAACTAGGGTCCATGGGCTTGTTTTTGCGCATAGGTGCCAAAGTGCGCTATTGCCAGATTTCTCTATTTTTGGGGTAAAACCTTTCAATTTTGAAAATATGCAGTTTTCAGCTTCTAACTCTGTCAGTTTTTATGCTAGAGAGGTCAAAATTTTTGCATCTTGTAGCCCTTGGTGAGTTCTCGGTGATCCAACCAAAAATCTTGCAAAATCTCGCACCGTTTCTCGTCGAATGAGATTTCGCGATTTCACGGTGACATGCCCTATAGGCCACAGATATGCAGGCATCCTTTTGAAACTGATACATGTTACGTCATACACTAATATCTCGAAAGCAATTGTTCAGTTTTTGGAAAATTTCCGCTAGGGGGCGCTGCACTGCAACCCCGTACCTACTATCATTGTTTAACCATATCTCCAAAACTACACATGTTAGGTACATAAACTGTACACCATATGAATAGGCGTTTCATGGCCTTTCTGCCCATGACCTCTTTTGTTTAATCATACACGGTCCCCACAAATTTTAGCAACTTTGTAAAAATTAAAACCCGCATGCACAAATACATATGCCATCACGCATGCATGCACGCGTTTTAGTATGAAAGACAGACACGCTTTCCCGTGACTGCAAAAATTATAGCGTTCGCCGTATAAAATAAGTGACCACAGGCACTCTTTGCCGGCCGGTTTGCCATTTCTGTCGCGTTATAGTTTATTGCTTGCCGGAATCAGAGATTTCGACAAGTATGTTGATCAGTTCCGTTTGTTTGTTTGTCTGTATGTCCCCGCTCTACAGGCCACAATTTTGCACCAATCGTCCTGAAACTTATAGATAGAGTGTATAATCGGTTCTTCTCGGAGCCTATTGTTTTTGGTCATGATCGGTCAAGGGTCAAGGTCAGGGTCACCAAAAAGCTCAAAAACGGTTTTTTCTTCATACCTTCGTCAAAAATAGCCGTAGGCACCTAATCTGTTGCCCGTTTTATTTGCCACTGCATGGCCACTTCCAACACTGCAAAATTGCCTCATTTCGCTGTTACCATGGTTACGCAATTTTGGGGAGTAATCATGGAATTTCGTGATATTTTTCAAATTTGCAGCAATTTTACTGATTCTGTGATATTTTATGTAACATAAGAATATCTCGAAACGGGTTTTTCAGATTTTGGAAATGGCCGCCAGGGGGCGTTGCAGATGAAAAAACATGAAAATTTGTTTTGGTGCTATACCTCCAGAACTATTAAACATTGGGCCATTTCCATCACAGCACCTTAAACTAGGGTCCATGGGCTTGTTTTTGCGCATAGGTGCCAAAGTGCGCTATTGCCAGATTTCTCTATTTTTGGGGTAAAACCTTTCAATTTTGAAAATATGCAGTTTTCAGCTTCTAACTCTGTCAGTTTTTATGCTAGAGAGGTCAAAATTTTTGCATCTTGTAGCCCTTGGTGAGTTCTCGGTGATCCAACCAAAAATCTTGCAAAATCTCGCACCGTTTCTCGTCGAATGAGATTTCGCGATTTCACGGTGACATGCCCTATAGGCCACAGATATGCAGGCATCCTTTTGAAACTGATACATGTTACGTCATACACTAATATCTCGAAAGCAATTGTTCAGTTTTTGGAAAATTTCCGCTAGGGGGCGCTGCACTGCAACCCCGTACCTACTATCATTGTTTAACCATATCTCCAAAACTACACATGTTAGGTACATAAACTGTACACCATATGAATAGGCGTTTCATGGCCTTTCTGCCCATGACCTCTTTTGTTTAATCATACACGGTCCCCACAAATTTTAGCAACTTTGTAAAAATTAAAACCCGCATGCACAAATACATATGCCATCACGCATGCATGCACGCGTTTTAGTATGAAAGACAGACACGCTTTCCCGTGACTGCAAAAATTATAGCGTTCGCCGTATAAAATAAGTGACCACAGGCACTCTTTGCCGGCCGGTTTGCCATTTCTGTCGCGTTATAGTTTATTGCTTGCCGGAATCAGAGATTTCGACAAGTATGTTGATCAGTTCCGTTTGTTTGTTTGTCTGTATGTCCCCGCTCTACAGGCCACAATTTTGCACCAATCGTCCTGAAACTTATAGATAGAGTGTATAATCGGTTCTTCTCGGAGCCTATTGTTTTTGGTCATGATCGGTCAAGGGTCAAGGTCAGGGTCACCAAAAAGCTCAAAAACGGTTTTTTCTTCATACCTTCGTCAAAAATAGCCGTAGGCACCTAATCTGTTGCCCGTTTTATTTGCCACTGCATGGCCACTTCCAACACTGCAAAATTGCCTCATTTCGCTGTTACCATGGTTACGCAATTTTGGGGAGTAATCATGGAATTTCGTGATATTTTTCAAATTTGCAGCAATTTTACTGATTCTGTGATATTTTATGTAACATAAGAATATCTCGAAACGGGTTTTTCAGATTTTGGAAATGGCCGCCAGGGGGCGTTGCAGATGAAAAAACATGAAAATTTGTTTTGGTGCTATACCTCCAGAACTATTAAACATTGGGCCATTTCCATCACAGCACCTTAAACTAGGGTCCATGGGCTTGTTTTTGCGCATAGGTGCCAAAGTGCGCTATTGCCAGATTTCTCTATTTTTGGGGTAAAACCTTTCAATTTTGAAAATATGCAGTTTTCAGCTTCTAACTCTGTCAGTTTTTATGCTAGAGAGGTCAAAATTTTTGCATCTTGTAGCCCTTGGTGAGTTCTCGGTGATCCAACCAAAAATCTTGCAAAATCTCGCACCGTTTCTCGTCGAATGAGATTTCGCGATTTCACGGTGACATGCCCTATAGGCCACAGATATGCAGGCATCCTTTTGAAACTGATACATACCACGAAGACACGTGCAATTGCTGCAAGTGGCGACAGGGTCCTTACGGTGGGCAGCCGGCGTGTGCAGCGGTGCGTGTCCGATTTTCCGGGCCCTGTCTATTATCGTACATGTTGGAGGCACAGTCGCAACTTTATTGCTTGCCGGAAATCTTCGATTTTCGAAAGCATGTTGGTCACCCGTGTATGTTTGTTCCTTCATCTTATGTATTATACTAATATCTCAAAAATTATTTTCATTTTCCTGATATGGCTGCTAGGGGGCGCTGCACTTGACCCTTCCAAAAAAATCAGTTTTTGAACATATTTCCGTAAGAGTAAACCTATATTACACAAACTATAGCTTATTTTCTTTCTCTTGGTCTTCTTCAAAACATGGTCAAGTCATCTGGTCTCCATCTTGTGTCACTTTGTCAGTATGTCTGTCCGTTTGTCATTTATCGTCAAATTCGCCTGCTTGCTGGTTTTTGCACTTTAGATATAGCAATCAACAAGTCAGATATGTGGACGAATCCTTTTGAAACTATTACATCTTATGTCATACACTAATATCACGAAACGCATTTGTCGTCTTCAGGATATGTCCACTAGAGGGCGCTGCAGTCGAACAACCCAAGTATATCATTATTTGGCCATATCTCCAAAATTATAAGCCTCAATTACATAAACTATAGCTTATTTTCTTCCTCTAAGTCTTCTCCATAACCTGATTAAGTCATCTTGTCTCCATCTTGTGTCCCTTTGTAAGTTTGTCTGTTTGTTTGTCAGTTGTCCTCAAATTCGCCGGCTTTTTGGTTCTTGAGTCTCACTGATAGCATTCTACAGGCCACCGTTTTGAAAGGATCATTTTTAGCTCAGCTGACTTTCAGTCATGCTGGGCTATAGCGATGGGTCTTTGTCCGTCGTCCTTCCATCTGTCCATCCTACTGACCGGCCGTCCGTCTGTTAGCAGGGCACAAATCGTAACTGTAAGGGCTAGGGTCATGAACCCTATGTAGTCTTAGAGGTTCTAAAATGATCTCCTTGCAAACCTGAAATTAGGTCACTGACCTATATTCTCGAAGTTACAGGGTGTGTATGCACCCCCCATAAATAATTCTTTTAGCTAAAATTTTCATCCAAAACCTTCCATCTTTCACATACAGCTCATCTACCAACAGGGGAAGAACCATAATTATTTTGAAGTCAACAGGTCAAAGGTCAAGGTCACAGGAGTCCCTTTATTTAATGCCTGTGGATGCATTTTAAGCCAAATCTTTCATCCCAATTCTTTGAACTTTAACATATATTTCACCTACTAAGAGGGAGAAGAATCCTATAGATTTTTAGGTCACAAGATCAAAGATCAGGGTCACAGGATCCAATTTTTTTAAAAGGTCGTGAAAACATTTCAAGCTAGACATTTCATTCCAAACTTCCCAGCACTGATAACGCTTCTCTGCCAACAGGGGAAAATACCTGTTGATTTTGAGGTCAAAGGTCAAGTTCACTGCACCCACTTTTTGTGTGGAGTCATTTTCAGGAAACTTTTCAATCTATACCTTCTAATTGTCATATATGGCTTACCTACCAATAGGGGAAGAAGCCTATCGATGTCGAGTTCAAAAGGTCAAAGGTCAAGGACACATTACTTAATTATTCTAAATGGTTGTGAACATTTTGCAAGTGAAAGTGTTCAACCCAAACTTTCAGTCTTTCACATATGCCACATCTATGCATCACTCAATTAGATTCAAACTTCATATTTATAAGCACCCGTTTCTCAATATTTCTTGCATGGATTTCCTTGATTTTTGCTATATATTTTGATCTTATATTTGCCCTTTGTGGTGTTTCTTTTGAGACTGACAGGTATCAAGCAAGCTATGGGAATAGTTACTGATAGCTTAACAATCATTCATTTTTCCTTAGACCATCAAGTCACTGTGTTTTAACCAGACATAGGTGATGTATATTTCTGTTGTCGTAGAAAATTTCAACATATTGGCAAATTGGTTCTTCAAAATGTGACTGGAAGTTGTGAATCTCAGCCCATGATGTGGCAGGTCATGCTTGGCAGCTGAGCGTCATGACCCATGGGTCACTTGTTAAACTATTACATCTTACATCTTACAGTAACAGATTATTCATTTTCTGGATATTGCCAAAAGGGGGCGTTGCACTCGCCTCTCCCCTATATATATTTCTTTGCCATATCTACAAAACTATAAACTTCAATTACAAACACTATGACTTATTGTCTTCCTTTGAATCTTCTCCATAATCTGAGTTAGTCATCTGGTCTTATTCTTGTGTCACTTTTTCAGGATGTCTGTCTGTTTGTCAGTGATCCTCTATTTCACCTGCTTGCTGGATCTTGCGTCTTACAGTTAGCAATCTTCAGGCCACAGTTTTTCAGTATGTCTGTCTGTTTGTCAGTGATCCTCATTTTCGCCTGATTGCTGGATCTTGCGTCTTACAGTTAGCAATCTTCAGGCCACAGTTTTGAAGGAATCCTTTTGGAATTGGAACATCTCTTACAATAATATATACATCTTGGAACATTTCTTACAATAATATCTCAAAAGAAATTTTTAATTTTTGGGATATGGCCGCTAGGGGATGCTGCGGTAGAGCCTCCACACCATATCATTTTTTGGCCATATCTCCGACATTATAAACTCTACCTTCACTTGTAGTCAGTTATCTCAGGTGTGTCAGTATATTTGTATGTTTTGAGCTATGTCTGATTTCATGTTTTTTGTGTGATATATGTCGTTCAACAGGCCAAACGTTCCAGCAATCGCTTTAAAAGTCATTCAATTGATAGAAAACCGTCAGTTTGTCCTGTTTGTCCATCTGTCTGTCATTTAAGTCCGGCAAGCTCTCGACCTATGGTCGTCTAGTCTGTTTGTCTGTTTGTTTGTCTGCACTCTCCTGGCCACAATTTTGCCACAATCACCTTGAAACTTTCAGAGATGATGGAGAATTAAATTTCTAGGTGCCCTATTGTTTTTGGTCAAAATAGGACAAAGGTCAAGGTCAAGGTCATCAAAACTTCTCAAAACGGTTTTTACTTCATATCTTTGTGACTATTAGTCGTATCTACTTCAACGATAGCTCATTTTAATCGTCATTTCAAGGCCTGTCATCTGGGGTGTAGCTGACTCAAATTTGCCGTAACCATGGTTAAAAATTTTGGGGAAAAGTCATGATATTCGAAAATAAGGGGTCTTATTTTTCTAACTTTGTCAGTTTTAAAGCTAGAGTGATCTAGTTTTTTGCATCAAGTAGCATTCAACTAGTACTACAAGATTTTATTACAAGTCTTGCAGTATCTCGTAAAATATCTCGTGAATAGAGATAATTCGAGATTTCATTCATCTTGCGCCAAAGGCCACATTATTGCAGGAATCTTTTTGAAACTGACATATTATAGGTCCTACACTAGTATCTCGAAATTGTTTTTTCATTTTTTGAATAGGGCCGCTAGGGGGCGCTGGATGCGAACCTCCCGAACATATCGTATTTTGGCCATATCTCCAAAATTATAAGCCTCAATTACATAAACTATAGCTTATTTTCTTCCTCTGGGTCTTCTCCATAACCTAGTGTAGTCATCTGGTCACACTTTTGTGACACTTTGTCAAGTGTGTCTGTCTGTTTGTCAGTTGTCCTCAAATTCACCTGCTTGCTCTTGCGTCTCACCTATAGCATTCTCTGGGCCACAGTTTTGAAAGAATCCTTTTGAAACTATAACATCTTAAGTCTTACATTAATATCTCGAAACCAATTTTTCATTTTCCGGATATTGCCGCTAGGGGGCGCTGAACTCGAACCTCTCCCAACATATCATGCTTTGGCAATATCTCCAAAACTATAAACCTCAGTAACATAAACTGTAGCTTTTTTCTTCCTTTGGGTCTTCTCCATAACCTGGAGTAGTCATCTGGACTCAATCTTGAGTCACTTTGTCAGTGTTTTCGTCTGTTTGTCAGTTGTCCTCAAATTCGTCTGCTTGTTGGCTCTTGCGTCTCATATATAGCATTCTATAGGCCACAGTTTTGACGGAATCTTTTTGAAACTATTACATCTTATGTCTTACACTAATTTCTAGAAACAACTTTTTCATTTTCCGGATATGGCCACTAGTGGGTGCTGTACACGACCCTCACACACATACCATTGTATTGGCCACATCTCTACACCCAAAGCCTCAGTTACATAAAC
The DNA here is from genome assembly GCA_026874595.1 of Sipunculus nudus. Taxonomy (NCBI): domain Eukaryota; kingdom Metazoa; phylum Annelida; class Sipuncula; order Golfingiida; family Sipunculidae; genus Sipunculus; species Sipunculus nudus. Next base: position 11,375,581 of record CM049320.1, on the reverse strand, counting down.
TATAGCTTATTTTCTTCCTTTGAGTCTTCTCCATAACCTGATTAAGGCATCTGGTTTCAATCTTCTGTCACTTTGTCAGTGTGTCCATCTGTTTGTCCGTTTTCCTCAAAGTCGCCTGCTTGCTGGTTCTTACGCCTTACATATAGCATTCTACAGGCCACAGCTTTGACGGAATCCTTTTGAAACTGGGACATCTCATGTCATACACTATAATACGAAACGCATTTGTCGTCTTCGGAATATGTCTGCTAGAGGGCGCTACAGTCGAGCCTCCCAAGTATATCATTAATTTGCCATACCTCCAAAACTATAAATCTAAATTACGTAAATTACTCATTTTCTTCCTTTGAATCTTCTCAATCACCAGGTTATGTCATCTGGTGTCAATCTTGTCTCACAAAGTCACTATATCTGTCTGTTCGTCTTTTGTTGTCAGCTTTGTCTGCTTGCCTGTTCTTTTGTCTCATATGTCATTCTACGGGCCACATATTCTCAGCAATGTCCCTGAGAGTTATTCCATTAATAGAAAACCGACAATATGTTCTGTCTGTCCGTCTGTGTTTCACTTCCGATTTCCGGCAAGCGTTCGACCTATGGTCGTCTAGTTTTTACTTCAGTCAGATGCTGCTTTATAGTATTGTTAGAGAGTTGTACCTTAAATATTCATATCGCTCTATGTCCTCCTACTTTATGTTTGACTCACATTTGAACCTCTCAATCCCAGGTTAACATATCAACTTTGGCCTTCACACAAAGCTCCGCGTTCTCAATTATCCACGTGCATCAATTCCCTTAACATTTAATCTCATTATCTATCTTTGAAAGCACTGTCTGTTTTTGGAGACAGTCGAAGCGAACTAAATTTGTTGTTTATAGAAATTTTAGACTGATATTTATGTAACTATTTTACCTCGGATATGTGAAATCAGACGACAGCTTATAAAGATTACACCCGTCAGATCTATGTCATGCACAATATGTAATGTTTGAACAGAATTAGGCCAAGCATTAATGTGTCTGACAAAATTTATGTGAAATGCCACTTTAATCTTTTATGTATTTGGCAAAAAATTCTATGTCAAAGCTTCAGTTTCCAATGATTCATGTAATATTTGGCTTATAATGTTCTGCCATTTATGATTTTGACTAGTGCTGTCATCGATATCTTCCAAAAAGTTAATACAGATGTTCAAGATGGATCTTGAGAAGCATGCCATTTGTGTGAATGTTTGACTCCACACTCATATATCTGACTATGCGTGAGAGACTATAGGATGTGTCAAACCTATTTCCGAACCATCATCAAACGTTGGAACAAAACCACAACTACCAGTTGTGAACGTTTGCCAAATTGTCATGCTAGTCAGCAGAGCTCCACGCCATATAGGTCACTCTTTTATTAGTTACCTGTTTTAAGTTCAGAGTAAAGGTATATGTATATTACAACTTAATTCTTCCATAAGGAGTTAGATACAGTATTTTATTTATTCTTTCCTTCAGTTTATCATTATTTTCTTTTTCAATATCTATAACGTAAAAGTAGCAAGTCCTTAAAACCGTATTGCATTCACCATGGCGTTTTCCTACTTGCAATTAAAAATGCATGTTTATTTATTTGGTTGTCAAGCCGATATCTCATAATTAACTTCAATGGATCACTGTTTTTAAAGAAGGTGAACAGGAAATGACGAGTCATCGGGGAACGGTGAACATTTAGGTACTGTATTTATTGGTCTGATACTCCTTCATTTTAACATTAGAACAAACCTTTTGTACAATTAAACAACAAAAACTAATTACCGTGTCATTGGGGAAAAATATAATAACACTAATAGAGGTGTTGGCCTATCAATTAAATAAGTAATACATAAAATAAATATAAAATAAATAAAAAATGAAACACTGTTCATAAAGGTTCTATTTGCCAAACCAGCATCTTTTTACCTCTTCTTTGAACTGGACCATGCGAAAATCAATAAAATCCTCATGTACACACAATTTTATTTAACCTTACTGTGTGTCTCTTGAATCAGAAAAATCCCAGGAGTATTATGTTATTTTCTTTTTCTTTTCTCATACTCCGACATTCCACCCTAATTTTTTCTCATTTGTGGTGGATTGTCTATGACGCACAGCCGACTCAAAATGCCATTCTTCATATACATACATTACAGTGACTTTATCTAGTGTTCCAAAGAAATTTTATCCGAATCATTCTATTTCAAATGCTAAGAATTCATGCCCTGCTATGGTCCAGACTCTTGTCCTTTTGAGGTACAACCACCGGTGTCTTTCATCATGTCTATCCATTTATTTTCAATGGTTGTGCCCAGTTAACAAAGTGCCCACAAAGGACCATCGGAATAGCTCGGATATATTTCTGTCACCTGAGCTCATAATACACCCTAAACTCAATTGTTTGTTGTTGTTTTTATCAATTGGACAAGCGAGGCTCTGCGTAAATTTCCTGGCCTTAAGAGTTGATATTTGTGCCCGGCGGACGGTCGACCTGATGACGCACGACAGTCTATTGCTGCAGCTTTTATTACTTTTACTCGGCTTATCTATAATATAGTCTGCATCAAAATGTTGGATTATGCCTTGGTTTTCAGTTAGACCAGAAATTAAGTACTCTGGCGCTAAGCATGGTGTACTTGTAAACCTAGATTATTTATTTCTCTGTTTTTTTTTTCATTTCTAAATACAATAAATATCACATAATAAATATCCAATAATTTTATCCAAATATACTCCTAGAACAATATATAATCAATTTACTTAAGTTGATGAACATCAAACTTGAATCAGGTGATATTATGATATAAAATCCTAATTAAAATCGGGACAAACCAAAAAGGAAATCGGGATTAGAACTGGCCAAGATTAAAACCTGAAAAGAGCAGATCGAAATAATTTGTTTGCCCTCACATGAAGATATACTAATATATACGTGTCAAAGCAACAACTTCTGAGAAGCATTCTTGGAAACATTTATTTAGGCGTTACTTGTAAATACATCCAAGGTTAACACAGTGGGATTTTGAATCGGCACCTAAATATTGACTGGAAAAAAAAAACAATAAGACCCATAGTATATTGCATAGTTGCCAGCTAGGACTAATTGAGCTATAGGTCAGGAGTAAACATTTTGCTTATGGAATGTACGTACGAGGCATCGAGGAATTACTTCTAAAAACACCTCGAACAATTCATGCACTTGCATATAAAGAGTGATATATTTGAGCTAACAGGACTGCACAGTCTTCTAAGATATCATAACAAAAGTAAATAAGACGTACGTGACGCATTTCTTGTATCTGCGGAAATAAATAGGATTATGTCCGTTAATATGAGCTGGCCCAATGTTTGGGCCTGTACAAAGAATGATAGTCTCTGTCATTAATTTATGTTAAATTCCTTTACCAATATGGTGAGAAACTAGCTGGTGGGCCAGTAGGAATGGGGTCTAGCTAGGAAAGTAAGTCTTTATTATTGCATTTTTAATTTTGGTCTAGGTCGTTGCGACAAGCATTAGTTTAGTTTTTACAGTGAATCAAACATTTAAGCATTTTCTAGATATCTTTCATGTCCGATAAGCTCTTTCTAGCCCTTGTGTAGGGTTTACCATGCCTTTGAAATTGTTAAGCTTTAGGTCCTACTGACCTAAAACAAATTTCATACTCTACCAGTTTGCATTGTCACACTTGTATCCCTTGGTTACTAGAACTTGTCACGGCAGGTAAGTTTACCTGGGTTAGTAGTGGTTATTTTTTATCCATTACCGAATGTCTGGCTTTTGACGGTGTCTTTGAGGACAAAATACACAAATATTATGATGCAACACCCATGTCATATGATTCAGTACCAATAGTAACCTGAACGTTGTTGCTTTAGTCGAGGTGCGGGTAAAATGTGGACCATCAGACACGCTGTCCTTGTGGCGCTGATATTTTGGCTCAGGAAGACATGTAAGTGAATTAATACTTTACTCGTCGTCGTCGTCTCTCTCTCTCTCTCTCTCTCTCTCTCTCTCTGAAAATTCATGGCTTCTACATAAATTGGTTGACATGAATATCTGTACTGCAAAACACCATTACCATAAGATCATCGCTTAAATGTTTGGTTTGGAGCGTGATCACCTGTGCAAATATCACTTTATAACTTGAAAATTATCATGCGAGTAACAACATGAATGAATCCATAAAACACATTTCAGGTTTTGGAAAAAAAATGCAGTATACATGTAAACAGATATACATGTATATCTATATAAAATAATTGTAGAAAGTGTGACTGTTAATTAATGGATATTAAATAATATTAATGGATATGAACTAGAATACCTCCGCATTGGCCCATAGACTCCCAGTATGGACTGGGTGATGCTAGAGTATTTAAAGAGTATTTAAAAACATGAATTATGACGTGAAGATTTGATTCAGTGGTAATGGTGTATGAAAGTGTAGGAGTGACGGAGCCCAAGCAAAAGAGGCAGAATAACATCTTATGTATTAATCTGTAAGCCAATAAAAGAGCAGGATGGTTGTGTGACCTTGATCTTTGAACTTGTGATGTCGAATTCAGTATGATTCTTCCCATATTGATGGTTAATCTAAAAAATAAGATTTTGGATGGAAAATTTACAGTTCCTTCATGGTATTTTTAAAGATGTGGGTTCTGTTATCTTCGCCCTTTGTTCTCGTGAGGCCGATATCAAAAGGGTCTTTACATTAGTGGTGGACCATCAATCAGTCAAGTTCGAAAATCCAAATATTAAATCAAACCTGAGTTATCTTTCAGAAATGAATCTGTGGACAGATAACTCCCCCAACCTGGACCTTTAACCTTGTGGCCCATATTTCAAGAAGGATCTCCGCTTATTGATAGGTGAAATTTTGTGCAAGGTGGAAGGTCTGGAATTAAAAGTTTGGCTTAAGATGCATCTACCAAATATTTATTGATGTGATTCCGTGACCATAACTTTTGGTCTCATGATCCTAAAATCAATAGGATTCTTGCATTAGTAGTGGGCCATATACAAGTCAAGTTTGAATTACATGTCAGTCCTTACTAACAAATTTGTGGACACACGAACTGACGCACGGCGGGCAGACAGAGAGGGTGATTACTATGGGGCATCCGCTTATACAAGCGGGGCCCGTTAATATACGGATACGGAAACTTTCAAAAGTTGGCCATGTATCCTTTAATGTTTTAGGTTACATCAATCTCACCCTTTGGTAAAACGGACTGGAAGACAAGGGCTCTCAGGATAATAAAAATACGATAACATACGATAAAAGGAAATTTGTCATGCTTAATATCCCCCATATGATGAATAATTTCCATTACAAGTGCATTTTTGAGAAGAGAGCGAGAGAGAAAGAGACAATTTGCATTTACACGTTCAGTAGTTCGAGACATACCCTTAAATCTCTCTGGTATCATTTTTCTTCCCGTTAGGCAAAACCTTCATGGAAATAAGAAAACTTAGGATAAGCATAACGGACGGTTCTAAATAACCACATGCGTTTTCATAATTGTTTATAAAGCCAGCTTTATTTCCAATGTGTTCTTATATTAACTGCTCCATGCATTTGATGTTAACACAATTTGCCAAAGTGGCTTTATCAATCTGAACCGAACATACTTGTGTTTCCCGATTAACTAAATTAGCAACAACTACATTTAACAAACTATAGAAGGACGAATATAAATTGCCTTGTTTGGGAATATAATGCGTGATCTAGTGATACAAAATCTACTCCGTTCAAAGTAATCTGATTAACTGAATATCCTCCGTTTTCTACACTGGGTTTATTAAGACGCGATGTACAGTCCATATTTCGTGCACCGAATAACGTGTACAGCTAATGGCCGCCTGACAAACACACCACAGAGCTTTGGGAGCTTATGCAAATAACAGACTCTGCTGAAAAGACCCTATCATAACTGACCTGTCTACACAGGTTGAGAATGTCTTTGAAACTAATGCGACACTTTATAAAAAAAATATTGTAATAATGTCTTATATGTGCATGTCAACAAAACTGTTTCGAGATTTTCCTGTGTGTTGATACATGTTTTTCTTGAATATTCATATATCATATTTGTGGGATTATGTGATGTCGGTTATATCACTATTATGAAGCAATGTGGCCTAACGTTTATTCAATCAAATCTGTAAATGACAGAATGGTCTGCTTGCATGAAATAGATTTAAAAAAAAATATTAGTTTGGGAATGAGAAAAAAAGTCATACTTAATATTCTCTATAAAACGGGTGCCTCTCCATTACTAGTGCATTTTAGAGTACACAGAGAGAGAGAGAGAGAGAGAGAGAGAGAGAGAGAGAGAGAGAGTTAGAGATCGAGGCGTAATCTGAAGAACTGAATATGCTCCTTGTCCTACACTGGATTTATTAAGACGCAATGTACAGTCCATATTTCATGCAACGAATCACATGTAGAACTTACTGTTTTGGCTTTCAATTAAACCAAAACTGAATGCAGCGCGGCGCAGGTCACATATGTACTCAGGCACAAAGAATATGGCACATGTAAACCAAGACTTTTTAGGTCCAACCTTTATTCGTATTATTCACAGCTCGATCTAGATTCTTCTTCCCCTGGTTCAATAACGCAGAAATAAAGATTAATTGTGCCGCTGGATTGCATTTATGACTCACCGAGTAATAATCTCTCATAAAACCACAAAGCGACCAATTCACGCAGTTACTCATGAAGAATGATATAGTCAAACAGGATTGCGCAGTTTGGTAACATATAATCACACAGGTAAATAAGATCCGTGCCTCTATGTATAATCAGGAACATGTCCATTGTTATGAGCTGACGCAATTCTTACTTCTGTACAAATAACAAGGACACTACGCATCATTAACATTCAATGCTGTTAAAGCTACATTTCTTTACGAATATGGTAATACTCACTCTTCAAACTTTTAAGGGCTCGAAGGTCCCTGGCCCTCACAAATTTGCTTGGACCTGTGTCTTTGTAAGAAATTAACCAAGTGGCCCAGTGGAACTGTGGTTTTTCCTAGGAAAATAGGCCCCTAAGATTGCGTTCTTAATTGTAGTCTCCGTCGGTGCCACCAGCTACAGTTCAGTAATACAGTGAAGCATTTAATCATTTACATCTGTTATGTTTGATAGGCCTTTGTATCCCGTTACCTGAGTTTACGAGCTGATAATATATTGGCCTGTGGTCTGTAACAATGCACTCTTAAATATGAGAAAAGTGCATAAGAGTTGCGTGTTTTCTTCGTCAGTTAATCGCAAATCTTCATTACCCGCAAACCATGCAGATAACACCTTCAGATGTGTATCTTCTATCATTCTTTGTACCACATCATGAGAAAACAGACTTACCTAAACTTATCATGAATTACATGAATAAAAACGTTAAGCTTCAAACCCCACTGACCTAAAAGAAACTTTAAACTCTTAGCATTCACAGTGTAATAAATTTATCCTCTGGATGCTGGAACTCCCCCCCCCCCCCCTGTGCTTTCCCAGAAAGACACGGTCCGGAAATTTACCTGTGTAAGCAGTGGTTATTTTTATCCATTACCGGATGTCTGGCTTATGCCGGTGTTTATAAGGACAAAATACACAATTATTATGATGCAACACCCATGTCATATGGTTCAGCACTATTAGTCGCTTAATTGGACGTTGTGGTTGATTGAAGTATACTTTGACCAAAGCAGTGCCGGTAAAATGTGGACCATCAGACACGCTGTCCTTGTGGCGCTGATGTTTGGGCTCAGGAAGACATGTAAGTGAAATAATTCTTTGTTCATCTCTCTCTCTCTCTCTCTGAAAATGTATAGGTTTTACATAAAACGTTTGACATGGATATCTGTGCTCAAAAACACTGTAACCATAAGATCACCTCTTTAATGTTTCGAACGTGATCACCTTTGTCAATATCAGTTCATTAACTGAAAATAATCATGTATATAACAGTAATCAATCCATAATTCCAATCTCAGATTTAACCATAATGCAGTATAAATGTTAATAGAAAAACGTATTTCTATATGAAATAATTGTAGAACGTATGACTTTGTGAGAAAGTTAATCCTGATTTAATCCTTCATATAATTATAATGATAAAAAATAGATATTAATAAATATATATTATTGATGGATATGTTTAAAAATAAGGAAAAGAACACTGACGGGTCAGGAAGGGCGCCTCGAAATACCCATAGACTTCCAGTGTAAGCTTTTATGGAAGAAAATATAATAAAGACCAGGTAACATGAAGCGACAGAGGGAACTGACCTAAACAGTATATTAACATGTGATCCAAGATTGAAGGTGTTAATCCGTAATAGTGGTGTATGAAATTGTAGGAGTGAAGAATGCCAAGCAAAAGAGGCATAATTACATCTGATGTTTTAAACTGTAAGCCTGGTCAGCATATTAATCAGCAGGATGGTCCTGTGACCTTGACATTTGAACTTGTGATGTAGAAATCCATATGATTCTTCCCCTATTGTTAATCCAATAGTGAAAGATTTTAGATGAAACATTTGCAATTATTTTTTTAAAGATGAAGGTTGTGTGACATTCACCTGTGACTATGTGAGTCCCTTGAGTCCAAAGGGATCTTACGTTAGTGGTGGACCATAAATATGTCAAGTTTGAAATCAATATGTTAAATCATACTTGAGTTTCATCTGAAAATGTGTATGTAGACAATTTGCTCCTGCAACCTTGACCTTTCACCTTGTGAAAGGGATCCCCTATTGACAGGTGAGACTTATGTACAAGATGAAAGGTTTTGAATGAATAAATGCACCCAAAATATATTTAAAGATGTGTTAAATCAAACTCGAGTTATCGTCCGGAAATGAATTTGTGAATATATGGCTCCTTTACCATGACATTTGACCTTATGACCCCTAAATCGAATGAGATCTTTCAATATGGGCAGGCGAAAATCATGTGCAAGATGGAAGGTGTGGGATGAAAAGTTAAGCTTAAAATATCAAGTTTGAAATCCATATATAAATCCAAACTGGAGTTATCATCTTGGAACGAACTATGGAAGAACGGACAGACGGACAGGGTGACTACGATAAGGCTACCGCGTATTCATGCGGGGCCCTAAATTTATGGATACGGATACTTTGCCCTTCACATAAAAAATTCGCAATATATCCTTTTATATTTATGTTTACATCAATCTTACCTATGGTAAAACTACCAGGAGACAAGGGCTCTCAGGAAAATAAAAAAAAGGGCCATTCTAAATTACATGTATATTATTTTCCCAAAGAAAATTTCCTTTTATATCTTATTTCGGAAAACCTACAGTTTGACAAGCAGATGAAAATGAAAAAGTACTGATAGAAATGGCGTGCACATCTGCATGTGCTGGAATTGATGCAAACCCAATAGCTTGTACTGCCACCCCAACGTCTTCAGATAATTATTTTTTTTATGTTTAGGTGGCAGGTTACCGCTATGATACTTGTTGATATTTTAGAAACGGAAATATGTTAATTTGTTGATAAGCCCATTTTGACAAGCCTGGTCTCATATTCAGATCCATTGAGCAGCTAACCTGGGAACATACTGAAACCAGCTGTCCTTAAAAGTGATTGTGAATCTAATAAATATTACATTCACGGTTGATTAACGACTGTTCATGCAGGGGTTATTAATAACCAGACTTGTTTTTCTAGGAAAGTTAATGTCTGTGTCGACATGCTGGCATCGCAGCTTTGTATGAATCGATCGGTGCCATAGGGAGGAAAGGAGGTGACTAATGTTATTGATTTTGTGTAACAACATTATTTAGCTTATAACAATAATAACAAGACCACATGAGCCTCTGATGTCAAATACGACCCCACAGCAAATATTTTGATCCGTCCCTTAGAATGGGTGTTCTATTATGACTTGCATCATGGTTCACATGCCCCTATTAGTTATTTTAGAAGGTGTGAGTGTCATGTTGTTATGGCTACAAGTATCATCAACTACATTTAACAACTATCAGAGGATCAGATCAAATATTCCTTTGTGCAGAAAAAAATGCGCGATTAAGTGATCGACTGTTAGGGATACCAAAACTAATGCCATAAACATAATGTGATGAACTTACTATGTTCCTTGCGCTAAGCTGATGTTATCAACACGTAAGTGTTGTATTAAAAATTTATAAATATATAGGCATATGCCAATGGGACCTTAGACCTTTAGTTATTGCAATAAAAAAGCTGTCGAAAAGGGAATACCATATTTTACTCTTCAAAACAGTTGAGAATGGTACTGTAACTAAACCTCCCTGCATGTTGAAATATTTGCACAGTTTCTAAGACGTGTATTTTTTCCCTGATTTTTTTATATATCCTGTTTGTCGTTTGCGAATATACTTTTATGGAATTATTCAAGGACCATTTTAAGAGCCCTGCAACTTTTATGTCTATGTGGAGGGAGTATTGATAATTTAGTTAACTAAAGGTTTGCCGGGTTTTTCGCATTTTATTCACTTGAATAGCCCAATCAAGCTTAGCGTGATCCGAGCATGGTCATTGTTCCTTTTGCCACTAATAACAGACCAGCTAGATCGATGACGTCAGATTTTAATTCCTACTTAATAGTTGGCTTCTTAGGTATTTGACCGAAGTATTGATGAACATTAAGTGTTGCTAGTTTTTAATGATCCCAAACTGTTTGGACGGCCACATAATCGTTTCTCATGGTCAGGGGTTGAAATTCTGTAGTGGTGCCACAAACACGCCCCATTCATGGTACGGGATAAGAAAGTCGTAACTCCTGCAAACTTAAAGATATTACTTGTCAAAATACTGGAATCAGCGCCGTATCATCTAATGGTAAAAGGGCACGTTAGCACTGGAGGGTTGTCTGTGTGGAAGACGAGAAATGTACTTCTATAATAAGCTCCTTGCAACAATACGGTGAAGGTCAACCGTCCATGTGCGAATTCACGTAATAAACAACATCCTTTCAGTACCTTTATTTTATTTCCAGGTCACGCCAAGTTACTTAGAGGTAGTTACACTGATGCCTCTGCCACGTGTATGTCACGTGGTCTCAGCCTCCCCGCCCCTTGGGAGACCAACGGAACAGCGCTGGATAACAGCTCTACTGTCTGGCAACGGCTGTACAGGCAGCACAAGTTTAGATGGGTGTCAAAAGATGCCCCGAGTATGTATATAATCCAGACCTACCACTGATGCTTTAAATATATAAATAATAATGAAATTTTCTCACTCTGTATTCAGTGACCATCTGTGTTTTAATGCGCAATGCATGGTCAACTTATGCAGATAAACACGAACACTTTTTCTCTTGAACAAAGATAAAACGTAAATAACATATAATAAATCAGATATCAAAATTTATTTTTTTTAAGTCTGAAAAAGAGTACCATGATTTTCTTTACTAAAATTTCTATTGTGTCGTCGAAATTTGTCAGGAATCTTCATCATACATGTGTATTTTAGTTGTGCATGAAATTGATGAAAAATGGGAACAAACAAACATGAGACAATGTGGATTGTTCAACCTACAGAAAAGGGAGTTTGAAGCTGAAGACTGTTTCCGAAAATTTAAGTATATCTGTCAACTACCGGGTAAGTGGGGCTAGTCTTCCAAATATATGTGTCAATTTCCGGGTAAGTTAGGCTGCCCCTCCGCAATCTTTTTAAGGATTTCAGACCAATTTTTGCCGCCTGGTACGCCTCACCCTCCCCTTTGCGGACATTGAAACATTTTTATTTTTTTTATTTTATCATTAGTCCTCTTTCATGGCAATTTACAAAAATGACTGGATTGCACATTGACTGAAACATATATATTGGCATGTATGTGTGTTCACTAAATAACTAAAAGAAAATTTTACATACATGTACCTAACAGACAGCATTCAATGCAAATTTTGCTTTTCAACTGTTAAACAATCGATTCTATTTGCTACTGTAAATCGCTACGAAAGTCAAAGGCCTATCTTGTATACATACCTGTTATTGTATTTAAGGAGATGCCGCGTGTCCCGAGGCTCAGACATGGACTACCCACTGTTACAGACTTGATAATTTGTACGTATTCCAAAATAAGGAACACGACTGGGCTACTGCTAGGAGCGCATGCCGTGCCCTTGGGAAAACAGCTGACTTGGTTGGGCCGGCCAATATCACGTACCTATCAGAAGCATATCAAAGTTTCCGTTTGAGAGATGACGTCATTAATGCCTCATGGCTAGGATTCAGACGGTTTGGCTGGGACACGGGAGACCTTGACCTAAATGGTAAATATTAATGCTATTTATATTTTTAAACATATGTAATATTTAGGTGTTTTTGAAACCCAAAAGCTTCAAATTGAACCCATAAGTTGCTGAACCTTGAGTGTTCAGGAAAGAAATCTACCCGAATAGTACAGGCAATGGCTGGTAGATGGCCTTTCATTTGGACTGAAATAACATCTATAACCGTAATAAGATAATTTAAAAACAAAATCAAACAGGAGTACACTAATAGACACACGAACAAGATATAAATTTCGCATTTTTGAATATCAAAGTATGAGGAGGAAACTTAGAGGGTTTCCCTTCTGAGTGTAGCACAGTTTTACAATTTAGGTTGCAATGGCTTAATCTGGGGTTAATTAAAATGCATCGTGATGTAAATATACGACTCATTTTTTTAAACATTAAGCGCTTGTTGATCTGCTTCCCGTTTTTGTTAAGTTGACAAGAAGGGGACGCCTGATATAATAATAAGAAAGTGTCGAAGCAGGTCATGCCTCAAAGAATCATAAAATGGCGTGTACCATCAGGAAGATGAATATTCCTGAAGCGAAAACAGCCTTTCCATATTACATTTCGGAGGATTCCTGGAAAATTAGATATTGAGCATAACTGTCTGAATAATATTCCACCAGACCATAGCCATTTAACATTTTCATCTAAGGTGGTGTAAATGTTTCGTGTCACACGGGCCGTCAGATTTTATGTGCAAGAATGATGACCACATGATCAATAACATTTCGGTAATAGAACACAAAACGAATGTTATGGTCTTAATATCGAAACTCGCTGCTTCTTTGAAAGATCAATTGCAATAACATCGAAAATTTGTCATTAATTATACAGGATTTTCAAATATACATTGTTCAAGAATTATATATATACAATATTTATTTGTTAGAAAATGAAATGAAAATGCTCAACTGGAAAACGGATGAACCAGCAGACTTTGGAGACTGCGTTGTTCTCGAGGCGGACACTATGAAGTTGAAAGTAACAAACTGTACCAAGCTACAGGACTACATTTGTGTGGCAGGTACTATACATGCTTCATGGTCCATAATAGATCTTTAATACATGTTCTGCAACTTGTTACTGTTGATAAAAACATTTTCTTACAGCCGTGTCATAATATTATAGTAGGATTTTTATTGACTTTTTGTAAAAGAAAAATCTCTCAATTTTAAAGAAAGTTTTTTTATTATATTATTTTTCGTGTCAGTTTAATTCTTTCAGAATGCCCTTTTCTCATACTCATGTGTTATAACGTCACAATGTGTTTTAAAGGTCAACAAAGTGGGAGGCAAAACCATGTGAAAGGTAAAGACAAATAATGTTCTTGTTTTTGTCCTTCTTTGTTATTTATGTTAGTCCGTAATTTTTGGATGGAAGAGAACAAAATCATGAGCTAAAGAGTGGAAGTTTTGATAATCTGTGTAATAGAAGATTTCACAAATACCTGCAGTTAAGGTCACAGATTTGCAACTCTTAATTAAATAGTGTGCGTTCAAACCTATCAATTAAAGCAGTTTCACTGTGCACAGTCACAGTAATAAGGTCAATGAACATTTTACGCTCACCATGTATACTTAATATTTGTGTTATCATGAGTTAAACTAGAATCTTTGGACTTACAAGATATTTTGAGAGAAAAGTAGGTTCACACTGTGCAATGAATAAATTAACAGTTCATTATGGACGCGGATGAGTAAATGTATATTAAAACACTTTCTGTTTTATTTATCAGATACGAACCCATGGATGCCAGTTGCAATAACGTTCATTGTGCTGTTTGTTATCTGCACAATATTGCTAGTGGGCACGGTAAATAAAACTTCTTATTCAAAATGTTACAGAAATATGACAGATTACTATATCTCGTATATGCATTTCGAGAACAGAAAGAACATATATCATTAGTCATATAAATTTAGACCTGTTGATAAGTTAAAACTTATTGATGTGGTCTGTTACAGAAATTCATGAGAGCATTCGGTTAACTATGGTATATATATATATATATATATATATATATATATATATATATTTATATATACATATATATATATATATATATATATATATAGATGGAAAGGGTAAACACAGAAAAGTGGTTCCCACCGGCAGTGGACCATTTCTGTGTATACCCTTTCCATCTCTCTCTCTCTCTCTCTCTCTCTCTCTATATATATATATATATATATATATATATATATATATATATATATATATAGGGCTTTTAATAGGAAGAAAAAGTCCAGGATGGTCAGACAAACATTTTGGGGTGTCCCATCTGAGTTTAGAAAGTCCGGAGGGGAAATAATATATGTGTCCATGTTTGAAGGTTGTGTAAAATTGAAATCTGACGGGTTCGGTCGAGGCACTCGGTAATGGTCATTGACTGCTTCAAGCCAGAAATTAGTGCGTCCCGTCGGACGCTTTGACACACAAAAGCGAGAGTCCGTAAGAGATTTCGAGCGTCGGAGACGCTAACCCCCGCGGTCGTGAAAGCCCTGTATATATAATTATATATACAACAAAAGACCACTTTGGACTCACGGGAGGTGCTTTCAAAGAGAAATACAGAAACCCTATAAAATCATTCTGCATTAAAAAAATACAAAAATTAAACAGAGCTCGAGAAATATATTTGAAACTTTAAAGAAAAGGTAAAGACTACATATTACGATGTGATGAAATGAAAATGTCAAACATGCATAAACGAAAAAGCGGACATGTAACTTGTGACTAGAAAAATATAAGAAAAATTACCTCAACGAAAGATCAGAACTGTCTCAAAATGCCACCAAAATAATCCCCCATTCTAACCACCGGAACGCAATAAGGAATTTCACCGTCCCCAACAGGTAATTGACAGTCCTCTTGCCTGAGACCGCCACAGATAGAGGCTTGAAACTAATAGTAGCGCAACGGACTGTTACATGGGTATACCATAACATGATCTACACACATTATAAAGCTATTTACCTTTTTTTCTCACTCTCTCTCTATCTATATATACGGTATATATATTTATATATTTAAAGATATATCCCTCATGATAATCTTCAAAATATTCTGGTAAAAACAAGATGTATATTGCTTTTTGAATGAAAACATTTTTAACATCACACTGTGACATGACATTAACAGTGTTGCCTCAGCTGCCGTTAGGGTTGGTGATGTTGTCAAGGAGCGAAGACAAATCAGGACACCAAGAACTGAAATATAACATCGATGTGTCCCGTGGCCTACCAGCAAGAGCAACACTGCTAGGTTTTTGGGTGAATTATGCACCTTTTCCACCATTGTACTTCCTGGATTGTGAACCAACTGAGCAACATAATAGCCCTAAACTACTCCCAAAAGTGAATGCCAATCGCCGTCCTAGTTCGTAAAGGTCATTGCTTAAACCCTTGAGATTTCTGCAGAGTTTGTAATTTCTTCAACGAAAATGTGTTTATTGTCATATGCCAGGATTATGCAGATACAAGCTGACTACCATGAAACCGTGTGGTGGAGAAAGGCATGGGCAGGGGCCATCCGAATTAATCTGTATCCGGTAAAAGGAGCCGACCTATTTCAATAAGATCACTGATCGAGGCAGAGAAGCAGGCACAATGAATGTCATTCCTGTCGATGTTGTTATTGTTAGACATGTAGCATGTGCTATTCAACTATTTAATTTCATATAATAAATGATTTTATAAACATAAACGAGGTGTCTGGTTAGGATCTTGTAAATGCGAACAATGTATCTTGGCATATCTTTACACTTTTGGTGTTACGGGCACAGGTGGAATAAGAAGACTATGCTTCACAGGACATCCGCATATTTGGACCTTGCTTATGAACGCGTGTTATGTATTTTTCAATATTTTATTCTATGGTCGTTTTATGAATAAAATAGTGATAATGTTATATTGAAATGTATTTATAAAATGTACCCAATAATATTAAGAAAAGAAGGGAAATGTGGGATACATGCAAAGTAGAAGATACATTACTAATTGGCCTATATTTAAACATCAGTTTAAGTTTTTATCATAAATTTCAGTTATGATAAAGTGCACTGGAAACTGAGTGTTCGCTATACTACATTTTCCGTGGTTCTTGATAAGTTCTTCCATTCTAAAAAGAGAGCCATCTTCGATTTATGTATCTGTGCCTAATTTTAAGCTTAATTCTAATGCTGGTTATATGATACGAAAATGTCATAATAATGTACTTAATGCAAAATGGTAATTTCTAAAAAAAATCATTATGGCTCGTTTTGGCGAATAGAAAAAAAAAGTTGCATGGAAATAAAAATATAATTATTGGGAAATTTATTACTAATTGAAGCGGTTTCGCACTCTCACAATAGCCCTGAAATACAAATTTTTACCACATGAAGGTATTTGGAGTGATAATGATACAAGCAAACAGCCTTATACCTCTATCAACTAAGTCGTTATATTAAACTAGTAACCGATGGATCTGGACGCTCAGCTGCCTATATTAGGATAGGTTTATAAGCTTTTTAAAAATAAGGGTCTTGTGATCAGTTTGAAGCCAATCTGTCTACCAAACCTGGGGCTATCATCCATAAACTAATAAATGAATGGATGGCTTTCTAAATAAGTGGGTCCTATGAGGTCCTTTGAACTTGATATTTGACTTCATGACCCGAAAATCAATAGAATTGCTACTCTGTATTACATCCCATTCCTATTATATTCTGCATTGAATGAAACACGAGTTCTGTTACTCCGAACAGTTCATCATCAGATTCAGATTGTGCTTATCTCTTTCAGAAGGTATGGCTTACTATCCTTTTAAGCAGTTCTTGTTATCATGTATACTGGATGTAAATTGATAGGCCGTTTTTTTGCCTTTTTTAATTTTTGTGGGCATATACTCCTGTTTATTTTGCGTATGCCCAGGGTCCAAGTACTTGTGTATTATGGTGTTCACGTTTGATAGGGTGTTTACTGCATACAGGTACATCATTGCAATGTACCTGTTATGGTTTTGACCACTGCAGATGCCAAACCATGATGTGAGATTCTTAACAGAAGTCTTTTTGATTTTAATAAATATCGTACACGCAAGAGCTATTTCATTTTGGGCCTCGTCCAGCGATTCCTTCATCCCGGGAATAGCAATAACCCTTCTTTTCACTGATATCATAACTGTAAAATTTTAAGGATTGCTTTTACATGTGTAAAAAATAAAGTTAATATACACTCATTTAGTCACTTTTATAAACGGTTTTCATTATTTTTTCTGGAATCTCACTTAATGCGGCACATCTCAGACATAGTGAGGGTTATCAATGAGATATTCCCTCTTTGTTTGTTGTCTATTGAACGTAGTCGGACTCTACCAGAGGAAATACGTTAACGTATTCCTTGTTAAATTTCTTTATCCACCGTTTTTCTTTTATCATGCTTTCTTCTCCCATCCGACAATACCACTCCTTATGGCGTCAATGTTTTCAGGGTAGTTTTATTTCAGACTTTATTATCCAAAGTGTGTGTAAATAAAAGACTTTAAACTTTGCTATATTCCTAAAATCAATCTCACAATTCTCGCTGTAACTAAACATCTGCCTAGAATATATATTGTTCACGTTTTGTTTAGATTCGGTTCATACCACATTTCCTGAATTGCAGGTATTCTGTCATGCTCCAGAATTCCCCGAAGAAGGTCTCTCGCTTCTCTTGACTTACACAGGTCTTGCATTAGTACATGCATGTCATTCCACATCCCCTTATTTGCACCTTTTACCATTTCCGGATACATATGCTTCACCTTTGTTTCTTTTCAATTTCCTGCCATTTTTCTTTTGCTGACCTGCCTTATCCTTTTTTTCATGCAAGCAATGGTATGGTTTGAACTTTCATATTCACTATATGTATATTTTAGAAAGAAAAACAAATAACATTTGTCCATATGTGATAAAAAGTTATTTATATATTTATATTTTTGTACATTTAAAACCAATTTTAAAATTAAAAAATAAATACGTGTAATGTATGACAGATCTTCTGCATATTCGGTGTGTATGTGTATGTGAGAGAGAGTGAAGAAGAGAGTGAGAGAGCCAAGTAAAAAAGTTGTAGAAAATAATCAAACCAGCCATTTCAGGTTTTATGGTGAGTCTTTTCATTTGTCAATGAGGTATGTAGGTATTTAGGTTAAAACAGAAATACATGTATTTTTCAATTTGATAGATGCCGTTGTTAATACAACATGGCCAAGTTTCAAACGGTATGGTTTGGACATCTGAAACCGTGAGCTTAATGGTAAAATATCAAAGTTCTTTATATATTTAAATGTTAAATATATTTAAATGTACAAATGAAACCCATTTTAAAGGCAGAAGCGTTTTCAAATTGAACTCGTAAAATAATAAAAGCCTGACAGAACAGAAAACAAGCCCTAACTTAATAGTGACAACAACTGCCTGTAGATGGCGCTCTAATCTGAAGATGAAAATATAACAAAACAATAAACCATATAAATCAAAGCCCAAGAAGAGACTATGAAACTTGCGAGAATTTGGCCCGCTGTCGGTCTCTTTACGACCCAGCATGTACCACTCTCGTACGTTAAAAGTTTATAGAAATCTCCCATCCTGATCTTGGCCAATAAGCATCAAGCTATTCCTGACCAACAGACGGTTCAAATTTCCCGCCATACGCAGACCTGGCGCACACACCTTCCTGCTGCAAACAAAGAATCTGAATCAAACCTGTTTCCGTTAGACAAACTCTCTGGTGACAACCAGACACGAAACGTATTAAAAATCACAAGATAAATACTCGAGGCCCACTATATTCAATATTAGAAGATCAAAAACCAGGTCATGCCTCAAAGAATCATTCATTGACGTTTATCCCCCGGCCAAATATTCAATTAATCACTGGTCACTAACCTGTATCCATGGCTCCGGAGATTAATAGCGCCTTAAAAATGCATTTCAGGGGATCAAATAAAAAGCATTTTCTGCTGGACCTTTTAATGATATATATTGAGATATAACTTTATTAACAACCTTCATATGAAATATATTGAGATATAATTGTATGAACAACTTTCAGATACGATATATTGAGATATAACTGTATGAACAACTTTCATGTGAGATATATTGGGATATAACTGTATGAACAACGTTCAGATGAGTTATATTGGGATATAACTGTGTGAACAACTTTCAGATGAGTTATATTGAGATATAACTGTATGAACAACCTTCACATGTGATACATTGAGGTATAACTGTAAGAACAACATTCAGATGAGATATATTGAGATATAACTGTATGAACAACTTTCATATGACATATATTGAGATATAACTGTATGGACAACCTTCAGATGTGATACATTGATGTATAATTGTAAGAACAACCTTCAGATGAGATATATTGAGATATAACTGTATGGACAACTTTCATATGAAATATATTGAGATATAACTGTATGGACAACTTGCAGATGAGATATATTGAGATATAACTATATGAACAACTTTCATATGAGATATATTTAGATATAACTGTTTGAATTACCTGTATGACTGTATTAACAACCTGCAGATAAGATATTTAGATATAACTGTTTGAATTACCTTCATAAAATTTCCGCTGAGGTGGAGTCAGTCAGTCGGGAACCAATGTGATAAACCAGCATCAAATTTTATTGCTGGTTCATGATGAACTCGAGACTTTTTTTAATTTTAAAAGGATAGGTCCTTGGACTGTTGGTGACACTGTCAATTAAAATTGAAGATTTAAGGAATTTTGTATGATATTGTTAAGCCTTCTGGCTTTATAATGACACTATATGTTTATTGACGCTTCGATCTGAAAAATAGTCCAAACGTATATGGAATATAAATTATTATATGCGTATGGTTTGCTGAATTGATGGTGGATAACTTTACTTTGCCCTGAACATTCGCATAAAATATAACTTTAATTAATGTACAACAGTCAAAATTACCTAAGAATTTTCACCCGGTTAAAAAAAACTACAATTGGTCAAAAATAAGCTACATGGTCCCCTAAATTATTTTTTTGGTTGACTGGCTAACAATCACCGAGGCCCTCTGGGTATATGTATAAAATCTAATACTTTTCAAATAATTCTGAAATATTTTACTAGCAAATGGTTAATCATTATTCTAAAATTCCTCAAGGTGAATGTTATGGCAGAATGTTGCGTGTGGATCATGAACTATACTGTTGCAAAAAAAAAAAAATAATGCTGAAACCTCTTCGGTTCAGTATATATCTTTATAAAAAATATTCAATATTATTTTGGCCAAAAAGATATGGTATATTGATGATGATCAACATATTTTTCCCGTGCTAATGATTTTCTATAACTTTGCAATTTCTGTGGCATGTTCACGGGCTATCGAGGTGCCTACGCCGCCAACATTTAAGTTGTAACATACCCTAATGTTTTTCTTGTTTAAAATCATTGTCGTTTTTCGACGAATCATAATTATTAAATAAATCATTAATATATCCTGGAAGTGAAACGTTTTGAAGTTTATTACTTTTTTATTATCTTTCAATGATATATTGCTCCATATTGTTTGCAGTTAAACTTCGGTTCAATGTAAATGTTTACATTTAAATAGTTCCCCAATGATGATAAGCAATAGTTGCATGACATTTGGAACTTACCGTGAGACTGCATGCACTCCTTATCTTGATCTTAGTACTCGACACATAACTATCCTCTAGGTGCTTAAATACGAGCTGTGTCAATGGGGTTTCCTTTAAACTATGGTTGATATTTAACCCCTTGAAATTGGTTGTCCTTTGGCTTTGCTTTTATGCCTAATATCGCATCTTTGATTTATGTTCATTTTTTGTATTGTATATATTATAATCATTACTTTTTTTACCATTCCCCACAATTTATTTAATGTAGCTTGTATATATTTACAACTTGTCTCCAGGTGGTTCATATTTATTGTTTTCATATAGTATATTTGAGAAAAAGCGCGTTCAGTCATCTTCATTTCTACCAAAGAGAGTCGCTAATAACCTCACCACGTATCCATTATTTAATGGACTGCATGTGCATTTACTTCGTGTATGTTGTGTGTAATGTATCAGCAATGCATACAAAAGGTTTTTCTTAGCTAGTGTGCCAGAATAGACAGCCAAATAAGTCTTGTTTACACATGGGAGAGTGTGTAACGTGATATGCATGGCAAATGAAGCAGAGTTGTCACACTTAATTATCTAAGCAATAACGCATATCGTACATTTACTGACACACTGCGTCCCTTTTAGTCCCTCCACTTTGACTTCCGACACCTGCCTTGCAACATCCAGCTGTTATGGTCTGTATCGAAAACCCTTGACCCGGATACTGGTTCTGTTGGATAATTGGTGTGATTAATCAGTCGGGGATGGATAAGGGTACGGGGGTACTACACGAAAGTATTCAGGCAACAGGGTGCGGACGAGATTCTTTCTACAGAGAAAATTTGGTGTCAAATATAGAACGGACTAATACCTTGTTGTGGATCACACCCAATCCTCAAATTACAGAATTACTATATCCTTTAGTTGACTAACATGTACATGTTGTAATATCTGAATCATTAATAAAGCAAATGCTTAATACCCGTGTAGCATCTACCATTTCCTTTATCCATAGGCAATCAAATTTGCTTGTCTAGTTATACGTCAGCGAAACAGACTGGCCTCAGACTACCTTGAATTGAAAACGTTTTAAAATAATTTAATCAGACAAAATTTGTCATCTGCAAAAAGTGAACCTTTAGTGTGTTTATTAGACTGATCTCCTGGGACATTTTAAACCATTAACTTTGTAACCAGCAAAACTAAATAAAACTAAATTGCATGCCATAGAATGTCCTCCTGAAGGACAATACCTCCTAGTAACACCATTATAAATACTACACTTTCCAGTTCACTATGCTAACAATCATCCCTAAAATTAATGTTCCTTAAATCAAATATCAAAACATTGTTCATGAATGTAATGTCTTCCGGTTCTCGAAACCAGTGTCACTGCACCTCTACTTGAACCTTGAAAAACGCGAACATAAATGCATGAACACTAATCTCCATTCATTTACATTTTTACCTATGTGTCTCTAGAATTAAATCAAGCACAGCAGTACATTCATGGAATTTTCTGCCATCCCCTCATTCTTCTCAACCCTCACTGGTTCCTATACTACACCCTGCCCTAAACTGCTGTCTGGTCTTCAGTTTGATCGGCACTGAGAGTGGTAATGAGCACTTCCTGGAAAGTATTCATTATGTTCTCCTACGCTCATACCTCAGGTGTATTCAGACTCTTAACTTCTGATATTTGTTAGTCCAGACTATTGCTTCGTTAATTTTTTTTTATAAAAATTATTACATTATTTTTAAATCACTTTTCACAACAATCTTGACCAGGTATTCAATAACTAATAAATATTCAAACTTAAACAACGATGATATGATATACAGCCATCATTAAAATCTGGAACCGCCGGGATCAAAATGCTCATAAGGCCTGACAAATGTTGAAATCTTGGCACCCAGATCATAGTCATGTAGACAACCATTGGTATATAACATATGTTTGTACCACATAAAGGTATTCCACCTGACAAAATTGAGTAGCATTGTCAAATCATTGAAAAATGATAGTATTAGTAATCACGCTTGTTGCTGATGCTTCTCCTAGCAAATCAATGAAGGAGTTCAGCTGGATATATCATAATAGTCACTCATATCCGTGTAGTCGTGTATCTATATAAAGTGAGTTGCTGCACATAATGTACATTATGTTTTTGTACGTGCGATTGCTTCATTCACTAAACATGAACAGTGATAGGTTTCTACGAACAAGATTGCACAAAGTCTTAACTTGTAATCACACAAGTAAATATTATGATATAACGCCAATATTTTGTCTGCAGAAATAGTTAAGGTCATGTCACTTTTTTATGATATATCGCAAATCTTGTGTCTGGAGGGGTACTTTATTATTTTAACTACATTTCTGTAGGTAACAGTCACGGATAAAATTTTTTATATACCCACAGGTCACCGGCCTGCAACTTTTTGCTTTAGTATGTTTGTTGTAAGAAATGCAAAGAAATGGGGACATGTCAGTAAATCCCATGCCCAATGTTTCGTTATAAATGGCGGTCTCCGTCAGTGCCACAGGCCATTCTAAGACCATGATCGCTGCTTTTAAATTTGTTTAGATATCTTCAAGTCTGATTTTACTGCCTGTATCTAGAGTTAACTAGCTGGAGCAGTCTGTGGTCTTTGACAAATCTAAGAAAATTGCAAGAGGACACCCGAGAGTTGAATGAAATCCAAAGAAACTTATTATTTGTACTATATAGTGTTACTTTTACTGTTCCTCAGACATTTACATATTGCCATTTATGTTAATCTTCATTGTAAGTAAAACAGGTTATACTTTGCATGTTGTTTCTAGTGAAAATTTGTCCATGCGAAAAACAAACAGACCTGAAGGGCCTGTGAAACCAATTTACCAAATTCCAAGAAATACACGGCCAAGCCTGTTCAAGCAAATGCTTTTTTTTCCGTTACCGAATGTCAGGCCTGAGCAGGTACATATATAGACAATACATAAACCAAATGTTTCAGTGAAATAAAAGTCGCTTGAACTTTTTTGGTTGATTGTCATATGTAGTTCGTCCAAAGTAAACAGGTAAAATGTGGACCATAATACACTTGATTTACGTTGAAATAATGGCACTGATGTGTAGATTCACGCAGATATGTAAGTGAAATGTTTTTTGTTTTTTTTTGTTAATCTTCTCTCCCTCTCTCCCTCTCTCTCTGTGAAAATGTATGATTTATAACATAAAACATTTTCCATTGATACATGTGTTCCACAGCAATGGAAACATGAATTTAACATCTAAGTATTCCAATTTTGAGTACCTGGTGCCAAAATGAGTTCATAACTCAAATTTAATCATGTAACTAACATTAGTATTCAATCTGTAAAACGACTGACTTGAACACATATGTTCCGCAGCTATATGTGAGCGGATATAACATGCCCGAAATGATTGTGAAAATATATATGTGACCGAGAAAAGTGAGTCTTGTTTTGAATCCAGTATATTTCAAGCTGCTCTTGAATACAGATACTTCTCCATTTCAATGATATTTAGAGAACAGACAGAGGCGATAATCTTTTACATTAGACACTTGGACTACAAGTTCAAGAGCTGACCATATCCTTTACGCTTTGTGTTAACATCCATCTTACCCAGGGGGCAAACAGGGAGACCTTTAATGGCACTTAAAAAGGAATATAGGTCGTTTCTAAATTATCCTGTAAGTTTAACAATTGTTTATTATGCCAGTTGTGTTCCAAATTTGCTTTTGATTAACAGCGCCAGTGATTTGCTGTTTAAAATAGGCTTGTCTAAAAAGGCTAATCAAACTATATCAAACTCGTTTGAGTCACCCTAATAACAACATTTATCAGCAACTTAAAAATTGATAACCTTCAACAGGTCTGATTCATTTATATATAATTAATATATATTTATATATAATTGTTTGGGCATAAAATCCACGAATGAATGAATGTTGCAAAAATCGGATTCAGACACCTTATTTTACTTGTAGAAAAGAATTTATATATATTTACCCTTTCCGTTTACCTACCTTATTACTTTCAGGTGACGCTAAGCTACTAAGAGGAAGTTACAGTGATGCCTCTGCGACGTGCATGTCACGTGGTCTCGGCATTCCCACTCCTTCGGAGATAAACGGAACTGCGTTGGACAAGAGCTCTACTGTTTGGCAACGGCAGCATAGGGAAAACAAGATTAGATGGATGTCAAAAGATATCCCATGTATGTATATATACTTTAAACTTTCCAATAGTATCATATATATTTATATGATGACATTTGTCTCATTTAATATTTAGTGACCTTTTTGTTTCATTAAGTCTAACAAACGGTCATCTTATACACGTACAAATGATAACCATTATCACTAGAACACAGGAAACAAGATAAAAACATTAAATTATACAATAGCTTAATTTTTTTGGAAAAATACTATAATTTTCATACGTGATCATTTATACTGTGTAATATAAATACACTCAAGGAAATATATGAAAATATATTTTTCAGTTTGTATATATTTTAGTTGTGTATGGAATCGATGGAAAATTGGAAGAAACAAATAAGATACAATGCGGATTGTTCAACCTACAAAATGAAATTTTTGAATCTGCGGATTGTAGCCAGAAATTTACGTACATGTGTCAATAATCTAGTAAGTATGAATGATTTTCCAAAAGTCGTCTAACCTTATGTGGGTTGCACAATAAAACATATACCGTATTACAAAAGTCCGGATGGGGCAGCGTTGAAATGTGTTAGTGTTTTCTAAATCTCACAGATCAGATCCAGAAAGTAAGTTGCTTGTTTTCTTAACGAGCAGGGGCGGGTCCAGGATTTAGGAAAAGGAGGGGTCCAACCCATGAGGACTGATGACAAAATTTTAAAAAGGTCCACTGAGAAGGGGGGTCCAAGCCGCAAAAATTGGTCGGAAACTCTTAGTCCTTGCGGCTGCTGAAAGGGGGGATGGCTTCTGACAACGAACTATATTTGTTCTATATTTGAAGCTATATAATCTTAGATTTGAGTATCATAAATATTCTAAAAATGTAATTGTCAAATAGAGGTAGCTAACATATGAGAGAGGCCATTTGGTCAAAGGATCCAGAAGAAACCGAAGGTTGGAAAATGTAATGTTGGTTTTTGGTAGATAGTATTACATCTCATCTAAGGCCTTTACTCCCTCATTACCTTCAGTGTCCTATATTTTGGGATACTATTTAATTTCAAGAGAATAATCACCAAATATCAACGGGCATGTACCTACTAAAGGAACAGACTTCAAATACCTGAATATCTACCAGTGAGTTAAGGTGTTTCTCAGTTGGCTTTGAATAAAGCCAACACAAGGCTACGTGAATAACATGGTAATACTTAGGAAATATTTACTTTTGAAATATTTAAAGATTATTAAAAAATGAGACACGATTATCATAACCTGAGGAGAAGAACAGTTCTATTTGGCCAGTCCGCTTATTGTTCAATGAATTATGCGTACTTGCTTCAGGATAAAAACTATAAATATTTATTTTGTACTTGCTGAAAGCAGAAGATTTCTGTAAAATTATCATATATATATATATATATATATATATATATATATATATATATATATAGATGTATGAATAGCCATGCTGGTTCATTGTTTTATATGAATAGCCATGCCTGGTTCATTGTTTTATAGATGGAAAGGGTATACACATAAAAGTCCCACTGGCAGTGAACCCATTTTCTGTGTATACCCTTTCCATATATATATATATATATATATATATATATATATATATATATATGTCACTGGTTCCAACTTCCTTGCCAAAGAAGCTTGCTTTTCTGGCGAAGCGGTTAGAACGCCGGACTTCTGTGCATGCCGTGCGGGTTCGATTCCACGATCGGCCCACCAGTCACTTCTCACCCTGTGACATATATATATATAAACAGGATTTGATTTCATTGAAAATTTTATTTCGTAATAATTATGATTAAGGAGATGCCGCTTGTCCCGAGGCCAATCCAAAAGCTACCCATTGTTACAGACTTGACAACCTGTTCGTTTTTCAAGATGAAGCACATAACTGGACAAATGCCAGGGAAGCATGCCTCGCACTTGAAAAAAACAGCTGACCTTGTCGGACCAGCTAATGTTACTTACCTAGCAAACGTATATAAACGTTTCAGTTTGAGAGATGACGTCATTAATATCACGTGGCTAGGATTCAAAAGATTTGGCTGGAACACCGGAGACCTGGACTTTAATGGTCAATATTTTGTTTTGATTATGTCTGGAGACTGTTGTTAAGGATTTTAATCCGCTGAAACAACAGCCACCTGTGACACATGGAGGAAGAAATTGTACATATATATGGAGTCTAAGTGATTACATATTTCTTAATATTTGAGACTATATGATTTAATGAGGAAACTTGTGAAAAACTGGGAAGATTTACAATTTTACTTACTAAAATAAATTTGTTATTGATTAAATTTTTTTTTTAAATTCCACTGTACGACATTCTCTCAAGTTAGAAATGTTATATTTTATAATAAAATATCCGCGAAGAAGATCTCACCCGTTCTATTAAAAATATAACTAATAGGTAAATAAGTATTAAACAAACTAGCGATTCATACAAATAAGCCCATAAAGGAAATCCTTTGTAAACAAATAGGTTCAGACGGTAATTAATGTTTTAACCTTTCAGTTTTGTCATTGATATTGGATATTAATTCTTAATAATCTGACTTGTTTTATATGTAACCACGTAATCTTTTAAAATTTGTATTTTTATTGCACATTTATGATTGACCCTTACATTTTGATATGTTTCTTGTGTCAACGTCACTGAGTTTATGTATTTATAGTAACTATCAACACTTAAGAAACATTGGTAAAATGAATAGATAAATGGATATCTGAATATGTTAAATAATTTTTTATTAGTCTGTTATTTTAAATATTTCTGGATATATTAGCAAATTTGAAACCAGCAGGACATTTGCAAGGACGTAGTAACATCCATATTGGACCAAGCAACTGATAAAAGCCCCCCCCCCCCCCCCGTACTGAAAATTCAACTCCACTAATAATAAAAGGGTCACCTTTGACCATAATAAAAAGACAAAAATGTATTAAAAATCTGAAGACAGGAAACTGATATGCACTATATTGAATGTCAAAGTCATATTTGATGCTTAAATTGCAATCTTTTTACTAGATGTCATTGAAGGATCGCATGAGAAACAACAAATAAATCTCTCCGAAAAACCTTTAACCTCATTCTTGAAGTGATTTACCTTGTTTGGACTAGTTTGGCTAATGCAGTTGCAATGGAAAATTCTTTTGCAGAGGTCAGTCAGCACCCATAAAAGTATTTCCCATTAAATTATGTTTTATAACAAAAATATCGTTTACAAGAGAAACCAACCAACATAGGTGTGTATCAAACAGTAAAACCATGCTTGTAATAAAAAAAATAACCTGGACAGCCTTACATATAAATTCCCTTCTTAGTACATTAAAATTATGTATAATGTTCATATTTTAGAAAATGACCTCCTATGTATTGACATACACACCAAGGAAAACAAATTGTATATTTAAATGTAAATATATGCTAAAAATATAACAAGTAACCAAACAGGAACAACTTAATATCGGAATTCACTTTCTGTTACACACGTTACAGGAGAGCATGCAAAAGCTTCTTTGCAACCATCTAAAAATTAAATGTTTAAACCAAAGACAAGTTTGAACTTTTAATGATCAAACATGTTCCGCCATGTTATGTTTACATCGTAGAAAATCAAATGGAAATACTTCCCTGGAAAAAGGACGAACCAACAAACATTGGCGACTGTGTTGTTCTGGAGGCAGACACAATGGTTTTAAAAGTAACAAACTGTTCCGCACATCATGACTACGTTTGTGTAGCAGGTAGGAAATAGTCCACTCTAACCCATGTTTGTTTCTCTGTCAGCAACATTATTCAAAATGTTATTGACAGATATTGATGAAATTTACCGGATAGCTCGGCAATGACTGAAGGAACAATTGATTAATTTTCAGAGGTGATTAGGATCGCTTTCTGGATCTAGGTAAATTTTAAAGGAAAATGCGGCATTTCTAATAATGCCATATTGGGGTTTTTAGCTTCCTTGACAGAGGTCTGCGCTCTCTGATTGTTTTTTTAGTGTTATGAATGTTATCATGTTATATTAAGCACCTTTAGGATACGATTGGAAAAAGTTTTAAAATCCAGTTATCACTATTATTGATTATATTTTATGTACCTTGTCAGGTAGTTTCTCTGTCTTCTTTTATTAATTTTCTACCTGTATCATCATGTTTAAATATTTTTCTTTTCCTATAGTTCCACGGAATGTTGATCGATCCAACCGCCAACTTAAAGGTATTATTTTGCCGTTTAATCCTTTTTCACTGTTATTTGCCTGTGTCTGCATGGGAAAATTGAATAAATTAACAACAGTATCTGATGAATAGACGAGACAGTCAGTTTTCAACTGAAAAAAAAACCCAAATCTTAAACATATCCTAATTTGAAGAAAAATCATTTCGAAGGCGCAGTTATCTTCACTTATATAGAGTTTTTCTCAAATATGAAAGTATCAGTACGGATACTTAACAAGTGTTTTAGATATCTTGTTCATCTGCCAGTTTTAGTTCAAAAGATACACTTTATTCATCTTAGACATGATTTAAGTTCTTCGTTTGTTTGGTTTTGACATTATGTACTGAGAGGTAAGCCTATCATTGCATATAATGGCTTCTGTTTTATAGCGAATTCACGCATGTTTTATCTGACTTACATTATTCAGTGGATTCCGTACAGACTCACAATGGATAAGTTCGGTGGTTCATATAAATATATACATACATACATACATATATATATATATATATATATATATATATATATATATAAATGTATGTATGAGCAGCCATGCTGGTCATTGTCCATAGATGGAAAGGGTATGGTTTGTGTTTTTTTAATTGTGTGTGATTTTTTTTTTAATTTGATTTACCAGCCTGGAGCTTCTGGAAGATTAATTATTACAGCAGTCGTCTTTATCACGCTGGCTAGTGCTGTTCTTCTTCGTCTTCTGATGGTATATATGGTAAGCAAAAAATGTCTGAAATAAAACATTCTTTAATAGATCAATTGTTTTTAGGTAATTTAAAAAAGGAACATATTAATATGTTTAAATTATAAAATAATCGGCATTTGTAATATTAATTAATATTATGGATTCTTAAATACTTCTGTCATTGACAGACTTACGAATTATAAAACACGCTGATATATGCAAAGTTATGCCAGTATTTGGAAACACTATTTCCTGTTCATATTATTTCTATTACTTAAAATTCTTATTCTTCTTATTATTATTAATACTATTAAACCTTTGTTTAGCTTTATTATTATATCTTTTATTAAATCTTTGTAGATAAGTTATTTTCTATATGGAAATTTTGGCCAAGCTCTTTAATGGGGCGACTTTTTTAGGTCCCCCTGAATAAAGAAAAACAGCCATTTTTCTTCCTTTTTTTCTTCATGTATCTGCGCTATATTCCCTAATTCTTAATATTCCGGGGGGGGGGGGGGGGGTGACTGTTTATCACAGTTAAAGTGGAATATGACAGTTTTGCATGTGGTATCCAATTTCTGATATAACCTTGTGTCTTAGGTCGCACACCACTTAGACAACGGTTACGCTACCCGCGATGGCTAGTCGCTCGCAGGCCGCTACTTTCATATCATTTTCCTGTCATTAAAACATTTATATGGCAGAAGAACCATTTTCTTTTTTTTACAAACTATAAATTCATTGTATATAATTGTATAACAACATTTTTTAACTCTCCTTTTTTTCAGCGTAGGGAACCTAAGCCTAGGGACGTCGGAAATCAGACATGAGCAGTACTATTACCATAGTGTTTTCTATTACCAAAGAGTGTTTTCAGACCATTAGGAGCGGGTGTCGCATGTTTAGAAATTGGAGCTGGATGCAAAATGCCATACTATGCTCTCATTTGTCTGACTGCAGTGTGTAACCGCTGCGTGAGCGTACAACTGAAGGATCTTGAATCATCAGAAGGACCGGCCAACGTATTTAGAGCGTGCAGAACATTTTTTTTTTGTATTTAATGGGATTTATGTGAATATAATTGTTGCTCTTCATGCTGTCCATCATAGTAGGGCAGAGCATATAAAAAATATGTTTTCCTTAATTGAGGGCAGCACATACAGCAAACAATTTTAAAAAGAAATATGAAGCTTTTTCCAGCCGAAATATCACTGATGCCGAAATTGTGGAATGTATTAGAGAGACATTATTATTATTATTGGATTAATGTTACAAGCACTCATGCAGCTTTTATTAAGCTTAAACTACAATCAATACATATACTGGCCGGTTTGTATTTGTTGGAAAATAGAATGCATAGACCTTAAATTGTTCCGTTTGTTTATCGCTTTCATTTGAATGCGTTGTGGGACATGGAAACATACCTTTAGAGTGATTGACAATAACCATTATTCAACCGAAGCACCATCATTTGCAGTTTGCAAAAATGTTTGATATTTGTAGCATCTAGAGTGAAGATTTTGGGGGTAATTTATAATACCAAATGGTCACACAGTACGATATGTTTCTTGCAGACAAGAAATCCAAATTAATATTACTGAATATTTATGGGTTGTTAAGATGAGGTCCAGGAGAAAGCAGGGTAGTTTCTTTTGTTTAGTAAACAAATTTCTAGCAAAAGGCAAAAGTTTTTCGTGTCATCCTTTGCATTTTTTAAGAATGGCACAATTCGAACACACAGCACAAAAATTGAAACATATATGCCCGTAACAGATGAGTTGGAGAGTTTTGGGAACTGCCCTACCATTCACATAAGCATATTGCGTTGTCAACTATTTCAGGTTTTTGCACATTACAAGATGTATTGTCTGGTAATGTCTGAGTACCGATGCTTATGACTTGTTTGAAGCAGATAGCACCTTTCGTATCCTATTGTATTGCCCACTTGTCCATGTATATTTCATAAACTGATCACGCTTTCTAACTGAAGAGGTTGATTTATTACGAGGTCGCCAGATGGCGTTGGCAGCCTCTCTGTACTGTCAGCTGATAATAAAAAAATACTGTGACAAAGACGGACTGAATCCCAGTAATAGCTTTGTAATTTTGATGGAGTCAGCACCGAGTTGTCATCAAATAATAAAAAAACAGGTTTTGCATAGATTTAAATAATTTCCGAACTCAGTTCATGACGTCATACTATGACTGCCCAGTAACATCACGGTCTGGTCTCTGTACTGAGTAAAGTAACACATTTGACCTTGTGGTGATCTGACCTTGACACTCATGCCTGTACATTGCTTATCGCAGGCAGCAGACACACGTTCTGTTCACCGTTCACCGTTGCTCCTGTCAGTAACTGACAACATAGCCCAGAGTCCGTGGTCTCGTGTCCCGTGTTTATGGGGAGGTTGTTTTCATCCCTAGTTTTTGTTTATCAGCAGAATTACGCCCGCTGAAACTACTCAACCTATCTCCACACAGACACACACAAAAACACACACACATACAAACATATATACCTATATATATATATATATATATATATATATATATAAAACATGGCCGTCGTTTGCGCAAAGGATTGTGGGGGGGGGGGCAGTGAATGCTTTGTCAGAGCGAAGCATCCCCAGGTGTTGTAGCCCCCCCCCCCCACCCCCCAGGGGATGTGCATGGTACGGAATATTTTTTTTTAAATACATGCTATAAATTGGCATTTCTGTATGAATTTTTTTCTTATAATCTAAGCTTATAGGCCAAACAAAATTGCACCTTTTATTTACATGGCATAAGGGTAACTGAGTAATGATCACCCAAGCAGACTGAACTTTCTTGCAAATACTTGCAAATACCAACATTTTTTTTTTTTGCCTACGAATGTTCAGATCTCAGGATGGGCAGCTGCCCCTTTTTTTTTTGCCTACGAATGTTCAGATCTCAGGATGGGCAGCTGCCCCACCAACCCCCCTCCCAGGCTACGGTACTGTATATGTGTATACATATGAATTTTTCAACATTCAGAAGAAAATTCTGTAATTCTATGTTATAGTATTATTTTCAGCCACGACACAAAGTGGTTACCACAGATTAAACAGGTCTGATCTGGACTCTTAATCGTTTATAATACGAATGTATCGCAAGCCCTTTTGTGTTCTTTTTTTTCAGGGATTATCTTTATTTACGAGATTACGAGACACAACATTGTGTGTATATATATATATATATATATATATATATATATATATATATACTAGTGTCTGTATAACATATCCACTTAACCCATAAAACGGATTCATTACACCGTAACCCCCCCCCCACACACACACACACTTTGGTACCACCCTCATGAGCTGAAATATGATGACTGGCTTGACTCACAGAAGAGGTGTAGTAAGAGATAACCAGTCAACCTTATGGCTAGAACCTATATACAAGAGCCTTGAAAAATATAGACGGCAATAGGCCTATATAATGATGTTTGCGTACACGCAGGTTGAAATACATAAGCTTTGAAAGATATGTCTCCCAGTGTTTGAAGAAAAGCATTGTTGAATCTAATCCAGATGTCATACTGTCTTACATGTATGATTTACAGTATCACCGCGTGCTGTTGCTTCTGTCCTTGATACGTCGAAGTGTATACTATCACACCAGCAGGCCTACGCGCACATGTCACGCTGGGACAGTTCTCGTCGGTCACCCTTGTTTCAGCGGGTGTGTCAGCTGCTTCACACGTGTATATCTGCATGTATATGTGTAAGTGGATGCGCTCGTAAACTCGAATACTAACGAGATACAGCGTACATGCGTACCGGGAGAAAGATAATGACACAGCACTACACACGAATCTTATCTATCATTCCAGAGCAGCCATCGCCGTTTTACTGATTTTCCCGCTGCATCCGGCGCCGAATATAATTAATTCTCTGTAAGACGGATGAGGATGTATTCTTTTAGGTGTATTTTCAGAAGCGATTGTGGTTTTCAGATTGCTACAGTCTCGGAATCTCTAACATAATATGCATAACATATATTTGCTTGCTCATCGTTGGTAGACGCGTCGGCCTTAGGTCAACATGGTTGGTACGTTGTTGATTGTTTGCGTCAAGCTGGTTGGGCTTACATCTCTTAGTGCGGGAAACTCTCAGATACCCTATAGAGCAGCTATGCCTGATATCGCACAGCAAGGCTACACACCCATCGACCAAGCTGAACAGAGTTCAAATGTCGGAAGGAAATTACCCCCGGTGAACAGCACCCATACCATGCATTATATACATAAGAAGCTTGATTATTTAATCAGTTTGTTTAAGGAACATCACCATATAGAGCAGCTGGAATCGATAAACAAATTATTATTCAAGTCTCTAAAACAGACTGCTGTAAATGAAGAGGGTCTTCTGAAAATGACTGATCATATGTTACAGATCATCAAGGGTCTCGTTGTGGCTCAGACTCAGAAGGCTGCCTCAGCAGAGGCTGACGAAATGCATTTTACAATTGACAGAATAACAGGGAAATTGGAAAACATACGTCATTACGTAAAACAAAAATGTCGTCACGGAACAAGAAGTGATGACCCAGGGAATAGAAAGGAGGCAACATTTCCAAAAGGTAGATTTTATTCTTCATTGTCCATTACGGTTTTTATTTACCTCCGCCTCGTGGCGCAAT
Source organism: Sipunculus nudus (assembly GCA_026874595.1). Classification (NCBI taxonomy): domain Eukaryota; kingdom Metazoa; phylum Annelida; class Sipuncula; order Golfingiida; family Sipunculidae; genus Sipunculus; species Sipunculus nudus. The sequence goes on along the minus strand of CM049320.1, from coordinate 11,340,822 downwards.
AATAAATTATCCATCTTGGTTTGTCTGTTAACAGCTTGAGGCAACAAAGTTCTATAATTATTTGGTTGCAGGCTAAAACTTCACAAACAGTTCTTTAAAATTCGGAGTGTCCTATGCTGTGATATTAAAATTTTACTTTGTCTGATCATGAGTATCATAAGAAAATTATTTCCAAGATAATTGAAAATATTTTGGATCTTTGGAGTTGACCCTCTGTGAGGGAGGGGGGGGGGGTAGGGGGGGGGGGGAGGGGGGGCTGGGAGGGAGGTCTGAAAGGGATGTCGCACAAACGAAAATTAGTTAAAACTGAATACGTGTTTGTAATAATTTTTTATGAGAAATAAGTATATTCATTTGAATATTGTTTACTTAATACAGATTGTGAAGAAGCATATCACTTAATCCGGTCCGGGTCTGGTGTGTACACCATTCAACCAGAGGGCGCTACTAGTCCCAAAGACGTGTGGTGTGAAATGGAAGACCGGAAATGGACAGTGCTCATGCGCCGTTTTAACGGAAATGTATCCTTTGACCGGAACTGGCAGGAATTCAAAGATGGCTTCGGGTCAGCGGCGGGGGAGTACTGGATCGGTAACGAATATATGCATCTGTTGACAAGAAATAAAGAGTACGATGCCAGATTCGACATGACAGAATGGTTTGGTGGACGATCCTACTACTCTGTTTTCACTACGTTCTCCGTTGGGTCAGAAAAAGAAAAATACAAACTCAGAATCGGCGGAGAAACGGGAAATGCGAAGAAAAACCGGATGCAGAAGCATGACCAATCACCATTCAGCACCAAGGACAGAGATAATGAGAAATCAAATATCAACTGTGCCAGAAGGTACGGTGGCGGATGGTGGCATTATCTCTGTTACTACGTCTTCCTTACTGGACCGTATCGCTCCGGATGCATGTCATCACTTGATCATAAGTGTATGGTTTGGAAACATAATGTCCCTCTTAAAGCCGCCAGTATTAAAATTACAAGAAAGAACTGATGTACCTCTTGTTTCTGTTGGTTAAATAGTGTGGGACCATGCTAGTAGTCAATCCTAGGCGACATCTATGGGTGGAAAGTGTTATTAAATTAAAACTCGTTGACATTTATATACTGGGACTTGTTATATCATATCCCGTTATGACGTTTATGTAATATACTAGTATGTGTCTTACAGTGTTATTTCATAATGGTTACAATCTGTAACACTGCAGCTAATGCTATATTGCTTTCTAATTACTTCTAAGTACACATGATGATGAAAACTCGGGTATACAAGGTTATACTCAGATGTTTAGTGATATATAGACATTTACCCAATTTTAAATTCCATTTTCGGATGTGTTACAATGGCTGGTTACGTGTAAAGGATCCCAGGGTGTATCATTTTTTTAATATGGCCGGTTGGATCATAATTATGAGAAAATAAGAAGTTTATAGCCGTTTTATCTCCAGTGATTGCCGAATATGAGAGCAAGTTGGTTTTACCTTGTTAAGCAAGTATTTTCTTACTTATGACGTTGTTGAAAGAAATTTTGTTAACACATTTCCATAAAAAAAATTCTCCTTTTCACTGCAGTATTCTATTTTAAGAGAGACCTTAAAATCATCCCACATTTGCTTATCCTATCAAAATTATATACAAGTTACGAACATCATAACATGCCTGTCGAACAAACTTTTAATATTTCAAGGCTATTAAACAGGTATTACACCCCCCCCCCCCGGTAAAACGTGGAGGATGATAACGGTTGATCAGTCTATTTCTACATCCATATTTTTTTGTGGGCAGAACTACTTATCCCCCCCCCCAGCGCAAAACCATCAATTTTATTTTTTTCTCTTGTTTCTTTTGACTCTCTCCTGCCATTGTCTGTTTTCGTTATATCCTCAGTATGACTGATTTTCAAAATTGAAATGTAGGCACAATGTTAGTATTAGGTCACAGAATTGTACCCGGTATTTAAGTTTGACCTGCACCTCATTCCCTAGGCCATACACACTATACCCGATCCTCCATTATCGCTCAATTTGAGGGGGGGGGGGGGGCTTCAAGGAATCACTTGCCGAATGTATACATCTAGTTCAAATGTTATATTGATATTTTGCCTGGGAGTTAAGCCATTTATATGCTTCAGCAAACGTGTTTTGAATAGATATATGCTTTGAGATCATCCTTCAAGGGATGGTCCAGTGACATGTCTGTCCATAATGCTTATGTCACTATAAAGGAAACATGAAGTATAACATTATACATGCCTAACCTGCACGTATTATATGTCTAAAGATAAATCGAAACTATGTAAAATACGTTCTGCAAATTCAGTGAGGGTATTCTTAACTTCAGTTTATGTTAATATGTTGCATAAGTAGAAATCGCGACACAAATATATAACACTTTGGCTTAATCGACGTCGTTTTTGTGGCCTTTCCCTGAATGTGCTCTATCACGTGACGTCATTATTCAACACTGCATGCATGTCCTATTCTATTTTTATACTCCATTCCATCACACCTGTCCAACTGATTTTTTTTTCGTTATAATTCTTATATATCAGTGCATGAAAGCCTATCTTACCTCAGAGGCAAATCAGACATACGTGGCGATTATCTAACAACAAAGTAATACTCTCTCTCTCCATATGATTAATTCAGAGAGAAGTAAGACTGAACAGACGAACGGTCTTGCGCCATTATCATTGACGACCTACGCCGATGGTCATAAACTAGATCCATTTGATTCGTAGTGATGAAGTCACAGTGGTATTTTTACATAACATGCTTGTTACGTCACACATACGTCCTTCCTACTTCGCAAGGATAAACAGATAAATAAAGCCATTTGAACTGGCGCCATGATCGATATCAACTTTGTATCTCTTTCTAGACAGGCCAACACCGGCACGGCGTCGCAATTATATATATATTTCATACCTAATTAAATAATCCAAAATCGCCACATTACTTTGTCGATAAAAGCTAATTTTTCGTGGCAACCAAAGTATATTTGAAAGAAATATCGCAATAAAAATTGTGTGGACAGGGGTGTAGTAAAAGAGAATAGAAAATTACCTATTTTGTGTTGTTCTTGTTATTGCTACTAGATGGCGCTGTGGTCGCGAAAGGGGCATGGTCAAATTTCTCAGAAAATGTGGGAAATGGCTCCCATTGTGCAATATGTGTGTATATTTCAAGATGATAGTATATGCTGTCAGATGAATATTTACTGTCAGATGCGAGATACATCGCGTTTTCTATTTTAATTATGAAAAATATTCACAGAAAAAAATAAATAGCAGATGTAAAAGATAAAATTTAGGTCTAACTATTTAAATGAACATACTGTATGTTACCTGAACATTTAGGGGATGTATGCGATAAGAGAGGGGCGGGTTTGGGTGGGGTGGGGTTGGGGGGCTGTGTATATATGGTACTTGGGTCTTTAAGGGATATATGTGATGGCGCATTGCTTGGTGGGTCGGTTTTTAGAACTCTTACGAATGGAAACCTTGGGAACCGGGCGTCGGTGCATGACTGTAGGCAGGGAACGTTTTATCAACAGGAATTCCGTTATGATTGCCAAATCCCCTGGAGAATGCTCAATAAAGTAAATGCTATTTCTATATTTTCTAACTGTTAAACACAGTTAAACCTGTTTTTTTTAATAATTGTACATTCAAGAACGAGCGATTCGTCTGAATCACCATCTTTCTGGCTTAATATCCGTAAAAAAAACATTGCTTTAAGATTTAGATGTTTTAAAACATAAAATTTTTAATTTTTCGTTGAGGGAAATTTTTTCGCACATTGGGAAAGAAAAATCTATAAACGTTGAGGCTTAAACAGAGTGACAGTGACATTGAAGAAAACGAGACGCAATATTTTATTATTATTCAACCATTTTATATCTGAATAACTGCACTTACAAGAGAAGTCCGTCATTACACTATATTTAATATATTCCCTGTGGATGTAAAAATGTAATATTGACACTTTTTTATGATAATGTTAAATGTCTTGCGGTTTATTTTCGTAAATTATATATCATGGTCATATATTAAATTGTTAATCATATTGTTTATATTCATTAAAATATAAAAAAAACTAGAATATATAAAACAAAACTGATAAATATGCCAGCAATCAAATTTCATATGTCACTCTAAAAATATTTTGTCAAAATATGAAGGAAACATGACATCTTAATACCCTGCCCTCAGTTAATTTTCCTCATATGAAGAACTGTCATCAAATTAACAGGAATCGGCAATTTACTAAAGGGGAAGTTACATTAGATACAGACGTAGACCTGTCAATTTAAAAGTATATTTGTCTTTATATCTCTTGGCAGGCAATAAGCAAAGATCGTTCGGACAGCTAATTAATTTTAGAAATATACCCATTTATCCTTAGAAAAAAACATCTATTTGACAATATATTTGCCACAAATCGTCCTGTATATGTGAACAAAATTAGAAGGAGATTCACAGTACCCGCTGATTCGTCCTGTGTGGCCAGATACACAATGAAGGCTGTGATTAACCTATATTCAGCCATAGGTTTTCTTTCTATAACAGGCATGAACAATCCTAATTATCTCATTATATAAATTCGGTATTAACAAAATTTTTTGCCGTGGTGTTTCTATTTTGTAGTTTAACTGGGTTTTACAACGTTTACTGTAGACAATACTTTATGGGTGCATTAATTATTTGTTTTCTAGTCATTATATAATCATCTTGAAATATATAAGAGAAATCTGTCTTGTTTGAATAAATGAAGGATAAACAGACTAACTTAAGAGAGTTGGAAAATGGAAGTACCATGGAACCTCTCCTTACGTGCTCCTCTGTACTAAGGGCACCTCCTAAGACAATCCCTTGAAAGCATGTCCCGAAATCTATACCCTCCCTATTAGGGACATCCCTCTATTGCGGGAAAATTGTCCGGTCCCGTCAGTTTCTGTAATTCGAAGGTTCTACTGTATATATTGACAAATCAATACGTTGTTGTTCGTTATACAGTTGCTCAGGGCTCAGTGGACATCGAGAGATGACTTAACATGACCAGGGATCAAGTTAAGCATGTACATAAACCGGGCATATTGTCAAGGGAATTATGTAAACAGCTGTGCCAGAGACAGACTAAGAGCTTAAGAGGCAGTGAATCCAGGGATGCATGTATTCTGACGGTCTCCTCATAGTCCAGGATCAGCTGGCATTCAGTGGGAATTTCATTAAGAAAGCCGGCAACATACATCATTTTAAAGCTTATAACCTCAGCAATCCGAAAATCTATGTTGCCATTTCTTTCCTACAGTTTCAAGGTCACCAAACAAGGTCAGGGTCATGGCTTTTAATATATTTTGAATTTAACCAGTGTCAGTTGTCATTCCATCCGAATTTCATGAAAATTACTGATAACATATATCATTTTAAAGATTTTAACATAATCAATCTAAAAATCTACGTTGCAGTTTTACCATAACAGTTTCAAGGTCACCAATCCAGTTCAAGGTTACGGGTTTTGATATTTATTGAATTTTGCATGGCCAGTTGTTATTCCGTGGAATTTCATGAAAACAACTGACAATATGCATCATTTAAAGCTTAATACCTTGTGAGTCTAAAAACTGACGTCTCCTGAATCCGGTTCATGTGCAAGATCCAAACCATTTTTTTTTATTGGCCCATTTCCGAAATTTCCAGAAAAGTTCATGAGATTCCGTCCATGTTTGTTTTAATAATCTTGTAAACAAATACATAAACACATAAACACATACGTACACACGAACGGGGATGAACGTTTCTCCTCCTGGTGGAACAACCAGGAATATTACAGCAACTAGGATCTAGATATTGATTTCTTGGGCATAATGGTCAATATAACACTCTTATACAGGATCTTTAACTTCTACAATATCAAGGATAAATTTATAGTGAGGAAATTTTTAAATTAAATAGTAGTGATGATTGTTCTTACAAAATGCAAAGAAACAATTCTCCGTTATGAAGCTGATAGACTGAGAATTCTACTTACTTTTATGTAATACTTTCAGTTTTGGTCAGTTGAGTGGTTTGATATAAGTATAATATAAGTAAATTATCAATTGCTTCACACATACGTACACACGAACGGGGATGAACGTTTCTCCTCCTGGTGGAACAACCAGGAATATTACAGCAACTAGGATCTAGATATTGATTTCTTGGGCATAATGGTCAATATAACACTCTTATACAGGATCTTTAACTTCTACAATATCAAGGATAAATTTATAGTGAGGAAATTTTTAAATTAAATAGTAGTGATGATTGTTCTTACAAAATGCAAAGAAACAATTCTCCGTTATGAAGCTGATAGACTGAGAATTCTACTTACTTTTATGTAATACTTTCAGTTTTGGTCAGTTGAGTGGTTTGATATAAGTACAATATAAGTAAATTATCAATTGCTTCAATTATATAATGATTTTATACATCATTGGATACATGATCATGTTAAGATATCCATTTCGAAAGTGATCTTCTTTCATATGCATCGTGTTTGATAAAATCGTCCCATTTGACGCTATGCAGAATTTTTTCATAACATTATTTCCGATATCCTCTTTAACAAATAAGGGAGGTAATAAAACTCGACGCCATCTTTTTGATCAAAAGTTAGTATCAGACAGGACGACATTGTCCCTCCTGATATCACACTACCCATCACCCCTTTCTAGTTATGATCATGTTAATTATATACAATGCAGCTTATAATTGGACGTTGCAAACATCTTGAATGATGGGAAATTTGCTATGATTTTAATGGAAAATGATTCAGTATTGTAATCCTATTGTATGTAATTTGTGCTATTATAATTTCCTCCTGTTGTGTTTTTGTATGTTTGTGAAAGCTCGCGAATGGACGGGACAGGCTTCCAAGTAACAATGGAGAGGGGTTAAAAAAGGGTCAAAGAATGAACCCATAAATTTTATTTGCAAATAATGATTCATATTGCTTTGGCGGATTTATAATCCGTTTACTTTGTGCCACTTTAGCATATATGGTAAATAGTGTTAATGGTTAAATTTGTTATTAACACTCAAATGTTTATATGATATACATTGTAATACAGTTAACAGTGTGAGTGGTACTATTTTATAATTTACAGTCACATTTGTTCAAATATATATTTCTGTGTCATGTGTCATCGACGTGGACTTTCCGATCCAGAAACGGTGTTGTTAAAGCTAAGGAGTTAAAAACAGTTCGTCCAGACTGTACAATCATGCTAGGCTATATAGGAATTTGCATAATTCATATTTGTGAAAAAAATGTGCATGTTGCATCTGGACGCATTCACAATTTTTGGTTTTGATAAAGCTGGCTGGATGAAATTTTTCGAAAAAATATATATTTGTGATCGTTGTCTGAATTAAATAATGAAAATGTAAACCTGTTTTTTTTACAAATGTCGTGGTATTGGGATATTCTTGCAAAGACTTGTTAGACAATGCAGAGTCTATATATATGAAAATAAATATTGAAAACATTTTGCAAAAACCCTTCACGTCATTTCTTATCAACAGAATTTAAACTATCATCACTTTCCACCGAAGAATATGAAACAAACCGGAAACAGAGAGCAAGAGAGAGGAGAGGGAGAGAGGTAGAGGGGAAGGGAGAGAAAGGAAAAGGAGTGAGAGAGAGAGAGAGAGAGAGAGAGAGAGAGAGAGAGAGAAAGAGTGGGGGGGGGGGGGGGGCAGACAGGCAGACAGACAGAGGGTCCACCGATTTTCTTTTGGTCGAAAAGAGAGGGTGCTCCCTGTTCCCTTCTAAAACCGGGCCTATTCAATCAGAATTAAATATGCCATCTGCCCTAAAAGGTTCCTCATTTAACATAAAAGTAAACTTGTCGTCCTGTTCCTTATACAGATACACTTTTTCATTGCTGCGCGGTGTATTTCGACATTCTAGTCAGTTTTTAAGGTTTTCACACAACTCGTCTGGGTCGCGAGAATCATGTTTCTCTACCAATCAAACAGAATAGAAAATCCTCTCATTCTTAATTGTTGTACTTGTGTAACACAGTTGGAGAGTTGAGTCTTGTGTGCGTGTAGTCAAAGAACACTCAGGCTTTAAAACGTATATATTAAATAAACAGTTAAAGATTGTAAGAACAAAAATTAACAAAGGGACACTATGCTACTTAAGGTGTCAATGTATCACAGTATTTTCATAAACGGTATACAAATTTGATAACCTGGAGTAAATTTCTTTTCTTGAGTAGTTTGACAAACAGTGGTCTTGAGAGAGACTATACAGCCGAGAGACACCGGGAATCTTGCCTCGTCGCCAACAACTGAGCGATAAAATGGGTAAAAGAGCTGACGTTCTTTAAGTAAATAGCAGGTGCAAATCTGTCACCTGTAACTGTTACTCTGTAATGAAGTCAGTAGTGGAAAATTATCTTTTCGAGCAATATATATAACGTAAACGTTCATTAGCGCAACACGCTATATGTATAATCTAGTTTTGCACGCCCAAAAACAAAAACCTTGACCCAAATGTCCATATAAAATAAACGCCATAAACCTACCTTCCTGGAGAAAAAAGGTATAGACAATAGCTCAGGGTATTTTTTTTATCTTCAATCACAGTTATTATATATGTACTTATGATTATAGTCCTATCAATCAGTCAAAATTATCTATTCTAAATTCATATAAACCATTTAAAGGTACGGATTCCACCAAAGGCAGGTGTCTCTTTAATGTGTCAGTGTTTTTGCCACACAAAAAATATTTCCACATGGCATAAATGATATATTCTCCAAGCTTTGTCTATTAAGTAGCATTCTGTTCTAGAAAATATTTCACTCTCAAACAAAAAAATATGGATCTCAGGCACTTTTTCTTTAAATCAGTGCGGGCGGGCGATATTTTTCTTTTACTTTTTGTTTCGATAAAAATGTCATATGATCAGGGAAAATAAAATATAATAACAGAATTTTTTGCTTAACAGGTGAAGGCTCTACATAGCAAAAGAAATCTTCTCACAATTATATTATTTTACCTTTTTGAAAGAAAAAAAAATTAAAATAAAACTGTTTGATGCGGGGATTAAAATTGACGTGGGCGGTGCCTGGGAACTATACCTTTTTTTCTCCTTACCATTTTACAAATAGAGCGTGTAAAATAGCGGTTGTATATCAAGAAAGTGTCCCATATATCCAAAAAGTAGCCTTCTTTAGTATTCTTTAGTATTCTTTAGATGGAATAATTACACTAGAAGGACGGTGGTACCGTTAACTCCATTTGCACTGCGGTACATTAAGTTTTGTGTCTTTTAGAAACACTTCATAACTGTCTACAATCGGCAGATCACTTGAATGTACGGATAGAGAATGGTTCAGTTTCTCGTCAATTGCTCGTAGTGTTGGTATACCGCCCTCCCGGAATTCCCCGTGTAGTTTCTCTGGACCAGTAGCCTTCACGTGATCGATAATCTGGATATTAAAAAAATAATTTGGTAGTCTTCCTCTTGATACATACGAGAAAAATGGCAGTATGATAAAATGGATATGAAACATTTTATGTCTGATCATATGTGAACAGATACTTTTAAAATGTTTAAAGAAAAAATCACTCATAGTACATATCAAAATTCCTGGTTACTCATTTTTAAATAAAGTGCAATGGACGCTATTCAACGCATAATTTTGTAAATCAATAAACATGAGTTATGTTACATATTCTAAGTAAAAAACCAAACACATACGAGAATTGGTGATAAAATGTAGCTTTTATTTTTAATATGATTGGTGATAATATGTACCAGTTGTTCTTATTTTCCTGTATTGACTCCTCATTGTACTTGAAGGACGATTTTAAATGTTTTCCCAAGAGCTAATTTATGTGTACATCTGTACATATGTGTAAGAGTTAAATCCGAATTGAATGATATTTTGTTCCAAAATTCGACTTTAATAGTGATTATATTGGGTCTGACGGAGTCTACAATACTTTAAAAAAAAACATGAAATATACACGTCTTAAACTGACGTTACGTTTAAAATATAAATACTCAAAATGCATCTTGCTTATTTTTACTAGCAAAAAATATTTTGAACACCTGTAATTCCTCAGAAAGATCCAGACCACAAGCACATTGGGATCCTGCCGGCCAAAACACCCGTACAACACCCAATGCCACAAGACATAGGAACATCCGATTACGCGTCATCCACGTGTGTAAATACTTCATCCTTAGTGCTCTGTTAGAAAAAAAGGCTGATTTGTTCTGGCAACAGTATGTTATATAGACATGCTCTCTCGACAAACTGTATATACATATTTATTTACAAATATATTTACCAGGATGGTCCATTCAGCATATGTTCAGTTGTTTTTCTAAGGGGTCCTTGAAATATCACAATGAGACATACATTCACAATGTGATATGCATTACATGCTCACATTTATATAATCATGAAAATAAAATGTGTACAAAAATAATCTAAACATATACATAATTAAAATACATAGATGGCTAAATATAACACAAATATAAAAAAATCATAAAAGTCTATAAGTAACCAAAAGTCTTATAATTAATTCATGGAATTTATTGTTAAGAAGATTTATATAGTTGTTCAAGTCGCTTAACATCAGTGGAATGTCACTTAATTTGAATCACATTACACAGGTTACACTTTATCCTTTCATTCTTCTTTTATAGTAACCCTTATATGATGTATTAGTTAAAGAACATACAAATAAATGCCACTGATGATTTACACAGTGAGCTTACACACCTACATAACCGGCGTTCTTTAAGTATATATGCATTAGGTGCAATATATCAATCTATACGGATTGTTGAAACAGGAACGATAAGGTGATCGATTGCCCTGGCAAAACAGAACATGTCAGTTTCGATATTTTTGACAAGATTCGATACTTTCAACGTTGCTGATATTCGCGAATATCCGTACAAATCTAGCGTGTTTGTCGTAACAAATATACTTATTTTTATTTTAAAATTTTGCCGATATTTCATATTACACCACTCCCTGTAGCCGGTCTTGGTGCCCATTATGACAACGACAATCTGTTCAGCCTTTTATTTCACAACAGGTGAATATATACGAAAATGCACGCAGATGGTCTGCATTCTGTTTGAAGCGTTATTGACTCTTAACGTAACACCCTTCCCCCTTTTATTTGAAACAGCGTAACAGCACTACTCCGTATAGACATTATATTGGGCTGGTCAGCCTAACCCTGACAGGTAGTAGTACGCTGGTCGAAGACTCTCTAATGTCAGCGACCAGCGACCTCACTCTATTCTGCCTTTTCCACATTTTGGACTTCGTTCCCAAGTCAGCAGCAATGGTTTCCCATATCTTGGAAACCTGTTTTATCCGACATCTTACCTTGCTCTTTCTCCTTAAATGTCACCGCTACCACACTAGGAATTCTTGTTAGAGGTTTCTTATAACTTTATCATACACACCTTTGTATAGTCGTCTGATGAACCGCATATATGCATGAGGACTAGGTATATTTATCAAACGAACAGAATACGTATGTGTTACCGATATCTCATATCTGCACTATACTGCTAAAATGAACTCTGGTCGTGTATATGAAACTGTTAACATTCATGGAGCATTCATAAGCATTAGCCCAGATGGAGTCTTATCTGTTCCCTGTCCAGATGTCCTAAATAAAAACACCAAGAAACTTCTATATTCTCTATAATGTTCATAACGAAAGTGCCAAGCCCAATGCGGCCACGGAAAAATTATTACATGATGTTTATCTTATCTTTTCCGGCACACCTTTTGATGAATTCATGTTGTGGCCTGCCTCAAGGTAGATTGACTGTACTCAGATATTGCATGGTTATGGTTGGGTATGGAGGTCCAGACAGGAAGCGCTGGCTGGTCCGTTGAATCATTGATACTTCCTCTTAGGCTTTGTTGACTCTTAAAGAGTATGTATTTGTAGTATCTATTGTACGTAATATAAAAGTAAAATAAAAACTTATCGGTTGATTTCCAGGTACGGCCTGAAATATCAGTATATTTGTATCAAACTGATTTTGCGCCTTCCCTGTCCCCTCCCCCCCCCCCCCCCTTCCCCCCAGGTACATATATGTAGATAACTAGACTGGCCCAGTCGATGCAATAGTAAAAACATAATTCCTCTCACTGTCAGAGTCACCAAACTCTTGGTGTTTAGCTACGCTTGGAACAGGCACTACCTACTCGCGGCAAATTATAGAACTATATTACGGTTCTCTGAACGACAATAAGAGCTGGCACTGAGTTATCACTACATAAAATCACGTTTATTTTAGTAGCAAACATGAATACTTAAGCCCAGGCAGGGCTAGTACATAACCAATATATTCATATTTCAATGCAAACTGTGATTAAACAACGACTTTACAGTTAACTTATTCGATTCCCACAGAATGTCAGATATTACACGTAACTCGCAACAGAGTGCGTCTTCGGGACAGTTGGTACCTATATATTTGGCTAGAGGAGCAGACTGAGTTTGATTTTACTATTTTTTTTATTTCTACTCTTACACCCATATATATGTATATATTGAAAACAACGAATAATGACGGTATTCCATCAGAAAGATTACATCAGATTACATCTTTCATCAGAAAGAGCCATACATTCGTTCTGCGTTTCCTTTCACCCAACCACTGCTTTCAATTGCAGGGTCTGTTGTTTAGGTAAATTATGCCTGAGAGTCAACAAAGGGTAAAGAACATTCAAACCAATGAGAGCGCCATAAAATCCTAGTCGGTGAAAAGTCAGTTTAAGTGTGTGCATAAACCCCGTTCGCTGGGCAGGTTTTATTGAAGTTCACGATTAAGCGTTTTTCCTTCCTGTTATCTTCACCCCACTGAGCCCACACGGTTTTCGCTCTCAAAGTAAACATTTGAAACTTTCTACAATCATTGCTAAACTAAAAATTAATCACTGTAACTTGTTTACGTAAGAGGTTTTAATTATTTCAGGGTTTAAAATTGATGTCATGTAATTATTTATATAGTTGCCACGTTATAAACAACTGACTCATTCTTTAAAATAAAAATACGCGTTTTGACCCTTTAGACGGTCTATGCGTATATGGATATACTTCCACATAGGGCAATGGTCCCTCTAATCGTACATGCTAATTAAATTCCATTACTTCCTGTGATGAAATATGTCTGTAGTAATAATGCGTTTGGTCATTTTCAGCAGCCGTAACATTTTTGAGGGTTTCAGCAGTGGTTTAGTTGAGTCCACACCATCCAGGTCCGAGTGTAAGTCTGAGTCCAGGCCACCTTGGTCCAAGTGCTTATGATTCCGGTCCAGGCTCAGTTCTTCTACTCTGAGTCAGTTGGAACTCGAGACAAAGTCCAAATCTGAGTCCAATACAAATCTTCTTGTTGAGAAATATAAAATAAATTTGAGAAGATAATGGAAAGTTGAAGTTACTTGACAAATGGCCTTTAGCTGAATGATTAATGAAGTTTGCCCCCTGACGCAGAGCTAAAACTTGGTATGTATAGTATTATTTTTTATTTTATTCTGATGGTAGTTCTGCAATGTGCACATTTTTTATATAAATTTTGACAGCGTTTTATTTTCCACTTGATTCGAGATTAACCCTGCCTTACTGCCCAGTCCAAGTCCGAGTCCAGTTCCGTCTAGTCCAAGTCCGCATCTGAGTCCTTAATAAAGCGGAGTCGAGTCCTACATCACTGGGTTCCAAACCAATGTCTGCTGCCTGAACTCCACCCCCTCCCCCATTTTTAAGGTTTGTCATCAGTCCTATTGGTTTGAACCTCTGCTTTATTTAAATCCTGGATCCGCCTTTGAATAGCGTATGCTTATATCACATGCAAGTATGATGTACATTGAATATTGATAAAGAACACGGAATATCTATGCACTGAAGTAATAATAATATTAGTCCCTTATTACGATGCCAGAAAAACACAACAACGTGAGCAAAAATATTATGTATCTTCCACCATTCTTTATTCATAAATCGACTACCCAAACCTGCATGGACAAGCCTTGATTCCCAGTGAGGCAAGACCTGAAAAACACATAAATAAATCATTAATCACTAACCATTGTTCATTTAAACCTATTATCTGAAGTCCTAAATGTTTAATTGACCTGCCAAAATATTAATGAATAAACTACAATACAGACTATATCATTGGGTCATCTCGTTATGCACATCCTTCCTCAAAGGAAAAGTGTACTGTTTCATGAGTGCTATGTCCTTATACTTTCAAAATCATACTTTTTTTATGTAATTTTAAAAATCGGATGAGTATGTCCTCTACACGCTTCTCAAAACAGGAAGATATAACGTGGAAACATTTAAATTCTTGCAAATACCCTTTTATATTTAATGGAAGTTCATTATTTAAACAACCAGAACCCCGGGAATACGTTTTTTCTAAAAAAAGAGTTCTTGTTTAAAAATGAAAACGACAGTCAATGAATTTGCACATGACGGTCTACATCTATTTGTCGATCTAGTTGGTTATCTACTGAATCAAACTCAGGCTCTTTTTATACTCAGGCTCTAATCCATCCAAGATATCCTAATTCTAATATTTCCTGCTTTTTCACGGAATAAAAAGTGTACCTGGAAATTGTAGTCAATTGACCTCACCATAAGAGCCCTTATGTCCCGCCCTTTTGACCTAATTATTATAGTGAGCACAAAAAAAAAAAAAAAAAACGCTACGACACAGAACGTCTGCCTTCCGACAGCTGTTTACAAAACATAAATGACGTCACAAAGGTCGATGACATAGACTTCACTTTGACTGACATCATCAAATAAAACCTCTGCACGATGAATTTATCGCTTTCATTGTGAACTCTCCTGGAATATTTTGAATTATTTTTCTCTTACGGATTACGTGCCATGCAGGTAAGACATTATTATTTACTCAGTAGTCTGAGCAATGGCTCCTACAACTTTTGGCCTAGAATATTTTATGCCGTCGCCTTTGTAAAAAAATTATTCCGGAAAAAAAGGCGACAGGGGTAGGCTACTGGTACAGACTACACGTGTTCTGTTTGGGAGAGCTCTCCCAAATTATGCAAACTTTATTATTATTAGGTGACTGACGGTTTATAGTAATAATTGCAACCTGATTGGTTACACGGAACAGTTATGAATATGCTATTAAGGTCACGTAAGTTCGACGTGAGGTCAATTTATTTGCATCTAGCTGTTCACATATATATTTGGACTACTCATGCAGGGTCAGAGTCATCAATATAACATACTCTCAGAATCTGTAAGGGACTGCGGTGAAATGTATAATAAATTACCTGCGACGGCTGACTGAAATCCTGCGTTGTAGTCACATGCGACCTCGTTCTTGACGTAGTCGTTACGGTCGTCCACGTAGTCGTCCCCTTGACCGGGTCCTCCCACTAGGGCCCCCTGTAACACCTGAGGGTTGGGATTCGGGGAGTCCTTGTTGGACCAGTTACAGTCGGCAGGGCGATTAGGACAGGAACTAAGTAAAACAATGATATCTATATCATATATTAATCACAGATTGTAGTATTTAGACCGCACAAAATAAAGTTTAACGGAGTCTCCAGATTGAAGACTGGTGCAATTCATATCCCCAGCAATCAATGGCTGACCTTCTCCATACTTAGCTAGTCTTACGGATATTTGAATTGCAGGCAGTTGTTCCAACAAGTTATCTGTATTTGATTCGATTGGTTGATTATATGTATCCGTTTTAGGTGTTTGTCGAATCAAAGATTAATTATTTTTGTAAGCTGTTATATATTATATTACTTAATTTTGAACTGTTTATTTTAAAAGATTTTTTACACAAAAAATTAGCGTTACCTTAATGGTCCTAAGCTTTCAGCCGTGAAGAAACGAAGCAGTTTATACTATTTATACAGTCTCAAGCTGAAGTCCACGTTGAAAACGGTTTTACTTGTTGCGTTTTCTTTTTAAGACAAAGCGTCATTTACATTACGATGGTGATCGAGGCTTTTGTTGCCATGGCAACACAGTCACTCACGCTGCTCTGTGATGGGGACGCTGGGGAGGGTTGTTACCGTATCCAACCACGTAGCTTCTGCCGCCATCACCCAAGGCGTAGTGGATCTGTTTACGTGCGAAGTCACGTGCCTCATCCTGAATGATACCGAGGTCAGCGGCCACAAGGGCGATAAAGGCGGAGTTAGCTGCAGAAAGAAGGTTTTGTGCGTTATTAGTCCTTGATTTCTATAATTATCGCCAAAATAGGATATTAATTAACCTATATGTTATGTGTATATTAAAGGGTTAACATTCTTTAAAAGGTTGTGAACTTTTAGTTTTTATTAGTCGGTTGAAAATTCTACAAAATACTGAGTTGACTAATGCGACTGTTCAGCCGATGACGCAATATTGTTGATGTAATCAAAGATAAAAGGAACTGTAGGTTTCAGATACATTTGGAATCTGAGAAAAGAAAGGGATTGTACTTGCGGAGTCATTAGGAACCGAAGATGGGAAACAGACTGTATTGACCGAGACTAAGAATCACCGATGACACGTACATGAGTATCTCAAAGGTCCCCAGCGGTCCCTCCAGGCCAGGCCTTTAGGTGTGTATGTCACACTCCCGCCGGGCATCCAGCTGCGCAGGAAAGCCTCCACGTGACCCTTGTACTGCTCTTCATTGGTTGCACGGTACATCAGAACCTGATAGGAAAAGAAATAATTCAAGAGACATGGTGGCTAAAACAAGTTTAAAAGGAAACATATATAGATATCACACATGCTAAATCTAACATGATAAGTTAAAAAACACAATCTTGTAGGTACACGCCTGATGCAGCGGTTATACACTACCGTCCTTCTATACCTCCTTCGCTTTAACCGCAGCTTTTTATTGAAAGATTCTCTGGGTTTCTCCACCGGGGATGGCATTGGGCAAAAAATATTAAACAGGCCAATGAGAGAACGCGATCGCATTGTGCATCCAACTAGAAGTTTTTTACCCGCGACATGTCGGTTTTGTTGGCCCGGTTCTTGGCCCTGTTCCAGTCCTGGTGCTGGAAACCCGAAAAACTTGCAAGACACGGGAGCGGTTAAAGCAAAAGAGTTCATGAACGACTGAGGTGTATAAACGCTGCGTGAGGAGTGTATCTTTCTGGAACCTGTGCCATAGATCCAGAATCCATTGACTTAGAAACATCAGGTTCAAAATGTGAAAACAAGGGCTTATATACAACTATGTACCTGAACTCCGGCAGATTTCTGGTCCCAGCTGAAAGCCCAGGGAAGCCCGGCATCGTAGAACTCCCGGGCCTTGTTCAAGTAGTCTGACTCATTGGTGGCTCTGTGCATCCAGAGCGCGCCCCATGCCAGTTCATCCGTATAGCCCGTAGAGCTACAGAATATGAAGTACTCGAGTGTGTTATATAAGCTGTCTGAGGAGCACTGAGGCAGCGACAGGTTAACTTACAGTAAACTTTCACTAAACGACCCCGCTGGTCATAAGGCAAGGTCTGAGTGACACAGATGAACATGTCCTTTTTAAAAGCGTCAATTAATTATGTAAAATAAATGTTTTTACTTCCTTCATATTTTAAAATAAATTTACTAGGAAAGATGTAAATAAAATATATTTTTAAAGAGTATCACTACATGAATTTCAATTAAGGATATTTTCTCTTGATATCCAATACCTGTACCTTTGTTCTTATGAATTAACATATTCATTGATACGTGCATTAAATTAGCATTGTGTACAAATTAATTAAGATTCTTTTGCAACATTAAAGAATATAAAAAATACAAAACACCCTACAAAAAATTTGTGAGTATGCTGCTCTTAAAAAACGCTTTGCTCCGGCTTTGAAAGCAGGTTTACCCATTTTTAATATTTCTCTAGACCGCTACACTGCTGCCTTAAAATATCAGACTTGAACAAGTAGGGAAAAAAAAACTCCATTACAATTATAAAAGTTGACGAAACCCTGGTGTCAGGTATAGAACACCCACTCCCACTTTACCTTCTCAGCGGATACTTTCATTCCACATCTTGCAGTTGAAATGCACAAATCTCCTCTGCATAATGATTATGAAAGGGATACAATGTTAGTGTTGTTAACCGTATTGATTGGTATTACCATTATTTTTGTCTGAAGGCAGCCTTATCGGTCCGAAGTTTTGTGATTTTTTTTTATTAATCGGCTAGGTATCATTTCTCCATGTATACAGCCATTCTTTTTTTAAAACTTATATGTATTTGAAATATATCCGGGCCGACAACTAGTAACTTGGTCTTCATGCACCTGGTGCCTACCATTTCTCCTGTTATACGTAAATTCACAAAAACGAGTTGAAACATGTTTGGCGGGCAGATATAACCATTCTTTACCGGGCCGCGATATGAACAATGGGATAACTTATAGCCTGCCGGTTGATATAATATGTGGTCATTTAAATAATTGATTTTGTTTACCCGTAGAAGGACTGAGCGTTGGTGATTGAGTCGGAGTACTTTCCACGGTGGTTGTAAGCGAAGTCATAGAGAGTCCTACCGGCAGACAAAAGACGGTCAGCATAGGCGGAATCTAAAACAGATATTGAATAGACCAACTTGAGAAAAATTGTTATACAAATCCGTTACCGTAATACACATTGTAAAAACGGACCTAATACCAATCAGCTTCCTGTGCCGTTTAACATTTCATTCTAAAAAAATTTGCATAATTCTTATTTTTTTATGTTAAAAATTGAGGATGGTTCTTATCCACACATTCTGCTGTTTCTGGCTAAATTCTAAATACACAATGGATGCAAAAGAAAGGAAATACTTGCTGAAATATATTGCGACAGGTCTACACTAATTGCATCAACTGAATAATATTGAATATCATGGACAGAGATCTGCGTAAACCCTGCGATTTAAATTATGTCGCTCAAGCATATTTATCCATCGAGTACCACTATAAACTTTCAAACATATATTCACTATTTATTAAGTTCACACATACACGCATAAACACAGAAACACAGCAATTATTTTCACGCATTTACGCGCACATGTAAACACAGCATTAGCCAAACTGCGTTAAGAGAAATAAGTGTATGGTCGAGAGTTAGGCTGGTGCAAGTCTACAGGAAATCATGAGGCTCAACGCTGACCAGTCTAACCTGCTTCCCTGAAAGCCAGTGATGAAGCGGCCATGGCGGCAGCAGTTTCGGCTGCTAAGTCGGATCCAGGGGCTGATGCCGTAATCTTCCACGCGGGGCGCCGCATGCTCATGTCCTCGGGACGTCCCCAGTACCCGTGGTCCACGTTACCATCTCCAACCTATCAAAAAGAGGTCAAAACTTTGTATTAGAAATGTTCGCGGTCATAACATTTCGTTGTTTTGCCTTCTTACGCTTTTCGTGGGGTTCTTAATCTCATGTTTCTACATGGAGACAGTTTCAACAGAAAATCATATATGTTTAAAGAATATGTGTATAAAAAAATTACGCGTTTATGAAATTAATCTTCTCTTTTTCTTCAAATCCAAGTTTTTACTTTAATGATTTCTACAGCATGGAGTATCGTATGATATGTAGACTGGTAAACTGTGTTAATGTGGCCAAATGTCAATAGGACAGGTAATGCCATCTGTTAACAAATAATATAACTAATTATTGGACCATCATGTTCGCAAGCACAGAAGTTCGAAGATTTGTAAAATCTACCGAGGTATGGAATAAGTGGCACACATGTTAAGTAACGGCCTTGCAGGCTAAGCATACATGTTAATATTTAATATCGATATAATTGACTATCGGATAAAGGTTGGTTTCGATTGTTCTTCTATAAAATAACAGACGTATCGCATAATCTTGGAGAAAAACGGAAAACCGCACACTCTTGATGAAAGCAAAACGATGAAAGCAGAAAAGAAAAGACCATGTGTGCTTCAGTTGCATATTTATTTAGGTGGAAATATATTGAGATACTGGTCCTTATTGGCGTTCTGTTCAAAGTGCGATAAATAAATTTTTTTAAAAATTCTTCGGTTTGCTGTATTAATGATTAAATATTTATTGGTTTTAATTCGGGGTTTTTGATTGGGGAGTCAATAATTACATCGATTCTTAGCAGAGCCATCGAAAATTTTTTATTGTTATCACACCCATTGGATCATGGTAATTATTTAAGTATTTTATTAATACGCTTTCTGCGTTTACGGTTTTCGTGTTACCCTTATCTAGTGTTACTCTCTTTAACGGGCCGCATGCCTGTCACCATTCGGAACACCTCGGGCGAGCGTTGCGTTGTATGTATGTATGGTCCGATGATACACAAAAAAATGACATTAAATTGACTTGATAGAGAAAGGGTTCAGTTTCACAGCTTCACACAGAATACATCACTTAGCAATAATAAGCTGATTAATTTGGGTTTGATATGTAACTAAATATCAAACATGGCTAGGTCCGACTGCTCGTTTAACTTGTAAGTTCAATTTTACATCAATAAAATTTTACATTATGACTCATAAATCGCCCACTGTAGGAGGGAGTTCATGTCCAGGATCAAGTTTTTTTTTCATGAATCAGTGTTGTTTCACCGCATTGAATGTAGAATCTGTGAGGACTAGTTGTACCTGAACATATAATACATTATTTTGCAGTTTAATGCAGCGCTCACAAGCCTATGCGGTGTGCATGTTTTCATATTTCCTAACCAGCACCCTTTCCATGACCTTACCGGAATACTTTCCATGGCGGCTTCCATTATACACCCAGGGCTAAGAACCCGCAGATTCGGCCGAGATGCTCCGAACAGCCAATCATACTTCATGATGTATGTGATTGAGGACTTGTATCCCTTTGTACACATAACGCTACGCAGACGTAACGCAGGCATGTCGTTATATATACGTGATAATAGAAGCGGAAGTTGGAACAGCGTGTTGTTGACCCCACCTTATATCTGAGATGTCTCTGCGTTATGGCAAGAATTAAAGAACATGCTAATTATAACTTTTGCGTCTGCGTTACGAAACATGAAAGAGCAATGTAATACCGTGTATACATACAACGTTACGTCTACTGTACGTATGAATTTTCGCCTTTATTCCTGCGATCTGTCAGAGTAACGGTCAGAAATTTAAGAACATGTTATAACTTTTGCGTCTGCGTTACGAAACATTAAAGAGAAATGTAACACCTTGTACATACAATGTTACGTCTGCGTTCCGTATGCGTTTCCATCGTAACACAGAGGTTACATTATATGTATACCCGTACACCAAGTTTTGCAAAACTTTCTATATTAATTTGAGGTACCTAGGATTACGAACATCAATTTTGATTAAAACACACCCAGTTTCATCAACAATTACAAGCCACACCAAACATATCAGCATGGTCTTGTCTTGCATCCCATCTAACCTTGGCGGTTTTACTTGCTTTACACTTAATTTTCATCTAAGTACAGCTGCACCAGGGATAACAGAAACCACCTTCCGTTAATTAAGAAACCGTGGGAGTTGAGTCTGAATGTATAAGGTCTGAATAATCTTACATAACAGATGTTGTAAATACAATATTAAAGCGAAATCTAAAATGAGTTTATCTGTGCCTACACTAATTGCAATGTTATATCCATATTTCATGGAAAACTCCTGAAACACGCAAATGAATTTAAATTTCGCTTTGACTATAAATTTTTGTGGTGACCAGTTAGGAGATTCAACTTTATTAGATTGAAAGTTTGATTACTGATACTTAATAATACTTCACAATGCAAATTATTCAACCAGTCCATGTGTAGGTTTCAACTATAGTCCATTTTATGATTTGAAGTAATCTTCCATATTTTTATGGTGTTACTAAATGACAATGAATTGATTGACTTTCCTGTGTTAACAATCCCAATATTAAGAAGAATTTAAGAAGAGAATATGTAGAAGCATTTCAGAAGGGCTATAAATGTTGATGGTTACTAAACCATATTCAGCGCACATATTAATATTTGATATTAAGAAGAAAATATTAAGAATTTTTTAAAAGACTATTTAGAAGAATTTTAGAAGAGAATATCAAGAAGAATTTCAGAAGAGATGCAGATGTATAGGTTAGGACTATAAATGTTAATTAATAGTGACTCATCTCATTCGTACATGTTGTATTTGATGTTAAGATGTTAATCTTTATTAGTCTCCCAGTTACCAGAACACTGACAGGCTTCTGAGCTAAAGTGTTCTAACACCTATAGGGGCGGCTCCAGGATTTAGGAAAAGGGTGGGTTTAAGCATTGATTACACACGAAAACCCCTAAAAAGGTCCACAGGTCCGAAAGGGGGGGGGGGTCCGGACCCCCTTGACCCTTCCCCCTGGATCCACTTCTGTCCTTCTTTATATTTTAATGCGGCAATACAAAAGTAAAAGTCCAAAATTACTGATGCAGGGTTGCTAGTGTCCGATTAAAAAATGTACAAACCCGGTACCCATGTAGTTAGACGTTTTTAGTCTATAAGTTCCTACCTGGCCGTAGAAGTCGGTGCTGGACACGAGGCACTTGAGGAAGTAGTCCAATGGCCACTTGATGGAGTCCAGCATGTAGTTAAGTTGTCCGGCGGCAGCGTATGCGTCCCGGTACTCCAGCAGTCCCCAGGCAAGCGTTGTCACGGTCCAAGCCATAGGGAACCCGAACTTCACGTGGTCACCGGCTGGTTAATAAAAGTAGGAGCCACTGACTTTTATCAAGGTTTACATGTGAAACTTCAAATTTTATGGGATATTACCCAATAAAGTTTTAACCAAATTTCAAAGGACAAGTCCCTCCCTCTCTCATTATAGTCTCCCTGTGTTTGTCGAGCGTATTCGATATTCAGATATTTTATTTATGTGGTTCATCGCTTTTTAAATCAAGCAGGTATGTTTAAACTAAGCCTCGTTGAGGGACATCATGAAAGATACGCGTAGGTACTTCAGAACAAACTAATTTGTATAAAAGAAATAAAAATAAGTTTAACAAATGAGACCTACCATCATACCATCCGCCTGTTAGGTCCTCGTTGTCGTTCCCCTTGTCGCCTAGTGCCGAATCCCCCCGCCAGGAGACGCGGTTGTTCGCCGGAAGTCTTCCAGAGCGCTGAGCCTCGAAAAATAAGATGGACTTTCCAAGGACCTCATCATAGTTATACTGGCCTGGAACCGGAACAGTCTCCGAGTAAACTTTACCATACTCTATGGAATATATTGCGGGTAATGGTTAAGAGGATGCTAAAATTATGGGTAAACATGAATGGGCAAATATGGCTATGGTTGAGGCGTAGGCCCTTTGAAGCATTGTTATGTTAAATTTTATGTATGAAACGAGTATACGACTGACATGACTTCCCAGTATACAAGTATACAAGAAGAATAGATATTTATATATATCATATATCTCGTCGATCGGTGAATTCTTTAAAATGCGTATGAATTAACTCCTATTAAAGACTGGATTACCGGTGGAGAGAAATCTCAATAAATATAATAAAAAAAAGATCCGAAGTAATCACTCAAAAAACCTTTGGTCTGGCGTTCCAAAGTTTCACAGAAAGACCAATATTCTGATCATTCCAATCAGATGGCAGTTGAAAAGTGTTGTTTAAGCACATTAACCACCATAGTCATGGAATGAAGTACACACACTTTTATACATTTATTTTAATATATACATTATAAAGGAAGAAGTAACATGATTTTGATGATAGTTAATATACATTTTTTTATTTTGCAGGCTGCATCTAAATTCAAATTAAGTTTACATTTTACGAGAAAATGGCAGGTCTTATTAAATCCTTTGTATTTATGGTTTGTGTGCAAAGAAGTTTAACATGAAAGCGTATTATAATCAATCTTTGTTTTATTCCCCTCTCCTTTTTTTTAATAAATGTTTCGAAGACGCATGCGCTATGTGCGTAATGAGCTTCTGAATCAGCACATTGAAGTTTGATCAATATTATATTGGTACTCAATTAAGGGAAATCTCAACATTTTAAACATTTATAACCAACACGAACACACAATCTCATTCGTCGTCGATAGGCGTCTTTGGTTTGGTAGGTAAACAGGTTCAGCTATTTGAATGTGATGTGTGTGAGGCGTCGTACCTGATTTGGGGGGGGGGGGGTGTTACCTCAGCGTATGTCTTCATTATTAATTACGGTAAACCGATATTGTAATCTGCACCATCTTGTATACTTTTAGTGAATCACATAACGTTTCAGTAAGGCATTAAAACAGGATATCTCCTATGTCTAACCTTATACATTTGAGTGGATTGCCAACGATAATACATAACGTGTTACTGGGTTTAGCTGAAATATAATTAATTGTAAGTAAAGTTAACATTTGATTGACCACTCAGATATCTTAAACTTGTATATCGTTCAACGTTTGAATACCAGATGGCACTGAGAAGCAAATGCGGTTATAACAATAATCTTGTTTAAAATTACCCCATTGTACATAAACTGCACTCATAAAAAGAAATGTATATAAAATAATGCAGTGGTACTTACAGTACGCCAGGACGGGCAGGACAACTAGAATAACTATACGAAGCATCTTTGCTGGTACTGGAGACTGTCTGTGGTTTTCCTGTATTTATAGATGTTTGTCTCATCGCATACCCGGATTCGAGTGTGGGAAACAGCAGATAGTACCGGTTGGCCTTGAACCCAAAATCACTGATATGATATTATTGACACGGACGGAGTCTTGATCGAAACACTTGGAATCGATTACTTTGAGAACCTAATTCACATGAGGTCAAGGTCAAACGAATTGATCATTTATTTGATTAATCGAAGATTTATTGCATTGATTATTGCACTACTGTAATGAATTACTTTGCCATGTTTATAGCTTAATACTTATCACAGTTTCAGTGTTTAGAACACTTGTTTAGTTCTCCTATACAAATGAAGTAATGCCAATTTACCAGAATTTCTTTATTTTCATATTTTGTCTAGATAAATAATATGCATGAGACGGTTATTTAGCAGTTAATCATTTACTCTCCTTATAAAAGGAGTAAAAGATAAATTATTTTGAAGTAATCTAATTTGATTCCTATTTCTCTCTCGCTCTCGCTCTCTCTGCATATTTCTTCTGTTTTAAGTGCGGTCACACTATCTCGCATTAGTGCCACGCTCATTGTTGCATCTCCTAACAGAGTGATCGGTTTTCTACAGTTTTTCTCCATTTTCACAATGGTATAACTAAAATTTTTTTAACATTATTTATATTTCATATTTTTTAATAAAATATATAAATGCGTTTCAAAAATGTGATTTTCTAATAAACAAATGAAAACGATCGTTACACAAAAAATAAAAAAAAATAAAATCAACCGTTAAAATTGCTCCAACAGCCGATACAAGGAATATATGATCTCGAGACCAACACAAACAGGTGTATAATCATATGAAACAATGGCCTAATACCCATATCTTTTCTATCTGTATGACATATTACAATAAAATTACAGTAAAGTGTACGGTTTTAAAACAATAAGGTATTATGATTCCGCTATAGGTTACTCCTAAACCAGGTTAAGATACACAACATTTTTTATCGTCAATTTAGAAATGGAACCAAAGTCTCATTGTTATTATTAATATATTCAATTTCCATCTTATAAAAAGTATCCTCTGAAAAGCGGACCGGGGGGGGGGGCTGTTTACATATACAATCCCCTATTGCTAAAGGGGGGGGGTGTAAGACCCCCCCCCTCCCGCCGCCCCAATCACACTTCATTGACACCTCCGAACAACATCTGGTGTACATCCTTGTCAGTGGCGTCAATTTTTCTTCCGGGGGGGGTGATTTTATATATATATATATATATATATATATATACATATAATATATTACCTTTTCAGCGTCTCTGAGTGAAATATATATATATATATATATATATATATATATATACGATTATTATATACATATTTATATAGTTATATATTTATACTTATTTATATATATATATACTTAATTATATTTCAAATAATTATAATATTATAATAGAAAATAAGTTATTTTTTTTTAATTCTAAGTAAGGTTTGGATATAACGATTTTTAGTAAATGATTACAAAGTTTTTGATACTATTTATTTATATATTTCATTTGTAATATTATAATATTATTCTCTGAAAAGTGGGGGGGGGGTAATTACATTGGCCATCCCCCCTTGCCAAAAAGTGGGGGGTATATATACCCCCATCCCCCCTATATTGACGCCTTTGATCCTTGTTAGTCTGGCATAAAATCTTAGCGGTAGTTACATTTAAATGTCTTTTTTTTGTTACCTAAACTTTATTAGTCCATGAGGCTTCTCAAACGCCATTGACCTTGACCTTGAAACTACACATGTAATGAATACAATCATGAACAGTTCGCAGTACCTCAAAACATAAGCTAATCTTAAAAAAAAGGAGGTTCTTATCTGGAAGAGACTTATGTCATGCAAAATGTAAAATAACCTTAGCAATAGTCTATAAGTAATGGAAATTATATATGTAGATATGAAAAGAACCGATATACATTTTTTACGCCATCGGTATCAACGAAAGCTCAAGCCACGTGCATACAAAGCATAGCGTTGCTTTGTCATAGTACATGTAACCTTCACTTTTAACTCCAAGGTCAGTCCAGTGTCCGGCCGGGTGAGTAATTAGTACGCGGACAATACGGACAGGAGCATCCGTGAATAAATGGTGGATGC
This sequence comes from Sipunculus nudus, assembly GCA_026874595.1. Taxonomy (NCBI): domain Eukaryota; kingdom Metazoa; phylum Annelida; class Sipuncula; order Golfingiida; family Sipunculidae; genus Sipunculus; species Sipunculus nudus. The sequence continues at coordinate 11,314,021 of CM049320.1, read as the reverse complement.
CCTACCGCCATTTTGGGATTATTCTCCGCGCAGACGCCACAAGTACATCTCTCATTGAAGAGGTTAAAACATGTGCAGATCTTTCAATGACACCTGTATATTGTTCATAATTTTTACAGGGGTAATTGTTATGATCTGATCTGATACGTGTTTGTTCGCATTAATACAGGGAGTAACCTGGAGGGTGCCGCAGGGGCCAGGCAGCCCCCCCATCCAAATTTACAAATAATATGTAGATTAAACTTACAACGCCCTAGAAAATTTATAGTATGAAATTATTCTTAAAATTGTTTCATTTCATTAGTGTACACTTTCATCTGCAACAATTCATACAAAGAGAGAAATTCCGGGGACATTATTTCTGAATGTCATGAGCTACCTGAGAAGCTGGAGATAAGGAATCATGCATTTCAAACGTACATTTGAAGGAAAAGCTGATTGATTTTCATTAATGATCTATTAACTGTTTTTTTTAGTTCTGAGTATTAAAATGTAAAAGAATATTGGAATTTGAAGAAGATTTTGGGCAGAATCTAAAATGTCTTAGATAACCATCTCAACCGTCCAAACACATTTTGTTTTTCACGAGTCAATAATAGCGGGGCGGCCCGCCTGTCTAAAGGAATGAAGACAATATATATATATATATATATATATATATATATATATATATATATATATACGGTGAAACCTCGTTGTGTCGAACTCGCTTAAGTCTAATACCACGCTGATGTCGTTACAGACTGCTAAAGTTACAGACTCGATATTCCGGACAACTCTATAGTTAAATTATTACTAAAGAAAACCCGCTTGTCTCAAGATATAAGGCTAATATATATATATATATATATATATATATATATATATATATATATTCAGGCGTGTGGACCATGGTAATAGCGTAATGTGTAATGGGTATGCCTGCAGCCACTCCCATCCCCTCTCCACTTTGGTATCTTCTGCCTACGCCCCTGCTAAAATGCCATGTTTGCTTGTCTCTTAATTTCTATACTTATAGATCTACTGTAGACAGTAATGTATTTTCTGAATGAAACTTTTTGAAGAAAACAGGAACAGTTAATGATATCTGGCAGGTTATTCCCCCGGATCTAGGTGCTGATAAAGTGTAAACTGTTTGTTAGATATACGTGTATCTGTGAGCTGTGAATGTGAGGTTTAAAAAATCAGGAATATTTGAATGAAGTTTGAAAGTTACTCGATCGGACTGCGTGGACGTATGCGGTCTTCGGATGCTCTTCTACTAGCACAACATGAACACATTTTGTATAGTTACAAGTTAACCATATAGTTGAGTATTGTAAAGAAGAAGTAGGGGGCCATTACAGTCGACTGTTAAAACGCTCGGCTCTCTCTCTCCTAGATTGAATACATTCTTACGGGGTGACATAAAAGCGGACTGAACTGTCTCTCTAGTGAAATTTGCTTTTCTAGAGAAACGGTTGGTACGCCGGACTTGTGCGCCACCGACATGGGTTCGAATCCGGGATTGGCCCTGTGTTTTCCCCTGAAAAATTTGTTTTCGTAACAAAATGGGGGCTCGTCCAACGTGACGGTAAACTTTATGACAGGGAATAAGCTCACCAAAGTGTAACTCCTGGGATAATTAGTCTTGTTCTGATAGCAGAACCCTCTAACGAGGGGGTGTATTACGGGGACCGAACTATCTCGCTAATGAAGCTTGCTTTGCTAGCGAAGCGGTTGGTACGCTGGACTTAGGCGCCACCGAAAGGGGTTCGAAACCGTGATCTGCCCAATATTTTCCCCTCTTCGTAACAATCTGGGGTTGCTATGAGAGTAGGTTCTAGTGGCCCATCCAAGGTCTGTGGTTTTCTCCGTATCATCCAGTTCCCTCCTCGGCTACACACTGCCATCCAAGCTACGGAGAGTGCCCTACGTTATATATAATTACAAGTTGTAAACCCATAAAAATAAGTAAGTTTAGACTGAGAAAACCCAGAAAAACTGCTCGCGATACATACACTAGAGTCGGAAGAAAAATATTTTAGCGGTTTATTTGCCTGGCAATATAGCTTCTTTTAAAGCTTCATATAAAGGCATGCAGTCATCATTTTCACCATGAAGAAAACAAGTTTTATATGACATGGAAGGTACTAATAACACAATACACAGGAGGAGAACCGGTGAATATAAATCTAACAATAACATAGAGGGCTCAAACCATATATAAGAGATGTATCGCTGTGTAGTATGGTGTAACGGTGAGGTGTTGTCGTGTTTTCTCCCAGCTTGTGCTTTATTGTAAGCAAGGTACAAAGAGACAAATGGCTTCACTTGATGTGAAAATTATAAACAATCTATATTTAAAATAATAACTCATGTGTAAACACACATATACGCATTTTGCACATATTTCAACTGGTTTAGAGGGGTTAAAGGTAAGCTGCATTGCATTATTCTAAAGGTGCAACCCCCGCCTTTTGCTTTCTTCATACTTCTGAAATCGGTAAATTATCCAAAGGAATGAAGTAATATTTTCAGGCTTGCCGTGACAGCAAACGTACTATGCAGCAGAACGACAGAGAGGCCAATCATGAACTCATTAATAAGGCCACGCCCTGCGCGATCAATATAATTGATAACATTTTAGAGTAGCCTTGTCCGCTATCTGACCTTTATAAACAGAAGGTAATTCCTTGGAGCTAATATTAATAAAAGGTTGGAAAAACGTTGATTTCACCCCACACAGGCTGTTTGGTTTGTTCATATCATCGTGTTTATATGTGAGAGTGCCTAAATAGTCAAAACAAATTAAAAAAGGGCATTTGGTGGCAAGTCTGATAAGCCAGAGCTTTGCAATTAGCGTTTTGCAACAACTGATCTTTTTGCCTCTTCATATATAAAACCTACCACCTAAGGTAAATTGTTTTTCCTGTTTGTCAACAAGGCTTTGTTCAGAAACATGTTGTTGATAAACATGTTCATACCTGCTTCACGGAGGAGTTAACAGAACTTGTTACCTGTTACATAACCTGAATGAATTCAATAAATATACACAGAAGAAGCCAGAAATCACATAATTTTTTTTACCAAAAGGAAGGTCAATGGGCACATTTATGAGGCGAAGGATTGACGATTTTTAGTTGATTTTTTTTCAGTGAGCTAGGGCGCGGTGTTAAACTGATATTCACATATGATCTGTCAAGGTGACACATCGATTTTTTTTCAGAGAATTTCTGTTATTTACAAAATAGTGTAGCACAATAATATATCCAGGGGATGCCGCACTTAAGACTTAACAGCCATTGACCAATTATTTCCATGGGCTCAAACATCTGTGAGGCTCTGTTACATCCGACATTACCTAAATATGAGCTCTGTTGACACATTCAAACGAAACTACCATGAGACAATTCATTTCCTTACATTTCTGAGGAAGAATGCAGTCTGATGTCAGCTGTTATTTACTGAGAAGCTAACACGGTTTCCATGTTTCAAAACAAACAAAAGTGTGAAAACGGTGAACGCTGACAAAGCCGTGCGAGAAATGTTATTCCTTCCACTGAAAAGATAGATTAGCTTTATTTAGGACATAAAGCAACAGTGTTAATAGTAAATGCTGTGTGGAAGATTCCATCGTTTCAAAGTAGTGATATTCTAGACAAAGATACAACCTTTTTTGAGGATAGTAAGGAAATTTTTAGTTGCTAGTTTCACGCTACAAATCATCAAGGGAGATGGCGAGCCGGGGACCGTAAGTACTGACAAAGTTTTTTTTTAGTTGAGAATGGCTCTTCCTTTCCATTTTCTCAAAGATATTCCTTTAAAAAAAAGGGGGGGGGATGCTCATAACGTCAAATACGGTATATATATATATATATATATATATATATATATATATATTTATATATATATGCCTGGTTCAAAATAAAACACGCTGAAATGAGCCCAATGTTCGCTTCCGGTAAACAAATTCAAACATCAATGAAGCCAACACGCTCAGATGAATTTATTCCCTTCCGTTGTGTCTTCTAGCTAGATGACGTTACAAGAATCTTATACACTCGTTCGTATCAACTTTGTAATTGCTCAGACCAATGAGTGTGTGGGGTTTCATCCCACACAGTTAATGGTGTTTGGTACCTTCTCACCAATAGCCAAAGCTGTGTGTGGTCACGAACAAATTAACGTAATGATGATATTTTATTTAAATACACAGGCTTTGTAGGTGTGTCTTACAAATAAAGTAAAAGCACGTTAATTATACGCGATGAGATCACTACAAACCTTTACTGTACGATAAAGCTGGAGTGATTTTATATAGGGCAAATTATCAAGAAGTAAAAACTGAAAAACGAATCTTCCCTTAAAATATACTTAAATTGACATGGTGATTTAGTATTACATTAACTGGTTTTGTAAGATAAACGGTCCATTATAAATCTGCAAGATTTACATTTATATATGAATATATACCAATAGCATTGGAATACTGACATTTATTATCATCTCAAACATCAGACAACCGTTTTTCAACCCGGGTTTTTTTTAGGGACACTAATACGGTAACCCTAAAATTGTCGATTTGACGATCCTTTATATTTCCAACGCAGCTCAACGTTAGGAACCCATGCTTTTATTTATGTTTAATGTTATTAGCGAGATTCAGTGAGTATTTGAACATTGAATATTTAGAGGTAATTTGTGAATTGAAAGCTCAGAAACTTCTACTTTGTTAACGCTTCACTCTGTTCTGGCCCGGCAACCCGTGAGTACAGGGTCCTGTGCCGGCGGGATGTCAGGATTCTCTTCCTGAGCCTGTGGCCTATGCACGCGGGTTGCCGGCTAGTTTGTTGACAGTCGAGATGTACCAATATTGCCACTTGTAATTCCTCGCTGGGCTGGAATCCGTTTTGATGGGAAAGGATTTATGGCTACGATAAAATAGTCTTAATATAATAATAGGTCGATGAATCGGAAACAAAGTGGGAGTGTTATGTTACCTTTTTATTTTATAGGAGAAAAAAAACGATCATAACTGTTCTAAAAAGGTACATACATATAAAAACGGTAGTGATTAAATATAAGGCGTTGGACGAAGGAGCTTAATACACGACTCGGTAGGCTTTTATGTTCTGCTGGTAAGCCTTACAGGCGTTGTGTTACAAGCCATTCGTTTAAATGTACTGCAACGGTTATCCATTCCGTTGCATTAATATCGTTTAAACAGCCAATTATCTAAACGTTTTGATATGAATGGGGAATTTAAATAATGAATACATGTGAACTCATGAATCAAACTGAAATCCGATTAATTATAACGAGTCATTAATTTTACATGGATTGTACAATTAGTTATAGTAACTGATACGAGGCACTCTCAATGGCTAGGATATGTTGGCGCTCGGTAATCGGTAAGGGTGGAAGAAACCGGAGGACCCGGAGAAAACCACCGGCCTTGGACGGGCCACTACAACCCACTATATTATAGCCACGCCGGGATTCGAACCCGAGTCGCCAGCGGAAAAGGCCGAGCGTTTTACAACTCAACTGTCCAGGACCCATGTATTGTCTAATAGTTAGCTGTCATCCAGTAACCTGTGCGAGCCTTAAAAGGACCAATATCCTCTCTTAAAAGATAATTTTTCTCGCACATGGTAGTTGTTGTTAGATAGTGTATTAAAAACTAATGGAGGTTTAAATTTTATAAAAAGCAGTCTCTTACTATATATTCTTTAAGAGAAGAAGTTGCTGGGATTTCAGTATTAGTGAAAATATTATTAAAACTTCAGCCATTCCATCAATGTGTTTCTGTTTTTGGGATTTTAGATTAAGCAGATTTGTTTGCTATGTACACATTGTTATTAATGAAACTAGAAAATGTCCAGAGGGCCGGATCCACCGCCAAACGGGAAGGTGAGAAACGTGTCATTTGGCTGATGTAATTACAAGTGAAGTTGGACAAAGTTAACCTAGAATATAAAAAATCCAATCAGATTCATAATATACACATGGGTTATTGATTAGAGGTGGATCCTTATAACGCGTTTTGAGATATTGCATGACTTATGAAATATAAAAGTCAAACTCGAAAACTTATAAAAAAAATTGAAAATCATTGAGCTGTTACAGAATCCTAATCAGGTTAGGAGACAAATAAGATACAGTTACTTTATTAATTATAAGTGGATATGAGTTTGTTTTTGAGATATCGCGTTGCATATGAAATGTAAAGTTTTGAATAAAAAATAAGGAAATCATTCATGCTATATATGTTGACTTTCTGCTACCTTAAACACACTGGACATGGCGTGATGATATTGATATATGTGACGTCACGAATCACGACTCTGCTGCATAGATGGTCATCTGAGCTCATTCCATAACAGTTGAGCTCATTCCATAACAGATGAGCTCATTCCATAACAGATGAACTCATCCCATAACAGATGAGCTCATCCCATAACAGATGAGCTCATTCCATAACAGATGAGCTCATTCCATAAAAATTGAGCTCATTCCATAACAGATGAGCTCATTCCATAACAGTTGAACTCATCCCATAACAGATGTAAAAAATGCTGCCAATACCTATTAAATGGTCATTCAGGGGTTATTTGCACCGCTATTTATATAAACAATTAATTATTTCTAGATGCGCATGCTACAAACCTATATCCCACATATCATTACAATCTTTTTGACATATTTTCTGCTGTGTTGTGGACATATACACACAAACACTCACTCTCAAAATTGACCGAAAACAATAACAGTCCACTTCGTGCAGGCTTAATCAGAGATCCTAATCTGCTGCCATTACGGAAAGAGTCTTTATTATGTTAGGAAGGAATTGCCTTGTAATCGAATCTGAAACTTGACAAAGATACCGCATATAGAAAAAAAATTGCAAAATAAACTAAGATTACACCAAAACCAAATCAAGTGAGGATAGCAATGATATATACCTGCCTTGAAATAGATTATAGTAACACTATTTAAGACACTGCATTGCATATAAATGGGTGACATTAAGTATTAAAATTCATAAATAAATCTCATACTCCATAAATCTGTGACCTAAACCTGCTCACGTAAGGAGACCTTTCAGATATGCCTGCCATCTTCAGGAGACATGCATTGAGTGATATTTTTTTTTAATTTTAAATTGCATATGGATTTTTGATAGGATTTGAATTTTGAAAACAAAATAAAAATTCATAAAAATACCAAAACAAATAAGAATTCATAATGAAATATAATAAAGAAACTCAGTGTGAACAAAACCTAATTAGCTCTGGAGACCCATAAGATGCACCTGCTACCATTTTAAGAAGTAGATCACAGTAAAACATTTTGAGAAATAGTGTCGAATATCAAATGTTAAAAAAATGTTAAAAAAATTTAAAAAAAAAAACAAAAATCACGCAAGTGTGACAAAAACCGAATCAGCTCTGAAGAACCATAAGATGCTCCTGCTACTACAATAAGAAGAAGGTGTGAGTGAAACTTTTCGAGATATCGCGTCGCATATTATGTGTAAAAATTTTGTTATCAAAGTTCATAAAAAAATCCAATAATCATTCAAGTGTGAAACAAATTATCAGTTCTAGAGACCCATAAGATGCTCCTGGTACTATAATTAGAAGTAGATCTGAGTAAATCTTTTCAAGATATCGCGTCGTATATCAGTTGTTTAAGGACGGACGGACGTATGGACGGCAGAACAGACGGACGGAGCTGATCATATAATAACATCAGTGGTACCTTTAAGGGATGGGACAGACATAAGTAAAATTCCCATCTATAAGCCTGATGTGTATTGTGCTTTTTTTTGTTACATTTATTAAGGGGGATATATTCTGTTGCCCGTTTCAGTAACAGACAGAAACAGAAAAATATACGTATATTATGTTTAAACAAATCACATTTTTCAGGATCAGTATTTAATCATCGTCTGTCGCGTTATTATTAAAATCCTTAATACAAACACTGGATATGACCTATGTTATATTCAATACTATATCACTGGTTTTTGTGCGATGTGTGGGTTTGTTTTATTTGTCTAATTTATTTCTAAAAAGTTTAATCTGTTGGTTTAAAAAATTCAAAAAGATCTCCATGCTAGAAGCATGATACTAACCACCTATTTAACAGATCTGGACAACGCACCCAGTGATAAATAGCTGAACACGTTTTTCAATACTATTTCTTCACGAAATTTGTAGGCAGGTCGAACTCTTGATTTCTCATCGATTTGTGAAAACAGGAATCATATTGATTGTGAAGTGGTCTTTCCAGTAATGGAAAACAATCATTTTTATATATCTGTTTATATATCACTTCAAGCAGTGACGTCATTTTTTTCTTTCAGGGTGGGCGGATGACTTTGTATATATATATATATATATATATATATATATATATATATATATATACTTTTTCAGCGTCCCTGAATGACATATCGAACTTTATATAAATATACATATATATTATTATCATATATTATTATTATTAATCATATTTCAAATAATTAAAATGTTTTAGAAAATAAGTTATTTTGTGAATTCTAAGCAAGGTTTAGGTATAACAGGTATTTAGGTATTAAGTTGATGAATCCAAAGTTTTTAATTCTATTTATAAATATATTTCATTTGTAATATTATAATATTATTCTCTGAAAAGTTGAGGGGGGGGATGATTTCATTGACTACCCATCCCCCCCCCCCCTTGCCACAAAGTTGTGGGTATATATACCCCCAACCCCCTATATTGACGCCCCTGACTTCACATACATGTTTTCTAGCGCTAGAAGTGAACATTTCGTTGGACGGGGTCATGCGTTATTGTCCGACAAGGTCAATTGACATTTTGACCAGGTGACCTTCAAGCTTGCTCTTCTGATGTACATCACTTTGCCAATCCATTCCTGCATGTTACATATGTAGCAGTATTTGTCACATCAGTGGCAGAATGGAAAATACTGGGGTCGTGGGGGCGCACACACACAGACGTCTGACCTCATCCAAGGCACAACACAGCGTGCTTTACAGTTTTTACTGTGCTGGAATGAGAGACAAGAAATATACAAAAACTGAACTCTCCAGTTCAACGGTTGTCTGCCAAGTCATATTTACAATTTAAAATGCACAGGATCAGACCTGCTGACTTACAAAATAATACATAATTACGAAATATGCCTCAGTTACAGAATGTACAGTATTTACAGCGACACGTCGCCATCATAATACACTGCGCTGGCAAGTATATGAAAAATGTCAGTGATCAGGCTACCTTTCTGACCAAACTTAGCAAAATATTACTACAGCAAGATTACTACAGCAAATAATACGTCTATGATATCGTTATTATCAGGAAAAATAGAACTACGGAGTGATGCAAGATTACTACAACAAATAATACATCTACAACATCGTTATCATGACTTTGAAAATAGAATAACGTTCTGGGTTGTGTTTACATTAACACAATAATTAAATCAGGAAATACACTGATAATTACATACCTGGAATGAGAGACAAGAAATATACAAAAACTGAACTCTCCAGTTCAACGGTTGTCTGCCAAGTGACGCTAGACGGAAACTTGGCGGCAAAACCAGGTACATAATTAACATGTCAATGGACAATATTACGAAACAACGGAGCAAATTAAATCAATGTTGAACAAAAACGTGTAAGTACTGGATACGTTTCCGATATTGCATATAACGCTTATTATGGCAATTTTTATGTACGTATGCCTTGTTACTGTATGAAAAACATAAAATGACGGATATTAATTAACAGGTCAAAGGTGACAACCCAGGTGCTATGCTCCGAGAAGGATTACAAGTTGGCGCGCTACTCTCTGACCAATACAGACACAGGGTGCACACAATGTATGCATATCACATCAAATATGAAACAAACTAAACTAACGGCAGTGCACCCGGTCACACATATAACGCTTAAAGGCATATATAAAATAAACGAACTTTTAATAAACCATCCTTATTAGAAATTTAAAGTAAATAGAGTGGTCCTATGAATATTAACGATGTTTTATTAATTAATCATCTGGTGCAGGTCGGTCATTGTCGGGGAACAGGTGTGCATAGACAATTTTATTTTTTCATATTTAATTTTCGACCCATCACACTACCAGGAATTCTATGATATAGGTACGGTTCAGGTGTGTGTATTGAAATTTTTTTCAGAATAAGTCTTCCAAGAGGATTTTGAACACACGGCATTCACCAGTGTACCATTTTCTGGCCAAGTAAAAGCCGTATACTAACAGACTAGCCGTGACAACATGACACTCAGGCCCTCTGAAATAAAATGATAGGGACCTGCGACCATCGTTTTCAGTTCATCAAAAATCGCCATGTGGCAGGCTGCCGCTACTTACAGATCTGATATCAGTATCAACTGGTGCAGCAGCGGCGGATCCAGAAAATCAAGAATAGGGGGACGCTAATACAGGGTTGTCGGTTGATGGGTATTGTGAAAAATTAAAGCCGGCGGCTCACTAACCGATTTTATCGCCCGATTCAGAGGATCAGCCGACTATGTACCGACGGGGGTATATTGTCGTTTAGCTTGACACCCAAAGCGACTCGATCTTGCCGGCGTGGGCGTGAAAATTGCCGTCGCCAAGTGTCTGGCACTGTCAAAGAAAATCGGCCGATTTTATCTGGCGATCAGCGAAACCGTGTAGTGAGCCAATGTTTGCGACAAAGTCGGCCGATATATAATGTTTATTTCTGTATGGTCAGAGTTCAGTTCTGTACGTTGTCAATATTTTTAATTATTGTATATTGTATAATGACATATTTTAAAAAGAATTAAAGACCGATTTTGGTAAAGATTCAAATTTCATGTATTCCTAAAAGACCACCTGCAATTAAATAATCATTATAAAGGAGTATCCATTCATATAATTACAATGTGCGGTTTTTCTATAAAAATAAGACTAAATGAACAGGTCCATGTTTGTAAACGCTCATTTATTGCATGCTGGGCTGTTGAGCAATCCTTCCAATTGTGTGACTTGAGCTACTCCGAACAAGTAACTCAAGCTTATGTAAGAGTTTCTTAAAAAACAATTCAATAAATACAAATATATACAACTCATGGATGGCAATAATCAACTGCAAATCTGCCCGTACTCTCTATCCATCATTATAAATTTCTTTCCTTATATTCCTCAAGAAAGTCGCCAGAGAAGAAAGTGTATAAAAAAAAATAAGCCCAATGTAAGAGGAAATAAGAGAAGACAGGAATGAATAGCTGAAAACTTTTGACTGATGCAATATCCGAAGCAATACCTGATGTTTACAGGTAACCCAATAGGCAAAAGCGTTCATGTGAACGGATCTCTGGTACACTTTTTTCCCGGAGTCAGCGGCATTGTCGGCGATGCTATACTTTAATTCGTTTTTTAAATATATTTAATCTGACAGATAACAGAGAGTCGCCAGATATTTGACTGTTCATCAGACGTCTTCGGGATTTAATATTAATCCACGCAAAATATCTGTTGCTGATCACGCTTTTTGTGTGTAACAGTCAAATGTAAAAGGATGATAAAGTGTTGGCTGTTTTATACAGGATAGAACAATACATATTACTGCTTTGAATTCCAAGAAACAGGAAACCATAGAAATCACACAAACATGCAAGTAGAATGTCATTTTCTAAATAAGATTTTGTGATTGCTGAAATAGTCCTTCTGAATGTGCACATGGTATCCTGCATGATGCTGGATGTTTGATTTTACCAAATCCTACAGATCAGCCGCCGCAATCGTTTTAAGGGTTAAAGACCAGTCCTTTTGGACCTTTTCCGGACCTGGGGACCTTTCGTTAGATTTTGTTATTAGTCCTCCTGGGTTACACCCCTCTTTTCCGATATCCTGGACCCACCCCAGAGATATGCGGAGAAAACCATTAAATTGATGAAGGACGGTTTATCCTCCTGTCTCAGTTCGCATACAAGCGTATTGCCCCTAGTTCCTCTCTTCTCTTTAGCCGAGGTTTAACCCACAAGTCATTGTTCCGACATAGCATATTTCTTTGAAAAAGCCACAAAGCGAACAAATATTTCCTTTTGGTTTTTCTACTAGAAAGCTGAGTTTCATATCGCCATGGTAAGACAGCCTTCTTCGGCGATAATCGAGAAATGGGAACACGCGCGTCGGCAAATGTGACACCAAATATCGACCAACTGAACCGAGCCGATTTTTAGAAAATCTGCTAAAAAATTCGCCCAACATTGTCGCTTGATAAAATCGTGTAATGAGCATCTGACTATTAATATTTATATAAGTATTGTGCCTATATAGTATAATTATGTAAAATTATATTTCCAATATATATATAGCAAATATATAAATATTATAATTACTGTTATTATAATTGTTATTATTATTACGTAATATAATTCAGCCTATGGACAATATGAATATATTTCTGTCCCCCTTCCATAATAGGACATTGTTTTAAATACGCAATGTAAAGTATGCATTTTAATGTACGTTTCACAGAACTGAAGGATGTTCTGTTCTTCAACTACTATTTTCTGAAATGCCTTTGCATAATGTAGTAAAATTTTAGATTTTGTCCGGGGTTTTATGAGCCAGTGTAATATCATGGAAAGACTTCTTTCCTCATTATAGCATCTTAACGATCTTAACGGAGCAATTCAGACAGCTCTTCATTTATACCCACATTTTATGAATAAAAAAGGGAATAAACTATGGATAACCTCATAATCTAAAATGCCTAACAATATAACACAAATCTGAAAAATAAATATCAATCACGAATAAATGGGAAAAGAAATTGATAAAATGGGAACTGTTACAGCCCCCCCCCCCCCCCCCCCTCTGTAGCAGAATCAGCTGTTTATTAAGGCACATTTTAAAAATAAATACACTACAAGCCAAACTCTTATTGGTTGATGTTTGTGCACTAGACACAAAGTTGAGGAAAGGTTTAAGAGTATACGTGTATAAACAAAAAAAACTGAGTTCTGCGACCTAGAGAACTGTTCTGGGTTTCACGTGAAGATTTACGTATTTATTACACTCTCCTCTCCCCAAAGGTGCGGGAGATTTAGTGATCTGCTCCGTCCATCCGTAGACAATTTCTAGAAACAATTTTACTTGAATCCACTACTAATCATATTTGCAGGTGTATTCAGAGCTGATTAGGCTTTTGACACGAATGATTTTGGATTTCTGTATGATTTTTTTATTGTAAATATTACATATACATGGCTAGCAATATTTCAAAAACTATTGCTCATATCCACTTCTAATTAACATGGCAAGTATACCTTTGGGTCTCCCAGCCAGTTTGGTTAGGAGTTTTTTATTTTTTAATTTTTGTTATGAATGTTTTCACGTTAAATCAGACATGCTTTATCAGACACGATTTCTCAAGAACTGCCTCTCGTACCCACTCCTAATTTAAATTGGAAGTGTTTCTATATCGGTCTCCTGACCTGATAACTTTTTGGTCACATTCGAATTATTTGGAATTTCTTTAAATTGTTCATGTTAAATCAAACATTCCATATGAGAGACAATTTCTCAGAAACTGTTACTCGTGCCCACGTCTTATTTAAACATCAAATATATCTATGGATCTCCTGACCTGATTAAGTTTTTGTTCCACTTGATTTTTTTATGATTCTTTTCAGTTTTGAAATGAACAATTCTCATGTGACGCGATATCCAATATGTTTTACGCATATCTGCTTCTACTTATAATGCCAGGTATATTTTATTGGTCATCTTTCCCGAATAAGTCTGGTCATACTCAAACTTTATGAATTGTTATGTACATTTAACGTTTTTATTATACACATTTCATGTGCGATATTTCAAGATGTTTTACTCAAGATGTCCCCACTTCCAATTAATATGGGAATCTTACGTGTCTCTTAAACTGATTATGTTTTGCTCATACCTGAATTATAATATAACTTATGAATTTTTCATGTTTGACTTTAATGTATCATATTTGGTGCAACAGCTTAAAAAACAGGTCTGTCCCTGAGATCTCCCTCTAATTTTTAATGCATGCTTGCCATAAGATTCTCATTACCTGATTGGGTTTATGTGTAATCATGGTTGAATTTGTAATTTGTAAATATATCGAAGTTTTTCTCATTCGGCTAACCGGTTATAGAAAAAAAAATACATTTGCCTAAAGGTAAGGGCTCCTGTTATATTTAAAATAGAGAGTTCTATTCGATATCTGTTCTGATTATCATCCTTTTTTATAATTTAAAATAATTAATATAATGATTGATATTCAGCATAATTTTTAAAAAAAATATTATATGTACTGCTCTGCTAAGAATCAACACAATTGTCCCCACTTCCAATTAATATGGGAATCTTACGTGTCTCTTAAACTGATTATGTTTTGCTCATACCTGAATTATAATATAACTTATGAATTTTTCATGTTTGACTTTAATGTATCATATTTGGTGCAACAGCTTAAAAAACAGGTCTGTCCCTGAGATCTCCCTCTAATTTTCAATGCATGCTTGCCATAAGATTCTCATTACCTGATTGGGTTTATGTGTAATCATGGTTAAATTTGTAATTTTTTAGAATTCTACATTTGCTAAGTTGTCAAATTTCTCATGCTGTCTTATCAGCCAAAGCACACATTCCCATTCGGCGGGGGCATATTCTATTTTTTTATGGAAACAGTTTTTCAAATGTCAAATGTTTGTGAAAGATATAAATATATCGAATTTTTTCTCATTCGGCTAACCGGTTATAGAAAAAAAATACATTTGCCTAAAGGTAAGAGCTTCTGTTATATTTAAAATAGAGAGTTCTATTCGATATCTGTTCTGATTATCATCCTTTTTGATAATTTAAAATAATTAATATAATGATTGATATTCAGCATAATTTTTAAAAAAAATATTATATGTACTGCTCTGCTAAGAATCAACACAATTATCGAAGGCCCTGACAATAGTCGGCATTAGGAATAAAATGCTGGTACAGCCAACAAATAACAAATACTTGCTTAAATCACCAATCAATAACAGAACCCGTATCGATAATCAATAATCGATAGACGAACCAGGGTCGATAATCCATGTTAAAATGGTCCCCCAGGCCCTCTTTTTTTCAGCCGTTACAATATCTCGGCCAGAGACCCCTCCCCTTTTCCCTAACATTTTCTAAGGTTTTATCATTAGTATTCCAATTAGCGCCCCCCCCCCCCCCCCCCCCCACTCTCTAAAATTATTTATCCTCCCCTGAATAGAGCTTATCTAGATTTTTTTTTCCTCAGGTTTGAACTTCTTGGATTTCATGGCTTTTCATATATGTACTTGTTCAAGAACCCAACGCGTAAGGGATCTCATAGTGTTTAGAAATTTACCTTTAAAGAAGGATCGATCAGTGTTAATAATGTATGGTAAAGTAGTGTTATCATCAGGTTTTTTTTCCATAAGCATGCACGTTGTGTTTAATGGTCGTTTGTGTTCCTTTCAAGTATAGACCTGCACTGCAAGTTTAAGGTAGCATTCCATATAAACCTATGCAGTGCGTATATGAGTACCGCATTTCCTAGCCATGACAACATGACACTCAGGCCTTCTGAAATAAACTGATAGGGCCTGGAGTCATGATGGCAGTCACAACAGAACGCCCATTCTAAGGGTCGGATCAAAATATTTCCTGTCTGGTATTATTTGGCATCACAGGCTTATAAAGTCGTATTATATGTGCTAAACATCATAGAAAAAATGTTGTTACACAAAAATAATTACATTTATTACCTTCTTTCATCACTGTGGCACCGATTCACGTAAAGCGGTACTTCTCATTCAAAAGTGAAGGTGTCATGGCGCGGTCGTATATGTAAACTTGGAAGTCGGAAGGCGGACGCCGGAAACCAAGAAATCGTTTTATAAATGATGCAGTTTAAAGCATTTACAAAATGCTAACGCTTCAATACCGTTTTGTTTTTTCCATCGATAGAATAAGATCTTTATTATCATTTTGTGAAGAATAATAGTTATCCATTCTTTAATCTGAACGTTATGGACGATTTTGTGCTCGGAAGCCATCTCCGATTTCAGGCAGAAGTGCTGGGATGTGATCCAATGTGTATAACTCAGAAGTCACAGAGACCCACTGGTTAACTTGTGGTCAGTAAAGAGCCACAGCCCAAATGCAGTTTCATTATAATTATAGTTGCATGCATATATTAAAATAGATTATTCATGATATTGCTTTTTATGCGTGAATAACACAAAACATGATACATAATCGGAAAACTATAAGTTCTTAATTTTTTATTCGTAAATTTAATATATATATATATATATATATATATATATATATATATGTGATTGTATTTTCACGTAATATATTTCACCCTATCTAGGGCTATGTTTTGTGAAAATTATTTGTATTAACATGGGGATGGTATGGGAAGGGGTTAATTTTTAAAATATGTAATGTAAAGAGGACATTTTGAGGCACCTTAAACGAAAGATTATGAAGATTTTCTCTTCCGCAACTATACTCCTACATGTATTGGAACAATGTATTCAAACTGCAGGTTGTTGGGCGTTAATATTTATATTTCTATAACATTACGGTATAAATTGGAAAGTCCAAATATTCAAAAGTTCGTAACATGTTAATGTCAATGATGAAATGCGCGTCTATACATTTATAACTTGCAAAATGTCACTACTAGTATTTAAATGTAGTACTCGTTGTAAAATAATTGATATGTTAAAGTCTTATGACAATCTTTGCATTTTACCGACTTTTGTGATCTGAGAGCGCACATGCAGACTCGGACAGCAGAGCACAGTGCGCGAGTCTGAGTATCAGCCGAGGAGCCGTGATATTTTTCACGGTCGATCCCACCCCGAGCTTAACATAGTGGGGAGACCGTGTATGACTCACACGGTACTGCGATGGGGGGGGGGGGGGAGTGGGGGGGGGGGGAATGGGGATTCCTCGGTGTTATGCTTGCGCCCTCTATGGATGCACCACTGAATAATAAATATGGTATGATAAACCCTAATACGGCATTAAAAAATACAGTTATAAATTACGATGTCATTCAAAATAAAAACAGTAATATATTTTCCAAACGTTGAACAAATATGAAAATTCGCTGGAAAAAATATACATGTATCATATACAAAACGAAATGTCCTTCAATATGTTAGAGTTCTACGATATTTAAACAAAAAGTTAAAATATATCTTAGAAAAGGGATACAACAGTCCAGGTAATATATAACATACTAATACATGTGTGATTATAAAATCTTATCGATTTGTATATTTAAGCAAATCATTTTTTTAAAACTAAAATCAATTCTTTTTCAAGTTTTGACTCTTTCTTTCAAACTTTTTCAATCTTGATATTTACATATTAAAATTCACTCCTGATGTTTCAACATCACATTTCAACTTCAAATAAATGGATATTTAATAATATTTTAAAGTATATTTGCAACTGATTTCACTCTCATACGTTATAATATGTGCATGATAAGGGCATGTAAACAGAATGTGCTCCCTTCAACTTCGGATTACTGTATAAGATTACAAGGATCTCGATAAGAAATTACAATTTTGAATGTAAAATCTTTAATAAATAACCATATAGAATCTTTATCGACACGTAAGACATCTGGGGCTTTAAGTAAAAGTCTGTCTAGAGGTGACCTGGTGTCTTAAAGATGCTAGGGGATATAGGCATTTTTATTGAACCTGTTGCTCATCTTTATGATTAATTCCTTGAAATTCCACATAAAAATGATGACACCATGCAATAATGGAACCAAACCGGATTGATAAATCAAGTAAGATATTTACCGCTAAGATAAATATTTCAATTAAAAATATTAAATATTCCCATTCTACTTTTGCTGTATAGTAATTTTTTATCTTTATATAAAAATATATGCATCTGAATATTCCGTGTATACTCACTATTTTTATTTGATTCTTATATTTTTATGCTCAGAAACAAAATTAACCGGACTATAATCGGAATTCTCGATACAGAAGTACCGTGCGATTTCGGACCTCCTTCTCTTCGGACTTAATAGTTGCTTGTATCAGGTTCTATAATTAAACAGAATTTATTATATCTTTAACATTTGCTCTGTAACAATTTATTTTTAAACATTTACTGAACTTTTTTTTGGCTATGCAAAATGTTTTGTTTGATGTTTTATTGATTTTTTAGTTGACGTATTTTACAAATATATATATATATAAAGTATGAATGTTTGTGTCCTGTGGTTTTGCAAATTTTCAGAACATTAATTTGATGAATATTGTACCTAACTGCATAAAAAATATCGATTATATATTGAATCGTTCTGCAAAAACAGAAACTATTGTTTTTTATATGATTGTAAAATGTTACAATCGGGATCATATCTATTTAAACATGTATTGTGTATTTTTTCTGTCAAGGTATTGTTAATGTTTGTGTTTATTTTTAATTTTGCCGGATACATCTGATGAAATCAGTAGCAAACAAATTTTTGTAAAGCATCATGTATATTATGCTATTTTGGCAAAATTTCAAAACATGAATTGAAACAGGTTTTATTACAGCAGGAACATATAGGGGAAAATATCACATTGCAATGTGATTAATATATATATATATATATATATATATATATATATATATATATATATATATATATATATACATATATATAAATAAAAGTATGCAACCTGACCATGAAAAGTTAAATATAATTTGGCATAAAGAGTATTACATAATAGATAAGAGTTTTAGGGATTCATAATCATGATTAAATTTTTTGGTTAATGGAAGAGGAAAAGGTTTTTCAATTGATACATGATAAATAAAATGTTTTGTTCGAAACACCCTCGTTAAAACATTTACTGGGCGTTTTGTGGTTCTGTCAAATTATCTGTTTAAGTCTCTATGATATTATCAGGGTAATTTTAAAAATATTATCAAA
Organism: Sipunculus nudus; assembly: GCA_026874595.1. NCBI lineage: Eukaryota > Metazoa > Annelida > Sipuncula > Golfingiida > Sipunculidae > Sipunculus > Sipunculus nudus. The sequence goes on along the minus strand of CM049320.1, from coordinate 11,295,018 downwards.
TCTTTATTTTTTTTTCATGTTTCCACAAACAAAAAAACGGTAACAGCGAAAATATTGATGAGTAATTATATAATCTTGTTTTACAAAATGAAATAAAATATCAATATAATATAATATAAAAAACAGCATAATTAATGTTACAAAACAAACTGAGTATATGAAAAATATGTGATATTGAAGAAACTGAAATTGCTTGACACGTTTGCTGACGACATGATGACCAGTGCATTAGCCATTACTGGCTTCCGAGTTTTACACATGTTATTTGGACCATAACCGGGCATTACCGAGCAAGAAATAGTCTATAACTTCCGATGGATAACTTTGATTTTTTACATAATGATAGAAAAGATCTTATTCTATCAATAAAAATGAAATGGTACTTTCTATTGATGTAGTAACATTTTAATTATGCTTCGAACATTGCTTTATTTTTTAAAAAATCCTTGCTTCCGACTTCGGACTTCCGAGTTTTACACATAGCCGTTTGGAAATCCCCTACCGGAAGTTATGATTCTCCCGCTGACAGACGTGGAGACGAGTTTTTCGAGTAAAACCAGCCTCGGTATTAAAAACTGCTGCACGAATACACGTAAGTAAACCGTGGATGTAATAATTATTATTTTCCCCAACAGAATAACGTTACTTTTTGTCTTAACTCAGGAAAATGGCAGTTCGAGAAGTAGATGAAAATGAAAAAGTAGTGTCAGAAATGGCGTGCACATCTGCACATACTAGAATTGATGCGAACCCAATAGCTTGTACTGTCACCCCATCGTCTCCAGTTCATCTAAAATCGACGTTTGGGGTGACAAGCTGTCGCTACGCATTTCCTTGATCAGACGCCCGGGCATTAGTATTTTGGCCCGGTGTATAAACAAGGCCAGCTTAAAAAAAGGCAGGCGTTTATTTTAAAAAAATTAACATTATTACGTCGGTCACTTCTTTGGGACTTTATTGAAAACATCGTATAACACGGGTTGGCTCTTCCATTAACTGTGCTCCACGAACAACTAGTAGCATTGGGTTCTTCGAAATACGGGGGGGTTGTTTATTAAAACGGAACAGCGTAATTCATATTTTGACAATTTTCTCCCGTCACTCAAATTTTTAGCATGACACGGCGTATTCAAGTGTTTTTGACCTGATATATATTAAACACGGGTCCGGGCGTCTCTTCCATTAACTGTGCACCTCGTACAACTGGCAATATTGGTACCATCCAAATATGGCGGGTTAGTACGTTTTATGACTTTTTCCTTTCGAAGATTAATTGATTCAGCTTGACACAGCTAATTCAAGCGTTTCTGAAATGATATATACTGGTATGTCACATTTACTGCCAGGAATATTCAACTGTATGTATAGTTGTCGACAAGAACAAATACTATTTGTAACTTTTAATATTTTCTCAGAAGCGTGATTTTGGTCACGTTTGGGACGCACTTGTGAGCGCTAAAAATATGAAAGCAAGGAGCGTAATTTGGCCCCACAGTAGCTACAAATTGTACCGCTTGACAACATCATTTGGTGCTTACATAAGAAATGTGTGCCAGAACGTATTTGAACAGTTCTGTTCTGAACCATTCGTGAGGCAGACTCTCAGGGTATTTAAGTGTACCGCTTGGGTAAAGAGGTACTATATTTATCTAGCTTGACAGCAGTAATAGTGCTAGCCTTCAAAATGCTGACGTATTTGTGAAGCATTTACTGGGATCGGTGATCGGCTTTAATCATAATGGACGAATCGGGAATATTTGGGCGTCCCTTATGGAAACAGGCATGCACGTAAAAAAAAAAGAATGATTTATAGAGGAATTAAACCTATTATAAACATAAACACAAATTAAAATTCATACAAAAAACTCCGGTCAATTTGACCGAAAAATGCACCCATAATAATGACGGATAAAGACATCTGGCGGCAAACATGGAAACTACTCCAAAACCCGGAACCCTGAATACGACCGGCGTCTATTTAAGGCCAGCGTTTATTTTCTGAGACATTGTTTAATTAGACATTACCTAATAACGCAGGCGACTATATAAGGTCTGGCGAGGAAATAAGGGATATACGTTTTCGTGCATAGCACGTTTCGATCGTTCACGGTAGCGATCGAAAACTCATATTCATGCTAACGGACGTGGAACTTGACGTCAGTGACAGGGTATTCGTCTAACTGTACACGCGTAAGTACCGTTTTTGCATATGTACTGTATACGTATATCTGTAATATACATCTTCGTCCCCTTGCCAAAAAGAGACTGCTTTCACTTTGTATATAATATAATATTGAAACATAGCCATGGGACTTAATTAGTTCCATACTTGTTGTAAACTTACTGACGGTTTTGTATTCAGCTGTTTTAGCACTGCTTACATTTGACCCTCCTACTTTGCAACGTTTATTATACGTCCCTTTTACGTACAGGAAAAAAAAAAGTCACACATATAACCACATGCACAACACGTAAAACGTTGAATGCAACATTTCTCAAACGTCACCTTTCACGGAGAGAGAGAACGAGAGTGATAAATAGAGTGACTGACCGACAGGCAGAGAGAAGGGCAGAAAGAGAAACAGGCAAATAGACAAACAGGCAGAGAGAGAGAGAGAGAGAGAGAGAGAGAGAGAGGCAAAGACCCGGAGTGAGAGAGAGACCCGGAGAGAGAGAGGGAGATGGCCAAACCCGGAGAGAGAGAAAGAGTGAGAGACCCGGAGAGAGAGAAGAGAGAGAGAGAGTGTGTGAAAGAGAGAGACCGGAGAGACAGAGTGAGACACGGAGAGACAGAGTGAGAGTGAGAAACCCGGAGAAAGAGAGAGTGAGAGTGAGAGACCCGGAGAGTGAGAGAGAGACCCGGAGAGAGAGAGTGAGAGACCCGGAGAGAGAGAGAGAGAGAGTCCCGGAGAGAGAGAGTGAGGGAGAGAGACCCAGAGAGAGTGTTAGAGTGAGAGAGAGAGAAGGAGAGAGAGTGCGAGTGAGAGTGAGAGACACGGCGAGTGAGAGAAAGAAACCCGGAGAGAGAGAGTGAGAGTGAGAGAGCGGGAGTAAGAGAGAGTGAGAGTGAGAGACACGGCGAGTGAGAGAGAGAGAGTCCCACAGAGAGAGAGGGGGGGACCCGGAGAAAGAGAGTGAGAGTGAGACATTCGGACAGAGAAAGATAAAGAGAGAGAAAGAGAGTCCCGGAGAGAGAGAATAAGTGAGAGACCCGGAATGAACGAGAGAGAGAGACCCGGAGAGAGAGAAAGAAAGAGACCCGGAGAGAGAGAAAGAAAGAGACCCGGAGAGAGAGAAAGAGACCCGGAGAGAGAAAGAGACCCGGAGAGAGAGAGAGAGAGAGAGAGAGAAAGAGAGAGAGAGAGAGAGAGAGAAACAGAGAGAGAGGGGGATCCGGAGAAAGAGAGTGAGAGTGCGACACTCGGACAGCGAAAGAGAAAGAGAGAGAGAGAGAGACCCGGAGAGAGAGAATAAGTGAGAGACCCAGAGAGAACGAGAGAGAGACCCGGAGAGAGAGAGAGAGAGAGAGAGAGAGAGAGAGACCCGGAGAGAAAGAGTGAGAGTACCGGAGAGAGAGAGAAAGAGAAAGACCCGGAGAGAAAGAGTGAGAGTACTGGAGAGAGAGAGAAAGAGAAAGAGACCCGAAGAAAGAGAGAGAGAGAGAGAGAATGAGAGAGAGAGAGAGAGAGGACCCGGCGAAAGAGAGTGAGAGTGAGACACTCGGACAGAGAAAGAGAGAGAAAGAGAGACGCGGAGAGAGAGAATAAGTGAGAGACCCGGAGAGAAAAAGAGAGAGAGACCCGGGGAGAGAGAAAGAGAGAGACCCGGAGAGAGAGAGAGAGAGAGAGAGGGGGGGGACCCGGAGAAAGAGAGTGAGAGTGAGACACTCGGACAGAGAAAGAGAAAGAGAGAGAAAGAGAGACCCGGAGAGAGAGAATAAGTGAGAGACCCGGAGAGAACGAAAGAGAGAGAGAGAGAGAGAGAGAGAGAGAGAGAGAGAGAGAGACCCGGACAGAAAGAGTGAGAGACCCGGAGAGAGAGAGAGAGAACCTGAGAGAGAGAGAGAGAGAGATTGGGGAAGTCTTTAGAGCACTATATAAGTCGCTCTACTTTTTACACAAACCAATCAACAAATAAGTATTAGAGTTGTTCATTTTTATTTTTCTTAATGCTGAGTGAAAAGGAAAGTATTATTTTCTATGAGTGTTTTATACCGCACGAGTGGGATTGGATGTCCCACCGAAATCCTGGAACACAATACAATTACATTTCAACCACATCAAAGAGGCTGGGATTTCCTAAAAAATATTGAAAATCTTGCAGGGAGTTTGCAGTGCCACCCATCGGTCTGAGCGAAACCTATAGATACTGGCTCTTTGAGAAAGTCACCGAAGTGATCATGTGACCTGGTTTTGCAAACAGTGCAAAAGAAGCTTCACCGGTGTTATCCTGTAGATTGTTTGTCAGGAAAAGTTTTTTTGTTATTGTTCTTCTCATTTTCAGCTTTGAAATACATCAGTTCCAGATGCGTCAGAAAATAACCACGGTTCTTCTTGTTCATTCTACACATCATAGGCACATCTCTGCCAATCGTCGACGACAACACTAAGGAACAATATTTTCTGATTATTATTAGTATTTTGTTTACCAAATACCACAAGTCACGTGTAAATCACCTGTTAAAATGTTTTGTAAATCATTTTTGTTTGAATTGTGTCCGACTTCGACGAAAATTAAATTGTTTACAATATTCATTTTAAAATACGACATTCAGTAACATTGGACGTGCCGTGCATCTTACTGTTTCGCCCATTATTATGTTTACCATCATTTGGTATATATTTTCGGTTATCTTAAAGTTTTTACATCTGATATTCCCCCTGAATGATAAGTCTAGAACGCAAACCACGTGGCTCTTATTGTCATTTGTATCCTGCATGTTTCCTCGATTAGACAACGTACTTGTAAGGGTTTTTTTAAGCCAGCAGAATTTCATCAAATCATTAGCTATTTGGTTGGGTGCATTTATTTTCCGGGGGACCTTAAATGATCTACGAAAGGTAAAAGAGAAATAATATCACAACACAGCCCATTTTCGGTTTACCAAGTTGCGAACGGAGGGCGCCACTTGCAACTTCTGTGCGTGCGCATCCTATGTGTCGATGTCATAGTCACGCTTGTAGTAACCTGGGAAATAGTGGTGAATCTTGAAGACCGTGAAGCACAAAGCGAAAGGTTTGCCCATCCGATAACAATGCCTCCAGCAGAGGGCGCTGACACGCTTCGTAACGAGTTGGGAACAGGTTTTGCAGACCATGGGACACGTGGTTTGTGGGCGTGCCACTGGTTCCCGTATCGTGGAAGCAGGTCGCACGACTATATTCGGATAATAGTCTCGTTCCCGACTCGTAAATATATCCTTATGGTATTTTGATAGAAAAGCGTGTTTCCAGAGGGAGTTAGTTACTTGCGCCATATCCATGATCAGTAGAGCGAACAGGGCCCAACTACACGCCTTGGACTTAGGGTGCCGCCACATTCCTGAAACGACAAACATGTATTATTCAGTAACATTCTGTAACAATTACGGCCATTCTGGTGGATTTTGATACATGAGTGCGGCTATACATGGATCAATACATGATATTAATAAACTGCACTACATTCTAAAGGAGCGTATGATAATTTACGCAGGAAATCACTAACTTATACATCAATCTGCAATGTTTCTTTGGTGCCTTATACGGGACTGCACCTAAGAGGGCTAAAGCAACAAGTTACCCAACATTTTTATGCAAATAATGAGGGTTCAGTGCCTAATAGACACTCATCTAGTGAACCCACGTTTTTATTTTTACGAATTTCCGCATTTTTTCTGTAAACCCATATTTATTTTGTGCAAAGAGAACCCATTTTTTTTGTACATTTGTCAATGACGTGGCGTCAGGCATCCAGAAAAATAAGTCAAGAAACGACACTTATTTTTTCTGCATATTTTCTAAATTTCTATCATATAAAATATAAATTACTATTACATATCAAAGTATATAATAGATGTCTAATAAGTGTTGAACTCACATGTTTTTGTGAGCAATGTAAGTTCATTTCATATTCTGGCCGATCAATGTATGTTTATGATGAATCCATATTTGGTAAATTTGTTAGTGACGTCGTGCGCATACATATATGCGTCAAGAAAAAAAGGTCAAGATAGGACGCTTATTTTTCTCATAAAACATATATGAATGATCAAATATTAATATATTATTTATTCTAAGGTAGAAGCCTATAAGGCATTGAACACTTATTTAAAGAAACGAAAACGTGGGTTCAGTTGTTGTTTTAGCCTCGCATAATGCACTTTTACCTAAAAAATTCAGTCCTGACATTATGACAGAAGGCTTAGTCAGTTTGTGGTAATATCATAACGCACAATATCACCATATCTTTGTTAAATGTTATCCATTTATGACAATGAAAACCTTGTGGGGCAATTTTTCACAATATATCTAAGAGATACTTTCAATCCATTAGCTTATTATTTGAATATCTGTATTTTTTGGCGGTTGAATTGCCCAATTTGCGAAGAATAAAGGTAAACTAATCGATATACAATGATTACAGGAATGTTACAAAGTATATTATATTAAGTTATATATTGCTGGTTTTCCAAAATTTTGAACTTCTATGTTTTTTAATTACTGTATATCGCGGTTTACTCCCATATGCATGGAATTATCCGCTTTCTGTTATCTCTGCCGTCACATTCGCTTGCCATATAAATTATTATTTTGTTTTGAGATGAAATTCACAATACAGGTTCAAGTTCTATTTAAATCAGATATCATTTCGACTGGCACGCACCAGTTATTAGTAAGCAGTTGTTGTACCGCATAAGATTATTGTAGTTCTGCTCCCGATAGAAGTTACTGGACCGATCGGGACCAGCTGTATTTAATAAAACCCTTAAAGGTCAGTTTGGCGAATTCCTGATATTTGCATATTAGGGCATCACAAGGCTCTATGAGGGCCTGACCTCACTTTTCGCCTCTAGATGCCTCACTGGGAGCCACGCAGACTGAGCCAGAATTTTGTTACATTTTGTTTAAACAGACCGACTTTGAAAGGCGATGGGCTGATATATAGTGATTGTAAGACTAAAGCTGCTACTGGATTTGGAGGAGCCATTGTTTATAAATGGGTGATGTATAGTCTGATGGAGTCTTATGTTTGTAAAACTCTCACAGAATAGAAATCGGAACAACATAGGGGAGTACCTAATAATATTAAGACCGATTAAATCGGGACATTAATAGCAAACTGGAAGAATGCAATACGTGATGACTGAAAGAACCAGGTTGGCTTGGAGTATTTCTGCTAAAGAACACATACAACTGCTGACGTCAGTGGAGCCCCTCTTTTAGCGAGGCGGTGATGTGTAGCGCTAGCCGTCCAAAAACCATCAGACTGTGCCAGTCGTGGAAATTAGGGAGAGCCGTAGATATGCGAGGTTACAGTACCTGTTCTAAGCGTTGCATCACATCAAAAGGATGAATAAAGCTTAACCACAGCATCGACTGGGCCAGTCTACCCCGCGCCCTAATCGAACCCTGAACGGTTAATTTTTTTGGGAGGTGTCATTTTGCGAACACAATAAATTTTTTATACACAACTGGCATGAAAAATACACATTTCATAAATTTTCCATGACAGTTGAAATCCTTAAAGACTGTAAGCATCAGTACCTAGAATAATTTTCCGTGAAAACTAGTAGCTGAGAAATTTTCGCTGGAACGGATGCCATTTCTTGGATTTTTACATGTATTTATGTCTGTATTTACGGACCCTTCGAATTGGGCCAAGGAAACCGATTATGTGTGTTGACAATCAAATATGACGTTCGCGCATATAGAGTTTGTCCATAAATATTCTTAAAATCTTTAGCTGCTAAATGTTATTTACGTCATTCATCTTAAAGGGAGTAAAATAGATTTAATACTACTATCATTAACCGTAGCAGCAGTCCCTGGCATCTGCTCACCGTTCACTTGTGAGTAGGAAAGCGTTGTTCTTGGTTCGGATTGCTTATATGTTTTTTTTTTCGGTCTAACATTATTATGTACCTTCACTTCTGCAGCAGTTTATATCTATAAATTACAGATAATTTGTTCTTCGGTACCACGCTGCATACACCCAAAAGGACGAGGAACAGAAATGCACGTCAAAATATACAATTCGATTTTTAATTTACACATACTAATTACCGTAAATTTTTGAAGACTATGAAAGATCTGTCTCAAACAATGATAATATACAGAGTAATATAGTCATAAGTTCTAGCACAACATTTCCTTTATGCAGCTTATTTTTCGGAAAATGTTGAAATAAAAAGATAAAACTTGTGCGCGACCCCCGTCTTATACACTAGATCGTTAATGAAATATGCATAACCGATCGTGTTTCTGCTGACGAAATTAGATTACCAGCGTATAAAACGTAGCTGATTTGTAAACACTATTAAGGCGCTGTCACTGGGGGAATTATTTAAGGTGCCCAGATTTCATATTACACTGGTCCACTATAATCCCAATTGATCCCAATATACATTATAACGCCCCTGTGGGTCAACACTGGGGACTGAGACCAGTTACACGACCACCGTTTGATATAGTTTTTATGGGTTTGCATGTATGTTTCTTTCTATACATTCATAAGAATTTTTACATGATAACCATTGTTTTATTAGATTGGCCAACTTATGGCCTTCGAAAAGACTGAAAAGAGTTTGTTCAAAAGGAATCCCTCTATAACAATTCTCGTGGTGGGGGATGCGCACATATATTTCAAGATCCGCGATCTCCAGGGACGTTAAAAGACAAAATCACATTACCAGTACAGCTGAATTGATAGAATCCCATAAACAAACCATATTCTGTAGTCGGAGCCTACTAACCTACGCCATGCAGAAACTTCTTATCAGTCAATTGTTCGTGTGTACACGTTTTTATGTATAAACACTGTCCCGATTCAATAACACAGGTTTACATGGCGAGCTGCAGAAGAGATTCACATGAAAGGGTGGTTTCTACAAGGGACAAATTATTCGTCCTTGGTCAAAATAATATGTAAGAAAAATATATTATGGCGATTATGATTACCTCAAAAAAGTTATTGTTCAAACTGTTTTATCCAACCCAACCCTACATACACTTTCAGCAAATCCGTACATAACTTTTAACGTTACTGATATGCTATGAGACAAAGCAACGAACCAAGGCTGAAGTTAATCTGCATTGTATCTTGGAGTCTTCTCAGTTTTCGATCAGACCTACTTGTTGCATGACAATCAACAAAGCTCAAGACAAATATTTAATACTGTTTGAATCTATTTACCTGATCCCGTCTGTTCACAGTGGCAGTTATACAGTGTATTTTCGCGTACAAGAGCCTTAAGAGACATACATATGTCTGTTGATGTGCCTAAGATTATACCCAACAGCCAAATAAAAAAACGCTTATCATGATGTCTTATGGGCTTCAATTTATACAAAGTATCTTTCATAAACTTTATATAGTCATAATATTTTCTAAAATTATTTTTACAGTCGATGGCAATGATGATGTCGTGTCCATGTTGGGAATTGGACAAAATTTTCACTCGAAATTCGTACACCCGATATATGGCCCGCGTCTTTTTTTTTTCAAAACGAAAAAAGTGTATACGCGTGACAGTTATACAGTTATACAATTAATAGTTATATGCATTGCTCTGCGCGGTTTAGTGTTAGATCCAACCATATGATTATAGTGCGTTCCTCTAACCATGTCCACTTGTTTATTCTAATATTTTTCCTGGTAAGGCAAACGAGCCAAAAAATGCAACAATCAAGACCAGAAAATGCATTATTAAATATTATAAAAATAATAATTTGATGGGGTTTTACTGTTGAAAAAGTAATATGGTAACCTGGCATATGTTTTTTCCAATATCTTTCTTCATGCTGCATCAAATAGACATGCCAGAGATCAGTGATGACGTCATAATAGTTTATCACAAACAAAAGAGTCTCTTATAACTACAACTCCAAAACAATGCAGCCGGCTCCCATCCTCCCGCAAGAGGTCGTTTCTACACTACCAAAATAAAAAAAACGAATCTCCATCATCTTATATTATGCACTGTGGGACGGCCGAGACTACTTGTCTCAACTCTAAAATTTTTAACTGATTTGTAACATTTCAAGGAACACCTGTTTACATTTCACATTCGCATGCTTAAAAAAATATTTCTTTTACAGTGAAGCCCTTACCAATAAACACCATCCTAATGTCATTTGCCTCGAAACAGTTCTTGTCCATCATAACATTTCCCTCTTTAATACATTTATACTCACACCATCTATGTATGTAAAAACCCCGGTGCATTGTTGGCTGCAGATTTTGATGCCCGCAAACCCTAACCTCGTGTACGAGGTTCTAGTTAACGATAGACACGGCTCGAGTCTCGATATCCCTTATTATCAAATGCCGATCCCTGGAAATTTACAGAGATATTCCACTTATTTACAATATATATTGGTACAAGAAAAATATTGCAATAGGTATCGCAATATAATGCTTCAATGCATTAAACGGGCATAAGGTAAACAAGACATTATTCTTTATGTAGCGATTTTTTGTCCTTGATATTTTAATTAAGTTGAAATTTAGCATGTGAAATCAATATTTAGTCCACTTAATTGAGTCATCGTAATCTTTCCTTCTGTCTGATTCTATTGTTACTTGTAACAGGTGCCGTGGTTTCTGGCTACCTACGGGGGTAATTGAATTCAATTTCCAATTACATGAAAAACAATCAGAATTAGAAAAGGATTAATAACTCTTGTTTTATATCCCTAAATTACAACACAAGGTGAATTTTAACACTGGTATGTGCAACAGTTTAATCAAGGGACAAGTTTTTAACTCCCGGACATAAACGTGAACTCCTTAATAAATAAAGAATGCCTGAACCAAAATACAGAGTTTTCAATAAGAAAATTTTGCAATTTAACATACATTAATAATACTTTAGTATGTTTATTCTGTCTGTACATCTTTTCTTCAGGAGGAACGAGTCAACTATATGTTTGTTTGCAGCCAGTTGGGGTCGTATGGTACAGTTTTATTTCTCCGCGGGAGACAGAAGCCAGTCAGATATTGACTGATTTGTCCTGTACGTTAACACCGTACATGGTCATATTAGGGAGCGCGTTGCGGCGTGGGAGGCAAGGAACAGTTAACTCAACATGTCCCGCTGTCGCTTGCTTCGGATGTTGGCCATGTTATCGCCGAGATTTAAGCTACTCCGGTCCCAAGTCGAGACGCAGTCTTGAGCAGCTCTGTCAACTTCCCGGCTTACACAAGGCCACTTAAAACGGGGATAATTTTCACAGGTGACTCCCTGCTGACTTCTTATTTATATTTACAGTACCCCATGGACCCAATCTAAGACTCTAGGCAGCTTTAGGGAGTATTTACCTTTTCTAAATCACACAGTGTGGCCGTGTTGTTTTTATACGATCGCTGCTGACCTTTTCATTGTTTCGGTTAACTCATTGATACAACAGAAACACTTTTTGTGAAACAAACGTGATAGAAAACAGTGTTATCAATACATATATCTCAAGGTGATAATGCCCCATCATTTCTATTTATAAAAGTCTATTTTGTCAGGTGATATTCTTTCTGAAACAATAAATGAAAAGATGCACATAAAATATCGTTTCTTTGTAGGGTATGCCAACCTATTCGCCCATACAGATGAAACATGTCAAGCTTTTAATTGGCACTTAAATAACAAGACTGCCGTACATGCCGATCTGTTCGAGCATTTATTTCTGTATTTTCCCCCGCTTTTTCATAAGACTAAGCGCAACAACCAAGCTGCCGGTACGCCCTTTTTGGGAATCTTCTAACTAAAAGGTGAATAGGCGATGACACATATATGCGACAAATGTCTCTTCCATGTCCGGAATATGCCGACCCGAACTTCCTGGTCTAAAATTCTTGGACATGGCAAAAGGGTAAAATAATCAGAAACACGATTCAGAATCAGCGTTATGTGCACCCCGTTTTATACAACAAAAATGCCGTAAATGCCGATCTGTTAATATTAATACAGCAAAAATACCGTGCATGCCGATCTGTTAGTATTTATATGGTAGGAAACCGTACATGCCGATCTGTTAGCATTTATTCTACAAGAATGACGTACATGTCCATCTGTTAGCAATTATACAGCAAGTATGCCGATATGTTAGCATGTAAACAGCAAGGATGACTACATGTCCACCTGTTAGCATTTTTAAAATCATGAGTGCCGTACATGCCGATTTGTTAGTGTTGATGCAGCAAGAATACCGTTCATTTCGATTTGTTAGTATTTATACAGTGAGAATGCCGTACATGCTATTCTGTTAATATTTATACAGCAAGAATGACGTATATGCCGATTTTTTAAACATTTATACAAGTTTTACAACAAGAATGCCGTACATGCCGATTTATTAACATTTAAACTATGCCGAACGATAAAAATGAACGGATATTAAAGAAAAACAGCAGTAATAATTATTGGTCCTAATTTAAAGGACATAAATATTATTTATGAAAATAAAGTTATGAATATGATGGAAACAAAGGGTGGAAGGTATAAGCCTGATTATATTGTCTAGCAAAAATCAGGCCGAAAGCTGCAGTCTCCGATATGCAAAACAAACAGGTACTCAAATTCATTTGTACCAAAGGCGATTAGATTGTTTAATTGTTTAATAAATAAATCAAAATATAATATTACTATTTCATTTCATTTTTTTTAGCTTAACTACTTCTTTGTATTGTGACTTTGCATTCAATACTTTGTCTTATATATGATATCACCCGCAAAGCAAATTCCTGTATTGATATGGAACCAGCCGACCTGTTGGCATTAATATACAGAAATAGTACCGTACACGACGACTAACTCACGGAGGGCCGCTAGCATGGGGATTTACCAAGTAACGCGAACATTCCTTCATTGAACAGCATATAAAATATTTGCGAACTTGATTAGACCCTGTGAATACTCTTACCCACTTACTTGGGCCAATGCTATCCAGATTATGCCAGAATTCACATGAAAGTTCAGGCAAATTCAGGTGTTTCTGCAGAACTTTGCTGCCGAAGCCTATGTGATCATGAAGTCTTTCGCAAATGAGTGAATCTGATGTTTTTTTGAAGAATGGGGTGATAAAATACTTTTACGTTTTTCTTTTATACAGAATGTTCACTTCTCTTCGATCAATGCTCTTTTAAATATTTATTGCTTACTTTGCGAGAATGGAAAATTATTCTGAGTTTAACAATGGAATGAACACAAGTTATTTTCTTCTCATCATAAGCTGATGTGGTTACATATTTTATGCCCAATGCTAACTTTGTCATTAAAGCACGTTCACACCTCTCGTTGGTGATTCTAAAATTTCAACACGTCATGTCCAATTTGAAAAATATAAAACCGCTGGAGTCGTGACGAATACTGACAAACCGCCAACTTGTTTCTGTTGTATCCGTGCAATGTCCCATCTGGCTGGATGCATTGTCTTTTGTGGTGTCAGATACTGATGAACATAAAAACATGGACATTACCAGGCACGCACTGAAATACGATATCTGGTTTTCTGGAGTCAATAAAGTTATAACATAATAGTTACTTTAAATGATACTTGATTCACCCCTTGCTTTTATGTCAAAGCGTCATACACATATGATTATAGGGACCAATTCACATTCCACGGGTGTTAACTATGCGTGAAATATAGCGTGTTTTCTTTTAAAGGTTACTATTCACCTACCTTTTGAAAAAGAAATTATGTGTTTCGGGCTTCCTCTGTGTTTATTTTAATGAGCTCAGGATAATTTTTGTTGTGAAAAGTTCTTATTAGGCCATCGTGAAGGATGTATGAACTTTTTTATCAACAACATGTTTGTAAACACAGCAATGTTGACAAACAAAAAAAAAACCGTGTAACTACTTGTGTGGTAGCTAGGTTGCATATATGCGGAGGTAGAAAGGTCACTTGTTGCAAAACGCCATTTGCAAAGCAATGGCTTATCTGACTTGCTGCCAGTTACCCTAGTTGAATTTGTTTTATTTTGGCGGGCCCCCACTTATTATAAACACGTTGATATAAACAAAACAAGAAGCTTGTGTGCGGTAATCAGTAAAATAAACATAAGCATAGCGCGCACGCTACCTAGTACTCGTCACACACCACTTCACAAATCAAGAATTTTCAAGCCTTCAACCTGTGTTAATTCTGTGTTTCCTCTTCCATGTTTCTTTTTCTTGTTGGGGATTTGATTCTCAAGATCGGACCTCTGGTCACTTGGTCTTGTTAATATGCACTGTGTTTACTTACACACAGGACGTATAACCAGGTTAACTGGAGATAGTAGGTCCATGTGTCGGGATACTTTTGCTGGCAAACATGTATTCAGTTAAAATGTACAAATAACGTTAGACGTTATATTATTGAATTATATTATTTTATTTTTTCCTCAGTGGGTTCATAGGCTTCAGGAAGTAACCACAACTTTTTTCTATTCATGTAGTTTTCTATATCACCTGTAACGTATTTTATGAACATGTCTAAGGTTGTATTTGGTATTTCTAGTGTAGTCTGTGTATCTATAGTATTTCTAGAACATATCTAAAGTCAATCACTGAAATCTTTACAGTAATCCATAACAACACTTATTTGATGACATTTTGCGATTTTTCTAATGATCTATTACATCTTCGGTAATCTAATACATTCCTTATTTAATTATAGTTCTACTAATATTACTATGGCTAATCAGTGTTATACAGATTTCTCTTTTGTTATGTTATACACCAGTAAGGCAAAGAAAGGTAGTTTTCTCAGGCACCGCGTGCGTCAGTTTTACCCCCCCCCCCCCCCCCCAACCCCCGCATGAACAATTGTTATTTTGATTTTAAATAGAACTTTCCTATTTTAAGCTCCAGCCGATCGGACATTTCTTTCAAGAATATAAAAAAAAAAATAATTTTGATCAGATTTCCTTTGTTATGTAGCTTTTACCTGTTTAGCCAAAAAAAAAAAAAATCTGTTATTATCCTTGATCATATCACATTTTTATCGGAACATACAAAAAAGGTAAAACAATCAAATCGCCCTTGCGCATTGATTTATGGGAAAAAATGCCTGAAAACCAAATCTTTTTCCCTCACGAGTAATTTAAAATGACGCTGATGTTATATCTATAAAAATGAAATTTTAATACAACTATATGTAACCTCTAAAGTGACCTCTGATTTCACCTATGGTATATGTAATAGCATATGTTTGTCATCTGGCCAGATCAAACGTACTTTCAGCATCAACTCACTTTTCCCATTTTGATCATCATCTAGTCTGCAATGGTCAGCAGGGGCATCAATACAGGGGGGGGGGGGGCATAAACCTCCCCCCACCCCCTACGTTTATGCAAGGGGAAGGATGGTCAATGTAATCACCACCGACCCCCCCCCGCTGCTCATACATTAATATTTAAATTTTTTTAATGAAATTTATTAATAATTTGAATTATAATTTGGTTCCATTTCTGAGTTAAGTATGACCTAGTACAAATCTAAACCTGGTTTACAAATAACGTATACTGGAAACATAATACCTAATTTTTTTAAAACCTTATCCTTAACTTTCATTTATTTTAAAACACACAGTAAAATGTATATATATATATATATATATATATATATATATATATATGGTTGTGTGTGTATTTCTTCCGACTTGGATTTCCCTCCCATGCCTGCGAATCAGATCCCAAACCCTTGAAGACAAATTGACGCCACTGCTGGTCAGTTATAATATGCGACTGCAGCCTTCGTCATGGGATTGTTCTCTGAGATAATGAATGTGTGTGTGTGTGTGTATGGAAGGGCAGGGGGGACTTGTTGAGCCACAGGAGTAGGTTCGACTTTTAATAATGAAATTCACATTACTTTTCAAATGCAATTTTAAAAATTTTGAAAATTTTAAATTTTAAATAATACACAATTTCAAGTTACCAGTAGCAGCAAACCTCTTTATAATTGGGCTAATAAAAACTACATGTACATGGTGCTGTCTGAATACCTGATTTTGTTTTATTGTCCTGTATCTTTTTCATTCTAACTTAAAATGGAAATGTAAATTTTGATCCAATGAACAATTTTTAATCTCATTATTAAACATGCAAATAACTTGGTAGAGGAAAATAATTGGTTTTGAGATATTGTCGTGTGGTTTGATATGAGCCAATTAAAACTTAGGTTGCTGTAACAGGTTGATGAAAATAATGCACCATTTAAAAAAAAATTAATTTTTTTCAAAAATTGTTAAAATTTTGTATGAAAATGAATGTGAATTTCATTAACACATATTTTATCAGGAAGGTTTTTAAATTATCTAATATTAATTTTACATGTCTTTTGGGTTGATTTTTATTCAATTACCCAGCGATGCTACCTTAGGGAGCAGATGCGTCAATTTATCTTCAAGGGGGTGGGGGAATGAACCATAGAGGTAATTGGAGCCCCTTTTTTGTAAGCTTATACGAATATTTAAACATCTTCTTGTTTCGTGTACAGATATATAAAATGTGTGTGAACCTCAATTTATTTGAGATATTACAACCAAGTATAAGATAAAATAATATGGTCAAGCAGTATGGCAGAAATGTATAACAGTCTCCCATTCTAATTATTGATATATCTATGTTATTTACAGTATATACATCTTATACTCACTGAATAGCGGAGGGTACGGTGATTATATTTATAACCCCCCCCCCCCCCTATAATAACGCCCATTTACACGGCTTGGAGTACACGTTTTGTATATACGCAGGTGCGTAATTTTTGCTACAATTCAACAACACTGTATTTGTCATATTTTAATTATGATTTTAATCAAACCAGTCAAAAATTTTATGCAACATACTATTAACAAATCTGACATCTATGACTATTCAGTAAGGCAACCTTGGTATATACCATGTCCTAAATTTTCTATTTCTGAATTGTTTAATTAAAAGATTATTGAGCAAACATGGAGAAATCGAGCACTTCCCCAATAAAAGAATTACCTAAACACCATTATTTCCACAAAAACAGAAAGGAGACAGAAGATTACTTTGACATCTCCGTACTAAAAGGTGCCCCCTGTATCACGTGGTACAAGACATATGGCGTTAGTAATTCACCGCTGTCGAAGCCATGGATTAATTCCACACTTCCATATATAAAAACCAGGGAGTTTGGAGAGAAAGTCCAGCTTTTAAACTTTTTATATTTTTTTTGTGTACATATACTTGTATATAAAATTACGTTTATTTTTACAGATAAGCTTGCGTCAGTATATACCAGCATGATACCAGTAGCGTCTTGGTGGTAAAAACACAGTGTAACACGATGAATGTTAACTTTTGATGCAAATAAAATGCACCTGCGTGAAACATTTCTTTATAATAGGAGAAGAAGGCCCTAAACGAGAATATGGACAAAACATAATGCACGCAGCTGTGTTCTAAAAAACTCATGAACGCATTTCGTAGAAAAGACCTAAAATAATTTAATTATTAACTCAATCTCCACGCATTAGTATCATCGCCTAAAATAATGAAAATCAATATCTTTCTTTTCGAAATTTTGTTTTCTCTTACTGTTGGCGTCTTGTGTTTAGTTTCTAGTAAAATATATACAAACTGTTCTCAGGATAAAAATCACAGAATAAAATATAGGAAAATTACTCGACAACCGTCTCGTGTTTTCATTTATTTCTGTTTCTACGGAAAGTTTAACTAGCCCTGCCTGGGCTTTAGTATTTACGTTTGCTACTAAAATGCTTAAAATAAAACTACGTCCATGTATCGATAGACGAAACTAAGTGTCAGCTCTGAGATAATCCTTGTTCTAAGGCAAGATTAAGCATGAAGGTTCTGAAATTAGGAGGAATTATGTTTTAAACATTGCATCGACTGGGCCAGTCTAAGTTTTTTTCCTTATCGGTCGACCGACTCATGTCACCTCCATAATCAAGTCGCGTACACATAAAAAACCAACGACCTGGGCGTCAAGTAACACAATCTGAGGTGAAGTTAAGACAACAAGAAAATGAACAGATCATTAAAACTTTTAATAAGAATGATTAGTCCAGGTACATTTCTATGTTAATTTTTGCAATATGAAAACGATCAACATTCAATTGCATGATTTAGGGAAACCAGCTCTCATAAAGACGGATTCTTGATAACTGATACAGCTTAAATTTACATCATGTGATCCTGCGATGGTTATTTATCATATAGAATTATTTATCTATAATTGATACAGTTAGCTCATTTTTGTATAAACAATATAACACGTACAAGCAGCAAACAATACCGTACTGATGTAATTTAGAGAACTTGCCTAAAGTTGCTCAAAAGATAAGTATATCAGCTTTCCTAATTTAAGAAAACGGAAAAAAAGAAAATGTCATGTTATACTATATTAAGTCTTATTCAGTATTAATTTAAATTATAGGAGAATGTTCCATTGGGGATATGGTAAAAGGAAATGTCGATTAAAAAGTGTTTTTAAGGGATTATCCAACTCCGCATGTATAAGAGGTTATATTTAAGGAAGTGGCTAAACAGCCGGCAGAGTGCCGGCTGTTTAGACCACAGGCTAAACAACCGGCAGTGGAAATTGACCTTCCCGGCAGTCTAGCACACAGGCTTAACACTGGCAAATGAATGTATTTTCTATTTCACTGTGATACTCTATATAATTTCTATTTTTATTTTGATAATGAGCTGACAATATAGAGCTGACTTAAAAAAAATAGATATTTTGCTCATCTATAAGTAATAAGTAGGAATTCCTAATAAGTATGTTGAGTAGGTATTAAAAGTGCACATTGTGATATTTACAGGGTAGTTTTAAACAGATTTTGTGATAAAATTTACAGGATGTGGGGGGGGGACAAATTGCAAATATAGTTAGCTTGCAAATTATAACAACAAAGACCATTGTATATATACTAAATATTTATTCCATATCACAATAAAAAAAATATATACACAAGAAATGTGAAGTGTTTGCTGGGACACATTGACTGTTACTGTAGGATTTGAACTGAAATTGACTGGCATATCAGCTGCTTATATATGCTTATAAGCAGACAATGGGTAGTGTGTGAAGGCACAAACAACTCATGAGATGTCATATCAAAGGATATATGCAGATTCTTTGATCTAAGGTATTAAATTAACTCAGCTTAACTGTGAAGCATAACAGCTGTTTATATACTGGTATGCATGTGAGAAAACAAACAAACAAACAGTGTGTGAGAGCACAAACAACTCTTGAGATGTCATATCAAAGGATATGCAGATTGTTTGATAAAATTTAATCAAATGTGAAGCATAACGACTGTTTATACATTAGTGTGCTTATGAGTCAACAAATAATTAGTGTAGGAGAACAAACAACTCAGGATATGTCAAATACACTGAATGATCCAAGGATTAGCTTATTACTTGATCAAAGGTAATCAAACAATATTACACCTCACCTAATTAAAGTAGTTGAGCCTACTGTGTTGTGAGGTGATGCAAGAAATATCCACATCAAATGGTAATTCTTACATATAGACCAGCAAAATATCAAATTTGGTAAGTCAGCTCTATATGGTCAGCTTGTTATCAAAATAAAAAATAGAAATTATAGAGTATCACACTGAAATAGAGAATACATTCATTTGCCAGTGTTAGGCCTGTGTGTCAGACTGCCGGCAAGGTCAATTTCTCCTGCCGGCTGTTTAGCCTGTGGGCTAACTGCCGGCACCCTGCCGGTTGTTTAGCCACTTCCTATATTTAATATATCAGTACAATGGAGTAATTCTCATACTAGACATTTATATACGTATATATACCAATTTTAGCGTCTCTGAGTGACATAATAAACTTTATATATATTTATATAGATATACAATTATATATATATATATATATATATATATATATATATATATATATATATATATATACTTAATCATATTTCAAATAATTATAATGTTTTAGGTAATAAGTTATTTTGTGAATTCTAAGGAAGGTTATATAACATATAGATATAACGTTTTTTAGTAAATTGATCCAAAGTCTTTAATTCTATTTATTATTATATTTCATTTGCAAAATTATAATATTATTCTCTGAAAAGTGGGGGGATGATTACATTGACCATCCCCCTTTGCCAAAAAGAGGCAATATATATTCCTCATCTTTGCAGGAAATAATTTCAGACTAACAGACAACCCAACAAACAAGCTCAGTTAGGTAGATACCCCTCCCCCTCCCCCCCCCCCCCAAAAAAAAAAAAATCTTGATACAATGAATAAAAAAGAGAAAGAGGGAATGTCTTGGATGCTCTCTACATTTACATAATTTTGCAAACTAAACGCTCTCTCGCCTACGTGTTCTCTTTACATCCTACGCATTGTATTGATTTAATATAAAAAAAAATACCCAGTTCAATTTGAGTAGATCCGAGACAGCATTTAGTGTCTCGTTCTGAATGGTAAACACCTTATTGGTAACGGAAACTTGACATTAAGACCCCGGGGCGTCCCATCAAAAACATTTCAACAAACAGGATTTTGTGTTTGTAATGTAAACATATTTTATGTGTTTTTTTAGATTTTTTGCAGTTATGTAGCAACTGAATTTAATTAAGACAAGTTATTTGAAATAAATATAAAGGTTAGATAAGTCACGTCTACACGCATTAGAAGACAAGCTTAACATATTATTTTTATATTTATTTTTATTTGAAGTGGCTTTATAAAGATTAAGATATGCATATAAAAAATGGCCTCAAGTCAAATGTTTTAATATCTACAAATAACCTCTGGAATATTTTTCTGGCACATATGACGATTAAACCAAAGGAACAGACATT
This sequence comes from Sipunculus nudus, assembly GCA_026874595.1. Classification (NCBI taxonomy): domain Eukaryota; kingdom Metazoa; phylum Annelida; class Sipuncula; order Golfingiida; family Sipunculidae; genus Sipunculus; species Sipunculus nudus. Next base: position 11,273,984 of record CM049320.1, on the reverse strand, counting down.
CTTAGTGAAAGTTTTTTTTTTTCAGGATAAAGAATACATATAAATGTATTGGAAGTTTGCGGATAATGAAAGCTTGCAATATGAAATTATGTTTATAGATTGTGTGGCGGATTGAGGCTGATTTATTTAGATATATTGCGAATAACTGACAGTACAGTAAAAAGGTGAACAAGAAAAACCTCAAGATCGTACAGGAAATTAGCTTAATTTTTTTTCTAGATAAATTAAATTTTGTAAGGAGCATTATTAAATATGAAAACGATTGTCTGCAAGAAGCACGGACCACCGATGAAGGACGGACGCTCTGGTTTTACGTCGGTTGATTTTTATAATTCAGAAAGTAATGGTGCACTAAGCCTTTGCACTTACTGTCCTCGCCACTCTACTTTCTACAAAGCCATTAAGATTATGAGCTCTCGAAGGATTCATTCTTAGGCCCAGACGTCATTGGTAACGAATTGTAGGCGGGAAAAGAGTACACATTGAATTGACAAAGTACTATTAGGTAAGTTGTCCTTTACAGTCATAACGGAGGACCAAATTGTACTAGATTCGTCATTTTATGAAAAGGGCCACGGGCAAGAAGATTATCCAGCCAACAAACATGTATTAAGTCTAAAGCGCTGGCTACTTTGCAAAGGACACAGCCAAGAGGTCACGTGGACTAACCTCGACGCCCCGGAAGTGGGCTACATAATCTCGTCTGTCATGCTGTAGCCTGTGCCATTAAATAACAAGTAGTTTCCTCGTTTCTGGTAGAATACGACGCAGCTTCACAGGTTGTAAGGCCGTGCAGAGAATCAACGATGGTAGCCGCATAAATAGCATTGCTTTCGTCTCAAAATAGGCACGGATGGGGGAGGCAATCTTATCATTTCTGTGAAGACGTGTATTAGCTGGAGCAGGCACCCACTAAAAGGGATTCACTGGTATTTATAATGATCTTATCGATGCTGGATGACAACGACCAATTTCTTATGGCACAAACGCGTGGATATACCATACATTAAACTTGTGTCATGCATTGCTTTCTTCCCTCGTCAGTCAAGCTATGATTCTAGCATGAACCTTTAAAGATCTCAGTGAATTCAGTCGACAATCTTAATGGGCATTTTGGTTGTAATTAATACATTAATTTTAATCATCAATCAATGTTTAAGCTGGCTGCTTCGAACAAAACTGTAGATACCTCTCAGCATGACCACTTAAAGTAAGAAAGGTCATATGAAGACATTTTCTCCTGTTATTTCTTTAACATAATTGTTACATAATTATCGGGGGGGGGTTGGTTTACAAATGCATGTTCAAACACAGCAAATATTACATAAACAACCTTGTCTATAGCAGTTCCTATATACAAATAAGCAATTAAGGACAAAGAAGAAGAGATATTTCATATAATCATCGGCTTTTGTCTCTTGCTGTTTAGCATTTTTATCATACGCGATAGGGAACGAATTCAGGGGCGGTAACAGGATTTTCAAAATAGAGGGGAATAGATTTTTCATGGAAATACTGCTTCCCTGAAAATTGAATAACTTAAGGGGAAGGAATGGCCTTGCAAATTTGGAACAACGCCACCAAAAATTCCCTCCTGGTAGAGGGGCTCAAACTTTCAGTGGACACGCTCCTGAGAATTTAGCTTTTAGCTAAATGGTTTAATTCCCCATAGATGGTTTAATTCCCCATCCATTGGCAGCTGGAGCTTTACCGTTTTAAATGTAAAATACCTGAAAACGGCCTAATTTTTCTGTTAACTGATGTGCTCTCTTCTTGAGCGCGCCCGCGCAATAAGTGAAATCTATTCCCATATGGTCCAAACCAATTGTGGAAAACTGTCTCTTAAACCATAGAAACAATTTTAGGAAGTATATAGTTAGGGCGTTGGCTTTCGGAGCTCTTTTGTTGCGGGAAAAGGGACAAGGGAAAACTCATTAAACCATGATAGATTCCTTCAAATGCCTTACAGTCAGGTTATGAAAAAAAAAAAAACAGGGATTAATAATGACGTAAAATGTTTAGTGGATAGTTACCTTCACCGATACACACTTTCGTTATACCGTACTGACGGGCCAAATACCTATCTTTTGAAAGAAAGGAAATGGTAAAATTATTTAAAAAATAGAAATATCCAATTTCTCTTTTGCTCCACTGGTACAGTGTTTCCCGTAAACCCATAAACTTTGGTTTAATGATCACGAAACTGAGAAAAAGGTCAGGCATTATTCTCACCAATCGTTCTTCCCATTAATATTTGATTATCACGGTTTCATCGTTGATTATCAATTCAACTGATTGACATGAAGTTATTTATTCCAAATACCCGGATTATACCAAATACCACTGACACCGCCCCTTCCCCAAACAAACATTGTTTCTAACACAATCTGGTGTAACGGTTTGTGCTACGGTATGGATGGTTTTGCGACCAGAATAACCGCTAGAGAACAACTTATACTAGATAACAACAGGTAAACATATCCCTTTGACTATGTGCATTTCATTCAAAAAAAGTTATATATCATATTTTAAATTAAAATCCTTATTTTGAACGATCATCTCCAGTTCTTATAAACATATTTATTGATCATGCTGTGATATAAATTCTTTCAGAATTACGTTAATATGCATGTCAATAAGTCATTCGTATGTTAAATTCAATTTTTACGAGTGCCCATAAGCTAGAGGCATTTGCCCTGGGCGAATATCGCGGGAGAAAATGAACGGAAATGCAGACCATATGCTTTGGAATCTCATAGCATTCTCATGTCAAGTTTGGATCTTAAGAGTTATTACAGCAGGCGACCAACCAAGGGTTTCACTTATACAAAAAGCTGATGTATCATTTGTACGTTAAAACAAGTGTCTCAGCGGAAGGTAATGTATAGATACTGCACAGCATAGCTGCCAACTGTTATCACCATCCAACATCATTTAACACACGACTAAAAACATTGTGGGTTGACAGATTAGGGGCAGTGTTAAATTTAAAATATGACCCCCCCCCCAAAAAAAAAATCATCTTAGTGATGGGGGACTCTTTTACGGACTTATACTCGAGTCTACTATTTAGGGACTCGGACTTGCACTTTGACTCGAGCGTCCTGGACTCGGGCTTGTACTCGGACTCTGGGGTAAGCACTCGAAAAATCAGGTCAAGTCTATCTCGAGTCCAGCAGAAGGAAAGCTCCGTCACATACCATGAATACATTTATAAACGTGCGAGCCACTAACGGAATATTACAAGAAAAACTATTTAACAAGCTTTACGTCTGCACCGGGAGCTAAATGTAATTGAACCTTAAAGTTAAAGGCGTGTGAAAACTAACATAAAAAATACTTATGGTAATCCCAAAGTGAAATTTTAAATTTCTTTTTATACAAGTATTTTATTGGCTTCGAATTCGGACTTGGACTCTAGATCCAGATAACTCGTACTCAAAGAAGGCGGACATGGACTAGAACCTCATGGACTCGGACTTGGACTTTAAATCGTGCAGCTTGGACTGGGACTCGGGTGGTGTTGGCTCCACTAGATCACTGAGTTATATAAGGTTGATCCCTTTTAAGTGGTGTTTGCAGGAAACATAATATCAGAGGAATAATTATTCAGCTTTGCATGGTTATAAGTTAAAGGGAAGAACTGAAAGTTTTGAAGAAATGACGGAGGTAAGCAAAGACAAACGAGAAATCACCACATTTAGGAATGCAAGTCTCCGCCATGTGGGCGGGGGCATTCAATTATTCGGCCCCTATTCCCATATTCATTCGTGCATAAGTGAATGTACACTTGTGAAAATTCCTTGAGGACGTTCCTGGATCCGAATCATGTGTCGGATCCACAACAAAATCTTCCATTCATAATTACGTGGGTACACACACACACAAGCACACACACGATCGGGGATTTACGCATAAACTGCTGGCGGAGGCAAGGACATATATGTATATATATAAAAATGGAATTCTTACGTAATGCATTTACGTACAACCAAATGCGCATTCATCTTTAGTTACTTAACTTTTCTGATGACATTCATATTAAGAATACATTCTGTAAAAATCGTGACCAACAGATATAGGGACCTCAGGAGTGCTTCACACGTTAATCTAAACACTGAAGATACAAAACAGAAAAGGGAAAAAACATTTTTTTGCAGAAATTCTTTGAGGAGGATGGAAGAAAAATGACAGAACAAGTTAAATCAACAAAACGCCACTTCATGTAAAAAGGCCGAATACAGAGGAGGGCTCCAAATATGGATCAATTTCCACACAGATAACACCTCTTGAAATATGATGGCGAAATAGGGAGAGTCTGTGTGATGTTTTTACCCACTTAACGCCTGGAGACACAACCCGGAGTGGTGCAGGGACACAAGGTATGTCCTGGCGCCACGTCACAGATTACGAACACATGTTATTCTCGAGCTAACTCCGCTCAGGTTTCTCCCCCGCAAAGGTGTGCCCCGGCTTCTCATTGTTCGGGAGAAAAAACCAGTTTCGCGGTAATTGGACAATTAGTATTGTCTCAGCTGTCATGATGCCCCGGATAACAATCAAATGACTGTGTTTCTACGCTGTCACAACCTGGGCCCTATTGAGACCTACCCCTGTGACATTTTAACGTAGACACTTACCATAACATATCTGAAAGGGTTCAAAGACCTTCATTCTAATTACTCTAGACAGTAATCCAAACAGAAATTCATATATATATATATATATATATATATATATATATATATATTTAGATGCTATATTAAACGGTGAATCCGTTTCGATTGTCCATGGTCGTGTTAAAAAGAGAATGCAGTGTATTCCAATAAAACTCATCTCCGGTCATACTGACATTGAATGCATTTTGTTACATTTTTATTACAAGATAATTTTTTATTATCAAAACAAAATAGGATTTTTTTTTAAGTTTCGAGAAGGAAAATAACATACAAAGTGTACATAACAATGCAAGCAGAAAACATTTCCATTTATTATATATTTTTATATCCGTCACATAACCATATATATAAATAAATATATATATAATCTTATATTTCTGCTTACCATATATACCGCTTCTCTTAAGCCCGAGGACATGAACAGGAAAATTAAAGAAGCTGAGTAGCGTATATTTTCAGTCGCCATTGGATTAACCTCAAGATTAAAGAAATGAATGGAACAACAACTGTTAAAATTGAGGTCCTGTTAGGATCTCCTAAGCATCTTTCATAGAGGCTCAGCTGTCCTGTTCTGCATATCGGAGAACATGACGATATAGCAAGTACTGTAGTCAGGAACATCGGTGTGATTATGGACTCAAGTGCCGGTACGAAGGCTCACATCAATAGTGTGTGTCATACGGCGTATTTTTCATTCATATTACATTGGTCAGATCAGAAAGGTATCTTAATCAAGATGCTGCAGAGAAGTTGGTTCATGCCTTCATCACTTCTAAACTGGATTATTGTAATGCACTCCTTGGTGGGCTCCCTTCTGTTCTGATACCGAAACTGCAACGGATTCAGAATATGACGGCGCGCATTGTAACATTAACGAAAACAGCTGATCATATCACACCTGTGCTAAATGCTCTTCATTGGTTGCCAGTGTATCATAGGATCCATTTTAAAGTCCCGGTCCTCATATTCAAGGCAAAAACCAATTCTGTCTAACGTACCACCAGAATCGTGGGCTTCGCTCTTCCCACCAGGAATTCTTAGATGTTCTACTCATAAAGTCATCAACCATATGCATCAGAGCTTTTGGTGTAGCTGGTCCTTAACTTTGGAATGAATTACCACAGTACCTGCGATCACAATCTAGTCTTTCAGCTTTAACATCCGCCTGAAAACTCATTTGTACAGACAGTTTTACGGATATTGTAATCCATTCACTCCTGTGATACTGATTCTCTTGAAACGATTTTCTTTTCAACTAATATTTTAATTATTTGTTTTTATTCATTCCTAATTTATCTAATAGCATTCCATTTGTCACCTTTTATTAATGTAAAGCGTTTAGGACACCATTTCTGGTGGATTTTAAGCTTTTTAAAAATAAATTATTATTATTATTATCATTTTTATTATTATCATTATTATTATTATTATTATTATTATTAGATAAATACAGAGCAAAATTCACAAGACCACAGTCACCATACATACATAGGACTAAACCGCGAACGCATTTAAAACAAGATATTACAAAGATATCTGTTGCTTTAAAAACAAGAAATACAGGAATAGCACCACATTAAGCCAATATGTGTGGAGCTCGAAAGAAGAAAAAGTACCATATGCCATCAATTAGAAAATACTGGCAAAACGCATGGCCTCTAATAAAGGAAACATAGTTCTTTATATGCGGGCCAGAACAGAGCACATTAAATAAAAGAAGGGAACTTACACTACATGTAAACACAGGGCAAAGCACCTGCTTTGTAATATCAAGTAATCTTACAGACCCCAACCCAAAGAGCACATCACAAAAGGGACCTGAACCCAAACATTAACCTCAACGAACCCAGAATCCCCCGCTTAATCCAACCTTGCATTGACCAAGTATAACTGTTCTCTTATTAACATGTTCAACTATATATGTATAATCACATTTTTATTTTTTTACATTAATATATTAAATAAAACTTTTCACACAACATGGTTTATTTTTTCATGTTAACCTTTTCGAATATAATGTTTACACAGCCTACTCTAGTCTGCCATAGAATCTCAATCAAGAACTTGTCCAGACCAGATCCCGATCGGGGTTTAGGCCGGACTGAATCTCGATCGGGATTTGGTCTGGACCAATGCCCGATTTGTCTAGACCTAACGGAGATTGGTCCCGATCGGGATTTGATCCGGCCTAAACCCCGATTGGGATCTGGTCCGGATCAGGTCGGGACAAATCGCCGATTGGTCCTGATCGGGATCTGGGCCTTGACATATATATGAAGAGTGGGTACAGCTTTAAGTACGAAACCATACTGTTGTACAATATTATGAAGTCAAACAAACTTCATGTATATATGGTACATAATTAGATGCATCATTGTTCAGCTCTCCCTGAAAGAACATAGGCGTTTTCAATCAGGTCATACATGTGTACAGTCAGCCCGTTGACTACCCTATGCCGCGATGATGGGAAAAATATCTTTAAAATCAAAAATATTTTGGTAATCCATATTACTTTTATACTTGAACAGATTATTCCATAGGTTTCCAAGCCCTTTAAGAGGAAGGGGGGGGGGGGGGGTCAGCCGGTACATCGTACCATAAGAAATTTCTACAGGCCCAAAACATTTTCAAAAATTGAGAAGGCTCATTATTTTTTTAGCTTATATAATTTATGTAAGTCATTCAGGAAAATGCTTCTGATTTGTCTTTTGTGTAAACTAATAGGTTTCAATCTAAGTTAACGGGGCCAGGGCGATATTACATATAGTGTTGCCTATATTGTTCTTAAACTAAATGCTTTGAAAAAAGGGGAAATCTCATTTGTCTTTTGTATTTTTATTTATATGTAGCGTTTTTAATTGGAAGTTACCCGTAGGGCATACGGGGGCGCTGGCCGGTCAGGAGTTTCTTATAAGGCACGAGAAAATGAATGAAAATTATGAAAGATCTTTTTGCTCTCGTGTCATATAACAAACACTTTTCGTGGTTTACGGAACATTAGAATAAATAAAATATGTAAAATACAAAGTTAGAAAATGTTGTTCCATGGATCTTAAAACTTGGTAATATTATTTTATAACTGCCAATTTGCTATAGAGTCGGCCTGCACACATTACTTTGGCATACCACATAGCGTAAAGGGAAAATAAGGATTTAGTAAATAAGGGGAATATATATCTCTGACATATTTTGAAATATAACGTATTTAATGTATATAAAAAAAACTACGGTTTCCACAAGATCTTGACATCTATGAGGCCATCAGGAAACATCCCTGAGCACCGGCTGACCCGGGCCATGATAGGATTAATAGGAACCACGTCTGCCGGCAATATATGCTAGTGATCAACGCTTAGTCAATTGGAAACGAGGGAGATGAAACGTAAAGTCTGTATGACGTAAAGTAGCCGGAGCGAGTATATGTTGTAAATCATAATAACAACCGTCCGGCTACCGTTGACTTTTAAACCACCTATTTAACTTAGTCCACACCAACAGCTATTCGCAAGATAAGTCCGCAGGCTGTCTGCTGAAGGACTGCCTTATAACGTGCAGGACCAGCCTTGCATGGGATTTTGTCAGCGATCACACCGACTCAACCCCCATAATAGTCTGTTTGTGTTTTCTTATACCTTGTTTTTGAACTAATAAAATCTTACTGTTATGATACATTTCAGGTTAATCTTAAATAAACCATGTTGGTTTGGTTGTCAGATGTAACACCAATACGTGTTCCAAAATAATAAACCTGATACCCTTAAAACGCTTTAAAGAACAGGGTATATTTTTAACAATAAAAAAAGACAGACATTTATGAAGATGGACCTGACACGAATTTTTTTTTCTTTTTATCTGCCGACATACACACCAAGATATACAAATAATATATTTATGTTAAATGTAAAAGTATAATAACCGTAAGCTATTTAAAATCTAAGAGCTAAAGCTTAACTCCACATAATATTGGTACAATCAAGAGTTAATATTAGCATGTGTGTATATGTATGTATATAGATATGGTTCTATTGATATTTTCAACAAATGTCGTCGACGATAAAAACAAAAACGAATTGTAAATAATACATGAAAGCTGAGACGACAAAAAATTAGAAAAAAATGAAGCTTAACTCCATATTTAAAGCTGAGTTTGAAAAAATATAGTGATATGATGCATCTGAAATACATCTAAAATCTAAAACACAGGTACCTTCAACGTTATACATACAACCTATATACTACGCTTATATAAGACTACGCCTAGATAGCTGTGATATAAAGGATATCGATTTTAATTATATAGGTGTGACCGTCATTATGTAAAAACAAGTAAAATAGGTGTGGCAGATCATTTTCGTGCTGTTTAGTATAGGTTTCATTGACTCTACCAGATTTTCCATCGGTTTTCAATTGATCTCTGAGACTGAGCCGAGAAAGCAGTCGCGTATAACAGATATACGAGTGCAGGCCACGTTGCGTATTTTATTTATTGTCCAGGCGTGGGGTGTGACGTCAGAGCCGGTTATCTGGGCATGCGGGTGGAAGATGGCATTACGTTTTTTATACACATATTGTTTGATTTAAATTGGTAAAATCGAAGCAGTTACGTTGCAACTAGTATGTTGAACGTCTCATAAAAAGTGTGATACATATATATTAATATGTCCATGTAAGGCTGATGTATATAAATCAGTTTTACGGCGATTTATTGTGGAAATGTCCTGAACATAAATATCACCTTTCAAAGATCAATGATTAATGCACAAAATTTTATAAATCAGTTATCTCTCTCTCTCTCTCTCTCTCTATATATATATATATATATATATATATATATATATATATATATATATATATATATATATATAACACTGAAGAAAAATAACACTGTAAATTCACTACAGACTGTTTCATGGGTTGCGACCCAGCCTCAGGTGAATGTTGTTAGAATGAAGCAAATATACTGTATATGTGTATATGGTGGCACGAGTCAATAAACTTTAATGGGAGTATTTAACTGTATGGAAGCATAAACAAGATAAACAATTAATTTGACTTTTGACGTTATATGCCGGTACCAAAATTATATATATATATATATATATATATATATATATATATATATATATATATATAAAGACGACATAATCGGAAACGGCCTGTTGAGAACAGTTCCTATGTCATCCACATACTTACTTGTATGGAGAATCCATACTTATGACCAGCCTTTAGCTAGTCTTTGTATTTAAGATCTATGCGTCCAGGTTCACAACTACCGTCGGTCGGCTTGCTCACAAACAAATCTCAAGGGAAGCAGGTATCTTCTTAACCAAGTGAATGTCTCCATGGAAGCTGAGATTTAACATGTATACTTTCAGCATTTAGGATGAGAGGCATCTCCTTGGCCTCGCTCTTAGATTGATGCTGATGTTGTAAGGGACATTACAGAAACTGCATGGTGGTATTTAACCCTTTGATTTACGGAATGCCTATTCACCTGTATTTTTTTAAAGCGACGAATGATGTCCAACAAATTTAAATGATTTTTTTTTCAAAGAATACTATATAGGTAAGTTTACTAGCGTTCAGATAAGTACTAATCATAAATTTATGAAAATTTTTCAGTTTAATAAGTCTTAAAATGGTTTCGACTGATTGCGGTGTTATTCCATGTTAGTACTCAATAACGTTAAGTGAGAGATGACACCCCTGACATTTGCGAATGAATCAAATGAAATTCCTTTTTATCAAAAGTGACAAAGTTTTCCGGTTTTGTTAAAACATGATTCTTTTATAAAGCTCCCTGCTCTCACATATTAACTTCTACTCTCTACTCCTGTATTTAAATCATGTATCGACGATGTTGTTGATATTCTAAATTGAATTGTTGGCAAAACATCGTTTTAGTTTGATGATTATTAGCCTGGAAATAGCGTCTATTACCTCCTTTATTACAAAAGTTCTTTTGAGGGAGGCCCCATGCCAACCTTAGTATGTAAGATATTTGCTCAAATGCCTATTGATACCTTAAAGGTCCTGAAAGTGTAATTATAACCCACCTTAAGGCATTAATTGCACCATCCACCCACGGCGAATAAAGACGTGTATTGTCACCTAGCCAGGTACGGCTGTACAATGTAATATGCTTATAATATATATATATATATATATATATATATATATATATATATATATATATATATATGAGCATGCTTTATATATGTATATGTATGTATATATATATATATATATATATATATATATATATAATAAGACGACGTTGGTGCTGCGCCCCTTCTATCCTCAAATCCTGGAGACGCCGTTTTCTTTTAATATGAGTATCCGGCCTGGAGAATACTTAGCTCTTGGTCAGAGCACGGGGATAAAACACATGAAGGCAAACGTGAAAACATTCATTATTTCTGTTTAACCAGCTTATATTTCAAGTTTTAATCCGGCTTGGGATGTAACACGCCTCAGATGTTTATATAAAGCTTAAGTAGTCTTTCAACTCTCTTTGTCTCCCTCGTATATACAGTTTCTATGATTTGAAGTAATAATCCCGAAAGACAGCAAATATAACCATGGTTGGTACCCGAGGTGCTATACAGAATTTGAAACGTTCCATTGAAAGAAAAAGAAGAAAAAAATCCCTTATAACATGGTCAATGTGATGCTGTAGGGAATATAAAGACTTGGTGTTAAACTGACTGCATTTAAAGGGTGAGGGATTTGCCTGGTTTCAACATTCGGACCACCCCGGCCGAATCCGTTGGCCTCTTGCCTCGGATGAACATAGTGAGCCGCCACATTTAAATACTCCGGCAAAGCAATGTTTTTTGTGTACGTGTACCGCCAGTGCACACATATTCTACCTTTAAAACTGTAAGACAACACCGATTGAAGGATTAGAGGGGGAATAAGGTATACTGATTTGGACCGTATGAGTTTAATTTTTCACTCCAGGAAGTCCACCCCTGACTGGCGATGTATGAGGCATCTATGATCAAATGAACTTACTAGTTAAATTACAGTCTTATCTGCTGTTATCTGCTGTTATCTACATATTAATCCCATATTATACACGTAGAATGGCAAATCAATATATTCTTCGTGAACACTATGGTCCATTCGTTGACGAGTCAGTGGAAAAGGCAACCCGGTGGATTTTCGGCGCACTATACCATTATTGGTGGTGTATTATTGGGCCATACAGACATTCGATGCCTAATCGGCAACGGTCGATTGAGGTGTTCCTAATGAGGTTTGCTACGTCATGTTAAAGATGAAATATCACGATTTTTATATAAGCAATATGATCCGTGCTTAACAGCGACTCCTTTTCCTGAATGAAATACTGAGGATTAACCTTTTCAATAGATCATTAAAAAAACTTATGAACAGTTTATCCTGTCTCAACTATGATACCTACGTTTAAATATATTGATATGGGGTGCATATAAAAGCAGCCGGAACTTTCTCTATACAAGCTTGATTTTCTAGCGAAGCGGTCGGAATGCCGGACGTGTGCGAACGACATGGGTTATTGGTTCGGCTCAAAATTTCTCCCATAATGTTCTCCTCTGTGCATAATATATATATATATATATATATATATATATATATATATATATATATCCTGAAAATGATTGAGTGTTAGCTGACTCACACAGTGAGAGGCAGTTATGTTGGTTTTTATATACAAGACTGTATGTGGGAATGTTTTTGTATCTAAAACATGGTATTTCAAGCTGTTTTAGCCATATCTATTTACTAATTGAATTGATTCATCCTTCGGATCATTGTTAGCCTACAGGTTTAGCTCTAACATTGTCGGGCTGCCAGCAAGTGGGATGCTTTTGTATGATATACTGACCAGTGAACAAGTCATATCTGTTTTATTCTGAAATTGTGCCTCTTTTGTACAACGATGACGACCTCAATTTGTCCACCCAAAGATGTATCACATTCAAAACTTTAAAAAAAAACCCTTCCATACATTACCTCAAAATATGCCCCTAGACCCCTAGGGTCAGTTCAAATCGTTCAAAGTGCATTTATATTTAAAGATGTTTCTGTTGTCAGACGACACAGCACAGGAGAGCGTGAGAATGAATAACAACAGAGTAATGGTCCCAACAATGAGGACAAAAACATGCCCATGACACACAGGTGCAGTAGTCACCGGGCTTTGTTAACACCAGGATACAAAATTAGAAGAAGTATGTGCTGCCACCTGTCACGTAGTCCCAAACCGCATTATATAAGGATTATGATTAGAAAAAGTGTGACAGGCACCTTTACGAAAATATAAGAATGCAATCCAAGCGTAGTCACAATCTGATTGAAATCCACTGATAACTTGTACATCTTCAAGGTAGGATATGATACACAAAAAGGCGTACAAAAAGGCAAAACAACCTACGAACAGGAGAACATTAAACGTTAACATCTGCCCTTTGTTATACATTCAATCTTGCTTATACGGAAGTGCATAATGCGCTGCCACTGACCCGAGCAGCCCAAGGAAGCAGGTCTATGGCCTTTCCTCAAATATGGATTATTTATATTAATACTAATAATAATACTGGACACAAAAGAGGATTCATATTGAACACTTGCAATTTAATTGTATTTTGATGTTAAGTACAAACCAGTTGCGGATCCACGGGTGGCTTTTGGGATCGTTTACAACGTTTACAATATCATAATACACAGCTACTTCCATTATTAAATATACATTTTTTATAATCATACCATAAAGAATAGAGGATAATATATAGGGCATTCAAAAGAGCAGGGGTAAGCGTCGGTTTCCCTTGAAATATCTTTCGGACTCTCGGTTCCTGGGGTCCAAGTACGAAGTGCTGGTCGTTGCACAAAATATGACTCTAGGAAGAGTCACTGACCTTTGCAGGGTACCAGTTTAACAGTAAAATGTGTAACGACTGACTCTAACATTTCACCATAATCAAATAATCTTAATATGACAAGATATCTAAAAATTATAATGGAAGGACAATGACGTAACACTTTATGACAAGGTATCAAATAATATAATTAAGTTCAACGAAGTTACATATTATGACAATATACCTAATTATTATAATGAAAGGATAAGACGTAACATTTCATGAAAAGATATCTAATCATTATAATGAAAGAATAACGACGTAAAATATTATTGTAAAATATATTAAATTTTACCTAATGCTTCAAAACTTCTCACAGATCCTTAGGACGCTCCAACTTCTAGTGTGATCCTCCAAAATGTCGGCCTGATCGCAATGTATATATATATATAAACATCTTTTGGACACATCTCCCATAGGAAATATGATAGATCTGGTAATGGTCATATATCATGCTGCTTCTTATAAGATCAGTGAAACATCTTGAAACTCCCTCCCAACGGGCACCTGACAGATAACAAATAAGAAAGATGCAACAAAAAAAACATAAAAAGATTGATCTTTGGATATAATTTCCATCCATTCATGATCGTGTGACACCACCCACAGTTTTATACATAATTATAATCGCTAAACTGTGACATATTCACACTGTTTTACGTGGGAGAAAAGAATGTATCTATACCTTTGTCATGTCATCCTTTTGTTTCATCAAATATCATATTTAGCCCAGATTTGCAAAAGAAGAAAGACTTTCCCGTCTATGGCTGATGTCTCAGTCAATCATATTTTAATTTATTCTTCCCGTTGATCGTCATCGAAATAATTTATATACTTAAATGAGATGTTTAGTAATAATATGGTGAAAAGTAATAAACTTCTCCATATACTTGTACAGAGCACATTAAATTAGTATATCTATGTACATATGAATATTCAAAATGTTTAAAATATTTGTTAATAAGCAGCACAGTTTTAGATAAAGTCTAATAGATATAATTAATTTAAGAAGGTAAGACACTCCTTTTCATTTTTTTAAATCGCGTGTACGTGTTTTCGCTATGAATTTTCTTTGCTTATTTTTAATTCATAAAGTGGGCCAGCTTGGGTCAGGGCCACCTGAGACGGTTTTAAACTTAAGTTTATATTTCAGGTAATTGTGACATTTTTACCACCACCATTTATCTAGAGAGATTATTAATCTATCCACTGGCGTTATGATATGTGTTAGGCTTTCAAGGGGGCGTATCATATCATTTATACACACTTTGCAAGACAAAAAAGGGTCAAATGACATATTGTCATCTATATATTTCATCAGATAATTAAACTTGTCGTCGCTTCCGGGGACAAAAATCCATGTCAGAATACTCGTCACTGTCGCGACGTAAATTTCCCACATATGACCAGCAAAACATAATGTTACATTCACAAAGTATACGGTCATTCAAAGTGTCTTCCTCCTGTGACAAACGTGATATAGCGGTGGGAATAAATACCTGTAATTTATATTCATTCGGCGACGCATCCTTCACAATATTTTATAGTATAGTAAAGTTATAGTGTGTTCTATTTTCACGTTGCTTCGCGTACACATACACCACACAAGCAGGCTATTTTCATGGGGCGCACTATTGTTATTGGCTACCTTTTCTTTATGTTTCATTTTGAAGAATGAGTGGCCATGGTGTATGCTTTAGGTAGGCCACAACAAAACAAAATATCATTATTATTATTAATGATAATAATTATCATTATTATTACGAAATCAAAAAGCAAAACGTGCAAAGGATTCATTTAAACTCTTTTTCAGGTGGATGGTACACCCGGAATATGTGTGTATTATGGCATATTTATGATATCAGTAATCTGCAGAAGGACTGATACAGAATCACGCATATATTTTATGATTACACCGAACTGTCGCGCTAGTGAAGCTTTTTTTTCTGGCGTAGCGGTTCAAACGCCGGACATTGGCGCCAACAACACGGATTCGGATCCGGGATCGGCCCAAAATTTCCCCCTGAGCGTAATGTTTCATAACAAATGGGGGCTCATCCGAAATGACGCCCTATTTTGTGGCTAGGAGAATGATGGTTTGAAAAAATTGTGTATTTACCATGCGCCACCAACATAGGTTAGAGTCAGGGTTCGACCCAGTTGATTTCCCCTAAGCAAAATGTTAACATAATATATTAATAGACTGTAGCAACCAGGCGACGCTCTAATTGGTTGTCCTACGCTCTACGTCTTTGTCCTATGGTCTACTTCCTTGTCCTTCGCTCTACGTCTTTGTCCTACGCTCTACGTCTTTGTCCTACGCTCTACGTCTTTGTCCTATGCTCCACGTCTTTGTCCTACGGTCTACGTCTTTGTCCTACGCTCTACGTCTTTGTCCTATGCTATACGTCTTTTCCTACGCTCTACATACTAGTCCTACTCTCTACGTTTTGTCCTATGGTCTACTTCCTTGTCCTTCGCTCTACGTCTTTGTCCTATCCTCTTTGTCCTTGTCCTACGCTCTACGTCCTTGTCCTGCCCTCTTTGTCCTAGTCCTACGCTGTACGTCCTTGCCCTACGCTCTACGTCTTTGTCCTACGCTCTACGTCTTTGTCCTACGCTCTTTGTCCTTGTCCTATGCTGTACGTCATTATCTTACCCTCTTTGTCCTTGTCCTACGCTCTACGTCCTTGTCCTACGCTCTACGTCTTTGTCCTACGATCTACGTCTTTGTCCTACGCTCTACGTCCTTGTCCTACGCTGTACGTCTTTGTCCTACGCTCTACGTCTTTGTCCTATGCTATACGTCTTTTCCTACGCTCTACATACTAGTCCTACTCTCTACGTTTTGTCCTATGCTCTTTGTCCTTGTCCTACGCTTTACGTCCTTGTCCTACCCACTTTGTCCTAGTCCTAAGCTGTACGTCCTTGTCCTACGCTCTACGTATTTTCTTACGCTCTACATACTAGTCCTACGCTCTACGTCCTTGTCCTACGCTGTACGTCTTTGTCCTACCCTCTTTGTCCTTGTACTACGCCCTACGTCCTTGTCCTACCCTCTTTGTCCTTGTCCTACGCTCTACGTCCTTGTACTACCCTCTTTGTCCTTGTCCTACGCTGTACGTCCTTGTCCTACGCTCTACGTCTTTGTCCTACGCTCTACGTCTTTGTCCTACCCTCTTTGTCCTTGTCCTACGCTGTACGTCTTTGTCCTACACTCTTTGTTTTTGTCCTACGCCCTACGTCTTTGTCCTTCCCTCTTTGTCCTTGTCCTACGCTCTACGTCCTTGTCCTACGCTCTACGTCCTTGTCCTACGCTGTACGTCTTTGTCCTACACTCTTTGCCCTTGTCCTATGCTGTACGTCCTTGTCCTACCCTCTTTGCCCTTGTCCTTCGCTCTACGTCCTTGTCCTACGCTCTACGTCTTTGTCCTATCCTCTTTGTCCTTGTCCTACGCTCTACGTCCTTGTCCTGCCCTCTTTGTCCTAGTCCTACGCTGTACGTCCTTGCCCTACGCTCTACGTCTTTGTCCTACGCTCTACGTCTTTGTCCTACGCTCTTTGTCCTTGTCCTATGCTGTACGTCATTATCTTACCCTCTTTGTCCTTGTCCTACGCTCTACGTCCTTGTCCTACCCTCTTTGTCCTTGTCCTACGCTCTACGTCCTTGTACTACCCTCTTTGTCCTTGTCCTACGCTGTACGTCCTTGTCCTACGCTCTACGTCTTTGTCCCACGCTCTACGTCTTTGTCCTAAGCTCTACGTCTTTGTCCTATGCTCTACGTCTTTGTCCTATGCTATACGTCTTTTCCTACGCTCTACATACTAGTCCTACTCTCTACGTTTTGTCCTATGCTCTTTGTCCTTGTCCTATGCTGTACGTCATTATCTTACCCTCTTTGTCCTTGTCCTACGCTCAACGTCCTTGTCCTACCCTCTTTGCCCTTGTCCTATGCTGTACGTCATTGTTTTACCCTCTTTGTCCTTGTCCTACGCTCTACGTCTTTGTCCTACCCTCTTTGCCCTTGTCCTATGCTGTACGTCATTGTCTTACCCTCTTTGTCCTTGTCCTAAGCTCTACGTCTTTGTCCTACCCTCTTTGTCCTTGTCCTACCCTCTTTGTCCTTTTCCTACGTTCTACGTCTTTGTCCTACACTCTACGTCGTTGTCCTACCCTCTTTGTCCTTGTCCTGCGCTGTACGTCCTTGTCCTACGCTCTACGTCTTTGTCCTACGCTCTTTGTCCTTGGCTTATGCTGTACGTCATTGTCTTACCCTCTTTGTCCTTGTCCTACGCTCTACGTCCTTATCCTTCGCTCTACGTCTTTGTCCTACGCTCTACGTCTTTGTCCTACACTCTTTGCCCTTGTCTTACCCTCTTTGTCCTTGTCCTACGCTCTACGTCCTTGTCCTACGCTCTACGTCCTTGTCCTACGCTCTACGTCTTTGTCCTACGCTCTACGTCTTTGTCCTACGCTCTTTGTCCTTGTCCTACGCTCTACGTCCTTGTCCTACGCTCTACGTCTTTGTCCTTCCCTCTTTGTCCTTGTCCTACGCTCTACGTCTTTGTACTACCCTCTTTGTCCTAGTCCTACGCTGTACGTCCTTGCCCTACGCTCTACCTTGTCCTACGCTCTACGTCTTTGTCCTACGGTCTACGTCTTTGTCCTACGCTCTTTGTCCTTGTCCTACACTCTACGTCCTTGTCCTACGCTCTACGTCTTTGTCCTTCCCTCTTTGTCCTTGTCCTACGCTCTACGTCCTTGTCCTACCCTCTTTGTCCTAGTCCTACGCTGTACGTCCTTGCCCTACGCTCTACGTCTTTGTCCTACGCTCTACGTCTTTGTCCTACGCTATTTGTCCTTGTCCTATGCTGTACGTCATTATCTTACCCTCTTTGTCCTTGTCCTACGCTCTACGTCCTTGTCCTACGCTCTACGTCTTTGTCCTACGCTCTACATCTTTGTCCTACGCTCTTTGTCCTTGTCCTATGCTGTACGTCATTATCTTACCCTCTTTGTCCTTGTCCTACGCTCTACGTCCTTGTCCTACGCTCTACGTCCTTGTCCTACGCTCTACGTCTTTGTCCTACGGTCTACGTCTTTGTCCTACGCTCTTTGTCCTTGTCCTACACTCTACGTCCTTGTCCTACGCTCTACGTCTTTGTCCTTCCCTCTTTGTCCTTGTCCTACGCTCTACGTCTTTGTCCTACCGCCTTTGCCCTTGTCCTATGCTGTACGTCATTGTCTTACCCTCTTTGTCCTTGTCCTACGCTCTACGTCTTTGTCCTACCCTCTTTGTCCTTGTCCTACACTCTTTGTCCTTTTCCTACGTTCTACGTCTTTGTCCTACACTCTACGTCTTTGTCCTACCCTCTTTGTCCTTGTCCTGCGCTGAACGTCTTTGTCCTACGCTCTTTGTCCTTGGCCTATGCTGTACGTCATTGTCTTACCCTCCTTGTCCTTGTCCTACGCTCTACGTCCTTATCCCTCTCTCTACGTCTTTGTCCTAAGCTCTACGTCGTCGTCCTACCCTCTTTGCCCTTGTCCTATGCTGTACGTCATTGTCTTACCCTCTTTGTCCTTGTCCTACGCTCTACGTCCTTGTCCTACTCTCTACGTCATTGTCCTACGCTCTACGTCTTTGTCCTACGCTCTTTGTCCTTGTCCTACGCTCTACGTCCTTGTCCTACGCTCTACGTCTTTGTCCTACACTCTACGTCTTTGTCCTACCCTCTTTGTCCTTGTCCTTCGCTGTACGTTCTTGTCCTACGCTCTGCCTCTTTGTCCTACGCTCTAGGTCTTTGTCCTACCCTCTTTGTCCTTGTCCTATGCTGTACGTCATTGTCTTACCCTCTTTGTCCTTGTCCTACGCTCTACGTCCTTGTCCTTCGCTCTACGTCTTTGTCCTACGCTCTACGTCCTTGTCCTACCCTCTTTGTCCTTGTCCTACGCTCTACGTCCTTGTACTACCCTCTTTGTCCTTGTCCTACGCTGTACGTCCTTGTCCTACGCTCTACGTCTTTGTCCTACGCTCTACGTCTTTGTCCTAAGCTCTACGTCTTTGTCCTATGCTCTACGTCTTTGTCCTATGCTATACGTCTTTTCCTACGCTCTACATACTAGTCCTACTCTCTACGTTTTGTCCTATGCTCTTTGTCCTTGTCCTATGCTGTACGTCATTATCTTACCCTCTTTGTCCTTGTCCTACGCTCAACGTCCTTGTCCTACCCTCTTTGCCCTTGTCCTATGCTGTACGTCATTGTTTTACCCTCTTTGTCCTTGTCCTACGCTCTACGTCTTTGTCCTACCCTCTTTGCCCTTGTCCTATGCTGTACGTCATTGTCTTACCCTCTTTGTCCTTGTCCTAAGCTCTACGTCTTTGTCCTACCCTCTTTGTCCTTGTCCTACCCTCTTTGTCCTTTTCCTACGTTCTACGTCTTTGTCCTACACTCTACGTCGTTGTCCTACCCTCTTTGTCCTTGTCCTGCGCTGTACGTCCTTGTCCTACGCTCTACGTCTTTGTCCTACGCTCTTTGTCCTTGGCTTATGCTGTACGTCATTGTCTTACCCTCTTTGTCCTTGTCCTACGCTCTACGTCCTTATCCTTCGCTCTACGTCTTTGTCCTACGCTCTACGTCTTTGTCCTACCCTCTTTGCCCTTGTCTTACCCTCTTTGTCCTTGTCCTACGCTCTACGTCCTTGTCCTACGCTCTACGTTCTTGTCCTACGCTCTACGTCTTTGTCCTACGCTCTACGTCTTTGTCCTACGCTCTTTGTCCTTGTCCTACGCTCTACGTCCTTGTCCTACGCTCTACGTCTTTGTCCTTCCCTCTTTGTCCTTGTCCTACGCTCTACGTCTTTGTACTACCCTCTTTGTCCTAGTCCTACGCTGTACGTCCTTGCCCTACGCTCTACCTTGTCCTACGCTCTACGTCTTTGTCCTACGGTCTACGTCTTTGTCCTACGCTCTTTGTCCTTGTCCTACACTCTACGTCCTTGTCCTACGCTCTACGTCTTTGTCCTTCCCTCTTTGTCCTTGTCCTACGCTCTACGTCCTTGTCCTACCCTCTTTGTCCTAGTCCTACGCTGTACGTCCTTGCCCTACGCTCTACGTCTTTGTCCTACGCTCTACGTCTTTGTCCTACGCTATTTGTCCTTGTCCTATGCTGTACGTCATTATCTTACCCTCTTTGTCCTTGTCCTACGCTCTACGTCCTTGTCCTACGCTCTACGTCTTTGTCCTACGCTCTACATCTTTGTCCTACGCTCTTTGTCCTTGTCCTATGCTGTACGTCATTATCTTACCCTCTTTGTCCTTGTCCTACGCTCTACGTCCTTGTCCTACGCTCTACGTCCTTGTCCTACGCTCTACGTCTTTGTCCTACGGTCAACGTCTTTGTCCTACGCTCTTTGTCCTTGTCCTACACTCTACGTCCTTGTCCTACGCTCTACGTCTTTGTCCTTCCCTCTTTGTCCTTGTCCTACGCTCTACGTCTTTGTCCTACCGCCTTTGCCCTTGTCCTATGCTGTACGTCATTGTCTTACCCTCTTTGTCCTTGTCCTACGCTCTACGTCTTTGTCCTACCCTCTTTGTCCTTGTCCTACACTCTTTGTCCTTTTCCTACGTTCTACGTCTTTGTCCTACACTCTACGTCTTTGTCCTACCCTCTTTGTCCTTGTCCTGCGCTGAACGTCCTTGTCCTACACTCTACGTCTTTGTCCTACGCTCTTTGTCCTTGGCCTATGCTGTACGTCATTGTCTTACCCTCCTTGTCCTTGTCCTACGCTCTACGTCCTTATCCCTCTCTCTACGTCTTTGTCCTAAGCTCTACGTCGTCGTCCTACCCTCTTTGCCTTTGTCCTATGCTGTACGTCATTGTCTTACCCTCTTTGTCCTTGTCCTACGCTCTACGTCCTTGTCCTACTCTCTACGTCATTGTCCTACGCTCTACGTCTTTGTCCTACGCTCTTTGTCCTTGTCCTACGCTCTACGTCCTTGTCCTACGCTCTACGTCTTTGTCCTACACTCTACGTCTTTGTCCTACCCTCTTTGTCCTTGTCCTTCGCTGTACGTTCTTGTCCTACGCTCTGCCTCTTTGTCCTACGCTCTAGGTCTTTGTCCTACCCTCTTTGTCCTTGTCCTATGCTGTACGTCATTGTCTTACCCTCTTTGTCCTTGTCCTACGCTCTACGTCCTTGTCCTTCGCTCTACGTCTTTGTCCTACGCTCTACGTCTTTGTCCTACCCTCTTTGCCCTTGTCCTATGCTGTACGTCATTGTCTTACCCTCTTTGTCCTTGTCCTACGCTCTACGTCCTTGTCCTTCGCTCTATGTCTTTGTCCTCCGCTCTACGTCTTTGTCCTACCCTCTTTGCCCTTGTCCTATGCTGTACGTCATTGTTTACCTCTTTGTCCTTGTCCTACGCTCTACGTCCTTGTCCTACGCTCTACGTCTTTGTCCTACGCTCTACGTCTTTGTCCTATACTTTACGTCTTTGCCCTAAGCTCTACGTCTTTGTCCTACGCTCTACGTCTTTGTCCTACGCTCTACGTCTTTGTCCTATTCTCTACGTCTTTGTCCTACACTCTTTGTCCTTGTCCTACGCTGTACGTCATTGTCTTACCCTCTTTGTCCTTGTCCTACGCTCTACGTCCTTGTCCTACGCTCTACGTCTTTGTCCTACGCTCTACGTCTTTGTCCTATACTCTACGTCTTTGTCCTAAGCTCTACGTCTTTGCCCTTCGCTCTACGTCTTTGTCCTACGATCTACGTCTTTGTCCTATTCTCTACGTCTTTGTCCTACACTCTTTGTCCTTGTCCTACGCTGTACGTCATTCTCTTACCCTCTTATTTCTTGTTCTACGTCCTTGTCTTACCCTCTTTGTCCTTGTCCTACGTTCTACGTCCTTGTCCTACGCTCTACGTCTTTGTCCTACGCTCTACGTCTTTGTCCTACCCTCTTTGTCCTTTTCCTACGTTCTACGTCTTTGTCCTACGCTCTACGTCTTTGTCCTACGCTCTACGTCTTTGTCCTACGCTCTACGTCTTTGTCCTACACTCTTTGTCCTTGTCCTACGCTGTACGTCATTGTCTTACCCTCTTTGTCCTTGTCCTACGCTCTACGTCTTTGTCCTACGCTATACGTCTTTTCCTACGCTCTACATACTAGTCCTACGCTCTACGTCTTTGTCCTACGCTCTACGTTTTTGTCCTATGGTCTTTGTCCTTGTCCTACGCAGTACGTCTTTGTCCTTCCCTCTTTGTCCTTGCTCTACGCTCCTCAAAATATTGTAGGATAACGAAACCGATGTCAGCGCCAACACTGGGTTATTATCATGTCATATATTTACAGTGTTTTATAGACATATTAAGTGATAATTTTCAATTTAAATTTTCAGAGTGTGATAATTCTTATATGCGCACTCCTGACTCGTAGGGTAAGAATTTAGTGACGAATCCTCTACGTTGGATATGAGCTCTGGCGATGCAACGACATCATCATATGATTTATTACTTTTAGGTATTCATTCAATCGCCTCTAGATTTCTTCTTATGTTTTTGCCTAATATGTTACCACATTCCCTTCTTTAGGAATTTCCATTGCTGAGATAATGAATGGTAGGTGAAAATGAATAAGAACTAATAAATACACTGACCGCCCATTTAATCAAACATGTCTGCCATTTTCAAGAATGATTTTGTGCGCGTGTATAAAACTAGGCACGCGGAACTCCGTAAATGGACTCTGGAGCTCAATTGACCGAACCATGAAATTTTTTTTAATTATAATTATTTAATTTAACTCATTAGCAGAGCAGTTGCGTGAAACCTATCAGGTAATCGTTGTCAACTTAAACTGTCAATCACCTACGACTCTCTTTTGGCGACTCTGCCAAAATTAACAGGAACACCTATACAGTGGTACCAGTACCCATGTCCTATATTCTTCCTGATAATTTTGATACGAAATAGAGAATGATTCACAATGATTGCGATATATTCTTAACAGGAGAACAGAGATATTAACAGTGCCAATCAAGCTTATGACGTCAGTTAATGCGAAGTCAATCCATCGACATTTTGGAAGTCTTTGTGACGTCTCTATTGTCTTATAATTAGCAAAAATATAAATAGAAAGCCTTCTGTGGAAGTGTGTTTTTGAGCATATTCGCCTAATTAGGTGAAAGGGTCGGAACATATGGGCTGTGGTGGTTAGATCAATTAAGCGACAAACAGTCAGCAATATGCCCTTTCACGAATCCCATTTTCTAATAATTGTGATCTTTTGCTCATAAACAATTAACTATCTGTTCAATTTTAATAAATATAATGAATAAATAAATCATTTCTTTCTTTTTATGAAAACTTATGAAATTAAAAAAAAAACAAAGCTTCCGTGGTTTTAAGGTTTATGAATATTATTTGTTCAACAGATTATTATTTTCTTTTTTTTAATTTTGATTGCAGCTTACATAACAATTCATATGTTCACCAATTATAATTTCATGAAATCTTGCTAAGGACAGAATATGTTATCCCCTTAGTTACTACGGGTCTACACTGTTAATTGAAGGAATAATGCCTAGCTTACGAAGTGTTAATTGTTAATGTGCTAAAGCCTTAAAACGGGAAGGATATTGCAACTCTTAAGAGCTCTTCAGCTTTTAATAAGAGTGATATTTTTAATAAATATAAGTTACTTCATATTTGTTACACGTACGTTTAGAAGAGTACCAGAGGCTTATATAGGATCCTTTACAAGCGAAAACACAAAAACGTTGATTTTACTTAATATTATGAAGGGAAATAACCACTCAGAGGTTTTAATTTACTAACATTAATATGTAAGTATTAATAAGACATAACCCCATACTGAAATGTCTTTTTAAACCAGAAAAAGAATTAAATCGCTAGTAATTAATGCGCTAAGTTTTAGTATTTTTTAAAAGTTAAAATAAAAATTCCAACACACACACACATATATATATTTATTGTCCATTTTCCATTGTTTGTATAAAATATTATATTCATTCGTATTATAACAACGTCTTTATCATTTTTGGGCCTGAACCGATGATAAACGTTATTTTTACCCTACTGTCTACTTCAATTCGACACGCTAGTGAAAAACAACACTACAGTCACCATCCATCTTACTGCAAAATACAGCTGCACAGAGCCGGCAAACTTTACGATAGTTTACGGGTGCGAATACGACACGAAATTATATATGTAAATGTTTCTATTTAAACGCGGTCCTTTTCTGTGCCTTACACGACTTGGTTGACGATCACATAAACCGATGGTCACGTGATTATATATAAATGATCATAGCAAGGAAGTCAACTATCAACTATCATGCAGTGAAATTTACCAATATGCTGAGTTTTTACGGCGATTTGTCGGAAACTATGCACACACCTTTAACCTTTGATCTCATTTATTTGAAGCAACAACGTACCTGTAGGACGAGAGATGACAAAAATTAAGAAAGGGTTTAACAGTGCTCCTCGAGATTTTTAATATGACATGGTCTTCCACTCTGACATCGCAGTAGACCCTTTATTGTCGGGGGGGGGGGGGGGGGGGGGGCTAAGCATAATCTACAGCATGGAACTTTTTCTCCTGTTCAGCATTTTACAAAACAGAACTTTCAATAATGTGAGATCAAATTGTGAATAAGCCTGAAGCATGAAAAACATTCCTTCCAGAATAGTTAAGGAATCCATATTTAGTCATCAAACATGTCCATCATGGAGTTCTTGCGGGAAATGAAACGAACTAAGCGCAGGGAAATGGGAAAAGATGCTCTAACCAACAACAGCTACAGTGCGCAGTCAATGATATCTGGTCACATGAACTCCCTGTTTGTCAAAATTGACACGTGAGCTTGTTTACTAAACGCTTGTAGATAAACAAGCTCTTGCATTCGTCACGGGATGTTACAAGCCTTTCTTTAAGCAGTAATTGACAATACTTCACATATATGTACAAATGTAAGCCAGAAATCTTATATATACAATAAGTGAGGCAGGTGAACGGCTAGCTTTAATGACGTCATTCTTTTTAAGGGGCGTGTCATGACTTGAAATCATACGCTAATTGCACAGGATGTCCTCCGTCGAATTTCCCATTTATCCCCTGACTATAAGTGTGCACGCCCTGCCTTAATTATAGGGGTTAACATATTTGTTAACTCCAAGGTGCACCGTATTGCGTCTTTGTTTAATGTATGGTGTATGAAATGTAAATGACAATTCATTTATCGACCAACTGCCCGTGCGTGATTATCTTTAAAAACAGGAGTCATGTTAGATTACGTTTTAAAACCCCAGGTGTAATGGAAATTTGCAATTATTCTATAATAACTCAATTATCTAGAATTACTTTTCATCGAAATGCTAGTGTGTTTTATATATAAAATCTAATGATTAATTGAATCGAAAGAGTTTTTTAAGCTTAATATGGTTTCAAACCTATGGCATTTTAAGACTCATGAAATTATTTTTTCCCTAATACCAGGAAAATATCGAATAAATATGTGAGTTTTGCTGTTCTCTATAATCCAATAAATTTTGTACTTTTATATGTACTTTGGTCTTAACAAGCGCATAGCCTTTACAGGTTCCAAGTAAAACCTTCTGATGAAGGTTCTTTTTAAGAACCATCTGACATGAGCTTCTGGTGTATGAAACCATTACAGCACTGTGCAAGCCAGAATATTCGGCTTCATTCGCCTAGTCCGACCGAAGTTCATCCCGGACAGCTTGCAGAATCGACCCGCATAATTATACAAATTAAACTAGACATTTGCACTGAGATAGCAATTATACAAATAAAACTAGAAATTTGCAGTGAGATAGCGCAGACCTCCGCTAAGGCACCCTATTACCGCATATGGCATTGATAGAAATTCAACATTTTTTTCATTGAAAATTTTCTCGATCCAGATGGATATACAGGTTACCCCTTAAATTAATTCAATTATTCTTTGTATCATTGCGGTTCTATCCTGAAAGTTTCATCAAAATCCTTTTATAACTGTGTGAATTACATTGCTACCAGACAAACAAACCAACGCCGGCAAAAGCCTGAACCCCCGCCCCTAGGCGGAGTTAAAATTCGGTCCACACACGTCCTGCATATATATCTATATCTATCGTTCACCCGACAGCAACCCCGCCCTGAATTTATACCAAAACTTCATTAGCATTCAATCAGCAAATAACTATAAATAAAAATGAAAATGAAAGCCTCTTATGTATTCTAATTGTATACGACCATCTGATTTAATTACAAAAAGAAACATTGGTTACCGCCTAACGGTGTGGTATTTAAAATACAATGTAGTAAAAAGATTGACAAATTAAATGTGCAAGCTTGCGCCTACAATGTACTAAAAAGATTGTCAAGTTAAATGTGCAAACTTGCGCCTTAGTTTTTTGGCCCACTTTTGGTTTTGAAAAATATTAGATTATGGTAAAGAGTCTTTAAGCATACTCTTAGTGGTTCACATTTTGATTAAAAAATGATTAACAAAGAGCTAAAATCGTATAAAAAGCCCCCATCCCTTTGAATCCACTGATATTGCAATACGTATTGTATCAGAAAAGGCCAGGCAATACAAACCTAGACCTAGTGTATTTACAGTTAATACAGTTTTAAACAAGTCAAAGGGCTTATATTTAGGGCGGTAAGCATTGAGAAGCATAGTTTATCTAACTTTGAAATGGTTCAATTCAGAAACAAATCACACTGTGAATAAAAAGTTTGTTAGCTGGTAAATTTATCGCATACAACAAAATTTCCCCTAATAATTAATATATACATATTTTTTACTGGTAAAAAGTATGACCCATTTGCGTGATGCTCTGTAAAATATAAACCAAACCCGATTGAGTCGCGATGCGCCATTCTTTGTATTGTAGTCGTTGCCTAATTTAATAATTTTCGCAAAACCTCAGTTAAATCAGTATAACTCAGAAATCAGTATAACACACATATTCATACAAATCCCAATTAATATTGTGTCCCATCATACATTTATTAATAAGTTTTCATAACCAATATATATGTAGCAATAAATTAGTTCGTTAATAATAATATTATACACGTGATCTTCACACCAATCGCGCAGTTAAAATAGGAAAAAAGGAAACGCGTAAAGACATCCTTCTGTCGAGATAACCTTAAACCTTGTAACAAGAAAACATTAACTAATATCTTGGATAAAGTATACATTAAACGTTTTCATAAAACGTTGAGTAGTAAAAATTACCTTCTCAAACGCAGTCGACTCTTTTTGTAACATTAAGCATAAGTAATTTTCGTATGGGTCTGCGTGCGTACAGAAAATTAAACATTTTGGGAACTGATTTCTGGGTTTAACTGCATTATATTTCAAAGCATCAGAGGAAGAAAAAAACAGAAGACGTTAAAAGATGCCCTTTCTCAAACTGAAATTGTTCTACCTACCTTCAGCGCCGTAGGTTTTCAAAGTAGCAGCAGCTATAAACTGTGATCGTACCAGCGCCGGTCCGCTCGCCTGTCTCAAGAGGCTTGCTACACTGCTGTCATCATGCTCCGAACAGCCCCCGCAGTTTCCGTGTTTTTCTCTGTCCCGCCCGTTCAATATCTCACATCATTCGGCAGTCGCCGCTGGCCTCTGGACACGCGGCACACCCCCAGAAATGGAACCGTTTACCTACAATAGCTTACCAAGTCAGGCGGTGTGTTGTGGCGCTATAAAAATCAAACAAACTGTCAGGCGAGGGCGGAGGGGGATGCGCGTTCAGCAGAAAGCAATTCTAGCTTACCTTATTGTCAAGTTTATCAAAATTTATTAAAAATAAGCTAGCTCTCGAAACTTCAATATCACTGATCTTGAGTAACAAACACACCCACACACATGCGTGTGTGCGGGGGGGGGGGGGGTGGGATGTGAGTAATATTTGACGCACCTGTGTTGCAAATAAGGCGTTCATGTCCATGTTTTTGTTGCATTTTGCCTTCTTCCGCCCATAATTCGTATTTAAATAAAGGTTGCCTTGCTTTGATACGTTTGCAGCATTTTTATTTTGATTTTCGTCTTGGGGAACTCAACCTGATCAATGCTTTATATTAATATTAAATTTATGAAGCTTTCACTAAATTGTAAAGGAGTCTGTATACATCAATGTGCATATGTAAGTCATTTCATAATATTTCATAATAAAATCCATATATTACACTTACAACCAAAGAAATGTTTGACATTTCTTCACTTTTCAACAAGACCACGGAAACTGACCAGAAACAAAGGACAGAACGGATTTGCCTGTTCCCCGGTACTTAAAAGGATTCAAGAAACTTACCGTGGGATATTCAAAACATGGTTGCCACGACAATATAAAAAAACTGTTTAATTGGGAGTTGTGATTTTGAATCTGTCGATTGCCTTGGCTTTTGTGGGCATTTTACCCAGATAAAATATGTCAGAATTATGTGGAAAGAGAAGCAATAAAATGCTTGATATGGGATTAAATTTATCAGTTCAATAAAAGATTCATTCTAGAATAATTTTGAGTCTGTTTGTTTTACCTGATTCGGCTTGGAGCCGTCTGCTAAACTTTTACACAAATCCTTGAACCTGATGCACTTTAAGAAAAAAAGGGTTCCAGTTAGAGCGCAAAAAAAATTTCAGATTGCACTGAGTGGGGAACCTTTTACGGTTCCGGCTGGAACCTTTAAGACGGGGTCCTTGTCGATCCTCTCTATGGTTCTTTTATTGAATCTGTAAAGGTTCCATCAAGAACCTCCTAAAGGTTCTGAGAGGAACCCTTTAAGGTTCTTCACGATGAACCGTGAAAGGTTCTTGGTAAAACCCCATGCGTAGGGTTCTTTAAAGCACCTTTTGTGTCGGACTTCTTCTAGTGGGATCTTCTGAGATGTCAGCTTTCAGAGGATAATATTTAATCCCATGCTCTTAGTGAAAATTGCACAATTTGATGTTGCGGGTTTGCGGAATAGGATTACATCTTTGACGTTCTGGTTCTCAATCCCACACACAGAATTTTTCACTTCAAATTTTAAACTTATTCCGTATGCTTATATAATTTGGTTAAAAATTAACTCTACTATTCCTATATTATTCAATACATGTATTATATAGAAAAAAAGATGTCGTTGATTTTTTTTTCTAAACTACAGACATATAATTTAAAATTTGGTTCAGTAATAAGCAAACAGAACAAAGTGGACAACCACATTATTTTTGCGAATTCCGATTGGCTGTGATCATGGATTCCACTACAGATTTCCCAATCCCTACTAAAATATTCGCTTTAGAAACCAAAGGTGACATTCCATTACAACTGTTGACAAACAAACGGAATGTTATGCCTGAATTTGTTGTTGTATTTGCGACACATTGGAAACCACCCTCGATTTTAGGAAGCACACTCACCATCTCCTTATCGCAAGATTAACCAGTGGCCCATGGGCCATGACGCTCAGCTGAATTCGAGGAAGTTGAACAATGAGAAAGATGACTGCCAGAGTGCCAAAAAATCATGAATTTTATTATTTAAAAGTGTCTGGTTTAAGAGAAAACTCTCCAAGACGGGTTGATATGCCTAATTTCAGACCAATATCTTGAACCATTCTTGAGACATGAGCAATTTTCCCCAAAAGCACATGTACGTATGGACGCCACTAATCTTGAGTACAAGATGGAGCAGGCCAACATCAATGGACATGCACAATTTCAGGCCAATACGGCACACAATTCCTAAGAAAAGAAAATTAATTTATTCTACAGAAACAGAAAGGTACGTGGTGCCACTTGTCTGGTTTATGAGAAAATTTTCCAAGATGGATGGACATGCCAAATTTAAGACCAATACCTCGATCCACTCCTGAGATATGAGCAATTTTCACCCAAATTAGATGTACGGATGGATGCCACAGGAAAATGATTGCACTACGCAAAAAGTATTGTAGGTGACGCCACCAGTCGCAATAAGGAGATAGAGAGATCCAAGATCTATAGACATGCAAATTTTGAGCACAATACATTGAGCCACGCCTGAGATATTGGCTGTTATCTAAAAGACACCCAGATTCAAACTGCACAGAAAAGATTGCGGTGGTACCATCTGTCTTTGTTAGGCACAACAACATAGGTGAAGGAAAATCTATGCTAGGTTTCGGAAAGCTCAGTCCAAGGGTCTCAGAGGAGTTATCTTGAAACTAACGCAGAGTTTTGTATCACATTTTTAATTATTCTTGGGGGTTATTTAGCGAGGAGGATATGGGTAACAGAGACCGTATTTCAGATTTCCACAGAGACTTTTCATGGACCTCCTTTGATGTCAAGTTAGAAGATTCCAGGTCAAGCAGCTAGGATTTGTGCCCTGTTAACAGATGATAGCTTCTTTGAAGGTATCAAAAAAAAAAGAGAAAAAAAATCATAAAAGTAGAAAAATACAGATGGCGCCACCAGTTTGATGGAACACTCCATAATCAATACCCATGCAAAGAATCATGGTTATCCATGCATTAGTTATTCAGATACGTTGGTTTTTGTATCAAATTTTAATTATTCTGAGGGGTATTTACAAGACCCATAGCTCGTAGGATATGGGTAACAGAGACCTAATTTCAGGTTTCCAAGGAGATTTTTATGGACATCCCTGGATGTCAAGTTAGAAGATTCCAGGTCAAGCGGTTACGATTTGTGCCCTGTTAATAGATAACTGCATCTTTAGAGAAAAATATTCGTAAAAATAAAAAAAAAAAAAAAACAGGTGACGCCACCAGACTGCAGAAACTGATGAACCATTCCATGATCAATATCCATGCAAAGAATCATGGTGATCAACGCAATAGTTGTTCAGATACTTGAGCTTTTGTATCAAATTTTCCATTATTCTGGGGAGGGGGGGGGGGTACTTTGGAGCCCCATAGCTCACATGTTATGGGTAACAAAAACCTAATTTCAAGTTTCCAAGGAGATTTTTTATGGACCTCCCTGGATGTCAAGTTAGATGATTCCAGGTCCAGAGGTTATGATTTGTGCCCTGTTAACAGATGACAGCTTTTTTGAAGGTATCAAAAATAGAGAATAAAATCGTAAAAATTAGAAACATTCAGGTGGCGCCGCCAGTTTATACAAACTGGCGGAACACTCCATTATCAATAGTCATGCAAAGAATCATGGTGATCAAGGCAATAGTTATTCAGATACTGAAGCTTTTGTATCAAATTTTCGATTATTCCGGGGGGGGGGGGGTATTTCGGAGACCCATAGCTCGGAGAATACGGGTAAAAGAAACCTCCCTGGATGTCAAGCAAGAAGATTCCAAGTCCAGTGTTTACGATTTGTGCCCTATTTACGGACGGCCGTACGGCTAGACGGACGGACGTCGGACAAAGGGTGATCGCTATAGCATATTTAAAAACAAATTGTTATTCTAGGATAAATGTAAACAAAACAAATTCCTAAATAAATTAAACCTGATATCTATTTGACATATCTATAATAAGATTATGAACATTAGCAATCTGCCTTCCTGATTTGATAAATTTCTGATAGACAAAAAATATTAACAGGGAAATATTTCATATCACAGAATTGACTGTGTTCACTATTTTTTGACTTGTAATAAAGTTAGCTTTTAAAAGCCTTTTGAATGGCCTTTAGGTCTGAATTTGTCACTTGGAACCAACCACCTAAAGGAAACTCTCCACAAGACCCCGGCCGCGAGTGGGGTTGGGGAGGGGGTGGGGAGAAAAGCTTATATTCTTATTCGCAGTTGACCCCTATTTGTGCATATGTAAACCGAATAGATGTTTTTGTTATTCTGGGATTGTGCGGTTCTGTTTTTTCGTAATGTTTCGTTCCCGTCATAGACTCAAAACCCATCCTTATGATCATACGTAAATAACTAAATTTCATTAATAACCCTTATCAAATCTAAAAACCATATAATTTACTTTAAAAAGCTTTCTCTGGTCACACGGGAGCCTTGGCCCTCTGCTGCTTTATGGGTTCTATATAGGCCTCAATTTAGGCTGTCGGGGAATACTTGATTACAGATTTGTGCCGTTCTAAAATTTCTTGAAAATATATCCTTGATCTGAATGTTCTCAATGGCCCAATTGGACAAGTCTGTTATTCATATAGCTCTTCTGGGCCGATCTGCTGGCCAGCTGGAGACTGGCTCATATTCTAAAATAGGACCGACTTTGTGCACAGAAAATAGGGTTATCTTCAACGGACGATATTTAATTGTATTATATGAATAGACAACAAATCATTTTCTGTCAAACCTGTTTCGATTCATCGTGACCTTCTATTTCTTTGGGTAAATAAAATGCATGTTTTTGTTTCATATGGTGTTTTGTAGTTGCGGGGAGAGTAAATATGTGTTTGTTGTTTTTTACTCGAGTCTCTGACACCATATTTGTGTCTTGAAAGCTTCCTTCTACTCCACTTATGCTTTGCCATAACAAGTTACCTGGAAAAACGCATTACAGTAACAGTACTGATTGAGGTGACCATGTATTATTAAACGTTTTGCTTATTCCGGTTTACTCAAAACCACAGGGACCAGGGTGTGCTTGCTGACTTGCGCGAAGTGGACTTTATAGCCTTAAAAGCCCTAGTTGCTGACTGTCAACTAAGCGGGAATGTTGATGGTACGCGTAAGTCAAGATCATATTTATCCCATCATCTTCCATGCTTTCGCACCTGATCTCATCAACTTCTTTTAATCATCATTGAAAGAAGCATCTGATGTGTACTGGTATAATTAAAACCCCTTTTTAATGGAAAAAAATATATTCACTCTTAATATAGCATGAAAGCAAAAATATTTCCTGGTGATAGTGCAAATCATCATTATGATTAACAGATCGTAATAATTGCCTGCGCGAGGAGGGGATGCGTTCATCCTCGTTCACGTGTATGTTTGTTCAAAACATAAATCATGCAATCATGAAAGGAATGATTTGAAATTTTCAGGGCATTTCGTGAAAAGGCCAGGGAAAATCTACTAGATTTCGGTGTGGATCCGGCACATGATCCGAATTCAGGAACGCCATCAAAGAATATTTTCACCTTTGGCAGCATCCCACACTGAATCGGGACTCCTTCTATGGCGGAGGTAATATTCAGTTGCCCCAAGAAAATTACCATCTAGACTTTAACGCGAACGCAATAAACCCAGAGACAATACCCCCCCCCCCTGTGAATTATTTTAAATTTAGCTTTACAAAGATTGATAAGAGTCATACGTGTAAACTAAATTTTATAGCTTGAGTCCTTAATTAATCAAATAACAAAAGATGGTATCTATTCTCATTCATAACCTGAAGTATGGTGCTAGCAATCACCAGGATAAAATTTAAGAATTGAATTATAATCATATGAAGGCTGGTTTAATTATATAACAAATGTTTGAGTAAACAACCCATGATGAAGAGGTTTTGGACCTAGCGAGACTTTAAAACGATCCCCGTCATAAAGTAAACAACCTCGTCACAATTCCTTGAAGTGTAAGTGAAAACCCTGGTGGGGGTTTGTATGTATACATATTTCGGACTGTTGTGATAGACACGAACTCGCTCATAGATTAAGAAGTAAAATGCTCTTCCTTAATTGTGTCTTTGTACGTGTCCTAGTGAAAATTCCGGTGAAATGTTTATGGAAGGTTGAACCATAGGCGAAATAAGAAAAATTATAATTTGAGAGGGATTGATAAAATTAAAAAGCAGATATGGATTCGGGCCCAATACTGTTTCGTGTTTGTTTTTCGGCGCAACATCTCCAAAATTAACCGATCCGCCCCATAATTTAACTACTTCTTCTTTCACCTATGATCCATACTTCCACATGATTTCACTAGAATCATTTGAGAACTCTCTAAGATTTTCTGTGGACGAGAAGAGTCATTTAACGTTGATAGATTATAGAGAGTAACTCACGTGTCGTCATGATGATGTCGGCGTCATGGAAGTTGGATTCAATCACAATGACTTCATAATGCCGTCACATGGTCGTTGATACATCCGGTGACGGCCTTGGGAGGACTAGATCGTGTGACCAACAGCTACTAACCCTACCCCCTTAAAAAAGTTTCCCATGTAGTCGGTTTGCCTGCTCATCGGTTGGCTTTGCTGACTTTAAGCTTTTTTACTTTTATATATCCGCGGGTTAAAAAAAAACGCCTCCCAGTCCCCGTGACGTCGTAGCTTGGCCACTCGTTCATTTCAAAATCTTTCCGTCAGAGCCTGTACAGACACTATACAGATTTTTATTTTTTACTACATTTGTAGAATTGACACTGAGAAGGCTGTTTTCAAATGATGTTAACAGTCGATATCATCTATATTTTCAATGAATTTCAGTGAATTATTGTGAAATGGTGGGATGTCGGTTGATTAAATGTCGAGGCGGCATTGGATATGGATACAGATGTTAACGTAAGAATGCGCTATGGGAATGCTTTCTTTTTCTTGAACTAATTTGACCTAAGCTTTCTCTCTCTCCTCTCTCTCTCCTCTGAAAAAAAAAATTAACAGAAGCAAACCTAAAATAGGAAACAATACCACTGCTTTAGTTTGGGATACCACACGCAAATCAGTGCCTTTCCCCCTTCAGAATATGCAACCAATCGTTCACCGGCCTTTCCTACTTCCTAACACCACGGTCTAAAAAAATCATCCTTAAAAATAACCGCCCACAAAGATCCCCTCACTGCCCGTTTATTTAAATCACACACAAACAATCTCTCACTGCCCTTTTTGTTTAACACAAACCCGTCGCTGCCTTTTTTTCATTTAAACATAATCACACACAAGCTATTCCCCTCTTACATTTTTGCATAACATATTATCACTCGGCGCCCTTTTATTAAAAAAGAATATCCATACACAAGCAAAACCTAGATACTCTTTTTGGTAAAAAGCATTGAACCCCTCACTCCCTTTTTAACATAGAAACAAGTGGCCCATGGACCATGACACTCAGCTGAATTTGACACACAGGGAACACATGCATTGATTTTTTATGTTATGATCTAATTTTAAATATTTGTTAAGGAACGTTGAAAAATGGGTAAAAATGACTTCCAGGGTGCCCAAAATCATACTTTATGCCCATAGTCCTTGCAAATAAAGTTTAGCTTCCTTATGTTCTTCACATATCTCGCAGAATATATGCCACCGTGACATTATATAGGATGTCTAAAGAGGCTTCACAATAACCTCCATCTACATCAAGAAAGACGTTTCTAGATCCAACAGTTAGGAGTTGTGCCCTTTCTGAGTGTCCGGGTGCTAAAAATCATGTTTTTGGCCAGTAGCTTGCAGAATATAAGTCTCCATGACTTTATTCCAGGTTTCCATTGAGATTTGCACAAGAATTTCTAGGATGTTACGGTAGAAGATTCTATTGTGTTACTGGGTGACATAAAAGCGGACCGAACTGCCGCGGTGGTGAAGCTTGCTTTTCTAGCAAAGTGGTTGGTATGCCGGACTTGTGCGCCATCGACATGGGTTCGAATCCCGGATCGGCCCGATATTTTTCCCTGAGCAATTTGTCTTCGTAACACAATGGGGGCTTGTCCAACGTGACGGTAAACTTTATGGCCAAGTGAATATGCTCACAAAAGTGTGACCTCTCGGATAATTAGTCACGTTCTGATAGCAGAACGCTCTTAAGAGGGGGTGTGTTACGGGGTGACAAAAAAGCTGACCGAATTGTGTAGCTAGAGTGAGGC
This sequence comes from Sipunculus nudus, assembly GCA_026874595.1. Classification (NCBI taxonomy): domain Eukaryota; kingdom Metazoa; phylum Annelida; class Sipuncula; order Golfingiida; family Sipunculidae; genus Sipunculus; species Sipunculus nudus. The sequence continues at coordinate 11,237,632 of CM049320.1, read as the reverse complement.
GGTTGAAACGCTGGACTTGTGCGCCAGTGACATGGGTTCGAATGCCGGATCGGCCCAGTATTTTCCTCTGAAAAATTTGCATTTGCAAACGGATACAATTTATGCCCTGTTTGACTTTTTGGGTGCTCATAATCGTATTTTTAGCCAGTCACGCGAAGAAAATAGGTCACCATGACATAGTTTCAGGTTTTCAAGGACATTTGCCAAAAACTTCTCTGGATGCGGTGTTAGAAGATACAATTTGTGCCGATCTGACTGTCAGGGTTCTAATATCATGTTTTTTTATTCAGATGGCTAAAAGATTATAGGTCACAGTGACTTAATACTATAAGTCCAAGGACATTCACCCAGGATCTTCCTGAAAATCACGTTAGCAGATACCAGGTCAAATGGATACCATTTGTGCCCCATCTGACTGTCTCTGTGGTCAAAATTATGTTTTTGGCCAGTACCTTGCAAATTATAGGTCACCATGGCCTAATTTCAGGTTTCCATGGATATATCCATAAGACCTTCCTGGATGTGCCATTCAAAGTTCCTAGGTGTCACAGTTACGGGCTGTGCCTGTTAACGCCTGGACTTTTCCATGTGAACGTCTCGAAAATAAGGGCAAAAATACGTAAAATAGAAGAAAGAAAAGGTGGTACCACCAGTCTTCAGGACCCGATGAAAACTACCATGGTCACAGAAATAAGCATGGCAATCAATGCATTATTTATTGATATACTATATTTATCAACTTTTAAAGGTCCTGTAACTCAGGGAAGTGACCTAATTTTAGGTGTACATCGAATTAGAAGATTCAAGGTTCAGCGGTTACAATTTGTGCCCTGTTAACGGAAGGATAAAAAGGGGTCGCTGATGCTCAGATGACTTCCGTCATCTGAGCTTATATCTCTAGCTACCCATTTTATTAAAAATATAATCGTACACAAATAACCCCTCGCTGTCCCATTACTTAAAAAAACATCCAAGCAGTCAACGCTGCCCTTTTTAAATAACAATTAAGCATAGGCAAACAACCTCTGGCTGCCCTTTTAACATGAAAAATAACCACCGGGTGCCCTTTTTTAAAAAAAAAGATACCAAACGCATGCAACCTATTACCAAGTTTCTCCATTTATAAATAACTATCCGCACACATTCTTTCATCAGTTTAACGACTTAAAGTTCGTATTTCATAAAAATTTTATCCGCTGAATTCGATCTTAGCCCTTAAATTTTCACATGTAAAGAATCCCTCAATCCATTTCTCTACGTATATATAACAACATCTAAAGAATGGTACAATATAAAATACCCCAAAGTGTAATTCTTCCCTCGCAAATTTGAAAAAATTACCAATTATGACAAACCACGTTTACCTGTTAGAGACCACACCAAAATGTGTTGTACTTGCAGTCAGTTTGAATACACGAACTCAATCACCAAAATACACCATACCTTTTTAAAAGATTTAAAATGGCGGAAAATACTACATATTTTTGGCGTCACCTGCATACACTGAGGCATCCTTGTTCTCCTTCTGCGTCCTTTCTAATTAAAGTTTGCTCTCGTTGATTAAAGTCGAAGTTAAGTATTGGTCAAGACAGGGGCGTCAATATAGGGGTATTGGGGTATATATACCCCCACTTTTTGGCAAGGAGGGGGATGTTCAATGTAATCACCCCCCATACACACACTTTTAAGAGTATAATAGGATAATATTGCAAATGAAAAATATTAATAAATAGAACCAAAGAGTCTTGATCCATTTACTAAAAAATGTTATATCTAAACCTTGCTTAGAATTCACAAAATAACTTATTTTCTAAAACATTATAATTATTTGAAATATTATTAATTATATATAAATATATTTATATATATTTTAACATGTCACTCAGAGACGCTGAAAAGGGTATATATATATATATATATATATATATATATATATGTGTGTGTGTGTGTGTGTGTGTGTGTGTTGATATCTATACAAAGTCAGCCCCCCCCCATCCCTGGAAGAAAAATTGGCGCCACTGGGTCGACACTTGCTGACACCCAAAGATGAATGCCGTCTGTTTCGCTGAAGGAGCGTTCCTATGTTCGGCGGTAACCATGTCCCCTCATGTTCATTTAATACTAACATAAAAAGGCGCTTAAACGATCATCTGAGCATATATTTTGGTTGAAGAAAGCCAAGTTATGCCATCTTCTGAAATTCATTGAATAGTTACCCCTTGGGACTTTCATTTAACCTTGAAAAGTCCAAAACATTTTGTTTAAGTTTTTATTATTATATCTTTGATTCGCTCCTTTTTGAATGAACTCCACACGCGGACTGGTATGTGTTAGTTTTCTCTCACAAACATGGCGGACTTTGTTATTGTTATTTTCATACTTAGCAAGAACGTCTGATAACGTTCTGTAGTAGCAAACAAAGCACATGCATCGGTACCCTGGTACATCGGGCTGATATTGTGCGAAGTACCTCTCTGGTCCTTAGGACAAATCTGTTAATAAATACCACAGATGGGACTGGTCAAATAAAAGTCTAAATTCCTAAATGGTCTTATTAGACAGGTCAGTTATATCCAATCTCACTGTTCACTCAAGAGTGTTCTTAATAGAGAGGTGGTCTTATTAGACGGGTGGTCTTATTAGACGGGTGGTCTTTCAGACAGGTTCCAATGCAATTAGTTAACCCACACTCGTAGTCGGACAACTGACCTGATATAATCAGGCTGCTACATGCTGTTCAACATACGACGGAAGGCAATTTTGAAACATTACATCACACCTTTATGTTTGTTCATTATCAAATGATTTATATAAACAAAAATGTCAGTTATTACTGTCCTGCTTAATAAAAAAGACTATAAAAGATGAAATGAAAAGAATCGTATATTTGGGAGTAGGTGTGTGTATGTAAAAGTCCACCCTTTTTTCGCTTAAAAAAAATTGTGAATTACAGCGAAGAAACGTGGAACAAAACTGCTTTTTTCACATTAACAGATTTTTTTAAAAATTTTACTTAGGTTTAAATGTACATTTTATTTAAACATTTTCCCCCTTTTCTGGTCCCATTTTATCCAGTGGCACGCAAAGCAAATTAATGAACACACGCTGTCTTCACTGTAATAGATTCTCACATGATGGGGAATGCATCAAGGGAAACGGCGAGTTTGCCAAAATGCAATTTGCTATCGTTTATAAATAGCAACCAATTAAAACTTCCTGAAGTGAGCCCACGCCCTTAATCTCGCTGAAGTTGCGTTCCTGGATATATTTGTAACATGATTCTCTGCCTGTGTCAGTGTCCATGCATGATTAGTCGTATTTGTACATTTTTTGTTTAGGCAAGCACATGTCGCCACCTGACACCGCACGTCATAGATAATGGTTGATTAGGAGAAGGTGCGGTTAGCGCATCTGTTTGTGGACTGCACGTGGCACTCTGGCAGTCATCACCGGCAAAATGCCAGGTCCTCATCAGGCATGTGTTCTAACCAATGCACATGCTGACACATCTATATTCAAGGTATCATTATTGTCTAAAAACTATATCTAAAATCATTCCAAAGTGGTTTATATTCATATAAGACCCCTTAATGTATACATTATTTTACACCTGGTAACTGGCTTTTGTGTAACGGAATGCGAGCTTCCAATGACCAAAGTTGTTAAATAATGGGTCAGGATGGAAACCTGATTATTAACATTTCATGACTAATCAAAAGTTCACCTATGTAATTAGTTTCTCTCGAGCACGATTCGGCTCTGAAGGAAGCAACAATAGGTCGGGACGAGGATTAAATATTATGATCTGTTCGTAACAAACGATAAACACCAATTTCAGATCAACAACTATACTTTTGTGAACATTTCGGATAAACAGTCACAATTTCAGTTATCTGGTTTCAATTTCAAAACTTTGTTCCGATAAATGGTGATCCACTGTATAATGCATTGACCAGTGGCGTCAATTTTTCTTCTAGGGTGGGGGGGATGACTTTGTATATATATATATATATATATATATATATATATATATATATAATTATTATGTATGTATATATATATATATATATATATATATATATACTTTAATATATTTCAAATAATTATAATGTTTTAGAAAATAGGTTATTTTGTGAATTCTAAGCAAGGTTTAGATATAAAATTTTTAGTAAATAGATCCAAAATCTTTAATTCTATTTATTAATATATTTCGTTTGCAATATTATAATATTTTTCTCTGAAAAGTGGGGGGGATGATTACATTGATCATCCCCCCCTTGCCAAAAAGTGGGGGGGTATATATACCCCCCATCCCCCCCTATATTGACGCCCCTGGCATTGACAGAGGTACTTTCGTGCAATAACCGTTTACATGGTTGAAAGGAATTCTATAAATTATTCTTCGGGATCGCCATTCTTATTTTGTGAGTGCGTACCATGTACTGGGTATTAATAATGTTAATTACAGGTCTCTAGTCTAAATCATTTTGAAGACATCATTTTGTGAGATTAGTCAATTTTTTATTGCAAAATTTGCATTTATATAGGTATCATTGAAAATTGTATAAACGTTGTACTGTTTATTGTATTTCATCCTTCACACAAGTTTACTTTTGTTTCTCGGCCGGATATATTTCAACAACAAGAGAACAAGTCGCAGAATCAATCCATGTTTTTTTGTGAGTCCGTAGATCAATATGTTCAGGGGGCCAAAGAGCTGATGAGAGGCACCACGCCGAAATGAATTAAAATTCAAATATAGATAATAAACGTTTTATTTTTTTAGCTAAGAAATATCATATATCCAATGACTATCAAAAGCCACGAACCGTGCCATTGAGAGTGCCATGATGAGATTTAGTTATTATAACAGTTGTGTATTCATGTAAATAAAGTTTATATTCATATAATTTCTAAATGATTTTTGGCTGTGGAACGTGAAATATAATTAATTTGACCCGTTTTCTAGCAAAAAAAATCTAAAAAACTTGAAATCATCTTGCAGAGAAAAGAGCATTGCATTACTTCATGTCAATCTGAAAGGAAAAATTAATTATTAGGAAACGTTTGAGATTATTAAATTAAAATATTGGTTGAACAGTTGCCGTAACGGTTAACCTGTTTATCTTACTGTTTTCATAGTCCCACGTTTTTTTTAACTTTAGGCGTTGCAGGTTTTTTTCAACTTATGTTTCCAACAGATTAACACAAAAGCGGGATAATGGCATGCCTCATAATCATAAAATTACATAAGATAAAAATAAATATCTGACTAGGTATGTACGTTGGCGGACGCGAAGAGATCCCTCGCTAAACGCCTTAATTCTATTTTGTAATGGAACAGACCAAGGATTCAAAGAGATAACCTCTCCCATTTTAATTGTTTTTGAAGAATAAGCTTGTAGAGGGTATTCGGGTGGCGTGGATACAGTTTAAGGCTGTAACTGGTTGCTTTAAAACGAGACGCAAAATCCGATGCTCTCTATTATTATTAAATTAATATGACCGTGTGTCTCCGATTTTAAGTCGAACAGGAGAGGGATGCAGGAGGTTTCACAATCCGGCCCAAAGCGGAGTTATAAAATAACATTGCTGAGACAAACATCATTTGTCAATGAGGGATATGGGTTCACCGGGGCAAATAAAGTCCGGTCATATACCCATCGTATATCTTTTAACCTCTGCCCTCCTTAAAATTGCACGGAATTTGCCGGGTTTCAAATTTAGACGATATATTGTATTGGTTATTATTTTATCAATTCCATCCCATTTTGCTACGTTATCGCAGCGACGCGATAAAGTAGCCTTGTGATATCTGATCTCATTAAATATGTCCGGATTTTGCCTATTATCGAACGCGCCCTAGATTTTCTATAAGTAATGTCGCAGAACACCAGGGTATTAAGTTGGACTGAAATATCTTCATAAGCAATGGAGCAATTAGCCTTACAAAAAAAACCTTTAACCTGACTTCTTCATGAAAATGGTAGTCTGTGATCTTGACCTTAAACCGTTTCACATACAAATTATACGGGAGATTCCCAACCCCCAACACAACACATATATAATTGCTTGGTTTTAAAGATGTAAGAGGAAACCCAAACTGTAACCTGAGCTGGGTTGGGACCTGTACAAATTTTGTTCGTTAAGTGCTAATTACTGGCCCATAAGTTATGATATGGAAATATTCTTAATTGGCCTGTCTCTGTATTGTCACTGATCATGAGTGTACTAAGATTAATTGAAATATCCTTATTAACACATTAGCAAGGAACCCAACAAAAAACTTTAACCTGACTTCATTTGACGGGACAAGCGTCCCATTCTCATTTGACCATGTAATGATCTTGGATGGCACATTGACGTAGATCCCTAGCTCCCCCTCTCACCGGAGGCGGCAATCGTCCAAAAGGTTTATGTTATGACGTTAGGTTCCAGAAAAGGGTGCAACATGCGTGCATACGTATAATTAAATTTACACAGGCTACTGGAATCATAAGACCATGAGACACAGTTGGTTATACCTGATTAATTCAAACGCAAAGCAGAGAAAGCTAATATATATGAAACCTATGAAAATGTCTTCTAAAGCCGGCTTCTCATCGACCGATATGCCAATATTTCTAAGCGGCCGGAAATATCTACAAATCTCCGCGGCCGGCGAGTGCCCGCACACATACCAATTTTCCGGAAGATAACCATATTTTCTGGTCATTTTGGTCACTTCCCATCTTTTTGTCTCAAGGATTGTTTTAAGCGTCAGGAAAGATGAAAAGGAGGGAAGGTAAGTTGTAATTCAGCCGATTTTTTTCCGGTTACGTCATAACATCAAGGAAATTTTAATCCGATTTTCCTGACTTTTTTTTTTTAAATCGGCTGACTGCATCCTCACTTCTGTCGATCCTTCCGATGAAAGATGGGAGGAATCTCAAGTAAAATAAAGTCAATAGTCAATAGTCTGTTCCTGAAGAATGTGCGTTTTGTTGTTCTTGTTCTTTATAAAACATGTAAAACAATCAAAACCCAGCACCATGACGTGTACTGACTGGCCCATGGAGGTTCCTGACACTGATAAATACATAACGACCTTACAATTATAGATTCCGCAGTCATATACTCATGACGCTCGGTAGCTGGCCAAATGGTCACGTGATACGATGCTGATATAAGGCAACGCCCGGTTAGGAAGAGGTAAAATTCCTGCCAGACTTTTACGTTGATGGTTTCCTACATGTAATTATATGTATAGATGTTCTCATTACTGAAGTAGTGTCAGGTTTATCCAATGCTGGAACTTGATTAAATTACTAAATAAAAAAAGAGATCGAGAAACTCTTCAATTTAGCAGCTTATGTTTAAATCGTGTATATAAAGGGCACGGAAAAGTCTTAAGAAGCTTCTGATTTTATTGTTCATTTTCTAAATAAAAATGATAACGTTTATTATATTTGCATATTTTTAATACATGCTTGAGGACAACGAATGTCTAGGTATGCACATTTTCTCCGACTATTTGCACCGTATATATAACAGAAGCTATAGTCTTATATTAATGTCATTTGTTCTTTGTTATATGAATGATATTGTAATTGTATCAATATTATTTTATTGTAGGTATCAACTTTATCAAGAATGAACTTGATAATAAAAAGGAAAAGCTAACGTGTAACTGGACGCACATCTATACGATTTTAAGGAAAAGGGATAAACACGGACACCGGAGGGATTTAAAACTGAAATTAAACTTAACGTTACCATGGACTAAATGAACGAAACTAGGTGCACCTTTTTCAACCATTATCTGTAATGAACTAAGCACTTTTTAAACATCTATACTGTAGGTTCCTCTTCAGTAGTGGCGCAACAAAGCTAACTACAAAGAACAACAAACGAAATTCTAATGCCTTTCATTGGTGTAAGGCATTTGGGTGCTGCCTGACTTTTCAGCGGTTTACACAACAAGCTCATTTCCGCGCAACAAATAAGTATGTTGTATCCTGAAACTTGACTCTATGAAGGCATGTATGGGGGCGAGTTGCATTCGTGACGAGGGAGCTTAAAGCAAGCGTCGGTGGTTACAGCTATGTCCGGGCCGGTCCGTGCAACAGATGCCAAGGGGTTTACATATAGAGATTGAGTCAACGTGCTTCCCACAATAGCAAATAAAAAAAATTCCGAAAACAGGACCGTCTCTATCTGGCTTGCTGAAATAAACATTTACCAAGAATTAACGTTATGCATTTGTTGTAAAATCATGCTTGGTGACTGAATGAAGAAAAAAATTGGATCATCGATTATTATTTCATGATATCCTCCGCCACGAGGGTATGCGTTCATCCCAGTTGGTATGTGTGTTTGTATGTGTGTGTTTGTGTGACTGTTCACAGCATAACTCACGCAATTGTGCATTGAATCTCATTACTTTTTCAGGGCCTTCAATTTTCGGGAACTGCCCAATGAAGATTCAATGAAGATTAGATTACATTTATTTTTGAAAAGGATTCCTCAGTATTAAACATTTCTTGTTTCATAATTTTATTACTTTTTCAGTAATAGCCGTCGTCACTCTGACGACACTGGTACAAATTCAGTAACCATGTATATAGTTGATAAATTAATATAAGGACTATCAACAGGGGGTTCTGTGGTAATTTTTAAAATGTCAAGAGAATTAAATTAGTATTGCAACAACACCGACAAGGGTCTCACTTTATAGTGCAAAAGAGTGGAACAAAAAACAGTTTAACAGAAAGCATATTGAGATTCCCTAATCATCATTCTCAAAATTTTCCGATGCGGGCGCCGTCATAATAAGAGCGTTCCTCCGAATTCTCCGCAGATAAATTTCGACCTTCAGACGGTTCTAGGGGTATTTCTATGGGATTTTCTCGCCCTCAGCAAAGCCATTATAGCTCATGGTGGCTGCCATTTTCCATACAGACTAAAGCCTGGATGTCGGTTTTCAGGTTTACCGCAAGAATGAGACTATACTGGAATATAGTAAATAGAGAAATGTATTCAAAAGAAACCGAAGTCGAGTCTTGCCAATCATAACAAGTAAAGTCATAAGTTCATATTTGTGTTATTTAATTCATTATCACTATTCAGCAGAGAAATGTTCTGCAACTTTAGCTGGAGGCTTTATCGAGAGTTTACACAACTAAAATCGATAGCAATTTGTATTTGGAATTAAAACCATAGGCCTAACCTCTTTTAAACTGTTTTTAACGTTCCCCTGGTCAGCTCAGTATTGTCAGCTCATGCAGTACTGGTCAAGTATAAGATGAACTAGATATGGTCGGCAAATGGTCCTCAAAGGGCACGGCATTTCTGCAAGTGCTGGACTAATTTACATATGGGTGAAAAATTAAGTTAAATTTGAAAAATATGACTAACAGAAACAGATTTTTATCTATATGCATGAGGGAAAAATCCTACTGGATCAAATGATATTAAAGAAGATACGTCTGAAATAATGTGTGCAATAAAGAATCACCGAATGTAATCTGTTAGCCATATTTGATTTTGAGCCAGTCTGTAATTCAATAGGTCTGGAGCCCTCATACTGGCACCAATGATCCCTGTGAAATTGGGAAAGCTGCAGTATAGGTTGTTGTTAAGTTATTGTGTGCAAAAGAAAATTAGCCATCGGGCTGTGGCGGCCATATTGGAATTCCGACAAGTCTGTAATTTGATAGGTCTGGAGCCCTCATAGGTACCAATCATCCCTGAGATTTTGGGAAAGCTGTAGTATATCTTTGTTGAGTTATCATGAGGGAAAGAAAATCAGCGATTGGGCTGTGGCGACCATATTGGAATTCCGACAAGTCTGTAATTTGATAGGTCTGGAACCCTCATAGGTACCAAACAACCCTGTGAATTTGGGAAAGCTGCAGTATGTCGTTGTTGAGTTATCGCGCGCGAAAGAAAGTGTCATTGACGGATGGACGGAAGGACGGAAGGACGGACTGAAACGGTGATCACTATAGGGTACCGCTTGTCTTGTATATATCCTTCACATTAAAAAACGCACGAAAAAAATAAGGGCACCTATTTAGTTGCATGGAAATCATTATGTACATATTTTGCTCGAATATTTGACACATCACTATAAGCGGGGGGGGGGGGGGGAGGGCATACAGTGCTCCCCGTCCTTCCGGAATTAAACTTAGTCTAATAGTTATCGATTTTCTCAAACACAATCATGAAATTCCTGTCAATGGTATCCGCAGATTTGGGATTTATTTCTTCCTTTCGTTGATTCGATCGTGCGAATATGATATTTCATATTTATTCATTTTGTACAACTTATATTTCAAATTGGAATTGAAACATTAGTATGTTGTGTGGAATTATTGTGATTTGTATATATATATATATATATATATATATATATATATATATATGTGTGTGTGATTCAGTTGTCTTTGTCAAATATTTCGGACCTATGAATCGCTCAAATCTGGTAAAATATTGCACTTCCCCGCGTATGTCTCCACAGGCACTTGTTTCCAGCGCTAAAATGGCTTAGAAAACGCAAACACATTGCGTATGGTGGATGTTACGGAACCTTGTAACAACAGATCACGTATACGTGACCAGCACAAATTTTGTTACGGAGATAAAAAAAAATCTAGGCAGCGCGAAATGTCTTGGAAATGAATAAAGAAGTCAGTAGTTTTTTGTTAACATATAATTATAATTTATTCTTAAAACAATCCTAACATTACAATAAACTAAATTAATATAAATGCACAGTAAAAAAATAAAGTGTACAGTACCAGAGTGTCCGGATCCTGGTCTTTTCTGTATACCACCACTGTCACAGCTCAGCAATTCCTTTAACGTAAATATTCTAGATGAACAGTTCATGCAAATCTTCTCAGAGAAAAGTCCAATTCAATCCCGAAATCAATCTGTTGTAATCCAAAGTGAAGGTCTGGTAATAATCCCAAAGGCAAACTGAAGACTCTGTAAATCTGTTACAAATTTCGAAGAATATCTATGAGTTCTGCAATCATTGGAAAGGTCCCAAAACTAACTCACACTCTTCCGTGTCTGCTGGATTTTTTTTCTCCCCCTCGGCTCTAAACACAGCCCCTAATTTATAGCTTCTCATCCGAAAGTACTAGAAATGGAAAATTCCAAAGAACAATACACACGCTACAGGACAAGACCTGAAACATCTAGAACAAAGAACGCTGTGTTTCTACACTTCAGACCCAGTACGCGAGCAAGCCCAACTCTCACGTCTCCCATGGCAACGAACTATGCCTGCCTAACAGACACATGCGCACAATAAACCAGGGCCTGCCTAACACGAATAAGAATGTCAACAGACACATGCAACACTCCTGCGCACAATAAAATAGATACCTTTAACAAGGATATGCCTGTTATAAAGGAAAGCTGGTATATCTCCCATACTTAATGTGTTTACGGTTTCTTAGCCATTTTAGTGATGGAAACGATTGCCTGTCATTTAAACTATAAAACCAGGATTTTTTACAGCTTCTTATCCTTTTTTCTTGTGGAAAGAACGGAAAGATTGGCTATAGTTTGGAATAACATATTAGTTTGTTTTGTTCCTTATTTTAACTGTAGGTGGGGTATATGTAGGTGCCAAGCCCAACATTATATTCGCACCGAGTGTAGAAAGAGGTAACACAGAAAGAGGTTAATACATATTTGACATTATTTGAGGAATGATTAACATAGGTCGAGATCTTTCCTAAAAACAAATCAGTTCTTAATAAGAGAAACTCAAGTTCATTATCCAGTTTCATATTACAGCCAATGGTATGATTTCCCAACTTAGATCAGAACGGTAAGGTTACAGTCAGACGCTGCGAGCAAAAGAGACAGTCATAAACACAGACAGAGAATGTAATAAAGAGATGAGCATATTTGTATATTAATTCTTGCACTCGCCGTTTCACGTAGTTCACTGTTTACGTCTAGGACACTCACATCTACGTCATTACCACTTCAATTGAGGATTGACATAGCCACTTCTTAGCGACTTCATTTAATACTTGTAAAAAGGTTTTCGATCCACCTTAGTTCACAATGTTCTCTGAAACCGCCTTGCGTATGATGCTATGCCATACCCCATTTAAAAGGTTATTGTTCCCGCAGTGACCTCGCCTTTATTAAAATAATTTATTTATAATATACCCATCATTTTGAGTGATTTTGCGTTTTATGGTTTGGATGAGGGTTACCACCGAAAACAGCCGAACTGCCTTCTGCAAAGACCGGATTGCCTGCGTGGTAAAATGGGTAAAACACATGACTATTCAACACAGAAGTATTCATGACGAAACCTAATACAAAGTTCCGATTTCCGAAAAAGCGGAGGGATGGGGGTGGTGCGGGGGTTCCAGGCCTCAAAATTGGATGTTACAATAAAAAATGTTGCAAGGGCATAAAGGAGGGTACATGCCCCCTGGACTCCCTTTCGGTCCGGTCCGCTTCTGCTACTAACGCGGTATCCATATTTCCGTTACTTTCTTCAGGAACAGTTCTCATGGCTTAATACGTACATTTAATTTATCTTTCGTGTCTTCCTCACATTAATCTATTCTTTATACGTCCAACGATAGTAAGATCATCGAAAACCTGAATGCCCCCGCATCCCATGCCGGTTCGCACATGTAAACATTTTCACTGGCCAGGTCTTCAAGGTAGATACACCGGTGTATGAATGCCTTGCCACGAGCACAGCGCAACAAAATAAATGTAAAAAATATTTGTTCATATCTTATTGAGACAGTATCCCACTGAAAATCTAATTTTTTTTCACCTTTTCGAATTAAAATATGAGCCAATATTCATCTCAGTTAATTAATCTCTCAAACCCCGGTAAAAGCCCGGTATAACGGATTTATTAGCCAATGAAACATATACACAGAGGAACCTATCTTAAAGACCACCTATCTAATAAAACCACCTATCTAGTAAGATCACTATTGAGTACACCGAAAGCACTTACATCGGTTATAATGGACCTATCTTAAAATTATTAGACCATCTGTGAATAAAGATCATGGTCGGACATTCAGTTTTTGATGGAATAACACGAGAAACCTTAAACTTGCCGTCGTATGGGAATTTCCCTGTGAATTTTCCCCGTGTTGTTTATTTAACTCGAAGACGAAGAACTTGTGTAACTATAAATATAATGTATAACTAGAATATCAGCAAAAAGCTGATAAAAGCCCTCAGCCAAAAGAACAGTGTTTATAGGTGGTTACAGTAACAAGTACAAAATATTTGTTGTCATTCGGATGTATTTCTGTACATGTTATACATTTAAATTGGAGAGGTATATACCATGTTTCATAACAATCCATCAAATGCTTCATGAGAAATAAGCTCCTAAGTTATTTTCTATTCTAAGCTCTGTGACCTCGATAAGTCAGTCAAGAACACCCATCTTTAAATTTTACCAAAATATTGTAAATATGCAATAGCACTGAAAAAAATGTTCCTGTGTTGAATACCTTGACCGAGATTTTGTCCATATACATCTTTACCGAGGAAATTCTGACGGTGAATCCTTTTCGAGATATCCAGCTCACGAGGTCAGACGGACAGAGGGCTAGATGGACGGACGGACGGACAGCTTGGGTGACATCAATAGCCCATCAGCCTAAGGGCTGATGCCTAAAAACTATCGGAATATCAGCCACATCTCACAAGAACAGCCCAATAACACACCTATCTCTTCACCTGTCCGTATTTTCTAGATTTTGTTTGCTGTATTCGGGCGAAGTCTGGTTCTAGATGTTTTGACTACACATCGCAAACAATTCAGCTTCCTCTTAAGAAGACACCGCCGCATTTTAAATGTTCAACTTAGTCTGCGACATGGTCGCTGACCGGTCGAAGAATCAGTCAGCTGACCAAAAACTCCCGCTACCTGTTGGATGATGGTCAGTCGCAAGTCGAAAAGCAAGCAATCGCAGATGATCGCGATAGTCGCAAGGCAAGTTTTCTGACATGCGATTCACATGTGATTATAAATGGCGAGGAAACGCAGATCCCTTGCGAATCGCATAAAAAATCGCCAGTTGGCGGCAAGCTCAAATTAAGATGATTCATCAAGAAATTTTATTTTGATACTTTTCGTTGCTTTTCTAGAATTAATTCCTCAAGGAATGCTGGCCTTCCTGGCTTTCGTTTTTTAAAATGGTTGATTTTTATAAACAACGGAGCTTAACGATCCCCTTACACTTCCCTCAGTACCGACTAACGGTTCGAATTTCTTCACGGGTGGCGTGTTTACATGATTAATTCAAGATATTATTTCTGTTTTCAATTTGCGGTAATGGCGTCAGTTAATGCCCTGCTGTAAACTGGTAAACGCGGCAGTCTGTCAAATACACGCCAACAGGTACCGGATGGGACGTCATTTTATTAAAGTTCATAAATGGCACAGTGGGAGAAGAAGAACGGAAACATATGACAAGAATTCTAGAATTCACCTTATATATTCTATATATATATATACATTGTACAAAAAGTGGTCAATTTGCTTGCAAGGCATTTATCAGGAGGATGGAATGACAGGACAGAATTCCGGTCTTTCCCGCTTGAATGTACTCAACCCCCCGATGTCTCTTTTTTTACTTTAACAAAATAAGAGATAGTATGGTGACATTGATGCCCTATCATGTACCAAATTTCTTATTACCAACACCCCAGTTTTCTTGAAAACATTGTGCTCTATTCACCACCAAAGCATTATACTGAAGGGATTATGTTCTGTGTTGTTGTCTCAGTTATGTTTGATTAAAATCATGTTCTTCTTTTTCGACACAGTGTTGTGAAGGTTACATATTCTGAACAAACTTCCTTGATTCTACGTCTTGCTCTGAAGGACGAAATAATTCTCTTGTTTACCAACATCTCCCTCTGCGGAATTTGCTACTGTGGCTCAGGGGTAGAGCGCAGGGCTCAAAGCCAGGAAAACGTGAGCTCGAATTTCAGCCGAGGCGATGAGATCTTTCACGGTCGGCCCCCACCTAGGGTGAGCGTTTTGCAGGCTTAATGGGGAGGCCGTGCCTAATGGCCGTGTTTCACCCACAAACGAGTGCGCTTTCGGGTGTTCCTCGGTGGTATTACCCTGCAATGGGGATCCTTAAGCACCCAGGGCTCCCAGGTGCAGTAGTCATCGGGCCTGGTTGACGCCTGGATATAAAATGAGAGAAAGCGTGTGATACTGCCCTGTCAGGTAGTCCGAAACCGGAATGGAATTCTGCATGGAATTCTGCATATGTAGATATATACAGTTAAGTAAGCATTAAAAAAAAGAGCGGTTACCTCCACCAAAAAAAAAGAAAAAAAACATAAATCTCCCTATGCGGGATGATACGCTTGTCTACCGGCATCTAGCTCTGCAGGCCGATATTTGCTCTTTTCTACCACATCTGCTTCTGCAGGACGAAATTAACGGTAAAAGTTTTTTTTACATGTATATTTTTACATCACGAGACACTCTTAAAGGCTAATGTTGTGGCGTTCGGTAGTGTCCACCGTAGAACCCCACCGGCTTAGGACGAGCTAGCCAGCACCCATGTACTCTCATAGCAACGCCAGGGCTCGAACCCGTGTCGCTAGTAGAGGGCCGAGCATATTTCCACTAGACTGTCCAGACCTCATGCTTTACGACAAGGCATGCTCTTGTCTGCCGACAGGGTCCTCTGTGGGGAGAAATGACGCTTTTCCTTTTTTAAAAAAGGCATATATGAGCTCTAACTTGAAACCTCTGCAAATCTAAACTTCTTGTTGTTTTGAAGATGTTCCCAACCTGTCACGTCTCATGCAAGCACCCAACATATGTGGGTGAAATAGTGAAATGAAGAGGTTAATGGCCCTGCCCTCCCACTTATTACTTGAAAATGTCACTGTTGAGAACGTAATCAAGCTACCAGGGGCCCCATCAATATTGAAATTGTGGTTTCTCTTTTATCCGAGATGGTATGGGTTTTCTTGCCTGTATGTCACACCTGTCTCGGGGATATCACGGAACCATATCGCTCGCCTTATCAGGTTGCATTTGTAGGTGATCGTTCTAAAGGTCGGACGCGCCGGACTGAATTCCCGAATCCGGCTTCTAGTGTGCTGACACACGGGCTGCGATGAATACAATGCCCCCTGTTGACGCTAACGTAAAACAGCAACAAACAGGGTGAACCGACCTTTCATATTTACAAGCCCCTATCTCCGTACAACAAGTCCCCCCCTACACAACACACACAGACATACCATCACACACATACATACCCTCACCATTACAAACACATACCGTAAAATCACATACACACCTACAAAATCACACACACATACCATCACACATATACACTCACCCTCATTTACCCGCACACCATCGTGAAGACAGAGAGACAGACAGGCATAGAAAAACAGACAGATAGAAACAGACGGACAGGAAGCCCCCCCCCCCCCCCCCCCCCGCCTCTGTAAAAAAATCGCTCGTGCGCCTATTTTCACAGGGAGAGAGGGGGGGGGGGAGAGAGTGACAGAGAGACAGACAGACAAAACCCCCCAATTCCGCCTCTTAAAAAATAGCTCGTGTATCGATTAGGACACCTAAACACACATACGCACATACATTGACAGGCTGATTAATTTTACAACATGAACGATTTTTTATGCATATACGCATATGGTATTATGTGTCTATGACAAAGAATGGGTTAGTTATCAAAAGTTACATGCAAATCAAGCAAAGCACCCGACCGTGAGAAAGTGAACCTGACAAAATGAACCTAATTATCCCAATGTCTCCCAAGAGGAGTTTTGGCTCTGCGTGGTCAACGTATCTCTTCTTGATTCTACCCCGCACTTTGTAAAGTGCATGTTTTTCGAATAGAAAGTTAGAACTTCAATCACTGTTATATCATCCTATAGGGTCTGAGGATGTCATGTTAATTTTCTGGCCAGATGTGAGCTCTGGACTTGTCTAGGGAGTTAATCACTTAACAACAGCCATAATTACTTTGATCCTCAAGGATGTTTGTGTGTTAATGTGTCCAAAAGAACCTTGGGTCTTTTAAAACATGGCATTTTTTACCCATTTATCCATTTTTATAGACCACGCACTCGCATACCTTGATTCCCTCTCTGGCGTCTATTTCATGAATATCTAGAAATCTGCATTAAAAGGAATGCAATCCCCCGTCATGTGGGTGATCCATATTATGGGTTGCGCTCCGACCCGTGTGTGCATTCACTTATCTGTCCATATTTCCAGATTCATTGGTGCATAAGTGACCTTACATTTGTGAATATTCCTTGAAGACAATCCTTGATCTGTACCATAGTCCTGATCTACACCAAAATACAATCATTTTTTTAGCCCATTTCCGAAATGCTCAGAAACTTTCCTAAGATTCCGTTCGTGATTTCGGGTGAACAAACACAGACACGCAAACACACCCTCCAACACACACACACAAACACACGAACGGGAATGCACGTATACTTCTTGGTGGATGCATTGAACAAGACTGCAAATAATCTGGCCGAAATCACAACTGTCAATCAAACCCAACCAATAGAATGTAAGCATTGTATTGTTCAAACGCCGTAAAGGTAAAGGCGAGGGTTTATAGTCTGATACCACCGACTTTGCCTAGGAGTCTTTTGGTTGATGATAGTCAGAACGGGACGCGAACCAACAACCTAGCGGTCACAAGTTCTACACCCTATCCATTACGCCACCACGCTCCACGCCGTCTGAATAAGAACACATGTACCAGAAACTGGTCAGGTTGATTTGATTGACATTTAACTTTATTATCTATATAAATGCATGGAATATAGAATACATAAAAAGCAAGTAGATTATCTGCTTAATGATACAAACATGATGGTTTTACCATTATAATCATCGAAACATCATCTGCTAAAAGCACTCTCTTTTATAGTCATCCAGTATTACATGCCTGACATTTGGTGGAGCCCGTAAGAGGAGTATTATTTTTGTTTTGTAACCGCCTCCAATAATTGTAATGCTCTGTTTTCTAATGATAATCTTAGTTTATACATCTGCAAAGTTCCATTACGGTTTAGGACTGCTTGACAAGGCGGTAGCACTCGCTTCCTTTCATATAAAGTTGTATCCAGTTGTCACCACGGCCCGTTTTCTAGTTTAGGACGAAGGCCAGATCGCAATGGCGCAAGCTTACGGAAATGCTTACACTGTTTAGATGAATTCCAAGGGCATTATTGAGTGTTTATCCTGAGTGGAAATGTCCATCAAATATTGGAGTTGACCCATAATCAGGTTGGATACAAGACTAGTGTGGCGGATATTGCCATGTTAAGGCTTTGTGGTGTGTCATCAGAAGCCGAACCGGGGGGGGGGGGGGGTCCAGGGGGTCCGGACCCCCCTTTTTCACCCGAAGCAACCTTTTTTAAGGAGTTTTGGACGTAATTTTGCGGCCTGGGCCCTCCCTTTTCCAGACCTGATGATCTATCTTTTAGGAATTTCATTAGTCCTCCTGGGTTGGACCCCCCCCCCTTTACCTAAATCCTGGATCCGCCCCTGGTCATAGTTTGGTAACCTGACAATCTACGTTTATTGTAACCATAAGAACTCGAGCTGGTGACCAATGTTGTAACTTCTGGTGATGACTCTGTAATTTACTTCAAACCTGTTATCAATGTAAAGTAGGACGATTTACTTTATATAAATATCAGCTCCATGACTTGCAACAACCGTGCCAGGAATTTTTATCACGTGAAATATGATATTAATATTTTACTGCGGGGTCTATTTTAAGTGGAATACTGCTCACACGTCGACGTGCCGAAAAGGAAAACCAAATGCGTCGTCGAAACGTTATACGAAAATACTTCAAAAGAGAACAATTTATCTACTCAATCTATTACACTAATGATCTGAATGTTTTTGGACGTTGGCACTGTAGTATTCATGTCAACTTTACCCGTCTCCGGCATGGTACTTTGTAAAAGTGCCGATGTCACTTGATGAATTTATTTATAATTACTTGTAAAATGTAAAAGTTTTCAAAATGCATGACTCCTTTTCGGCCTGATTCTCGAGACCCTACCTTCATGTCCAGGTAAAATCCTGAGTCCAGGAAAGTCTGAGTCCCTAAGAAAGTGGGTTCGAGTCCGGACTCGAGTCTTACATCACTGCCCGTCTGATAGAAGACCCTGCAGAGATCGAAGAAACGATATCAATCTAAAACAAACATCTCTGAGCCTTGTTACGAATAAATTACAACACTCCTAAGTCTTTTTTTTATATTTTGTTCCTCAAGCTGCTGTATGGAGCCCGTCAACGACATAAGAAAAAAAAATTCCCATCAGTATGGAGGGGAAAATATTTTTTATCTCGTTCCCACGACTTACTATTTCCGTATTTGAATTTCACCTTATGGTTATTGTGTCACATTATGACGACGTCATAACCTGCCGGATGACATCATTAAAATCTAACCGCAATGTAACCTTATATAAATTGCCTGCCTTTTGTTTTATAGAACAAATCTCTGGTTTCAGATTTTAAAGTGAAAGCCCTTTTTCGCTGTACTTTGGTGGTCTATAAATATGCTTTAGTTGCTATGTAAACCTGCTGAGAAAACCCATTTTGGAACAGATACAGGTTTGGCCATGCTCCATTCCTTACTGCCACAAATTATATTAAGCTTTTCAGCTAAAACGGTCGCTAAAACTAACAAATTGCTTCAAACGGGAAGGAAATGGTCCCCTAGTGGCCACCATACTAATAGTTGTTGGCAAACTCCGGCACTTTCCAGCCAATAACGTGATTATTGTTACAATAGTGACCTTTATTACAATAGGGATTACAACAAAGAATCATTGTGAACCCTGTAGAAAACAAAGCCTGAGCCCGACAGAGAGGCTGAGAGTGGTCACGTGGGACTATAAACCAGCTTCCTATATTTTTGCCTGTTCTAGTAGGGTTAACCATCACTCCGTTCGACTGTGTGTTTTTGTCTCCGCGAGGAACGTACAAGTACATTCCAGTTCATGTGGGTGTGGGTGGGTGTTCATAACATAACTCACACAATCATGAACGAAATCTCATGAAAAATTTCAGAGTTTTTCGGGAAAGGGCTAAGGAAGAATATATTATATTTTGGTGTTGATCCAGCATCTTCTGCGGATTCTGGAGCGTCATCAATGAATATTCACAAATGTACGGCCAAAGATGTCTGAATGATGGGAATATGGGCAACTTGTTCTCCCATGTTTCCATTGCAATGCACTTTTTTGTTTAGTGTATGAAATTGAGGTATAAAGGGATAAAAACAGCACAGCGACTTACTTATAAGGAAACCGCCCAAGTTGGAAGCGTTGGAGGGGTCGTCATAGGGGACAACTCCTTCCCTGATTTCTACCCCCATGGTGAAGGCGATTTAAAGAATATTCATGCTATAAATGGTTACTTTTGAGTTTGACACAGAGGAATTATACAAAATGTTAATAGATACGGAAATGTTTATAATTTAACACAATAGTATCAGTATGTAGCGTTTCTTGCACAATGTATCACTAGTAAATTTGACGAGCGTTTATATTTTCAAATCACTGTTCCGTTTATTTGATCTTTATTTTAAATATACCTATGGGACAGCGGCCTCCCTCTCCGATGGTATCCTTGGACTATTCAGTCGATGTGGCAGTACGTTAAGCCTTTTAGACAAAGCTCACACACAACCGATGAGGCTCGATCTGATATTGGCTTATAACGTCGGAGTATGATCTGGATAATACCGGAAACGGATAAAATCGGGGTGTTATCGGGATGACATCGGAATGACATCGGAATACAGATCAAATAAGAAAAAACAAAAGGATATATTTTAACAAGTTTAAAATTTTATAATCGGGGTAACACCGGGACAGATCGGGACATCCCACATTGACATCGGGGGGATATCGCAAATATGGATCAAATATGGAAATAATCGGGATATTGTAAACAATTTTAAACATTTGTTTTTTCGAGGTGACTAGGGACACTTTGGGACAATTCGCATTGACATCGGGGTTATTTCCGGACGACATCGAAATGTGGAATAAATAAAGAAAACATCGGGTTTTTTTTAGATGTTAAAACATTTTTCATCAGGGTAAAATCGGGACACATCGGGACAACTCGCATTGACACCGAAAGTTAAGGGGTGATACCGGGATGACATCGGAATATGGATAAAAAAAAGGACGGCATCGGGACATTTGTAGCATGTTAAAACATTTTTCATCGGGGTAAAACCAGGAAACATCGGTACAGCTCTTAGTGACATCGAGAGACATCGGGGTGATATCGGAAAAATCAGCGCACCCCCTGGGGATGCTGTCTTCCTCTTCAGGCTTATCATTATTATATTCATTTGATCATATGGGCCATAGCCTCATAGTTAAGGAAGTTTGTGCGGAGCGAGCTGAAGGTTGGTATTTTAATCAGTGCACGTCTTTAAGCCTATCGTACACGTTACGAAATATGGATACCATTCGAGTTCGTAATTTCCAATCGAAACCCGTCTCGTAAATACCCAAAAATCGTATCGTATTTTCCAGTACATTATACGAATTTCTTGCAAAAGTGGATCATAACAGATTATAACAACAAATACTGATCAGCAACATGGCTGCCCATGAAACAGTTGTTTCTATACATCGCAGAAAATTGGCTTAAAGCTATACTATCAGGAAATAAAATGAAGGGTATGACAAGGCAAAAGACAAAGCCACTTAAGCCCAACGTATATATTATGAAATTTGGATAGAAAAGATAGTTACGGTACGAAAAATTTCAAACATGCTCGGAAATATACGATACGATATCGTAAGACTTCGTATGGTATTCCAACATACACGTTGCGATAGGAAGCCAAAAAGCCCGGATTGCGTGCCGTATGGCGCTTCGTATTATTTCGTATCCAAATTTCAGAACGTGTACGCTTGGCTTTAGACAAACGGTGAAATTGTTATGAAACCTCGGGGATTCGCCCTGATGTTCTGTTAGCAGGATAAAGACTGTACCTAATCATACACCGTCATGGTTTTACAAAAATCTTCAATCCTAAATGGCGAACATTGATGTATCATACGTTTACCATTATATTAAGATGCAATAATCTGCAGTAGTAACCGCAAATTTATCTTCTTTACAAAAGTTAAAAAGAAACAAACAAGAATGAATTGATAAATTCATAATTAATGGTCGTCCAACAAATTAAATGTATGAACATTGATTTTTATTTACAAAATCTTCGATGTAGTTAATACAAATTACTTATATTAACCAGCCAGTCACGATTATAATTACACAGAAGAATTCATGAAACAATACATGATTATTTCTCAATCATAGGAAAAAAACTCATTTATTGCTTACCTCAGTATTTCCACCCACTAGCCGGATATTGACATAACTGATTC
Source organism: Sipunculus nudus (assembly GCA_026874595.1). NCBI lineage: Eukaryota > Metazoa > Annelida > Sipuncula > Golfingiida > Sipunculidae > Sipunculus > Sipunculus nudus. The sequence goes on along the minus strand of CM049320.1, from coordinate 11,215,165 downwards.
TTAATTATGTATAATTTGATATGCCCTGTTGTCTTAGGGTTTTAGAGATATTATCTTTTAAGATGATGCTCTGACGTGCACGTAATACGCTTTCTTCAAACCGGGATGTGCTAACACGACTTAACCTTGGTGAACATAACGTTATATTCCAACTGAGATATTCAGTGCAAACATAAAATCTATATTCCTTCAATTAACGTAAAAATTATACTTAACGTAATTATATTGATTTATGAAAAATAAATCAACATGATATTGATGCTTACAATCACGTGAAATAAAATAACCGTGGCCATGAAATAACAAGCCGAGCCTCAATACCCTTATCTGGACTTCATTCTATTTTTATACTTTTCTGTTAAGACTCGTCTAAAGACGCACCTAATTATTTTGATATGTTTTTTAATTACCAACTAATGCAATACAAACTAATTTATCTTGAAAGCCATAATTTAACTTTACCTATGCGTAGGCTTGAACGTTTTACGTATATATCCATGAGATTAATTACCTTTTACCACACAGTCTGCCAATGATAGCGGCAATTTTAAGCGCTTATACAAATGTTGCAAGCGAAAGAACATTTTTTTTTATAAATATACTCGTTACTCGTTATTGAAATTTTATTATTAATTGACATATAATATATTTATATATATATATATATATACTTCTTATTTTAAGATGATTGTCTCCCGTGTGAAGGTCATATGTCCATGAGTGTATTATTTTTATTCATTTACCTTTCCAATACATATAGTAGACAGACAACACGTCATCCGTCTCACCAATCCTGTATGATAAACGTTTAATCTTAGATTGACATTGTGTCCTCATCACTCGCTTGCAGGCGTAGGACTCACAGGCGTAGCAGGGTAATATATATATTATATATACCTATATATATATATATATATATATATATATATATATATATACCTTATGTTGTCTGCATGACACATTTCAAATATATTACGATTAAGAAAAGGTTTAAGAAAATAAGGAATTATGTTTCCTGTATAGGGTGATTCTAAACCAAATAAATAGATATATAATATTTCATAGAAAACTCAAAAATGGAAACAAAATCTATAATTCTAACTATTATTATATTTAATTTCCACTATATAAATATTATTCTCTGCATGAATGGCAGAGGGGAAGACTACATTGACCCCCCCCCCCCCCCCCCCCTTTCTTGCGAAAATTTATATTGTTTTAACCTGTTGTAGGCATGTTAAAGTTAGTTAGAGAGTAAATAACACAAGGTATACAGGGACCATGAGCGCAGATCTAAGGTGGATCAAAAAGTTAAAATCATGCAGTGGAATCTAAACTTTTTAGTATGGCGGAAGTATGTCATCTCTCCGAAAAAAAGATGAGAATTGAGAACAGATTCATCTGGCTTATTTACCTGATGACGCGGTGTGTTTATATCATATAATTAGCACCTTCAGACTAGAAACCGCCTGACTCCATCCACGCTGCAAGAGATTAAACGTGGCGCGGTCTGTCAAAGATACTCTTGTTGAGCTATTGGTCTGTTATGGCGATATCGGATTATCCATTTTATATCCCCCTGTTTCATCTGCACCCTTTAAAGTAAAAACAAGCTGATACAACAGGGCATTACGACGAACTCAAAAGCTGAAGTGGGAATTGATACCCGCCAGGGGAATGGGACTTGAGCTCGTATGTTAGGCGGAGGTTAAAAGCTTGTTACCTACGCGGAGGGGCGGGGATTATGTTTTTGCCGGCGTTAGCCTGTCGGCAACATTACTAAAACAATTATTAACGAATTTCGATGAAACATTCAGTATATTTTGGCAATGATACAAGGAACTATTTATATAATTATGGGATGATCCAGATCAAGGATTTTGAAAGGAAAAAGGCTGCATTTCTGACAATGCCATATGGGGGAACTGAACGGCCTTGGTGGAGGCCTGCCCTCTCTTCGTGCTTTTCTTGTTAATTATTGCCATAAGGGCAAAAAACTCAGAAAGTAATAATACAGACCTGCATTCACGCCCTTAGACATAATAATACTGTATTATCAATTCTAAACGATGTAATTTTTTTATCATTTGCTTCAAGATAAGGTGTATGTCTTACAGAAGATAAGAGTCTTGAAAGGCAATTTAATATCTGTGAAATAAGTTAATTTTGTTTTAATTTACTATATTCATTTTTGTATATTTATTCGTCTAGATGGCGAAATCATTCATTCGTCGTCATGTTGGCTGAGCAATGGTCAGTGTTTGAATTCAGCCGTATTTGTGATGTAGCGGAATAATGGACAGATGAAAAAAACAAGAAAACTATTCTCGTCGAAGGTTTGCCCCCATTGAACCTACATAAGAAAGCCCCCCACCCATTCCCAAACAATCCCATCTATCCCTAATGAAATCTGGACTGTCATATCGATATAGGGATAAGTCGGCAATCATTATAGACCTCTATCACCTACAGGGCTTATATAAAAGAAATCCATGCGCACTAACAAAACCACAACTGTGGCAGATTCAGAAAAATAAAAAATAGAAAAATCAGCGATAAATACCGAAAACAGAGCCATATTTCGCAACAGGATACTTTAAAACATCTACAGATCGTGCCATTTCAACCTATATTAAAAAAAAAAGTTTCAACAGTATAAGAGGGGTGCCAACTCCAATAACCCCTCATCCTCATCTTTTCTTAAATCCTCTATCCTCCCCTAAAAGATCTGGCCTGACGTCCCGGACATCACGTGACTGAACTCTCTAGTTTTAAAATTGATCGGCAGATGGGATGCACAGTAAACTCTGTTGCACTTCAAGGGATCAGGTGTCACCAGAGGACTGTGATTTAGTTATATTTTTGCATGTTCAAGTAGGGAGTAAAACCAGTTGATAGTTTTTATAATATAATTTATATAGAGTTTTATAATTATAAAGTGAATAAATATAAAATTTTATAATTTCATAAATGGAGTATCATGTTTAGATGTTAACGTGAGAGCTTAGGTTGGAGAGCACAGGTGCCTTGTTTGATGTTAATTTCAGTACAGTGTAATTCCGTGGGCGCCGTCTCTGTCTAGACAATCTCCATAGTAACGTTGTTTATTGGAGACATCAAAGACCGAACACATGCTTAGTTTGCTTTTCTCCATGTTTGATCTTGGGAGGCATGTCCATCTTAATATTCATGTATTTATTGACGGTCGGCATAATAAAGTGTCATGATTTGACAGAAGACGGTCGGGACATGTGACGTCAGTTGGCACATATAAGCCGGGGTTGAGAAGAAATTCGCTACACTTACCTGGCCAGCGCGCCGGATTGGTGTATCCTGACGATTGTCTGCAGTCTTAGGACATGTCTGGACAGCTAAGAGATGATGTCTACAAGCGTAAATAGTCAGTGTCTGAGGAGGGCCAAGTTGATAACTGTGTAACGGAGCTCAGAGCGAATTCCGCAATTGCTGGCGGACTGGTAATTCGGCAATTTATATAAGGTGTGAACACGCTTCCAGTAACAAGCCGAGGACATTATTTAAACCGGAAACCTTAGAGGTACTGGATATCGTTGTGTGGAGACATATTCAGTTACCTAGTGCACCAGCTGTGGAAGACATCGATCTAAGTTCATATAGGAAAGGCTGTGAGTCTATCAGTCAGTGCTGCGTGGACTGTTTTTTTTTTTTTTTGGGGGGGGGGGGGGGGGGGCGACCGTGTACTCCGGCGAGGAAATGTTGATAGTTGGGACCCTGTGCATATACAAGTGAACTGATAGTGTTGTGTACACAGTGCGAGTGAACTGTGATGTTAGCGGCTTGGCATTTCGCTGTCACATGTGCGCGATAGTGATGTGATCAGAAGCAGTGAACACAGAGGACTCCGCTTTGTATATACAAGTGAACATAAAAGACTTAGCAATTTTGTGTTTCGTATTTGATCGTCAGTATCTAAACGTATGTAGCGCCTTCCAGAGAATTGTAAGTGAATTTTTATTTAATATATACTGATTTGTTTTGATAACTCATTTTTATTCATCTTTTGGAGTGTATGTAAACCGGTATGGTTTACCTTTTCAAAGAACCTGGTCGTTCATACCTGTAGGATATGACATCAGGTTAAGGTCTGTAATATACATATGATGTTGTTTTGCATACAATCAGTATCTACAGATCAGGATCTGAAATTTTTTTTTACTCAGGAAAATGAAACACGAAGTTCTAGAATTTTGAAAATATGTAGGCTACCAGCCTGATAACCCATTAAGAGTAACAGGAAACCGGACGAGACAGATTTCTTCTTAAGGGGTGTTTCCATGTGCGCGTAAATGCGTATATTCATGAAAAATTGCTCATACGATTTTGTAACTGGGGTGTTTTTATGAGTCCGTCAGGGTATATGCGTGAAATCGCCACAGGAGCGATTTTCATGTATAGAGTCTGCGTAAACTGAGGGATTTGGAGTAAAAATGACGTCACCACCATCTTTTTATGGAAGGCCTGCTCGATCCACTCTATGAATATATGTCTGCCCGTTCACGCATATACGCATATAAGCGCACATGGAAACACACCTTTAGGTACATCACTGAAAATATAAAAAAAACGTTTTAATGTTTTGATACACCCACTGTGTTTTCTTAATGCGTATATAAGCCAAAACTTCAAATAAATACATATAAAATTAAGGAGTTTCTTTATATAGCTATCTGGTTCATTTAAAGACCTAAAATAGCCTGATATAATGATGCCAAGCTATATTCGAACCAAAACCGCTCCGCTTATGGTTCCATTATTTTCATATTCAATTTGAAAGATGTTGTCTTTACTTCAGATATAGGGGTTGCCTGTCACCCCAAACGTCGATTTTGATTAAGTGAAGCCTGCCACCCAAACATCCATTTTTGATTAACTGAAACCTGCCATCCAAAAAGTCGATTTTTGATTAACTGAAGACGATTGGGTGGCAGTGCAAGCTATTAGGTTCGCATCTATTCGTGTATGTGCAGATGTGCACTCAATTTCTAAAATAGCTACAGGCTTGTAACGCAAACAATTCTACTTGTTCTTTCTTGTTTGCGTTACAGCTCCTAAGGTGGAGAGTTTACCCTCTAAAGCTTGGTCAGATCTGACCAAAGCGGTTCGGACTATGATATTTGGCGTTCAGCGGGAGGACATGCAACAACCTCTACATATTACGAATAATACAGCTGTGTCGACTCAGTTGAGAAACAAATTGTAACTTAAATTATCAGTATGTTTTAAATTATTGGCACTTACTCTCAAGAAATCCAGACATTGATTATACCTCCATCGGCTCTTGTTTTACAGCCGGGCAAGGCATGCTAGGAAGGCTAAGGAGGGTCTATCCTTGGGGGATTTATGAGGGAACCACCATATTTGGGTGTTTTAGGTAATTTGCATAGATTCCCCTGTTAATTTGCCAGTGACACCCTTTTGGGGTTGTGGTCCAATAAGAGGGGAAACTCACCAACAGGTGTTCAGACTCCATTCCTGAATGGAATCTGAATGTTCGGGCTATTTCTAAAAGTACTTTTACATTTTTACCTGCTCGTCGAGCTGTCATTTTTCCGAGGTAAGGCACAAAGTTACGTTATTCCATTGGGAAAAATAATAAATATAAGTTAAAGGTTGACTTACGTATATTTATGCAGCAGTTATTAATACCGAGGCTGGTTTACTCGGAAAACATGCCCCTGCGTCCGTCATGACGGCTTGAAGCTGGAAAACCGGAACTTCCGGTAGGGGATTCCCAAATGGCTATGTGTAAAACTCGGGAAGTCGGAAGCAAGGATTTTTTTTCAGAAATAAAGCAATGAAGCATTTATAATCAAAATGCTACAACATCAATAGACAATTTCATTTAATTTTTATTGTTAGAATAAGGTCTGTTCTATCATTATATGAAAAATCAAAGTTATCAATCTGAAAGTTATAAAAGATTTTGTGCTCGGAAGTGCCCGGTTTTAGTCCAATTGTGTAAAACACAGAAGCCACGATAATGGCTTATGGACTGGTCTTCAAGGTGGTTTCGATATCACGTTTTATTTTTCATGTATAAATTGAGAAACCGTTTCCTGTTCCATTGACCAAGCAATTTCATCAGGATGATGTATCTCTTAAACTCTTACAGAATCTATTATTTAGACCATTTGATACCAAATTATATTTTACACTTCATGGTCAGAGTGCACACATCGATTTATATCTTTTGTAAAATCAACATGTGATATTTTTTCTTATTTGTCCTTGCTGTTTATGGAACCTTTTTCAATTCATGTTTTAAAATGTTGCCAAAAAATAAACAGCATAATATACATAATATTTTACAATGAATTTGTTTGTTAATGATTTCATCAGACGTATCCAACAAATTTAAAATGAAAACACAAACATTAACAAAACCTTAACAGAAAGAAATACACAATGAATGTGTAATAGATTTGATGCCGATTGTATTAATTTAGGATCATATCAAATAAAACAGTTTCTGTTTTTGCAGAACTATTCAATATTTCCTCGATATTTTTATGCTGTTAAATTCAATATTCTGGAAATTAATGTGATTAAAATTTGGAAAAACAGACGGCCCAAACGTTTATACTTTATATATACGTATTGTAAAATGTGTCAATAGAAAAAATCGACAACAAATCAATAAAACATCAACAAACAAATTTGCGTAGCAAAAAAAGTTCAGTAAATGTGTAAAAATAAACTGTAATAAAGCAAATGTTAATCAGATTTTTATAGATAATTTTTTTTTAAATAGAACCTGATATATGCAATTATTACGTCCGGAGGGAGGGAGGTCCGAAAGCGCACGGTACTACTATATATAGAATTCCGACTACAGTCCGGTGATTACCATGCCTAAAAAAGCATCCTAGCTATCAACTTTCTTTGTAAAAAATTATATACAATGAGGAAAAAATATAAGAATCAAATAAAAATTGTGAGTGTGCGGGGATATTCAGGTGCATGATTTTTTATAAAGATCATTAAATACTATTTATCAAAAGTAGAATTGAAAAAAGTTAATATTTATAATTGAAATTTTTTAAATAAGCGGCTAATATCAAATTCGATTTTCCACAGTCATTTATTTTTGACCAGTACTTGTCGGAAATTTATTGAAACGGTTTGGTTCCATTATTGCACGACGTCACAATTTTTATGTGGAATTTCAAGGTATGAATCTGATAATATTTTACAAAGCTTAAAGTTTCGAGCTGATTCTTTGGAAGGTTCCGGACTAGAAGTTTCTAGGCTTTGGGTGAAAAAGCTATAAAAAGGGGCTGTTTTTAGAGCCGGGGGAAGAAAGCGGGCACGAATGGGTGCGACTTTCTCGTCAGTCTTGGGACCTACTCCGATAATTGCATAGTTACAGATATTCTACGGACTTTATACAGACTTTTATTATTGTGTGATTGTATTGATTTAGTGTATTGTAATGTAAGGATTGTTCTAAGAATAATTTACTTGTCAACAAAAAACCACTGATTTCTTTATTCATTCCCATGGACATTTCACGCTGCCTGGTGTTGGGGAATCTGATTTTTTTTTATCTCCGTCACAAAAATTTATGCTCGTCACGATTATGTGATCTGTTATTATTAGGTTCTTTTTAGTTGAATCTCCTAATGTCTTATGTGTCGATTAAAATGCTATTTATGATGCTATTTATCTAAGATTATACATTCAACGATCTCCTCTGAACAAAAAATTGGAATTTCTTAATCGAGATCGTTGTGATCGTACAGCGGTCCGTAGAAGTTGAAGGGAGCACATTCTGTTTAGATGCCCTAATCACGCACATTACGTTTTAGAGTGAAATCAGTTATAAAATATTTTAAAATATTCTTGAATATCCATTTATTTGAAGTTGAAATGTAATAATATTGTTGAAAAATCAGGAGTGTTATAATTAGAATAAAAATATCATGGTTGAAAAGGTTTGAAAGAAAGAGTTGAAAACTTGAAAAAGTTGTCTTTTTTGCTTAAAAAACGACTATATGCTTAAACATAAACACAGATTAGATTTAATAATCACACATGTAATACGCTCCCGAGGAAATCTTGCGCTTCTAAAGATGCAACTAATTTTCACGCTGCCAGCTTTGATCGTCTATGATATATTTAGACACCAGATGGCGGTTCGTTGTCCTCTAAACAAAACGCGCGTATGATGTGACAAGCAGCCAACCAAATGCCAATAAACAAACACGCGACAGGCATCCTGGCTCTGCCCATAGGTGCGCTTCCAGCGCCGTTTGAAGACAAGTTTACGTTCGAATTTTAATTGCTACCTCTGCATTCTCGCATCATCGACCGATTCGATTCTGACAGTATGACTGTTGTGTGCGTAGCCATGTATCTGGTGTCTGCAGAACTGAAACCAGGTGTGCACGCAGCTTTTGTTGTTACGTTTCGTTTGAATTACAGCTCACCGACCGGGCATCCTATGTGCCCAAGGCCCTAAGTAAACCACGTCTGCGGCAATTCTCTCTGATCCTGTTCATACGGTTACCGGGGCGATGAGCTGTCACTCAAAACGAAATGAACATGATTGGCTCCGTGTATCCCTCGCTTGGCCGTGTCTTCCAGCACAAGGTCTCATCTGATTGGACAAAAACGCAGTGCTCCCCTCTGGTGTAGCAATTCAGGATACGAGGTCATAACAAACAGCGCTTACCATATAGGAAGTAGGCCCATAGTTTAAGCGCTGTGTAAAGAGCGTACACATGTAATAGTATGTTTATATTATCTGGACTGTTGTATCCCTTTTCTAAGATATATTCTAACTTTTTTTTTCAAAAAATAACGTAGAATTATAACGTTTTGAAAGACATTTCGTTTAAACTTTTGTGTCGTTTTTTTATTTCTGTTGATGTTCCAGCGATGTCCTACTGGAATATATTGATTTTTCATATTTGTTCAACGTATGTAAAATATATAACAGCTGTTTTAATATTGAACGCAATCTTGCTTAGTATGTATCATGTATTGTATTATACACTCATTAAAAGCACAATCATGCATAAGCAATTAAAATACGTGCATGCAACTAAAATGATAATGAAACTTCATTTGGACTGTGGCTTTTAAATGAACTAAACACAGTTTTGGTTCTGTTGAAAAAAAGGGCCCTGCCTTCATTTATCTATTGGACAGGAACGAATGCATCTTCTGACAATTCACCCAGTTTAAGTACATGCATGTTACCTTAAGTGTGATTAACCGGGGCGACTGTTTCAGCCAGCGGTGTGCAGTGCACGTGTAACATCATCACTGCTGTGAGTGTCCTTGTAACTGGACCACTGGCTACACAGGACCGGTGGCTACACGGGTTGTTACCAGGGTGTCACACTTGATTGTTTCCTCCGGCCAGGTGCTTGTGTCACATTTCAGCTGGGTGGGTGAGGAAGTAGGCAGTGTTGATGTAACACGTGCACTGCACACCGCCGGCTGAAACATGCAATCACACAGGCTCACCATCGTGTAACTGTGCATGCGTTCCCATCCGCTAGATAAATAAAAACAGCGACCTGTGTTTACAACAGAGCCACAACTGGGTCTAACGTGCATCACAAGTCCAGGCTGACCCTATCAGCTCAGTTTATTTCAGAAAGCCTGAGTGTCATGTTGTCATGGCTGCTTCAGATGCCAATAGACGGACTACAATATAAAAACTATCTTCGCAACAAGGGTTTTGATTGATTCTGATGGTATGGGTCGTCTAGTTTATTTCAAATTAGGTGCTTTATAACATCTTCCGGTAATTTTTATACTTATGCAAATTGCTCCTGCGTTTAACGAAAATTTCCCGGATGTGTCAACGACCTAGAGTCATAAACGCATGAATGCTATCACGAAATATTAACCTCTTCCGAAATATTCATTGACACTTATTTTGACCAGGACCCTGAGGAAGATTACTCCGGGACTTTACCTTTGGATATTTACGGCAGTAAAATCACCCTTGGCAATTACCACACGACCGTACACATACGCAAATACCGTGATCTGACCAAAAATAATATAAACAGAACAAAACCCAGGACAGTCTGATAATTTTTGCTACCAGACAATTCTCGAATGATCCTGGAGTAGTTGATCCTGTATAATCGATTCCTGCTTAGGACGTATCGTTCATAATTAATAAAATAATTTGCATATTTGAATAAATTAGAAAAAATGATATATTATACATAAATAAATTGAAATTGTTGGTGTAAGTAGGCAGATTGAAGTAAAATGTGTACAAAATATTCAGTTTTATTACAAATAACATCATGTTATATGCACTTTGGGTTTTAAGCAGTAAATTTCAGATGATTTATGCAAATTAGGCAAATTCTTAAGTTTATTGTTAGAATATTCATTCATGTTTAATGAAAGAGCTTTACAAAGAAAATACTGCTCTCTTTACATGATTAGCCTTAATATGGATTCTGTTTATCTTTCTTAAAAGATAATTTACACATTTACATCTTTTGTTGACTAAAATTGTATACCACATTTGTCTATTTTATTATGCCTGCACGTGAAGGTGTTCTTGTTGATTGTCCCCAGACCACGTGATAATTGGTTGATTGTTCTTGCAGGTTGATATGTCGTCTCGAAAATGAGGCAACTTTTATTCATGGACAACTTTAATAACTAGTAATCTGCATTCAAAGGAATGCAAGCCTCCGCCATGTGTTAATGTGTGGTTGGGGGGGGGGGGGGATCCCATATGTTCTTATTGACCCATTCGGCCCATATTCCCAGGTTCATTCGTGCATAGAGAAGCATTCACCGTCGCTTTGCTGGAGGATAGAGAAGTGAAAAAGAGTAACAGGGCGACAACGGTTGACGCGTCCGGTCATAGCGAGACATCTGGTAAACATCAGTGAACCTATATTTTACTTCTAAACAGGAACTGAGTGCCTTTGTAGATTCCTGGTATATTTTGTAACATGACAAAGATATTTGCCGCCGCCATCAGTGTAAGCGTTCATCCCCTTTCGTTTGTGTGTGTGTGTTTGTTCACAACATAACTCATGCAATCATAAACGGAATCTCTTGAAATGTTTATGGCCTTTCGGGAATTGGCCAGTGAGAAACTATTGGATTATGGTGTGACTCCGGCACATGATCCGGATTTAGGAACGTCGTCAAGGAATATTCACAACTGCACAGTCACTTATTGACGAATGAACACGGGACTATGGGCCGAATAAGTGAATTCAAAAGCGGTTAGCATCGCGGGGGATTGCATTCCTAAGAACGGAAATTTCTAGTTGCCCATGCACTAGCGCTACATATCAAGATTTTGTTCATTGGAACAAAACTAGACCCCGGTTATCTCCAAATTATGCAAGTTGCAGCATTATAAATGTGTATAACGCCGTTATGAATCTGTTATTTATAAGTAGAAAAAAACCAGCCGTGGATAAATTGTTGCTATTATTAAATATCATTTGATGATTAAGATGATGATGATTATTATTATTATTATTATTATTATTAAAGTATTATTACTAGTTATAGAAGTAAAGTGGTGATAATAAAAACAGTAGTTGTAAAGTTCAAAACATCACTCACGCAGTCATGGATAGACGCTCATGCAATTTTAGGGTACCTCGGGAATGGACTAATGAAGAATCGATTAGATTTTGGTGTAGATCCGCCTCATGATCCGGGTCCAGGAAGGAATAATCACAAATGTAAAGTCACAGCTGGACGAATAAAGTTGGTAATATAGGCTAAATAGGTGAATGCAAACATGGGTTGGGGGTACTTCTGCAGTAATGAACCTTGCCTGAATATGAAAATGTTTCTTAAACATCCTATATTAAGGAATGCAGATTTTTAATGTCTGTTGAAAACTGAAATTAGGTCATGGCGACCTATATATCCTCCGAGCTATGGGAATTGTAAGTATCCCTAAATAATTAAAAAATGATACAAAACCTCAAATATATTGATAACTAACGGATGGATTGTCACGAATCTTGAATATTGACCATGACTAGCTTTGTCAGTTCCCGAAAAGTGGTTGCGCCATCTGTATTTTTTTTCTTATTTTTTCTGATCTTTTTCTATTTTCTCACTTTAAAATTACAAAAATCATGTCAGTTTTTCAGCCGTGATTCAATCTAGTGCCCAAAACCTGATGTGTTTATTGATCACAAGTGGATGCCCTATAGTAATCACCCTGTCTGTCTGTCTGTTGGTCTGTCTGTCTGTCCACATGCCATCTTTACAAATTTGTTTCTAGATGAAAACTCCAGATTTGATTAACATATGGTTTTCAAAAATGACTAACACTAACCCGCCATTAAGAAATTACCTGTGTGATTTTTTTGGTCATGAGGTCAAGGGTCAAGGTCACAAGACCCACTTATTTAAAAAGATTACGGCTGCCTTTTTAGGCCAAGCTTTTCATCCCAAACTTTTAATCTTGCACATATAGCTGATGTGCCAGTATGGGGGAGCATAAATGAATTTGGGGTCACAAGGTCAAAAGTCAAGGTCACAGGGGCCATCTAATCACAAATTAGTTTCCGGATGATAACTCCAGTTAAGTTTGATATATTGATTTCAAACATAACTTATATATGGCTCACTATTAACGTAAGAACCCTGTCGATTCGGGGGTCCAAATGTCAAAGGTCAAGGTCACAGGACCCATTTCTTTAAAAGTAACGTGTATGCATTTCAAGCCAAACTTTTCATCACAAACCTTCCAACTTTAAGATATTACTCACATGCCAATATAGGTGAAGATTCTTTTTTAATTTGGGTCATTAGGGTCAAAGGTCAGGGTCACTCGGCCAATCCATTGACAAATAAGTTTATGGATGATAATTCTGCTTTGGCTAGACAGATTGGCTTCAAACTTGATTCATTAATGACCCACCACTTAAGTAAAACACATTTTGATTTTCATGGTCCAGAGGTCAAAGGTGAAGGTTACAAAAGCTACATCTTTAAATTGACTGTGGATGCATTTTAATTAAAAACTTTTCATCCTTAACTTTATTTCTTTCACACCTGACTTGATTGCCCAAAGTGGAAGAAATCTGTAGATATTTAGGTTAACCAGTCAGAGGTCAAGGGCACTTGACCCACTTTTTATTAAAATTGTTACAATAATCTAAATGCTGCAAGTTCAATGATAATAAGTTCTCAAATATTTAGTCGCAAGGTCATTGGTTAAGGTCATAGGACCGTCATTCTGAAAAATTTCTTCAAAAATATCCTTATAGACAAATTCAGCGGAGCGTCGAGACCCATTGGTCCCTAGTTTAAAAAAAAGGTTCAGTGTGCCTTTGCTCTGCTCGATATATTTAGACTGAGTAAATTACTAATTTCAAATTCTGTTATTTAATTTTTTAGATGATATGTTAGCAGGATATAGTATAAGTAAACCAGCCGTCAGGATAATGTATAAAATATATTACTGTATTTCCACCTTAGATAATATAAACCCTGTCAGATAATTTTTTATTACATTTTTTTTATAATAGAAACCTTAATGCAGATTAACCATTTGATCTTGACATGAAACAACAAGAATAATTCATGTTGTCATGTATAAAAATTAAGGATTGGATATCACGCGAAATGTTAAAAATCTATATTGCTGACTGCGAAGATCCTAATGCAAATTACAAGCGAATAATAATATAGTGTTTGCACGGTGATTCCGATTATGGTGCTTCTCCGCAATTTACAGGTGTGAGTCTATGTAAAGCATGTTGTCAGTAAACTTCAATATTTTTATATAATGATATTATTATTATTATAATTATTATTATTATTAAAATAATTGGAGCCTTGACGGTCAAAGGGTATAGAAGGCACTGTTATCTCCGCTGGCGACCCAGGTGCGATCCTCGGCGTGGCCATGAGAATGGGTTGTAGTGGCCCGTCCAAATTCGGTGGTTTTGTCAATGTCCACCTCCAAATGGATAGTGCCTCGTATTAGTTAATATAACTAGCTGTAAAATGCATGTGAAAGGGCGTTTAAATCAAATGATGATATATTTGTATGGATCCATGAGAGCCGAAACAGAACAGGGATAAGAGTTGTTCGACAAGTGCCTTTGCTCCTTTAGAAATGTTGTAACGACTGTAAATTGGACTGTAGTCACGACTGTGAAAGACTGTTATTACAGCAGAGAGTGTGGCTACTTCAAGGACTTTTAGTAAGTTTTCATATTGAAAACATTTTTCACTTTTTCTTCACTTATTTCAATATATTTCAACAGGATAGCTCGTTCAGCAAGTGCTGTTTTTCAATGAGGTCCTGCTACAGTTTTAACATGAGATACAACAAATATACGTACGAAGTATCAGCACGCGTACTATATGAGGGCTGGTGACATATTTGACAGTCAAGTTGTAATTCCACAAGATTGTTTAAGCTTCATTGAGCACACTGAATAAAAAAACATCAAATATATCAAATGACAACACAAGTCAACGCTAATAGCTTAAACTATAACATGTTAAAAGAGTATCTCTATCTAAAAACGACATTAAAATTAATATCGGTTAAAACTGCAGAAGCGGTATAAAAGGTTTGAAAACGTTTTGTACTGTACTGTGTTTGGTTTCTGGAGAACAAAACTACCTCTACAGGCAGCTCCAGTTGCATTACCATATTTAGTTAAATTTACATAGTCAATTAAATAATCCATGATAACATTTAAATACGAGTAGTAAAAGGTAGTAACGGAAACGTGTATCAACTGTCATCCAGCGAACATTTTATTGTTAAATCACAACCCCCATCCTTATTCATACGAGAACCTTTATTCACATTATGAAAAGCATAATTTTTCCACGAAATGACTAATGATTTTCTTTGCAGTTTCACTGATTACATCTTTGGATTCCTATTGCACACCTGCGTTGCTAGATCTGTTTCATCAGCTAAACATACCAAACCCGAAATTTGAAAAGGTTTCTGTGCCTATGCCCGTATTTAAACTAACACTGAAATATGATACACTGATGTAACTTGGAATTACATGTACACATATACACACATCATCGGGAACATGTATTACATTTTTTTACCAAGTCATTCAGGGTATCTCCTGATTAACACGTGTTGTGGCCGGGCGATACAACTGCTGTGTCTATGTTAACAGGTGTGATCGCGCCCGGTCCACTGTTTTAACATCCGTTAAAAGCAGTAAGCCAACGGTTTCAGGGAAATATCCTGGCAGGTCTAAATTATTTATTCTTTAAAGGTGTTTGGGCCTCTTTTAGTAAGTAGGGACATGTATGTAACCCTACCCCTTTATCTGTGACAGTCCTGATGTCTCTGGCCTAAATATGGCAGTCTTTAGTAGCAATTTACCAAAGCGTCCTTACTTTTGACACAGGCATCCCGCAGATTCTTAAACTGGAGAGCCATACGAACTTTTTTATACCAATTAGGCAAAAAAAAAAAAAAAACTAAAGGCATGGTTCTCAGGCACCGCCCGCATCAATTTTAACCCCCCGATTTCTGAAAAAAATAGTGCCTGAGAACCATACCTTTTTTTATTTTGGCCTTACCCTTAATGTATATTTTGGTGCCACGATCTCCCTTAATAAGTCCCTTTTCAAAGGTTCCTATAAAACACAAGGCACAACAAAGTTTAATATGTTTCTTTATTGTTCCAACTGCATAGACATTTTGTCTGTAATAGACTATTTTACATGTACCGGCAACATTGCCACTCTGTTGATAATAAACCCTTGACCAAAAAAGTTTAAAAGAAAACAGCCTCTATATGGTTAACAAATTAATGAAGGACGGGAACATGAGGAGAGAGGCGACATTGAACGTGGATGCGGAAGAAAATTATCGAGCAGGCTTGACCGTTTTCAAAGTCAGATAAGCTAAAAATAAGAAATAACTCATGAATGGATACATGGGTCTCACGCTCGGTGTTTTTTTTTTTGGTCTCGCACACGAACACATTAGCAACAGTGTGACGGTGGGCAGTCAACAAAGGATAGCGCTTGCAATCCAAATCCCCTTAAAGCTCAGGGGGATTACGGAGGGGTTGCAAACACACTATAACTTGCAAAACTTGTAAATATTAAATATTAAATATAAATTATAAATATGTTTTCTAGAAACTCCAAACATATTCAGTAATTTTAAATCACCTTAAATTGCATTGTTAATTTCGTTTATGAAGCATGTAGCCTTTACATATTGGTGAGTCCCCAGCCGCCGACATCCCCCCCCCCCCCCCCAACAAATCCAGGACCCGGCACTGACCGAGGTTATCGGGTTCAAACCAAGCAGTGTGTGCCCAGTGAACACGGCGGAAAATTTGGTGAAGTCGAATATATTACGGGGGGGGGGGGGGGAGCTCCTCTTGACAAAAGACTATTTTTTTCTCGTGGATTTCCAGAGACAGTTCGAAAATAAAAATGATAACTTGAACAAACTTATTAAAAACGATATGATTATCCGCTGAAATACTTAGCATTCTATTCTGTTTTTCCTTGTGCTCCTGAGCCTTCCACCCCCTGGTAGCCCACTAAGGTGTCACCCAAATCTTCCTGAAAACTGCGTCATTCGTCAATAGTTCGTTCGGAGGAGACAACGTAGGTATGTGATTCTTGATTTTTAAGGGTTTTCTCGCCGGTTTAATGACGTTTTACGGAATTTATACACAAGGTGATGGTCAAATGTGATTGCATGTGTATAACTGAATATTTTAATACCAAAAGGTCGCTCCTGTATCATGAGGCTGTACCCCATTTTGTTCTGTTTTGAAAGTTCAAAAAAGTTTTAACTCTTTTTAGCACTGAGCAGACTTGATCTTGCGTCATAATTTTACCTCGTCAGCAGTGTACCGGTTGGTCAAGTACCCTATATATCTTCACTATAGATGATAGACGTGCCGTCTTGTAATATAATTGATAAAAGTCCAAATGTTGAGATTCAGTTACAAAACTTTTGACGTTCTGGTCCGGATGTAACTACAGGCCTGTAACGCGAAAAATGTTATTTGTTCTTTTCTTGTTTGCGTTACAGCTCCTAAGGTGGAGAGTTTACCCTCTAAAGCTTGGTCAGATCTGACTAAAGTGGTTCAGACCACGATATTCGGCGTTCTTCGGGACGGGGAGGACGTGCAACAACCCTACATATTACTTATATTACAGTTAATTTATTTGAGAGATAAATTGTAACTTAAATGTTCAGTACAATGCATGAAAATATTGGCACTTTCAAGAAAAAAACAGACAGCCTGACAAGGCATGCTGGTATGAGGGGACCACCATATTTGGATGTTTTTAGGTAATTTGCTTAGTAAACCAGACAGGTGGTGGCACCTATCTTCCAGTTTCTGTAGAATGAATAAATGCTCTGTTCTCAGGAGTGGTGCGCCGTATTGGCTTGAAATAGTGCATGTCCTTATATTTTGGACTCCATCTGTCTCCAGAACTTTATCAAAAAGCAAACCAATGATCATGGTAATAATATACATCTTATGTTCACAAACTGCTAACATGCTTCAATTTATTATTGGGAAATGCATGATTTGGTCACAAAATATAATTTGCAACAATTTATCATTCATCGGTACAAACCAATCATGTCAACCAGTCATGGCCTATATAATATAACCTTTTCCTCTTAGACTTAATTAGCTCAGCTGACTTAAAGACATCTGACCTGTAGAGATCACTCTTTGTCCATTGTCTGTCTGTCCATCTGTCTGTTCGTTAACCAAACACAAATGATAACCGCTGGATCAAAAATCTTCAAACTTGAAATCCAGGGAGGACCATAAAAATTCTCCTTGAAAACCTGGAATGAGGGCATGGTGACCTATATATTTCGTGACCTACAGGCCAAAAACATGATTTTGCGCACCAAGACAGTCAGGGCACAAATTGTATCCATTTGGCCTAGAATCCTCTTGACATTTAGTAAGGTAAATGGCCTTAGAAACCTAAAATTAGGTCACCATATAGTGCGACCTATAGGGAAAGATGTCATATAAGCACCCACACAGTGAGAAGGTGCACAATTGTATCCATTAGTCCTGGAAACTTCTAACATGAAGGTCCTTGGAAACCTGAAAGTAGGTCATGGTGACCTTTATTCTGTGACCTATGGGCTGAAAGATGTATTTTAAGCACCCAGACAGACAGGTCACACATTGAATTCAATCATTAGGCCTGGAATCTCCTATCTTAATATTCATGGAGGTCCTAGGCAAATATCTTGGGAAACCTAAAATTAGGTTACTAAAACCTATATTTTGCACCTATAAACCGAGAACATTATTTTGAGCACCGTGACAGTCAGATGGGGCACAAATTAGAATAATTACAAAATTGATACTGAAGCTCCAGTATCTAAATAACCCATGTAATGCATTGATTGCCATGAATATTGATCATGGAGTGTTCCATTAGTTCCTGTAGACTATTGACCTGTGCCATTTTAATTTTTACGCATTTTTCTCGATTTTTGAGTCTCTTGAATAAAGTGTCATCTGTTTTCAGGGCAAAAATCAACACTGTTTGACCTGTAATCTTCTTACTTCACATCCTGGGATGTCCATTAAAAATCTCCTTGGAAACATGAAATAAGGTCTCTTTTATCAATATCCTCTTATGCCTTGTGGGCTTGAAAGTACCCCCAGAAAAAAATTGGTACAAAGGCCCAAGTATAACTAATGCATTGATTTCTATGATTCTTTGCAATCAAAGGCGAAAACTCGGGACATAAATTTGCTTATGTTCTCTGTTTTTTTTATAACCATCGGACCTAGAATCTTCTTACTTCACTAGCAGGGAGGTCCATGAAGTCTCGTATTAACCTAAAATAAGGCCAGAACATAATGCACCTTGTGAAAAAACAGGAAATTTATTCTCTCACTTACCATAAGAATTGTGGATGCTTGACTTTTTTTTCAGAGATATAACTTTATTAAATCAAGATTTTAACATTTACCAAAAATTAATCTGATTATTTCAAGTTTTATAAGTTATTCTCATGAATATAAAACCAGTCTCTTAAATTTTGCCAAACTTTGGCTATGGCACATTCTTCCTTATATATTAAGCACTGTTGATAAAATTTATATCATGCACACTTACAGATATCAGCTTTTTCATGTGTTGAACATTGTTGATGTACCTTTAACCTGTGTAAAGGAACTTTCCCCTCCCCTTCCAGACAGAGAAAACTAGAAAATTCCATGTTCACATTTCCCTTGGCCCTTCTGCCAGTGAGCTATGGGCTTTTTGAGTCTCTGCTCAAGACAATAGGGCCTTTCCTCTCTCCATGGCACACCTTGATTCTTACACAATTTAGATGATCATCACTAACATGACATTTATTTTCTGTACATCTTAAACCTGTGGAAAACCTTTCCTGTCTAAAGGGTAACTCTCCCCTCGCTTTCAAAGACACAGAAATCCTGTAAAATAGTCATAATTTCATATGACTAGAATTCCATGTTCACATTTCCCTTGGCCCTCCTTCTTTAACCCAGTGAGCTATGGGCTTTTAGGGCCTCTGCTCAAGTCTATAGGGCCTTTCCTCTCTCCATGGCACACCCGGATTCTTACACAATTTAGATGATCATCACTGACATGACCATTTATTTTCTGTACATAATTAATGAAGACCTTTTGTGTTTGTAAACAGTGTCTTGCTGTACTGGTACCTTACCAGAAGCTGAAGCCAGGTCTACTGTGTAGTGGTAAAGAAGATCAAGTCGTTCCTCAACCACAGAGGTCAGTTCGAGCTGTAAATTTTTCACAGAATGAGCATTTATATGCCGATTTGATCAATTTATCAAAAATTGTAGATTATTATTCAAGGTTTCAAGCACCATGTCAAGTATTGTGTACATGAGGCCAGTGGTATGCAGTATGCTTTGTTTAAGGCTCCTTGAATTCAGCTGAGCCTTATGACCCATGGGCCACTTGTTTTTTGCTCTGATGACTGTGATGACTGGGATGTCCTTTAAAAATCTTCTTGGAAACATGAAATAAGGTCTCTTTTATCAATATCCTCTTAAGCCTTATGGGCTTGAAAGTACCCCCAGAAAAAATTGATACAAAGGCCCAAGTATAACTAATGCATTGATTTCCATGATTCTTTGCATGCATATTCTTCATTTGTTTATGCAAACTGGTGATGCCAACTGTATAAATGTATAAATCAGTGGAATAATAGTAACTATATCGTGGCTGAGATAACTGTTGAAGGGCTGCAAATTTTCCTCCACATTTTGAAAGTCATTGTTACTACCAAAAATGTTTTTCTGAGTTCGAAATCTGGTGAGCTTGACCTTTCCCTTGAGGTCAAATCTGCCAAAATGTTACATTTTCATAAGCTCCATCACTGTTGTAGTATTTCCAATATTTGCTTGAAATTTGGTAACTTTGATAAGGATCTTCAAGGTCAAATCAGCCGAATTTTAGTAAGTATTGTGAACGCGAAAATTTTCCTCTAAATTTGAAACACTTATTGTTCCTACCAAAATCATGGATGTGTTCCAAATTCTGTGACATTTATCCCTGAGGTCAGATATATGCATTTCCAGGCTTATTGTGATCCCCATAACATTGGAGGCACTGATTATATTTTTTGTTCAAATTCAGTTCACCAGTTCTTTCTGCCAAAATGTAATCAGAGTTTGAAAAGTGGTGACCTTGACCTTCAAGGTCTAATCTGCTGAAATCCAGATTCATTGTTTTAAGATAATGAAAATTTTATCCCTTATGTTTTGGGATGGCCAATAGGGGAAACATAATTGTATTGCACAGCAAAAACAAAGCCATTCTAGTTTCATTTTTTTTATGTTTATATTTGAGAACTAAAAATGAAGCTGTTGTCCATTAGCAGGGCACAAATCATGAGTGTTTGACCTAGAATCTTCTTACTTGAGATCCTTAGAGTTCCACGAAAAATACCCTTGGAAACTGAAAATTAGGTCATAATTATCTATATTTTGCAAATAAGGGGAGAAAGCATGATATTTAAGGAAACAGTGAGTCAGATGGGGCACAATTTGTATCCGTTTAGCCTAAAATCCTCATACATGACTTTCAGGGAGGTCCCTAAATATCTCCTAGAAACCCAGAAATATAACTCTTATCCTTTTTTTGCAAACTGTGAAAGAATTTGATTTTGACACTAAAATAGTCAGGAAGGCACAAATGGCAGCAGCTGCATGTAGAGTAAGGTCACTGTAATCTATATCTAAGGGCTATTGGTGAAATGCATGATTTTGAGCACTCTGGGAGTCTTTTCAAACTTCAGCTGAGCACTGTTACCAAATTATTATGTTTATACCTGAGAACTAAAAGTGAAGCTGTTGTCCATAAGCAGGACACAAATCATGAGTGTTGGACCTAGAATCTTCTAACTTGAGATCCTCAGAGTTCCATGAAAAATACCCTTGGAAACTGGAAATTAGGTCATAATTATCTATATTTTGCAAATAAGGGGAGAAAACATGATTTTTGAGCAAACAGATGGGGCACAATTTGTATCCATTTAGCCTTAAATCCTCATACGTACATGACTTCCAGGGAGGTCCCTAAAAATGTCCTTCAGCTGAGCACCATTACCCATGGGTCCCTCATTCATATGATGAATGACCACATTTAGTTTCACTAATACCAACAGGTGTCACTAGCAGTGGACATAGTACTTCAATGTTTTGCAGTATCTGCGAGGTGTTGCCATCTTTTGAGCATAGTTAAAACTATTTTTTCTTCCTGACCACATCATCTAGGACTTTAAAGGCGAAAGCTCGGGACATAAATTTGCTTATTTTCTTTGTTTTTTTTTTATAACCATTGGACCTAGAATCTTCTTACTTCACTAGCAGGGAGGTCCATGAAGTCTCGTATTAACCTTAAATAAGGCCAGAACATAATGCACCTTGTGAAAAAACAGGAAATTTATTCTCTCACTTACCATAAGAATTTTAGATGCTTGACTTTTTTCAGAGATATAACTTTATTAAATCAAGATTTTAACATTAACCAAAAATTACTCTGATTATTTCAAGTTTTATAAGTTATTCTCATGGATATAAAACCAGTATCTTAAATTTTGACCAACTTTGGCTATGGGAAGACAATAGGGCCTTTCCTCTCTCCATGGCACACCTTGATTCTTACACAATTTAGATTGTCATCACTAACATGACCATTTTTTGTGACATCTTAAACCTGTGGAAAACCTTTCCTGTCTAAAGGGTAACTCTCCCCTCGCTTTCAAAGACATAAATCCTGTAAAATAGTCATAATTTCATATGACTAGAATTCCATGTTCACATTTCCCTTGGCCCTCCTTCTTTAACCCGGTGAGCTATGGGCTTTTAGGGTCTCTGCTCAAGTCTATAGGGCCTTTCTCCATGGCACACCTGGATTCTTACACAATTAAGATGATCATCACTGACATGACCATTTATTTTCTGTACATAATTAATGAAGACCTTTTGTGTTTGTAAACAGTGTCTTGCTGTACTGGTACCGTACCAGAAGCTGAAGCCAGGTCTACTGTGTAGAGTGGTAAAGCAGATCAAGTCGTTCTTCAACCACAGAGGTCAGTACATGAGCTGTAAATTTTTCACAGAATGAGCATTTATATGCCGATTTGATCAATTTATCAAAAATTGTAGATTTTTATTCAAGGTTTCAAGCACCATGTCAAATATTGTGTACATGAGGCCAGTGGTATGCAGTATGCTTGGTTTAGGGCTCCTTGAATTCAGCTGAGAGTTATGACCCATGGGCCACTTGTTTTTTGCTCTGATGACTGGGATGTCCATTAAAAATCTCCCTGGAAACATGAAATAAGGTCTCTTTTATCAATATCCTCTTAAGCCTTATGGGCTTGAAAGTACCCCCAGAAAAAAATTGATACAAAGGCCCAAGTATAAATAATGCATTGATTTCCATGATTCTTTGCATGCATATTCTTCATTAGTTTATGCAAACTGGTGATGCCACCTGTATAAATGTATAAATCAGTGGAATAATAGTAACTATATCGTGGCTGAGATAACTGTTGAAGGGCTGCAAATTTTCCTCCACATTTTGAAAGTCATTGTTACTACCAATATTTTTTTTCTGAGTTCGAAATCTGGTGACCTTGACCTTTCCCTTGAGGTCAAATCTGCCAAAATGTTACATTTTCATAAGCCCCATAACTTTTGTAGTATTTCCAATATTTTCTTGAAATTTGGTAACTTTGATAAGGATCTTCAAGGTCAAATCAACCAAATTTTAGTTGTCTTGTCAACACAATAATTTTCCTCTAAATTTGAAACACTCATTGTTCCTACCAAAATCATGGATGTGTTCAAAATTCTGTGACGTTTATTGTTGAGGTCAGATATATGCATTTCCAGGCTTATTGTGATCCCCATAACATTGGAGGCACTGATTATATTTTTTGTTCAAATTCAGTTCACCAGTTCTTTCTGCCAAAATGTAATCAGAGTTTGGAAAGTGGTGACCTTGACCTTCAAGGTCTAATCTGCTGAAATCTAGATTCATTGTTTTAAGATAATGAAAATTTTATCCCTTATGTTTTGGGATGGCCAATAGGGGAAACATAATTGTATTGCACAGCAAACACAAAGCCATTCTAGTTTCAATTTTTTATGTTTATATTTGAGAACTAAAAATGAAGCTGTTGTCCATTAGCAGGGCACAAATCATGAGTGTTTGACCTAGAATCTTCTAACTTGAGATCCTTAGAGTTCCACAAAAAATACCCTTGGAAACTGGAAATTAGGTCATAATTATCTATATTTTGCAAATAAGTGGAGCAACATGATTTTTAAGGAAACCGTGAGTCAGATGGGGCACAATTTGTATCCGTTTAGCCTAAAATCCTCATACTTGAATTTCAGGGAGGTCCCTAAAAATCTCCTAGAAACCCAGAAATATAACTCTGATCCTTTTTCTGCAAACTGTGAAAGAATTTGATTTTGACACTAAAATAGTCAGGAAGGCACAAATGGTAGCAGCTGAATGTAGAGTAAGGTCAGTGTAATCTATATCTAAGGGCTATTGGTGAAATGCATGATTTTGAGCGCACTGGGAGTCTTTTCAAACTTCAGCTGAGCACTGCTACCAAATTATTGTGTTATACCTGAGAACTAAAAGTGAAGCTGTTGTCCATAAGCAGGACACAAATCATGAGTGTTGGACCTAGAATATTCTAACTTGAGATCCTTAGAGTTTCATGAAAAATACCCTTGGAAACTGGAAATTAGGTCATAATTATCTATATTTTGCAAATAAGGGGAGAAAACATGATTTTTGAGCAAACAGATGGGGCACAATTTGTATCCATTTAGCCTAAAATCCTCATAAGTACATGACTTCCAGGGAGGTCCCTAAAAATGTCCTTCAGCTGAGCACCATTACCCATGGGTACCTCATTCATATGATGAATGACCACATTTAGTTTCACTAATACCAACAGGTGTCGCTAGCAGTGGACATAGTACTTCAATGTTTTGCAGTATCTGCCAGGTGCTGCCATCTTTTGAGCATAGTTAAAACTATTTTTACTTCCTGACCACATCATCTAGGACTTTAAAGGCGAAAGCTCGGGACATAAATTTGCTTATTTTCTTTGTTTTTTTTTTTTATAACCATTGGACCTAGAATCTTCTTACTTCACTAGCAGGGAGGTCCATGAAGTCTCGTATTAACCTTAAATAAGGCCAGAACATAATGCACCTTGTGAAAAAACAGGAAATTTATTCTCTCACTTACCATAAGAATTTTAGATGCTCGACTTTTTTCAGAGATATAACTTTATTAAATCAAGATTTTAACATTAACCAAAAATTAATCTGATTATTTCAAGTTTTATAAGTTATTCTCATGAATATAAAACCAGTATCTTAAATTTTGACCAACTTTGGCTATGGGAAGACAATAGGGCCTTTCCTCTCTCCATGGCACACCTTGATTCTTACACAATTTAGATTGTCATCACTAACATGACCCTTTTTTGTGACATCTTAAACCTGTGGAAAACCTTTCCTGTCTAAAGGGTAACTCTCCCCTTGCTTTCAAAGACATAAATCCTGTAAAATAGTCATAATTTCATATGACTAGAATTCCATGTTCACATTTCCCTTGGCCCTCCTTCTTTAACCCTGTGAACTATGGGCTTTTAGGGTCTCTGCTCAAGTCTATAGGGCCTTTCTCCATGGCACACCTGGACTCTTACACAATTTAGATGATCATCACTGACATGACCATTTATTTTCTGTACATAATTAATGAAGACCTTTTGTGTTTGTAAACAGTGTCTTGCTGTACTGGTACCTTACCAGAAGCTGAAGCCAGGTCTACTGTGTAGAGTGGTAAAGCAGATAAAGTCGTTCTTCAACCACAGAGGTCAGTACATGAGCTGTAAATTTTTCACAGAATGAGCATTTATATGCCGATTTGATCAATTTATCAAAAATTGTAGATTTTTATTCAAGGTTTCAAGCACCATGTCAAGTATTGTGTACATGAGGCCAGTGGTATGCAGTATGCTTGGTTTAGGGCTCCTTGAATTCAGCTGAGCGTTATGACCCATGGGCCACTTGTTTTTTGCTCTGATGACTGGGACTTCCATTAAAAATCTCCCTGGAAACATGAAATAAGGTCTCTTTTATCAATATCCTCTTAAGCCTTATGGGCTTGAAAGTACCCCCAGAAAAAAATTGATACAAAGGCCCAAGTATAAATAATGCATTGATTTCCATGATTCTTTGCATGCATATTCTTCATTAGTTTATGCAAACTGGTGATGCCACCTGTATAAATGTATAAATCAGTGGAATAATAGTAACTATATTGTGGCTGAGATAACTGTTGAAGGGCTGCAAATTTTCCTCCACATTTTGAAAGTCATTGTTACTACCAAAATTTTTTTTCTGAGTTCGAAATCTGGTGAGCTTGACCTTTCCCTTGAGGTCAAATCTGCCAAAATGTTACATTTTCATAAGCCCTATAACTTTTGTAGTATTTCCAATATTTTCTTGAAATTTGGTAACTTTGATAAGGATCTTCAAGGTCAAATCAACCGAATTTTAGTTAGTTTTGTCAACACAATAATTTTCCTCTAAATTTGAAACACTCATTGTTCCTACCAAAATCATGGATGTGTTCAAAATTCTGTGACGTTTATCGTTGAGGTCAGATATATGCATTTCCAGGCTTATTGTGATCCCCATAACATTGGAGGCACTGATTATATTTTTTGTTCAAATTCAGTTCACCAGTTCTTTCTGCCAAAATGTAATCAGAGTTTGGAAAGTAGTGACCCTGACCTTCAAGGTCTTATCTGCTGAAATCTAGATTCATTGTTTTAAGATAATGAAAATTTTATCCCTTATGTTTTGGGATGGCCAATAGGGGAAACATAATTGTATTGCACAGCAAACACAAAGCCATTCTAGTTTCAATTTTTTATGTTTATATTTGAGAACTAAAAATGAAGCTGTTGTCCATTAGCAGGGCACAAATCATGAGTGTTTGACCTAGAATCTTCTAACTTGAGATCCTTAGAGTTCCACGAAAAATACCCTTGGAAACTGGAAATTAGGTCATAATTATCTATATTTTGCAAATAAGGGGAGAAAACATGATATTTAAGGAAACAGTGAGTCAGATGGGGCACAATTTGTATCCGTTTAGCCTAAAATCCTCATACATGACTTTCAGGGAGGTCCCTAAATATCTCCTAGAAACCCAGAAATATAACTCTTATCCTTTTTTTGCAAACTGTGAAAGAATTTGATTTTGACACTAAAATAGTCAGGAAGGCACAAATGGCAGCAGCTGCATGTAGAGTAAGGTCACTGTAATCTATATCTAAGGGCTATTGGTGAAATGCATGATTTTGAGCACTCTGGGAGTCTTTTCAAACTTCAGCTGAGCACTGTTACCAAATTATTGTGTTTATACCTGAGAACTAAAAGTGAAGCTGTTGTCCATAAGCAGGACACAAATCATGAGTGTTGGACCTAGAATCTTCTAACTTGAGATCCTTAGAGTTCCATGAAAAATACCCTTGGAAACTGGAAATTAGGTCATAATTATCTATATTTTGCAAATAAGGGGAGAAAACATGATTTTTGAGCAAACAGATGGGGCACAATTTGTATCCATTTAGCCTAAAATCCTCATACGTACATGACTTCCAGGGAGGTCCCTAAAAATGTCCTTCAGCTGAGCACCATTACCCATGGGTACCTCATTCATATGATGAATGACCACATTTAGTTTCACTAATACCAACAGGTGTCGCTAGCAGTGGACATAGTACTTCAATGTTTTGCAGTATCTGCCAGGTGCTGCCATCTTTTGAGCATAGTTAAAACTATTTTTACTTCCTGATCACATCATCTAGGACTTTAAAGGCGAAAGCTCGGGACATAAATTTGCTTATTTTCTCTGTTTTTAGCTCAGCTGACTTTCAGTCAAGCTGAGCTATAGCGATCACTCTTTGTCCGTCGTCCGTCTGTCTGTCCGTCTGTCTGTCGGTCCGTCTGTCCGTTAACCTGGCACAAATTGTAACCGCTGGACTTAGGATCTTGTAACTTTACATTCTGAGAGGTCAATGAAAAATCTCCTTGGAAACCAGAAATTAGGTCTCTGTTACCCATATCCTTCGAGCTATGGGGACCCAAAGTACCCCTCAGAAAAGTCAAAAATTTGATACAAAAACTTCAATTTCTCATTAACTACTTGACTGATGGTCATGATATTTGGCATACATATTGATCATGAGATGTTCCATCAGTTCCTGAGGACTGGTGGCGCCACCTGTATTTTTCGATTTTTTACGAATTTTTTTCTCTATTTTTGATCCGTTTAAAAATGTTAACATCTGTTAACAAGGCACAAATCGTAACGACTGGACCTAGAATCTTCATTATCGACACACTGAGAGACCTATGAAAAGTCTCCATGGAAACCAGAAATTAGGTCTCTGTTACCCATATCCTTCCAGCTATGGGGCCCCAAAGTACCCCCCAGAAAAGTAAAAAATTTCATGCAAAAACTTCAATATCTCATTTAATCCTTGACTGATGGTCATGATTTTTGGCATACATATTGATCATGAGATGTTCCATCACTTCCTGCAGACTGGTGGCGCCACCTATATTGTTCAATTTTTTACTAATTTTTTTCTCTATTTTTGAGACCTTTCAAAATGTGAACATCTGTTAACAAGGCACAAATCGTAAAGACTGGACCTAGAATCTTAATTCTTGACACACTGAGAGGTCCATGAAAAATATCCTTGGAAACCAGAAACTAAGTCTCTGTTAACCATATCCTTCGAGCTATGGGGACCCAAAGTACCCCCCAGAAAAGTCCAAAATTTCATACAAAAACTTCAATATCTCAATAACTACATCACTGATGGTCATGATTTTTGGCATACATATTGATTATGAGATGTTCCATCAGTTCCTGCAGACTGGTGGCGCCACCTGTATTGTTCAATTTTTCACGATTTTTTTCCTCTATTTTTGAGACCTTTAAGGATGCTGTCATCTGTTAACGTGGCACAAATCGTAAAGACTAGACCTAGAATCTTCATTCTTGACACACTGAGAGACCTATGAAAAGTCTCCATGGAAACCAGAAATTAGGTCTCTGTTACCCATATTCTTTGAGCTATGGGGCCCCAAAGTACCCCCAAGAAAAGTCCAAAATTTCATACAAAAACTTTAATATCTCATTAACTTCTTGACTGATGGTCATGATTTGTGGCATAACTATTGATCATGGGATGTGTCATCACTTCCTGCAGACTGGTGGCGCCACCTGTATGGTTGGATTTTTTTATGAATTTTTTTCTCTATTTTTGAGACCTTTCAAAATGTGAACATCTGTTAACAAGGCAAAAATTGTAAAGACTGGACCTAGAATCTTAATTCTTGACACACTGAAAGGTCCATGAAAAATCTCCTTGGAAACCAGAAATAGGGGTCTCTGTTACCCATATCCTTCAAGCTATGGGGCCCCAAAGTACCCCCCCATAGTAGTCCAAAATTTCATACAAAAACTTCAATATCTCAATAACTACATCACTGATGGTCATGATTTTCGGCATTCATATTGATCATGAGATGTTCCATCAGTTCCTGCAGACTGGTGGCGCCACCTATATTGTTTGATTTTTTTTACAATTTCTTCCTCTATTTTTGAGACCTTTAAGGATGCTGTCATCTATTAACGTTGCATAAATCGTAACGACTGCACCTAGAATCTTCATTCGTGACACACTGAGAGACCTATGAAAAGTCTCCATGGAAACCAGAAATTAGGTCTCTGTTACCCATATTCTTTGAGCTATGGGGCCCCAAAGTACCCCCAAGAAAAGTAAAAAAATTCATACAAAAACTTCAATATCTCATTAACTTCTTGACTGATGGTCATGATTTGTGGCATAACTATTGATCATGAGATGTGTCATCACTTCCTGCAGACTGGTGGCGCCACCTGTATGGTTGGATTTTTTTATGAATTTTTTTCTCTATTTTTGAGACCTTTCAAAATGTGAACATCTGTTAACAAGGCAAAAATCGTAAAGACTGGACCTAGAATCTTAATTCTTGACACACTGAAAGGTCCATGAAAAATCTCCTTGGAAACCAGAAATAGGGGTCTCTGTTACCCATATCCTTCGAGCTATGGGGCCCCAAAGTACCCCCCCCAGAGTAGTCCAAAATTTCATACAAAAACTTCAATATCTCAATAACTACATCACTGATGGTCATGATTTTTGGCATACATATTGATCATGAGATGTTCCATCAGTTCCTGCAGACTGGTGGCGCCACCTATATTGTTTGATTTTTTTACGATTTCTTCCTCTATTTTTGAGACCTTTAAGGTTGCTGTCATCTGTTAGCGTGGCACAAATCGTAAAGACTGGACCTAGAATTTTCATTCTCGATACACTGAGAGACCTATGAAAAGTCTCCATGGAAACCAGAAATTAGGTCTCTGTTACCCATATCCTTCGAGCTATGGGGCCCCAAAGTACCCCCCAGAGTAGTCAAAAATTTCATACAAAATCTTCAATATCTCAATAACTACAACACTGATGGGCATGATTTTCGGCATACATATTGATCATGAGCTGTTCCATCAGTTTCTGCAGACTGGGTGCGCCACCTCTATTTTTTTCAAATTTTTACGAATTTTTTTTCTCTTTTTTGAGACCTTTAAAGATGTGGTTATCTGTCAACAGGGTACAAATTGCAACAACTGGACCTAGAAACTTCATTCTTGTCATGCAAGGAGGCCCATGAAGAGTGCCTGTGGAAACTTGAAATTAGGTCTCTGTTACCCATATCCTTCAAGCTATAGGACTCTGAAGTATTCCTCAGAATAATGGACAATTTGATACAAAAGCTGAAGTATCTGAACAACTTATGCGGAGATCACCATGATTCTTTGCATGGATATTGACCATTAAGTGTTTTTATTAGTTTCTGCAGATTGGTGGAGCCACCTGTATTTTTGTATCCTCCAAAACGAAGTTTTGCAGATACTATGTTTTTGACCGGGTTCCTCCGCAGCTGCCACGTTTGTTTCCAGAGAGCTCCTCTGAGAAAAATGGACCGATTTTTCCTAAACTTACACCAATTATCAAGTCACATGTGAACTAGTGCCTAACCAATTTGTGTTGACCTCTGACCTTTCCCCTCTATCCAGCGTCCATTTGTGCATCTGTTTCCACACATAAACCCTCATATCTCGGGAACCGATTGACCAATCAGGAAATAAAAATTTATACAAATGTAGCCCTTGGATTGCTTTATAACATACACAAAAATGGTGGCGCCACATGTAACCATGTTTGCACAGTGTCCATCTGTTTGTCTGCCTTGGGTTAAAATAACTCATATCTCTGCAGTGAATTGACTAATTCACCTGAAATTCGGCATGCATATACATCCAGGATAGCTTTTTGATTTTATGACAGATGGCACCACCTACATTCACGTTCAAGCTGATCACATCCAAGCTCATATCTCAGGAACCGTTTGACCCATTGGGCCAAAATTTTGCATGTGTATAGATATCACATAGCTCTTTATCATACGCAAAACTGTTTTTGCACAGCGTCTGTCTGTTTTCTACCGTGGGATAATGTCACTCATCTCGGCAGTGGTTTGACATATCTGCCTAAAATTTTGCAGTTTTATACATCCCGGATAGCTTTCTTGATTTTATGACAGGTGGCGCCACCTACTTTCAAGTTTACGCTGCAGACATCCAAGCTCATATCTCGGGAACCGTTTGAACGATTGGGCCAAAATTTTGCATGTGTATAGATCTCACATAGGTCTTTATCATACACAAAACTGGAGGGGCCACCTGCAACCATTTTTGCACAGCGTCTGTCTGTTTGTCTGCCGTTGGCTAAAATCACTCATATACATGTAGTGGTTTGACTTTTCTGCCTAAAATTTTGCATATGTATACAACTTGGACAGCTTTCTGGATTTGTGGTAGGTGGCACAACCTACATACACATTTGGGCTGCAGACATCCATGCTAATATGCAACATACCTCACTCTATTTCCCCTTGCCACTCAATCCATGCCTCACTTCAACCGTTCCACTCTGATTTTGGAGGATACACGTGGTCACTTGTCGGCTACTCGTATTCTAGTTTTTAAAGTTTACACATTTTTTCTCTATTTTTGAGATCT
The DNA here is from genome assembly GCA_026874595.1 of Sipunculus nudus. Classification (NCBI taxonomy): domain Eukaryota; kingdom Metazoa; phylum Annelida; class Sipuncula; order Golfingiida; family Sipunculidae; genus Sipunculus; species Sipunculus nudus. The sequence continues at coordinate 11,183,398 of CM049320.1, read as the reverse complement.
ATAAATAAAGACTAAATCTTGGCCTGTTGGTTAATCTGTTTGATGCTTCAGTTGAATGGGTATATACTACCATTCTGATGATAAAATTTCCTTTAGCGAATCTCTTCCCTGTCAGCTGAGCGACATGACCCATTGGTCACTTGTTTTTATAACCATTGGACCTAGAATCTTCTTACTTCACTAGCAGGGAGGTCCATGAAGTCTTGTATTAACCTTAAATAAGGCCAGAACATAATGCACCTTGTGAAAAAACAGGAAATTTATTCTCTCACTTACTATAAGAATTTTAGATGCTTGACTTTTTTCAGAGATATAACTTTATTAAATCAAGATTTTAACATTAACCAAAAATTAATCTGATTATTTCAAGTTTTATAAGTTATTCTCATGAATATAAAACCAGTATCTTAAATTTTGACCAACTTTGGCTATGGGAAGACAATAGGGCCTTTCCTCTCTCCATGGCACACCTTTATTCTTGCACAATTTAGATTGTCATCACTAACATGACCCTTTTTTGTGACATCTTAAACCTGTGGAAAACCTTTCCTGTCTAAGGGGTAACTCTCCCCTCGCTTTCAAAGACATAGATCCTGTAAAATAGTCTTAATTTCATATGACTAGAATTCCATGTTCACATTTCCCTTGGCCCTCCATCTTTAACCCGGTGAGCTATGGGCTTTTAGGGTCTCTGCTCAAGTCTATAGGGCCTTTCCTCTCTCCATGGCACACCTGGATTGTTACACAATTTTAGATGATCATCACTGACATGACCATTTATTTTCTGTACATAATTAATGAAGACCTTTTGTGTTTGTAAACAGGGTCTTGCTGTACTGGTACCTTACCAGAAGCTGAAGCCAGGTCTACTGTGTAGAGTGGTAAAGCAGATCAAGTCGTTCTTCAACCACAGAGGTCAGTACATGAGCTGTAAATTTTTCACAGAATGAGCATTTATATGCCGATTTGATCAATTTATCAAAAATTGTAGATTTTTATTCAAGGTTTCAAGCACCATGTCAAGTATTGTGTACATGAGGCCAGTGGTATGCAGTATGCTTTGTTTAAGGCTCCTTGAATTCAGCTGAGCGTTATGACCCATGGGCCACTTGTTTTTTGCTCTGATGACTGAAAGTCATCTGAGCTATAATGATCACTCTTCATTTGGTGTCCGGCTGTCGGTTCCAGCATACTTGTGGGGCCACCTGTATATTTTTAGATCTATTGATCTTGGATACCTCCATCTTATATTCACAACTGGTGAATCGTTAATGTGTGGCATCAATCTGTACATTCGTTTTCGGTGAAAATTGCTCATATCTCCGGAGTGGTTCAAAGGTATACATATATTGATCTGAAATTTTGCATGTCTATCCAACTTGGAAAGTTTTGTTGTAAAACAGACAGGAGGTACCACCTACCTTCCCATTTCTGTAGAATAAATTAATGTCCTGTTCGCAGGAGTGATTTGCCCTATTGGCCTGAAATTGTGCAAATCCATATATCTTTGACTCCGCTGTTTTGTACTCAAGACTAGTAGCTCCATCCAAATTGTTTTTGTGTAGGGTCCATCTGTACATTTGCTTGACTGTAAATTGCTCGTTTCCCCCGAGTGGTTCAAGGTATTGGTCTGAAATTTTGCATGTCAATCCATCTTGTAAAGTTTTCTCATGAAGCAGACGGGTGGCGCTAGGTGTTTTTAGCTCAGCTGACTGATAGTCATCTGAGCTATAGCGATCACCCTTTGTCTGTCGTCTGTCCGGCCATCATGTCATCCGACCATCTGTTAACAGGGCACAAATTGTAACCGATAGACCTGGAATCTTCAAACTGGAAATCCTGAAAGGTCAATGAAAAATCTCCTTGGAAACCTGAAATAAGCTCTGTTACTTATATTCGCTGACCTATGGAGCTCATTAGTACCCTTCAGAATAATCAAAGATTTGATACAAAAGCTCATGAAATTAGATTTCTGTTTCGCATATTCTTTGAGCTTTGGGGCTCGTAAATACCAATCAGAATAATTAAAAAAATGATATAAAAGCTGCATTATCTGGACTAATAAATTTATCACCATGATTTTTTGCATGGATATTCATCACAGTGTTTTTCATTCATTCCTGCAAACTGGTGGCGCCACATGGATTATGTTGAATTTTTAAGCTTTTTTTTCAATTTTTGTGACCTTCAAAGAAGTGCTCTTCTATAAACAAGGCACAAATTGTAACTATTCTACCTTGAATCTTCTAACTTGACCCATAAAAAATCTCTTTGGTAACCTAAAAATTAAGTCTCGGTTACTCATACCCTCTGAACTATATTGCTCAGAAGTACCCCCAGAATAATTAAAAATTTGATACAAAAGCTGCACTATCTTGACAACCACTGCATTGATCGCCATAAATGATTCTTTGCATGAATATTCATTATGGAGTGGTCCATCAGTTGCTGCAAACTGGTGGGCCACCTTTATTTTTCTAATGTATATGAATTTTTTTCTCTATTTTTGATACCTTCGAAGAAGCTGTCATCTGTTAACAGGGCACAAATCGTAACTGCTAGACCTGGAATATTCTTACTTGACATCAAGGGAAGTCCATGAAAAGTCTTCCGGGAAACATGAAAAGTCTTTCCGAAACCCAGCATAGTTGTTCCTTCACCAATATTGTTGTGCCTAACAAAGACAGGTGCCACCACCAGCAATCCTTTCCGTGCAGTACCAAACTGGATGTGTTTTAGATAACAGCTCGTATCTCAGGAGTGGCTTCAATGTATTGTGCTGAAACTATGCTAGCCATAGATCTTGGATCTCTCCATCTCATATTTGTCTGGTGGCGCCACCTACAATACTTTTTGCGTAGTGTCCATCTGTGCATTTGCCATCTGTTCATCTTAGTGGTTTTTTGATGTATTGGGGTGAAATTTTGCATGTTCATTGATCCTAAACACCTACAATTCGTAAAAAATAACTAATAAAAAATCTCCTTGGAAACCTAAAATAGTTATTCATTACCCCTCTTCTCACGAGCTAGAGGGTACCCACAAGATTATTAAAAATTTGATAAAAGCTCCAGTATCTGAATAACTTGCACATTGATGGTCTTGATTCTTTGTATATATATTAATAATGGAGTGTTTCATCAGTTCCTGCAGACTGGTGACACTACCTGTTTTCTTTTTCAATTTTTTTTTGTATTAATGAGACCTTCATGTCCAATAGCCCACTGTAATAATTTTCTAGGGATTATTCACAAAATTCATGATTTTTTTGCACTGTGGCAGTCATTTATTGCTAATTGTTCAACGTTCATTGAATTCAGCTGAGCGTCATGGCCCATGGGCCACTAGTTATTTTGAAGAATTCATCATAAAGCAGTACCTTTATAATTTTTTTCAGAAATAGCATCATGACAGGAATTCTGCAGCTAGGTGCAACCATAACAAGTGAGTAGAAAGTAACTAACATTTGGTTTAGTATGCAAGTTCACTAACTAAGAGAAACATAAACTAATACAAATATCCATTAACATTTTGTTTAGTCACATACATCGTACAACATATATACATATGGTCTAAGACAGAAAATTGGGGAAATTCCTATGATTAGGTGTGGCACAAAATGCAGGTGTTTTGCGATTGTAAAAACTGTTGTAGACCCTTGCCATAGAATTTTGAACATGTTCAAAATTATATCAGCTTTGTAGCTAGGTTATGTCTGGCCAATCTTGTAGGTCTGTTGTACAATCCCTGATGACTGTGTCACCAGAAACCCACAACTTTCGTATGAATTTTAGGGCTCCTGTTAGCTTATGTGATAGTGCAGCGTAGTCGTCCAGCTTGTGCCATACGTTAACCTATGCTATCTCAAAAACCGTTAGATCTAGCAGCGGAAAATTTTATGCAAAAAATCAGTTATTTAAAATTCTCTATTGGAATTTGTTTATTTTTTTTGCTATCTGCATTTACTTAGATTTTATAGGTTATATCTTTTAAAACCTTTTAAAAATGGAACTATCATCAACAAAGTTTATGCAAATGTTGGTCAAATGATTCATATTTGAAGCAAGTATTGGTGGCCCCAACTGCATCAATCTTTTTGGCACAGGAGCCATTGGTCATAAGTACATTAACCAATAATTACTAAGGAACAGAAAATTTGGGAAATATTTTTCTTTTAAAAACAATCATCATAGGGACTTCATATGAATGTTGTAGGAAGATTGTACAATTAGACTAAGACAGCCCTGACCAATTTTTTCATGACTGTCAGTCTGTCATATATTTTATTTGTGAACCATTTCATGAAATAATCAAAGAAAACCTCTCCGAAACATACCACAGTTCCATCTTGTTGTAGCCCTGCTGAAATTGTATGACCTTCAAAAATGTAGATTGTGACTTAGGCTAAACAAAGCGTTCAAAAACTAATACATCTCGAATAACATTTGGTTTAGCATGCATATTGACTCACAAAGAGTAACATAAACTAATACATCACCAATGACATTTAGTTATATGCAGGTTGACTTAAATTAGTGATTGGCGGATGACTAGTTATGACCAGTAATCAGTCAGTTTGTGCATTATTATTGTATCCGCCAAAATAAAGTTTTGCGGATACAATGTTTTTGACCTTGTTCCGCAGGCGCAGTCACGTTCATTTCCGTAATAGAACTCTGACACCACTGGACAGATTTTTCCAAAACTTTACACCATTATCGGGTCACATGGGAACTAGTGCCAAAATATTTTGTGATGACATATCCTATCTCCAGTGCGTTCTTCTGTGGGTCTTAATGTGCGTTCACATTAACTCACGTATCTTCGGACTCATTTGACCAATCAAGCTAAAAAATTTGCAAAAATGTAGCTCATGGATAGCTTTATAACATACACAAAAAATGGTGGCGCCACCTGCAACCATTTTGGCACAGCGTCCATCTTTTCGTCTGCCTTGGGATAAAAACACTCATATCTCTGTAGTGGTTGGACTTGTCCTCCCGAATTTTTGCATGTGTATACATCCCGTATGCTTACTTGATTTTATGACAGGTGGCACCACATACATTCACGTTCAGGCTCTAGACATCCAGGCTTATATCTCAAGATTGGTTTGACATATCCTGTTGAAATTTTGCATGTTTATAGATCTCGTACAGCTCTTCATCACACGCCAATTGGTGGCACCACCTCCATTCGGTTTTTTTTTGCACAGCATCAATCTGTTTGTCTGCCGTTGGATAAAATCACTCCTATCTCAGCAGTGGTTTGACTTGTCAGCCTAAAGTTTTGCACGTATATACATCTTGGATAGCTTTCTGGATTTTGTAGCAGGTGGGGCCACCTACATTTGTTTATGCTGCAGACATCCATGCTTATATCTCAGGACTGGTTTGACCTACCGGTATCCCCCTGAAATTTTGGATGTGTATAGATCTCACATAGCTCTTTATCATACACAAAATTGGTGGCGTCACCTGCAACCATTTTTGCTCAGCGTCCTTCTGTTTTTCTACTTTGGGATAAAATCACTCCTATACAAGCAGTGGTATGACTTATCTGCCTAAAATTTTGCATATGTTTTCAACTTGGATAGCTTTTTGGAATTTTTGCCAGATTGCACCACCTACATACAAATTTCAGCTGCTGACATCCATGCTAATATGCAACACACCTCACTCTATTTCCCTTTACCACTAAAGCAATGCCTCACTTTACCCGACTTGAAGTTGCTTGCCGACTACCCATATTCTAGTTTTTCAAATAACTTTGGCTTTGTTTAAGGAAACTGATGTTTTCCTTATTTTATACAGCAAGTACTGGAACATTGAGTTCACTTGAAAAGAAGTTCATGCCTAAGGTTATTAAGTACAGTGAAGTATAGTTATAATGAACAAAAATTAATTCCATAAATTGAAATTCATTTGTAATGATATTTCGGAGTATGCAGGTATGTGGTATTGCAGAAAATTGATAAAAGTACACACACACAAATGTTAACATCCATTCAAAAAGAACAAAAAATTCATATCAAACAAAATGTTTATTAGGTAATGAATATACATACAAAAAATATTTAAAACAAAGTACACAATGAAATTATATAAAAAGCAAAATGTACAAGATTAATGTACATGATCTGTTGACAAATTCTCCAGTGAAAAATAAAAATGTGATGCTTACCTGTTTACATCTGTATGGTAAATCCAGCACAGTGGCGGCATGCCAGAGATTCTCCAGTATGTAAGCCCAATCCACTGTGTCTAGTTGCTGTTCAAAGAACCTGGTCACCGTTCCAGCATCCATAGGCTGGATATGGCTCAAGGTATTGCCGGCAAAAAGTGAAGCTTCATGTTCGTTAGTTGTAAGTCATGATATTTGTGACTTGTGGCATGATCAGTTATAAGTTATCAGAATATTAGTGACTGTTGACTTTCCAAACTTCACATTCCATAAGCAGTGGAAATGGTTGATGATGGTCTCAATAGTACTGGCCTTCAGATATGTTTTCTTGTACTGGCAAACTTCAGCTTTCTGTGCAGCAGCAATAGCAAGGTGATGTCTCTTTGCTGTTGGTTGGTCCATCCGGTATATTGTGTCGTGATTCACGTTGCGAATCTGATTGACAGTCTGAAGACTGAATGGTCATTTGAGCCAGATCCTATTTTATTTATACCTAAATTTACAAAGTTACATACATTTGTATGTCACAAGGTTATTTACCAAACAATTTAACATCGATCTCACCAAATAATACGTGAGGTGTGAACATGGGTGCACTCAAACGAGATAGGGATACAGGGGTAATATAACCACTCGACTATGGCCTGGGTGTGAATACCTGCCCTGTCATGTATTAATTAGCTGGCTATTGACGGCTGTGTTTAACAAAGTTCAAATGACTGGGGAAACTTGGACCTGACTTCCGCCATTCTAGTTCATTATAAGGATCCTGAGTAAAGGGTGATGTTCAGTTTGTCTCATGTAAGTCCGTTCAGATCCGGGCTCGAGATTTAGCGAACCTGTGAGCCTATGCGATGGTGTGACAGCGACCGGCGGCCGATGTTTGCCATCTGTGGGTAAACCCATACTATCTTTAAAATGGCAGGCACTAGCATCACCTTAGTTTATGCAAAAAAATTTCATCCAAAAAACACTATCGGATTTAGCTTATTTTTAGGCTAACTGCATTTTCTTAGATTTTGTAGGGAAAAAGCTGAAAAACCTTTAAAATTCTTCTACTCCGAAACTGTTCAGCCAAATTGTCCAATATTTCACAGAAACAATTCCTGGAACAATCTCTCAAGTTTGTTTAAATGGTTTAAGTTCGGTGATTTTTGGCGGAGTTATAGGAAGTTGAACCTAGTCATCTGTCCAAAAAAAAGCATACTAAAATTACAATCTCGGAAACTGCTGAAGCTATCATCACCAAATTATATGCCAATGTTGGACACACGAGTCATATCTGAAATTGAGGTATTGGATGGCGCTACCTGCACCCCTTTTTTGTGCAGGGGTCATTAGTGCTGTATCATACAAAAAAACTTCTCTGAAACCGTATGGCTAAATTTGTTTAATATCGTACAGAAATGAACCTAGGGTTAAGCTTTCTGAAGTTTTTTCAAATGGTATCAGTTCAGTGACTTTTGGCCAAGTTATGGGAATTTAGTCATATGCCATAACAGCCTATTTAGCTCAATGGCTACAAAGATCTTCTATTAAATAACCACTTGGCCAAATTCTTAAATCTCATATATTAATTATCCTTAGATGTTGATAATCCAAGTTTTTTCAAATGGTTCTGGTTCAGTGATTTTTGTCTGAGTTACGGGAACTGAACTTGGCCATTTTGCTGTATTTTCCTATATGAGTTATAAACCTGCAAAATGTTTTCCACTGATGCCACTGAAGCAAATTTGTTTAATATTTATGTTAAGAATCATCCCCACAATAATTCTTATAATAATTGTCTTAAATGGTTCAACATGAATGATTTTTGGCTGAATTATGGAGATTGAATCGAGTCATTTTACCATATATGGAAGATGTGTGAAGCAGTTACATCTACCTAGCACTAGTTTATCAGCATCTATTACATCATGCCACGAGACATTTAGATTCAGGTTAAATAGCTTGGCAGACTGCCAACTATTTCAGATTTGGCAACAGGTCAAAGGTCAGCCTAGATCTAATTAAAGCTTTGGCCGACTGGCAACTGTGTCAGATTAGGCAACAGGTCAAGGGTTCACTCAGTGCAGCCAGGCATAGGTCAAGAGTTCACTCAGTGCAGTAGCTGTATTCTATTGATAGCTTTGGCAGACTGCCCACTCTAACAGATTTTGATGCCAAAGGTCAGTCTGGATCTTATTATAGCTTAAACTGCCAACTGTGTCAGATTATGCAACAGGTCAAGAGTTCACTCAGTGCAGCCAGGTACAGGTCAAGAGTTTAGTCTGACTAGCCAGTTGCAGGTCAAGAGTTCACTCAGTGCAGCATCTGCATTCTGTTTATAGCTTTGGCAGACTGCCCACTGCATCAGATTTGGCATGCAAATTCAGCCTTGGTCAGCCCAGTGCATCAAACTCGGGGGAAGTTTGATGTGATGGCCTGATATTTTGACTTGTCTATGACTTGTCATTGATGGCTTTCTGGTTCACAAGACAGGTGTCGCTACCTACTATGACTTTTGTCAAGTGTATGTGCCTGCTTATTTCTTGAGAATAATTTGGTAAATCAACCTAAAATTGGGCATATATACGTATCAGTTAGCTTTATCGTGTACAAGACTGGTTCCGCCACCTACAATAATTTTTGCATATTGATGTCCCTGCTTATTTCTTAGGAGGGGTTTGACATATCAGTCTGAAATTGGGCGTATGTATATCTCTGATCGCTTTGATGTATACAAGACTGGTGGTGCACTGTTGTGTGCACCCATGCCAGAATTTCAGCATTGGTGTTTGTGTAATTGATTCTCGTTCCAAATGTTTAGTTCTTGCATTGTTCATATACATGTTACACATGTACTTGAAAAGTAATGGTCCAGCATTAAAACATTATACCTGGTGTTTATCCCATTGCACAGGTTTGCATTAGGCCTGTAGGCCTTGTTAGTTTTATCGAAGCCAATTTTAACTTTGACTCATTCATACCCTAGAGATTTGTCCATAACTTGAGGCTTCCATTGTAACGGACCCAATTATAACAAGACTTCACTGTATAATTAAGGCTTAATTTATAGAAATATCATGTAAATTGTGTACAGGTCGAATATAGTGTGGACAATGTCAGGTCGAAATGGTCCGAGTCAGAAATATCCTCCTTCTAAACAACCAATTAGTTCCAATTATGTCAGTAAAGGTCAATCATGCTTTATTGATGATCAATCATGAAATGTCCATTGATCCCGCGCACAGTTGGATGCATACATCCACGTGACTAGAAACCAACAAACACCAAACGTGCTGACAGCATATTGGGATGGTTCGATCCATACATATTCCAAAGAAGCAGGTCATATGTCTACAGTTTGGAAGCAACATATCTTTGTTCATGATATACTTTCAATACATGGTCACCGTTGACTGTGCCATAACATTCCATCTCATTGTTACCTCTACACGGATTTAAAAATTAGTACAGGCCCCACTCATGCAGTTACCCTGTAACCCTGATACCTCGACTAACAACCTGTGTTTGTGTATGTGTAACACACCATTCTTCCTGTGTTGAGCCTTACAAGTAAATGCGTTGGTTTTGAGAGAGTCGGATAAGGGACCTGACAAGGCAGCTGGTAAGATCTCTTTAGCCCCTCCTTGCAGTTTTGGCAGCTATGGTAATTATTGAGTCCTCCGTTTCTGTTATACCGTCTGTCATCGACTGTTTCTCCGCCCAAGACCTTGTCTGTGTGATGCATTGGCAGTTGACGGAAAACCCCACCATTAAGGAGCTACATCAAATTTATGATTTCATCAGCATGGGAAGAGTTTATGCGTGAAGAGCACCTGACCATGAGTTGGGCAGCTGTTAATGTTAGTTTTCCTACATCATACTCCAGACGGGCATAGGAGCAGTCCTAGCTACTCAGTGGAGAGCTGCTTCGCACTAGGCAATGAGGTATTGCGCAACTGTAACCTAGATTGAATTGCGTTCCACCGCGGCAGTCCCGTCAGGGCAATTAGAAAACCCAGAGTCACAGGTACGGGAGACTCAGATGCCTGGTAGTCCATCATGTCCTCTGCAAGGCCATCTGTTGACTTTACAGAAGGGGGACTTCTGGGAAATATTTTCCGGTAGCCAAAAAGCACTGGATTACTGGGTCAAACTGCAAAAAAAGGAAGTGGTTTGGGCCAAGTGCAAGGCGGACCTCTTAAATCAGGCTGCCCAGTGTATTAGGGTGACGATTGAGGCCAACACTTGTAACCCACTGGTCTATCAGCACCTGGCCAACTAGTCCCAGATGCCCAGCATCAGGGGGGCTTTGCCCTTCCTTACAGGGCGTCCTTACCTCCATTAAGATTAACTTGTCTGGAATTCAGGCGACATGCACTGGATTTCCTAACCTTTCATCACGGGGTAGTCTGGAGGACGTATAACCGGCCACTGGCAGTGTAATTAACCAACCAGAACCCCTTGACCGTTGGCCAATTATGGGCTCCAAGCCATTACAGGCAAACTAGCTTACCTAAGATGTCACTGTATCAGGCCTTTGAGGCGATTTCTACTTCAGCTATGCGGCAGGACCCGGGGACAGACTAGCCTTTTTCGGTGACAGCATGCCTCAGACCCTGACATAGTTTACTGCTACAGATTAAAGCAAAGGGAACCTGGAAACCTACAGCTGCTACACTGCTGGACCGGTTAATGACTTGGAATGGTTGGAACTTGTCATACTACCTAGTGCCAGAGACGATTCAAGAGGTAGTAAAATGTTTATTTCCAAATTTCCTGGAACTAAACTTAATGGTCTGGCATCCAGTAGAGCATATCATATTACTATGATGCCAGGCAGCGCTCTTGCAGCTTGAACGTCAGCCTCTGAAGCTACATGCCCGTGAGCTCCCAAGAGCTTAACACACAGCCGTTCACCGGCTACACTCTCTTTGGGGGCCATCTAAAAAGGGTGTATAACCGTGCCATGAAGAGGGCAGAAGAGGCAGCTAAAGCAGTTTGTTTTGTCCCTTTGGCTCATTCCTTCTTCGAATGATCACAGGAATCACTGTGCGAAGCCCGGGTAAGGTCTCCCTGAAGGAATCAGTCATGTGCACCAAGAAAGATCTTGTGGTCCTCAGTCTGTTTCATTCCAGCAGGAACAACGGCTACCAGTCTCTCAGGATTGCATGATGTCAGACCCGCAGGAGCATGGCTCCGGTAATTTTTTGTAAGGAGTTGCAGCAAATAACTTGCAACCAATTTCTTTTGCCCACCATTTTGCACTTCATCTCCACCTCGCATGATAGAACCCGCTACATTCTCGTTCAGCCGGATCTGGAAACGCGGAGGAGCAAGAAATTTCAGCCATGCATGACAAACTGTCAATAAAAGAGAAAGAGCCTGGCTCTCCAGGTTTCTACTTCCCATCTATTTTTGATGAAAAAGGAGAACGAAAGTGGCGACAGATAATAGACCTGCTCAACCAGTGTGTAGAGGAAGCTAGCTTTTGAATGCACATCGTGGCCAGGGTTTGGTTTCTAACTTGTTGAAGCAGGGTCTCTGGAAAAAGTCTGATACCTTTGTTTCCTTTTATTTGTGAGATTCGACTTCTCAGCTGCTGTTCCTTTGGCTCTCTGGCTCATCATGACCATTGGTGATGTAGTTAATGAGATATTGAAGTTTTTGTATGAAATTTTTCACTATTCTTGGGGTACTTTGGGGCCCCATAGCTCAAAGGATATGGGTAACAGAGACCTAATTTCTGGTTTCCATGGAGACTTTTCACTGGCCTCTCAGAATGTCAAGAATGAAGATTCTAGGTCCAGTCTTTATGATATGTGCCCTGTTAACAGGTCTCCACATTTTTAAAGGTCTCAAAAATAGAGATGACATTCGTAAAAAATCGAAAAAATAGGTGGTGGTGCACCCAGGCTGCAGAAACTGATGAAACACTCCATGATCAATATCCATGCAAACAATTATGGTGATCTCTGCATTTGTTGTTCAGATACTTCAGCTTTTGTATCAAATTTTCCATTATTCTGAGCTGTACTTTGGAGTGCCATAGCTCAAAGGATATGGGTAGTAAAGACCTAATTCCAGGTTTCCATGGAGTCTTTTTAATGGGTCTCCCAGTGTGTCAAGCATGAAGATTCTAGGTCCAGTTGTTACAATATGAACCCTGTTGACAGATAACTACATCCTTAAAGGTCTCAAAAATAGAGGTAAAAATTTGAAAAATACAGGTGGTGCCACCAGTCTGCGGAAACTGATGAAACATCTCATGATCAATATGTATGCCAAAAATCATGACAATCAGTGATGTAGTTAATGAGATATTGAAGTTTTTGTATGAAATTTTTCACTATTCTGGGGGGGTACTTTGGGGCCCCATAGCTCAAAGGATATGGGTAACCGAGACCTAATTTATGGTTTCCAAGGAGATTATTTATGGACCTCTCAGAATGTAAAGTTACAAGATTCTAGGCTCAGCGGTTACGATTTGTGCCTGGTTAACGGACAGACGGATGGACGACGGACAAAGAGTGATCGCTATAGCTCAGCATGACTGAAAGTCAGCTGAGCTAATAAACTGTATGAAACAAAGATTTTTAATTGAATCTTTATTTCTTACTTTAATTTATACCTATCAGTTACTCAATCACATGTATATATGCTTGTTCAGTGAGTCGAATGTTCCAAGTCAATGGATCTGAAACATGGAATGGGTATAACCCAAACAAAATTGGTAAACCAATTTCAAAATTGAGTAACCTGCAAATGGGTTACCAAGATTTGAAATTTGGCCCTGCTGTACTTTGTGATCTTGTTTTGTGTTTTTATAATTTTTATTTTTTATCTTTCCAGATGCAACCACATTGCAACTTGGTGTACAAGATTTCAAAAATATACTGAGTAAGTATACTCTTAATCTGTTATGTGAAGCACTATAAAAATGAACAAATTAGGGCTGCGGTGATACATGTTGATTGTATCGCAAAACATAATTGAATTCACTCACAAAACAACAGTATGATACACACTAGTAGTAATTGTATCCCTAGCAAAGTTGAGGGAAGACAGTATGGTTTTACCTCAGTCCTGCCACTACCCAAGATAAATCTTGTCTGCGCGATAACTCAGTAATATTTCACAGATCTTTACCAAACTTCACATGTGCATAGATATGGGTGAGAGGAGGAAGCCTTTTCAAAATGGGGTCATGACCTTTACTAGGAGAGATACCTTGGCCTTTTAGGTCCATTATGGGGGAAATCACACAAATTCATGAATATATCAAGAAATCTTGTATGGATAATTAAAAAATCAACTCAAATGAAGATCTTAGTGTTGTCATGTATCAGAAAATGGCGGGGCCATCTGTTATCCTTTTTTTTGTTTTTGTTCCGTTTATTTCCCCAATCATTGCCACTTAACATTACTATGAGCATTATAAGTCTAAAACTAATTGACAGATTGGGCTGAAATTGTGCATGGATTACTCGATCTTGTATTCAACTGGTGTTGCTATCTGCTATCGTTATTGTGTGGCGTCCATCCATATGTGAACTTCTGAAGTTGTTCAAGGTATAGGTCAGAAACTTGGCATGTCCATCCATCTTGGAAAGTTTTTTTATTACCAGACAGGTAGCTCTACTTCCCTCTTGTTTTTGTTCAATAAATTAATGCATGCCCTTTTCTGAGGAGTGATTTACCCTATTTGCCTGAAATGGTGCATATCCATAGATTTTGGACTCCTTCATCTTGTACTTTAGACTGGTGGGGCCATCTGCAGTCATTTCCAATGGCTTCCATCTGTACATGTGCTTTGTGTGTAAATTGCTCCTATCTCCAGAGTGTTTCAATGTATTCACCTGAAATTTGGCATGTCTACCCATCTTGGAAAATTTTCTCATTAACAGGTGGCCAAACCAACCTATCCATTCCTGTAGAATAAATTAATGCTCTTTTATTAGATGTGTGCTGTATTGGTCTTACACTATGCATGTAGATAGATCTAGGCCTCCTCCATCTTGTATTCAAGACTGGTGGTGCCATCGGCCATTTTTTGTGTGGCCTCCATGCGTACATTCATTTTAGGTGAAAATTGCTAACGTATGAGGAGTGGGCCAATGTGTTGATATGCAGTTTGGCATGTTAATCAACCTTGGAGAGATTTCTGGTCAAACAGACAGGTGGAGCCACCTACCATACCATTTTTATAGTATTAATTAATCCCCTTTTCTTAAGAATTTCACTTGTTTGCCTCCATATTTGGTGAAAAGTATTTCTCAAGTTGACAGATGGAAGAAACCAAAGTCGCTTGCAAATTGTCAGTATATATATGCTGATGAAGATGGGGGGCCTATTCTTTAAGATGGAGGGATTAATTGTCTGGGGATACTGTGGCACCTGTGATGCCAAGAAATATCTAGTTTCCCTTGGGCCTGGACAGTCTAGTGGCACCCAAACTTGTGCAGTTTCTTACTTGGGCCACTCAGTTGTGCCCCATCTCAGGTTGGTGGTGTAAAGTATTGATGACTCCAATGTCTACAAGATGTTCAGACGTTTATTACCTATAGATATAACTATGTTGAGGCTGGCAGGCTCAGGCTGGTTGACCCATGGCTGGGATGCATGATAATTTAAATCTAGAACAGATGTGACCTTCGGCTCCAGTGGACCAGACTGTTGACCACTGGCTATGCTGGGGACTCTTCCTCTGACTGTTAATGAGCGTCTGGTCTTAAGTAATCACCCCCAGCAGGGAGCTGAGGGCGACCAACACTACAACTACGCTATGACTTCTACCCCTAAAATACTGATAAACTGAATTTCTGTGTTTTGTGCCATGTCTAAATATGCCTATGTTTCAATAGTTTAATTGTTCATAAAACTTACATACTATGTGTGAGCTAAGTCCAAGCATGTAACTTGTGCCACAAAGTCACTAACGCCACCTGGTGTTCACTTTCAGCATTAATATCAATCAGTCCTGCATATTGCCACAGCCTATAACTTCTGTAATATAATATGAAATATCCTGTAATTAACACAAACTGACCATCTCATTTACTATTTTGAATGTACCAAAACTCAGTTTATAATACTAAATATTTATATGATAATTTATACAAAACTTGTGTGAAAATTGTGTAGGATAATTTGCAATTTCTGTGTATGTTCAAATATCTCAATAATTACAAAAGATATGTTCTAGATATTCTGGATCCATGTAGAATTAATGGTGATACATGTTTGAGCCTGAAATCATTAAAGTTGCTTAACTACCTGCTGAGTATGATGATGGCAAAGTAAGTCTACAAACACACAGGGGGGTCCCTATATATACTCACATGTGTTACTGATACAGGGGTCATCTGTGAGAAGCCCAGCCTGTATCATGCTGTGACATCCTGAGGCCCGGTGGTCACAGCATGGTCACTAAATTAAATTCCTATATAACTAATCATTTATACACTAACTTGATATATACCTTTACTATAGGTGTCATGGGTCGCAACACACACAGTTGACACACAATCAGTCCAACGACAACAAAATAAAAAAATGTTTAATCTCTAGCGAGTCTCCATCAAAACCACGTGACTGCCACCTAAGTTCTCTATCAGTCGCTTACAACATTACTTAACTCCGGCCGGCTGCCTAGCCTGTGGCGCCATCTGGATACGGATATGTAGACTAAAATAGAAGTTCTCATGACAGGTGGTTCCTTCCAAAAAAGGTTAAGGTACCTTAGGCTTTATAGCCTGATACCACTGTCAGTCTCATCAGACTTAATTTTACACTTTGCCTTCATGGTCATTCGTAGTGGTCCATTCTTGTAATTTTTACATATGTATGCAAAAAGCATGCACATGTAGTGCTAGAAGGTTATACATTCTGCTGAGGGCTAAAAAGCAATGAAGCCAATAAAAAAAGGCTTTCAGTTTTTAAAAAAAAGATTTGCCAACATGCCAGGTTTCAACATGCCAAGTCAAGAGGTCACTCAGGTCAACCAGGTGAGGTCCAGACATCACTATGGCAACTGACCTGGCTTTGTCTGGTTTCTAGACATTGTGTCAAGACACCTCATCTAAACATAAGTGTTTTATTTTTTATGTTGCATGCAGATGTCTCTACATGTCATAGTGATTCTGTTCAAGTTTTCATGAGCCCTCAAGATTTTCTTCATATGTCACAATTCTGGTTGCTTATCAAGCATGAAAGACATCAAGAGCCCAAAGCTGGGGACATTAATTCCACAAATTTGCTTGTTGTTTCAAATTTGTTAATCTTTGTATAGCTGAAGCCTAATAGAAAATACCCATTAAAAAAAGAAATACATGTGTGTCAAGTGAGCACATCTTGTTTCCTGACAGTTGCACATCATGGATTAGGGTAGAAAGAACAAATAAAAATGTGCAACTGATAAACAAAGTGTTACGGAACCTAATATAAACAGATCACGTATGCTTGATGAACACAAATTTTGTTATGGAGATAAAAAAAATTAGATTCTGTAATACTAGGCAGCGTGAAATATCTAGGGGAATGAATAAAGAAGTCTGTGGTTTTTTGTTAACAAATAAATATAATTTATTCTTAAAACAATCCTAACAATACAATACACTAAATCAATACAATAATACAGTAAAACAGCGGTATGGAAACAAGTCAATACAATCACATAGAAAAATAATGTGCACAGTACCTGGATACCAACACCATCACAACAAGAAGTCCTTTAAATGTAAAACTCTTTGAGAAGTCCAGTGACAGTCCAGTGTAAAGCTCTTGCAACAATCCAAGAAGTAAACTGAAGTCTAAATGCATATACCATAAAAAACTGCATATACATCGAGAAATTTGTTCCCAAAAAATTAATCCAAGAAAAGGGAGTCGACTTATGTGCGGGTCTAAGCCTGAGTGGCAGAATTTTGCACGAACTTAGTCAAACTGCCGGACTGAATGTCCAGGAGAAAGTCTTAGAACATCTATAATTGCCACATTCGTCGGATAAGGTTCTAGAAACTGACACACGCTTCTACGTTAGCTGGAATCTGCTCTGCTCTCTCTCTGCCCTCCCATTCTAAAACACAGCCCCTTATTATACCTTCACACCTCAAAACGAGAATTTTCCACTTCTCGAACAGTCCATAAGATCTTGCACAACACAGTAAACACGCGTTTCAGGAATTCTCTAGAAAAACGGTGCTGTGTATATCTCTACATACCAGACTCATCATGTGACCTCGGCCAGGCATGAAAACCCAAGGCTAAACATGACAATGAGAGTTCAACCTGTACGGATTAAACATAGAATATTATACGCGGCCAGACACGAGACTGCCACAACAGGAGTTACCCCCATGTCACATAGATAAAAAAGAGCACCTATAACAAAAGGAAGTTTTTATTATATGACATTTATGTTTATAAGTGAGGAAATTTTAGATCATCTCCATACAGCCTGTTCAGTAATTTAGTTTTCAAATGTCAAGTGCTCTTTATTCGTGTACTCTTTAAGAATTTTTCTCTGTTTCAGCACAAACTCTCTAGCTCCTCTGTCACTGAATTTCACCAAAATAACAAGTTTGGTTTATCAGGGTTGCTTCATGATGTGCCACTTGTTCCATTGAGATATTCAGTTCACAGTTTAGGTGCTCATTCAGAAATCTAATGGCCACTGCTGCACAGGCTTCCTTCTGTTCTGCCATAATCCTAGCAATATGGGGAGTTTTTTTCTGGAATATTGGTCATTTCTGTTTGCATGCTTCAGTGCCTAGTTAGTCAATTTTCAGTTTGTCGTTTGTCCATTTCTAACACCACAATTCTATGCTCCATTTTATCAAGCATATTCTTATTGTCTTGACACACTGACTTTCAAACATTCTCAGTAATAGACTTCTCAACCTTAATTTTGCAGTTCATCATTTCTTTTCTTGTTTAATAGGAGTTACGGCTTCATTCAAAGCTACTAGTTTTTTTTTAACAGAGCCAGAAATGTCTTCACCTGGTTCTGCATCAGTAGAGCTGAGAGGCCTTGGCCTCTTAGAGGAATCCTGCTGTCCTGGCATTCTAATTTCTTTTAACTTTTAAGTGAAGTATCATTAAATTTTCAAACTCTTTTTTTTTTGTCAAGTTCTCCCACTTGGGCTTGTGCTCTGAATGCCAGCTACACCTGGGTCTAACCTATTGGCTCTGTTCACTGTTACACCTCAGTGGTCCTCAATACCTATTATGAACCTGGGGTTTGTTCCACCTTGCCTATGCAGTGTTTAACTGGGTGTAAAGAGAAGAAAAATATACAATTTTAATCAAATCTCATAACTTTCAAAGGTTAGAGATTGAAACTTTATACTTAAATGGTCAAGATTTTTTAAATTCCACCTACAGCTGGTTCTCACTTTTAAAATAAAAATGTGCTCAGCTATAACAGACCATGTGCAACAATTAGATGAGCTATGGTACTCATAAGTAGCCCCCCCTCCTAGAATAATTAAAAATGTGATACAAAAACTCCAATATCTGATTAACTAATGCATTGATCACCATGATGCTTTGCATGAACATTGATCATGGAGTGTTTTATCATTTTCTGCAGACTGGTGGTGCCACCTGTGTTTTATTTAATGTTTACACATTTTTGTCCCATACTCCACAGAAGCTAGGGACATTGATATGGGTTTGCTGTCTGTCTGTCCTTCCATCCATTTTGCCAGACCATGCAATGACTTTCCTTAATTTTATCAATTTCATTCAGAATTGGATCAGTGATAGCTCTCATGCATACCTTTATTGGGATTGGTTTTATTGTGTCTATCTGAAAAATAATTCTCTCCAGCTCCAAAACAAAATTATTGAATTTTGGTACAATGTCTCAATGTGTTTGGTCTTTGTTCACCTGCAGATGTCTCTACATGTCATAGTGCAGATGTCTCTACATGTCATAGTGCATTTTGGTCGTTTTTCTCAATGTGTTTAAGTTCAATGTTTGCCTGCAGATGTCTCTGTCGTGGCAGCTCGTTTGAGCTACTTGTGGTTCTTTTTTTACTTATTTGACATGTCATAGTGAATCTGTTTAAGTTTTCATGTGCCCTCAAGATTTCTCAACGTCATAATTTTGGTTGCTTATCAAGCATGAAAGACAGCAAAATTCCAAAGTGGGGGACATTAATGCAATGAATTTGCTGGTTTCTCTATTTGTTATACCTAATGTAGCAGTTAACAGGGCAAAAATCATAACCTTTAGACCAAGAATACATCCAGGGAGTTTCCAGCTGAATCTCCTTGGAAACCTAAAATTAAGGTGTCTGATGTCCATATCCTTCAGCTATGGGGCTTGTACATACCCCCAGAACATTTAAAATATTAAATACAAAAGCTCCAGTATCTGAATAACTAATGCATTGATCACCATAGTTCTTCGCATGCATGTTGATTATGGAGTGTTGCATCAGTTCCTGCAAACTCGCAGAGTCACCTGTATATTTTTTTCCCTTTTTTTTTCACTTTTTCTGTTTTGAGACCTTCAGATGAAGTGGTCCTCTGTAAACAAAGCACAAATCATAACCATTGGGCTTAGTCTTCTTAGTTGACATCCATGGAGGTCCATTGGGAATCTCCTTGGAAATCTTAAATCAGGTCATTATAAGTGACCTATATTCTGCAAGATATATTAAAGTACATGATTTCGGCACCCTGTTGAATAGATTTGCATGATTTATTACAGTTGGACCTATAAACTTCTAATTTGATTAAGATCCAAGGAGGTGCTTGTAAAATTTATTGGAAACCTTGCCATAATGTCACTGCATGTGACCTATATTATACAAGCTGTGTGAAAGAACATGATTTTAAGACTGTGTCAGATTGACACGAGTGGTAGTAGCTTGATGCAGAATAAAGTCACTGTTACTTTTATTTAGGATCTATTGGCATTAAGCATGATTTGAGCACTCTGGGAGTCTCACTACCCATTGTTAAAGGTTCCTTGGATTCAGACAAGCATCATGGCCCATTGGCCATGCATCCCTTTACTGGTCATCTAATAACAGTTTTTTTGAGCAGCTTGGCTGGACAGATAGTGCAATTCCATATTTTGTTAATAACAATTGGGCCAAGTGCACTGCAAACCAAATTGGTGATGCCAGGTACACATCTGTAATTTTGTGGATTTGTGTGGTATTTGCTTATGAGAATTTTTTTTAGCATTAAGGCTTATTATGGGATTAATCAGAAAAAAATGAAGAAATTGCATCATCCACACTTGTAGCCAGCTGTCAAATTTAGAAGAATGTAGGCCCATCCATTCTATATGGACCTAAATGGTGCACATCTACATTAAAAAACAACTTATAGTTTTTTTCTTTGTCTAGACTTCCCTATTGCTGAAGTAAATGATGAAAAAAAAATTCATTGTGAACCTTTCTGTGACTTTTTGCTTCACAATGAATGAATGTTTCATGTAAATTCTTTGGTGTAATTTAGGCAGACAAAAAATAATTTGGCTGCATTGTAAAGGTTGAGAAACAAAAGGCTCTCCCTTCAGGGTTAGACTTATAAAATGGGGGTGACTTTTGTCAGGTATTTTATGGTAATAAGCACATGAACCCATGAGTCTTTATTACTTAGGGATTTATTGTAATGCCCCTTTTTTTCATCAATTTCACATATATTTATTGTTCTTTGCAGATGTCAACGCTGAAACGCTAAAACTCTTTATAATGGATGAGTTTAATCCAGGGCGTAAGCCTATATATAAACCACATCTTCAGCCGGCAAACTGGCCAACCAACCAAGCCTGGTCCCCCATCAGCCAGTTCAGTAAGTCACCTTCTTGTATTTTTAATTTCATTTTGACAAAGTTTGGACCCAACAATTAAAACCACCTTGGGGACTCGTCAGACTTTAATTTTATGGGGAAAAAGCTTACAAAAGTTTGGTAACATTCTTCTCTGAAATCATTTAGCAAACTTGTTCAATATTTCACAGAAATAATCCCAGAGATAAGCTCTCTTGTCAAATATGGTTTTGAGTTTGATGAATTTTTCGCTGAGTTTTAGGAATGAACTTCCTGACATTTGCTGTCATATACTGTCATTGTGCCAAGAAAGCATATTTACATGAAAATCTCAGAATTGACTGTAACTAACACAAGGAAGTAGGTTTTCTGCAAAAGCTGGTCACATGATTCATATTTGAAATTTAGATTTTTGTGATGCTAACTACCGTAAAATCTCCACTTAAAACCGCACTTCCGATTAAAACCGCACCCAGACTTCGCCGAAATTCCAGGTGAGACACCGCGAGAGGCTCAAATACTAAGAACCCCCCTTTAAAACCGCACCAACTTTTGCTACGGAATGATTTGACAAAAGACACAATCAAGCTATCATCTAGAAATGAACAGGCGTAGGTTGCGACTCGGCCATTCCTGACCACATTAAAATTCCTTGGGCATATTATTTAAACACATCATAACACTTTTTTTGCAGGGTCACTCAAGCATGAAGTTTGGGAAGACGTAAGGGCCGATGAACCTCTGCCTGTTTATACAGATTTTATATTCCGTGCCGTATTCTTGTTTACTACCGATTTGTCATTATATTTTGGAAAAAAATATTCTGCTGATCCATTTCAAGTCACTGTATATTTTAATTCTAAAAATAATATTTTGAAATCTTAATTTTTGATGAAAATTCCATTTTCTGGAATTACTCGGAAGATTCAAATCATTTTCATACCGGTTACTTCGGTATTATCATCGTCACATCGTACGTTGACATCGCTCCATGTCACAATTTGCTGGTGCGTTTGAAAACATCGCTGGTCTACTTAACTAAATATCAAAGTAACTGAAGTTACCTTGTCGAGATACGCACGTATAGGAAACATGACGCTTGAAAACGAGTGATTTTAAGGTAAAATTAAAGTGGCCAGTCCGGGTAAGCAAGTTTTTTCCTGAAGAAAGTTTCCGTGTGGGGAGCCATTTTGTCAAGACAGTGTTCGCGCAAGGCACGATGGGACGAAATAGGTGGCTGTTCTGTTTACCACCCACAACGTACAGCCGTTCAAAATATTCTTGGCAGAATACCAGGGCGTTTCAGCACATGGCGGCACTCAAACTTGATTTTAAAACGATCGTCTGCCATTGTGTGACTCTTTACGATGTCAGCCTTTTATTCATTTTACGTTTGAAACAAATAATCATTGCTAAATAATGCCGCAAATGGGTTTAAAGTAGGCTTTTATTTCAATTTTGCTTGACCATGCCCAACGAAGTGGGCCGCTGTGTGTTACAGCAGGGTTGTTGAAAACGTATTATTTGGTGACAATTACCAAGATTTTATAACAAGTTATATATCACACGAAAATTAATCAGCAATATTTAATCTATAAATAACAAATAATCGTAAATAACACATTTACACACGGCTGCCATGCATGCGAGACTGCTGCTAAGAACGGCCTTCGAAAGTTGCGATATTATCGCCCACTCGCCGGCCCAAAAACGATGTCTGTCAGGAAGATATTCAGGAAACCCTTCTAGTATAAACCGCACAGTGCTTTCAGGAAATCAACCCGATTTCAAGATTTTGAATTTCTTGATTAAACCGCGGTTTTAAGTGGAGATTTTACGGTACCAGTTTTTTACGGGCAATAACCTAATCATAGCCCCTTTCAGCTTCTGCATTAATAAAAATTATTCTTGATGCATTTGTCAAGCTGAATTGTTTAATTAAACAAAAAGATTTCTCCTAGGGTAGGGTTCTCTCATAAGAAGAGAGAATTCATTGTATCCACAGACAAAGTTGGGCATTGTGTCCCCAGACAAAGTCGGGATACTATGGTATAAGCACAGTCGTGATGGTGCAGTGATTTCTTTTGGAAGTGTAAACACAAAAAATATTTCACAAACTTTTACTAAACTTGACATGCATGTGCATAGATATTAGTTAGAGGATGAAGTCTATTAAAAAATGGGGTCATGACCTTTACTAAGATTGACCTTGAATAGATTCACTGAGGGGAAATTACACAAATTCTTAAATATTTCAAGAAATCTTGAATAGATTGTTAAAAAAAATCAACTTGACAGAAGATCTTGGATAGTGTTGTCATGTACAGGAAACTGGTGGCATCACCTTTTATCCTTTTCTTGTTTTTGTGCCATTTATAATACCCCCATCATTGCCACTTGACAGTACTCTTCAGGAGCATTATAAGTCAAAAACTTATGGACAGATTACTTTCATATTATACATATACATATACATGGGTTATGGGATGATGTATGAATGACTTCACCTTGAATATTGCCATATATGGTGAAAATAACTCAAAATCATAAATATCTCAATAAAGAATGCATGAATTGATCAAAAATCAAATTGATCTTGGACAGCTTTGTCTTCTGCAGAAGACAGGTGGTACCATCTTGTGTCCTTTTCACCTTTTAAACCCTATCATTGCCACTTGACAGTACTGTGAGCATTAAAGGTCAAAAACAAATGGACAGATTCGGCTGAAATTGTGTATGTCCATGGTCCTTGGATACCTCTATCTTGTATTCTGAAGACTAGTGGAACCATCTTCAATCATTTTTTTGTGGCTTCTATCTGTACGTTTGCTTTAGGTGATAACTGCTCATATCTCAGGAGTGGTTTAATGTTTTCGGTCTGAAATTTGGCATGTACATCTATCTTATAGAGCTTTTTCATCAACCACACAGGTGTCACCACCTATCATCCCGTTTTTGTAGAATAAAGTAATGCTCTTTTCTCAGGAATGATTAGCCCCATTGGCCTGAAAGTATGCATATCTATAGATCTTGGACTCCTCCATCGTGAACTCAGGACTGGTAGTGCCATCTGCAATTTCTTTTGTGTGGAAGCCATCTGTACATTTACTTTAAGTAATAATTGCACACATTTGAGGAGTCGTTCTATGTGTTGATCTGCATTTTGGCATGTACCTCCATCTTAGAGAATTTCCTTGTCGACCTGACAGGTGGCGCCACCTACCTTACCATTTTTATTGTACAACTTAACCCCCTTTCCTCAAGAGTGATTCACCATATTGGCCCCCCATATTTGGTGAAAAATTGTTTATCAAGTTGATAATTGGAAGAAACAATGGTCAGAATGTGCTGCTCAAGATGGGGGGCCTATTTTTTTAGGGGGGGGGGGGGGGGTTGGAATATTTACATTTGACACTTAAAGCTTCTTTTGACAGGATATAGTAAATGGTTATTTTGGATATATTTTCTCTCCTGATGGTATAAAAAAGACACTGCTGATTTTTCTGCCAGCCAAAAAGGGGTGACAGCCCACTAATTTTCCTTGACCTCCCTCAAAACTGCCGAAAAATTCTAATGGGCCAGCGCCAAATTCAAGCCCTGATATTTCTTGGCACTGCTGGTGCCAATTAGTATACCCAGACAAAACAAAATCTCTCTCTCCTGCAGGCTAGTTATATGAGGATCTGATATAGGATCTCTAATTAAGGCAGACCTATCATGTGGGCCAAACACTTCAAAAACAGTCAAGTTTCCCACAGGTTTTATGAAATTGAAGATAATAATATGCGCACATTGCACTATAAATTAGGCAAGTAGTGGGTAAAAAAACAAGTGGAAATCATGTACCTTTCCATTTGCTCAAATATAATGTGAATGTTAATTGTCTTTCAGTATAAACATATTTTTTTTCGCTATCCATATTTGTCAACCAGTGATGTCAGCTTCTATTTAGCTCAGCTGACTGAAAGTCATCTGAGCTATAGCGATTACTCTTAGTCCGTCGGCTGTCAGGCCGTCTGGAGATCTGGCCGTCCAGCCATCCAGCTGTCCATTAACAGGGCACAAATCGTAACCGCTCTAACTGGAATCTTGGAAATTAGGTGTCTGTTACAACCTCTAGGGAGAGGTGACAGGGAGAATCTGCTCTGAGAACCCTAACACTAAACTGACGTAAAGTCATGTAATTCTTATAGTATCGGACATTTAATGTTATGAATATGATCATGTCATGTCACTTCATCAGTACCTGGATCAATAAGATTTTGTGGGAAATTACAGTGAGGAATGATGCGATTGTTGTCAAGAATCTGTCCATGAGGCATTCAAAACAACTGCAGATAGGCAACACCATTTGGCTGTTCCGTTAACCATTGTGTGTACCAAAATGGTTGAATTATTTGATCAGATTATGGGGGATTCAGGCATTAAACAGAACAACGCCTAGTACCCTTCACCGGCCCTGTTCAACAATTTTTTTGGAAAAATTATTCTACTTTAGTTGATACAACACTAAAACTTCCAGCGTGATCTACCTTGTAAGTAATGGCATGTGACATTTGTTAGAGACAACCTTTAACGAAATGTGGTGGCTCGATCTTTATTCTCTAGTTACTCGAGAATAATAAGGGGAGCAAGGTTTAGGTTGCATTCGGGCACACTAAAAAACCCCTTCTGAAAAGAAAATAAGGGGCATGATAGGGCTGACATCGGATGCCATGATTATATATTTTTAATGAGTCATATAAAATAGTACATTTCATACCAATACAAGTTATAAATTTAGAAGGAAGAGCCAAAAATAGGGGTTTTTTAAGCGAACCTGTGAGCCTATGCGATGCCGTGTGGCATTGTCCGGCGTCTGTCATCCGTCGTCTGTCTGTTAACCCATACTATCTTTATAAAGGCAAGAGTTAGCATCACAAAATTTTATGCAAAAAATTAGTCATCTAAAAAACTATAACGGATTTTGCTTATTTTTTGGCTAACTGCATTTTCTTAGATTCTATAAGGAAAAAGCTCAAAAAGCTTTAAAAATCTTCTTCTCAGAAACTGTCCAAATTGTCCAATATTTCATAAAAATGATTCCTGGAACAATTTCTCTCAAGTTTGTTCGAATGGTTTAAGTTCAGTGATTTTTGGCAGAGTTACAGGAAATTGAACTTAGTCATCTGTCCAAGAAAACATACTATAATTACAATCTCAGAAATGGTTTGAGCTATCTTCACCAAATTTTATGCCAATGTTGGTCACACGAGTCATATCTGAAATTGAGGTATTGGTTGCGCCACCTGCATCGGCCTTTTTTGTATGGGGGTCATCAGTGCCCGTATCATACTGACGGCTACAAAAAACTTTTTTTCTGAAACCATGCATATGGCCAAATTGTTTAATATCACACAGAAATGATCCTACGGTAGTGCTTTCTGAAGTTTGTTCAAATGGTCTCAGTTCAGTGATTTTTGGCTGAGTTATGGGAAGCTGAATGTGGTCATATGCCACAACAGCCCATTTTAGGTCAGTGGCTACAAAGATCTTCTTCTCAAAAACCACTGGGCCAAATTCTTAAATCTCGATATTAATTATCCTCAGATGTTGATAATACAAGTTTGTTCAAATGGTTTTGGTTCAGTAATTTTTGGCTGAGTTATGGGAAGCTTAACTTAACCATTTTGCTGTATTTTCCCATATAAGTTATAAACCTGCAAAACGTTTTTTAGCTCAGCTGACTTTCAGTCATGCTGAGCTATAGCGATCACTCTATATGTCGGTTGTCCGTCTGTCCGTCTGTCTGTTACTTAGGCACAAATCGTAACCACTGGACCTTGAATCTTGTAACTTCACATTCTGAGAGTTCGATGAAAAATCTCCTTGGATACCAGAAATTAGGTCTCTGTTACCCATATCCTTTGAGCTATGGGCCCCAAAGTACCCCAAATAATAGTAAAAAATTTCATACAAAAACTTCAATATCTCATTAACTACATCACTGATGGTCATGATTTTTGGCATACATATATCATGAGATGTTTCATCAGTTCCTACAGACTGCTGGTGCCACCTGTATTTTTCAATTTTTTATGGAATTTTTTCTCTATTTTTGAGACCTTAAATAATGTATACATCTGTTAACAGGGCACATATCGTATAGACTGGACCTAGAATCTTCATTCTTCACACAGGGACAGACCTATGAAAAGACTCCATGGAAACCAGAAATTAGGTCTCTGTTACCCATATCCTTTGAGCTATGGGGCCCAAATTACCCCCAATAATAGTCAAAAATTTCATACAAAAACTTCATTATCTCATTAACTACATCACTGATGGTCATGATTTTTTACATACATATTGATCAAGAGGTGTTCCATCAGTTCCTGCAGACTGGTGGCACCACCTGTATTTTTTCAAATTTTTACAATTTTTAGCGAACCTGTGAGCTTATGCGATGGCGCAGCGTCGTCCGTGAGCCACCCGCCATCAGCTGTCCAGGGCTGGCTTTCCGCCGTCCATGGCTGTAAGTCAGAAACCGTTGGAGCTAGCAGCTCCATATTACATGTATAAATTAGTCACATGTAAAACTTGGTGCCCAGGAGCTTATTATTGGGTATCTGCATTAATTTAGATATTATAGAGAAAAAGCTTAAAAACCTTTAAAAATCTTCTCCTCTGAAACTGTCCAGCCAAATTGTCCAATATTTCACAGAAATGGTCCCTGGAACAATCTCTCTCAAGTTGTTATGAATGGTTCCAGTTCGGAGATTATTGGCTGAGTTACAGGAGGTTGAACTTAGTCATCTGTCCAAAAAAGCACACTAAAATTAAAATCTCAGAAACGGTGAGAGCTATAATCACCAAATTTTATACCAATGTTTGTCACATATGTCATATCTGATTTTGAGGTATTGGTGGTGCCACCTACATTGATGTATTTTTTAGCTCAGCTGACTGAAAGTCATCTGAGCTATAGCGATCACTCTTTGTCCGTCGTCCGTCTGTCCGTCTGTCCGTCTGACCGTCCGTTAACAAGGCACAAATCGTAACCGCTGGACCTAGAACCTTGTAACTTGGGATTCTGAGAGGTCCATAAAAATCTCCTTGGAAACCAGAAATGAGGTCTCTGTTACCCATATCCTTCGAGCTATGTGGCCCCAAAGTACCCCCCAGAAAAGTCAAAAATTTCATACAAAAACTTCAATATCTCATTAACTACTTGACTGATGGTCATGATTTTTGGCATACATATTGATCATGAGATGTTACATCACTTCCTGCAGACTGGTGGCGCCAGCTGTATTTTTCGATTTTTTACGAATTTTTTTCTCTATTTTTGAGACCTTTAAAAATGTGAACATCTGTTAACAAGGCACAAATCATAAAGACGACTTAGAATCTTAATTCTTGACACACTGAGAGGTCCATGAAAAATCTCCTTGGAAACCAGAAATTTTGTCTCTGTTACCCATATTCGTTAAGCTGTATGGGTCCAAAACACCCCCCCCCCCCATGAATAATGGAAAATTTGATACAAAAACTGCAGTATTTCAATAACTGCAACACTGATGGTCATGATTTTCGGCATACATATTGATCATGAGCTGTTCCATCAGTTTCTGCAGACTGGGTGTGCCACCTCTATTTTTTTTCAAATTTTTACGAATTTTTTTCTTTTTTTTGAGACCTTTAAAGATGTGGTTATCTGTCAACAGGGTACAAATCGCAACAACTGGACCTAGAATCTTCATTCTTGTCATGCAAGGAGGCTCATGAAAGGTGCCCGTGGAAACTTGAAATTAGGTCTCTGTTACCCATATCCTTCAAGCTATAGGACTCCGAAGTATCCCTCAGAATAATGGACAATTTGATACAAAAACTGAAGTATCTGAACAACTAATGCAGAGATCACCATGATTTTTTGCATGGATATTGACCATTAAGTGTTTTTATTAGTTTCTGCAGACTGGTGGAGCCACCTGTATTTTTGTATCCGCCAAAACGAAGTTTTGCGGATACTATGTTTCTGACCGAGTTCCTCCGCCGTGGCGGCGTTCGTTTCCAGAGAGCTCCTCGGAGACTAATGGACCGATTTTTCCCAAACTTACACCTATTATCGGGTCACATGTGAACTGGTGCCTAACCAATTTGCATTGACCTCTGACCTTTTCTCTCTATCCAGTGTCCATTTGTGGGTCTGTTTCCACTCATAAACCCTCATATCTCGGGAACCGTTTGACCGATCAGGAAATAAAATTGATACAAATGTAGCCCTTGGATTGCTTTATAACATACACAAAAAATGGTGGCGCCACCTGTAACCATGTTTGCACAGTGTCCATCTGTTCATCTGCCTTGGGTTAAAATCACTCATATCTCTGCAGTGAATTGACTAATTCACCTGAAATTCGTCATGTGTATACATCCAGGATAGCTTTCTTGATTTTATGACAGGTGGCGCCACCTACGTTCACGTTCACGCTGATGACATCCAAGCTTATGAAGTTTGACCGATCAGGAAATAAAATTTATACAAATGTAGCCCTTTGATAGCTCTGTAACATACACAAAAAATGGTGGCTCCACCTGTAACAATGTTTGCACAGCGTCTGTCTGTTAGTCTGCCGTGGCCTAAAATTACTCATTTCTCTGTAGTGGTTCGACATAACTGCCTAAAATTTTGCAGGTTTATACATTGTGGACAGCTTTCTTGATTTTATGACAGGTGGCGCCACCTACATTCTAGTTAACGCTGGACACATCCAAGCTCATATCTCAGGAACCATTTGAACGATTGGGCCAAAATTGTACATGTGTTTAGATCTCACATAGGTCTTTATCATACACAAAACTGGAGGGGTTACCTGCAAAGATTTTTGCACAGTGTTTGTCTGTTTGTCTGCCATGGGCAAAAATCGCTCATATACATGTAGTGGTTTGACTTTTCTGCCTAAAATTTTGCAGGTGTATACAACTTGGACAGATTTCTGGATTTGTGGTAGGTGGCACAACCTACATACACATTTAGGCTGCAGACATCCATGCTAATATGCAACATACCTCACTCTATTTCCCCTTGCCACTCAATCCATGCCTCACTATCCGATTTTGGCAGATACATGTAGTCACTTGTTGGTTACCCGTATTCTAGTTTTAAAAGTTTACACATTTTTCTCTATTTTTGAGATATATATAAATACAGACTAAATTTTGGCCTGTTGGTTAATCTGTTTGATGCTTCAGTTGAATGGGTATATACTACCATTCTGGTGATAAAATTGCCTTTTGCGAATCTCTTCCCAGTCAGCTGAGCGTCATGACCAATGGGTCACTTGTTACAAGCGAAAATGTAATTTTAAACTTTTCAAGCTTATACACTGATCTATGATGAAACTGTTAAGCTGATTGGTTTTAACTTCACAGGAATTATTCTATGGTAGGGTTCTGCCAGTTTTATAAGAATAGGTTGGGTAATTAGTTGAAAAAAAAACATTGTTGCCAATTGAAAAAGGCTTTCTGTATTTGAAAACAGATTTGACAACATGATGAGTTTCAGCAGCCAAGTCAAGAGGTCACTCAGTACAAACAGGTGGGGTCCAGACATCACCATGGCAACTGACCTGGCTCTTGGGGGGTGTCTAGACACAGCGTCTAGACACAATGTTTAGATGCAGAATTCCTAGATTATTGGAACTATATCTTTCAACTGTTTGAAAAAAACTTGGTTTGCATTTTAAGCTTATTGGGTTTATCATCAGGTCACATGTGAACTGCTGCGCCCTCATTTTTGGTTGACCTCTGACCTTTCCTTTCTACCCAGCGTCCATTTGTTTCCACACATAAACCTGCATATCTCAGGACCCGTTTTTACCGATCAGGCTAAAAATTTTGCACAAATGTAGCCCTTTGACAGCTTTATAACATACACTAAAAATGGTGGTGCCACCTGCAACCATATTTGCACAGCATCCATCTGTTCATCTGCCTTGGGATAATATTACTCATTTACCAGCAGTGGTTTGACTTTTCCACCTGAAATTTTGCAGGTTTATACTTCCTCGACAGCTTTCTTGATTTTATGACAGGTGGCGCCACCTACATTCATGTTTACTCTGCAGACGTCTAAGCTCATATCTCGGGATCTGTTTGACCGATTGGGCCAAAATTTTGCTTGTGTATAGATCTCACATAGTTCTTCATCATAAGCAAAACTGGTGGTGCCACCTGCAACTACTTATAAACACCATCCATCTGTTCATCTGCTTTGGGATAAAATTACACATATCCCAGCAGTGGTTTGACTTATCCACCTGAAATTTTGCAGGTTTATACATCCTTGACAATTTTCTCAATTTTATGACAAGTGGCACCACCTACATTTACGTTTATGCTGCAGACATCCAAGCTAATATGCAACACACCTCACTCTATTCCCCTTGCCATTTAATCCATGCCTCACTTCACCCGTCTCACTCTGATTTCTGTGGATACACATAGTTGCTTGTCGACAACCCATATTCTAGTTTTAAAATGTCCTAGTCTGAATCTTGCAGGTCCAAAATGTCCATTTTGCTGAAATCATAATGACTAAGGTAGATATGCGCAGGACTTAAAAGGATCAATATTAAATATTTAAAAATAAACCTCCATTCATACTCCCAACCTTAGCACAGGTTTGCATTAGGCCTGAAGGGCCTTGTTTTTCTCTATTTTTGAGACCTTTAAGGATGTAGTTATCTGTCAACAGGGTACAAATCGTAAAGACTGGACCTTGAATCTTCATTCTTGACGCTTGGGGAGACCAATGAAGTCTCCATGGAAACCTGAAATTAGGTCTCTGTTACCCATATCCTTTGAGCTATGGCACTCCAAAGTACAGCTCAGAATAATGAAAAATTTGATACAAAAGCTGAAGTATCTGAATAACTAATGCAGAGATCACAAATATTGTATGGATATATGATCATGGAGTGTTTCATCAGTTTCTGCAGACTGGTGGCACCACCTGTATTTGTTCGGGTTTTTTTAGGAATTTTTTTCTCTATTTTTGAGATCTTTAAGGGTGCTGTCATCTGTTAACGTGGCACAAATTGTAACAACTGGACCTAGAATCTTCATTCTTGTCATGCAAGGAGGCCCATGAAAAGTGCCCGTGGAAACCTGAAATTAGGTCTCTGTTACCCATATCCTTCTAGCTATAGGACTCCAAAGTATCCCTCAGAATAATGGCAAATTTGATACAAAAGCTGAAGTATCTGAACAACTAATGCAGAGATCACGATGATTCTGTGCATGGATATTGACCATTAAGTGTTTTTATTAGTTTCTGCAGACTGGTGGAGCCACCTGTATTTTTTGTAAAGTTTATGCATTTTTCCTCTATTTTTGAGATATATAAATACAGACACAATCTTGGCCTGTTGGTTAATCTGTTTGGTGCTTCAGTTGAACGGGTATATACTACCATTCAGATGATAAAATTTCCTTTTCGAATCTCTTCTCAATCAGCTTAGCATCATGACCCATGGGTCACTTGTTTGACTGACGCCACTGAGGCCAATTTGTTTAATATTTTACAAGAATAATCCCCTGAATAACTCTCATAATAATTGTCTTTTATGGTTCCAAAGAATGAATTTTGGCTGAATTATAAAGATTGAATTGAGTCATTTTACCATATATATGTAAGCTGTGTGAAGCAGATACATCTAGCCTGGCACCAGTTTTAATAGCATCCATTACATCATGCCTCTAGACATTTAGATTTCAGGTGAATTATGGTTAATATTGACAAGAATGTTTATTAAAAGCTTTTAAAAAATGTAGATTTATGATTTTAGATATTCCTCATGCCAGGCAATGTTTACAATCACAGGTATACAGCTCTCTGTGGGTATATGAAGACAGCTGTACATGGATTATAAATAATTGGTATCCATACTCAAGTTAATTAAGGATTTTGCCATCAGTGAGATGTATCTGTATTATAATTTTGCATTCCATATGCATCTGTAGTAATTTTTAGCCAAAGTTTTTCAGTATGTGTAAACAGATTTACCAACAAGATTGTGTCTGAATCTTTAAATAGGTTGAGTAAATG
This sequence comes from Sipunculus nudus, assembly GCA_026874595.1. Classification (NCBI taxonomy): domain Eukaryota; kingdom Metazoa; phylum Annelida; class Sipuncula; order Golfingiida; family Sipunculidae; genus Sipunculus; species Sipunculus nudus. Next base: position 11,150,348 of record CM049320.1, on the reverse strand, counting down.
CCAACTGTGGGAAAAGGGCTGGGGGAACATAGGTTGCATGGCAAATTGTGACCTTGCTGCAAGGTTGCTGCAAAGCTGCAGCAAGTTTGCAGCAACAGTGCGCGACAAGCTCTATTTTTGCTAAGGGTGATTATAGAAGAACACTTAGAAGCTTATTTCTCAGGAACCATTTGATGGATTTTCACAAAACGTACTATGGTCATTGGGACTGATGGTTTGTACCTGCTGCACAAGTTGGTGGTGCCACCTATAATTTCTGATTTTTAATAAATTTTTATCCGATTTTTCAACTTTGGCTTGTGAGCAGGATATCTCTTAAAAGGATTTACCATAGGAATTTTATGTCTACGGTGAAGATATATATTGTCAATATCTTGGTCAAGTTCGAACATGGATGACCTTGACCTATTTTTCTACGTTTCAGAGCTGATTATAGAAAAACACTTAGAAGCTTATTTCTCAGGAACCATTGGGTGGATTTTCACAAAACTTACTATGATCATTGGGTGGATTTTCACAAAACTTACTATCATCATTTGGACTGATGGTCTGTACCTACTGCACAAGTTTGGGGGCACCACCTACAATTCCTGATTTTAATGATTTCTTATCGAACTTTTCAACTTTGGCCTTGTGAGCAGGAAATCTTCTAAAAGCATTTGGTGGATTGTATTGAAGCATGGTATATTCCTCTCCAGTTTAAATTTATAACTGAGACATGTTCAGATATACATCCATGAGAGAACAAAAATGTTGTACTTGTTACTGTTACCAACTATAAACACTGTTCTTTTGGCTGAGGGCTTTTGTCAGCTTCTGCTGTTATTCTAGTTCTGTGCTGCTTGGCCCCAATTTCCAGTGGCAATTTTCAGCAAATTCGAGTCCTGAATATTTAGTTGATTCTTGGTAGGGTCATGGAAAGCTGAAGTTGATTTCATAATTGTGGCCAATTAAGCCTCTTTCAAAATGAGGGCTAAAATAGTCTTCTTCTTGTTTTAACTCAAGTACCATTGCACAGATATTATTCTTATAGGTGACATAAAAGTATACTTTTAATGATTTTTAGCTGCATGATTTATTTGACAGTCTGAGGACTCTTGAGATACTTTGGTGAACAAAGCTACTAGATTTATTGTTGTAGAGGACCGATCGAGCTGTGTAGATATATAAGCAGAGCTGTACAGGCAACATTATAGGTGTCCATATCCAACTTATGTGTAAGCTGAATCCATTAATGAAATATCATCTGCATTCTCATATTGTTTTTAGAAGGTATCTGATATTGTTCTAAACATTTTGTAGCGAACCTGTGAGCTAATGTGTTGGTGTGGCATCATCCATCGTCCGGCGTCCATTGTCATCTGTATATTAACCCATACTATCTTAAAAATTACAGGCGCTAGCATCAGGAAATTTAATGCAAAAAATTAGCCATCTGAAAAACTCTATCGGATTTTGCTTATTTTTTGGCTAACTGCAATTTCTTAGATTTATAGAGGAAAAGCTAAAAAAACTTTAGAACCAAAACTGTCCAGCCAAAATGTTCAATGTTTCACGATAATAATTTCTTATACCATCTCTCTCTCAAGTAGGTTTGAATGGTTCTAATTCAGTGAATTTTGGCCAAGTTACTGTTATCTGAACTTAGTCATCAGTCAAAAAAATCATACTGAAATTTCAATCTCAGAAATGGCTGGAGCTATCATCACCAAATTTTATGCCAATGAAGGTCACATAAGCCATATCTGAAATTCAAGAGGTATTGGTGGTGCCACCTGTATTGGCCTTTTTAGTATGGGGGTCATCAGTGCCTGTATTGTACAAAAATTACAAAAACTTTTCTGAGACCATATAATGCCAAATTGTTTAATATCGCACAGAAATGATCCTAGGGTAGTGCTTTCTGAAATTTGTTCAAATGGTCTCTGTTTAGTGAATTTTGGCTGAGTTATGGGAAGCTGAATTTAGTCATATGCAATATAACAGCCCATTTTACCTCAGTGGCTACAAAGATCTTCTAAAAAAACCACTGGGTCAAATTCTTATATCACACACATTAATTATCCTCAGATGATGATAATTCAAGTTTGTTTAAATGGTTTTGGTTCAGTGCTTTTTGGCTGAGTTACAGGTAGCTGAATTAAGCCTGTTTGCAATATTTTCTTATATGAGTGATAAACCTGCAAAACGTTTTTAGACTGATGCCACTGAAGCCAATTTGTTTAAAAGAAAAACCCCCACAATAATTCTTATAATAATTGTCTTTAATGGTTCCTCATGAATGATTTTTGACTGAATAATGGAGATTGAATAGAGTCATTTTACTGTATATTTTAGCTATGTGAAGCAGTAACATCTAGCCTGGCACCAGTTTTATCAGTATCTATAACATCATGCCACTAGATTTCAGGTTAAATAGCTTGGCAGACTGCCAACTATTTCAGATTTTGCAATAGTCCAAAGGTCAGCCTGGATCTATTTATAGCTTTGGCAGACTGGCAACTGTATCAGATAAGGCAACAGGTCAAGAGTTCACTCAGTGCAGCCAGGTATAGGTCAAGAGTTCACTCAGTGCAGTAGCTAGATAGCTTTGGCAGACTGCCAACTGTGTCAGATTATGCAAAAGGTCAAGAGTTCACTTAGTGCAGCCAGGTACAGGTAAAAAATTCACTAAGTCTAGCCAGGTGGAGGTCAAGAGTTCACTCAGTACTGTAGCTTGAGCCAGCAATTTGTCACAGTTTACTCGGTGCAACTGCCTTTCTCACCTAAGCCTGGTCAACCCAGTGCATTAAACTGGAGAAGTTTGATGTATTGGCCTGATATTTTGACCTGTCTATGGGTCTTTGATGTCTTTCTCATTCACAAGACAGGTGTTTCCACCTACAATGACTTTTGCACAGTGCATGTGCCTGCTTATTTCTCCAGAGGAATTTGATATATCAGCCTGAAATTGGGCAAGTTTATACATATCGTAAAGCTTTGTCATATACAAGACTGGTGGCACCACCTACTATAATTTTTGCACAGTGTATGTCCCTGCTTCTTTCTTAGGAGGGGATAGATATCAGCCTGATATTGGCCATATGTATACAACTCTGATAACTTGCTCATATAAAAGACATGTAGGCCTACTTGAAAAGTAATGGCCCAGCATTGAGGCATTATACCTGGTGTATAAACCATTGTACAGGTTTGCATTAGGCCTGTAGGCCTTGATATAAGAAAATCTGTAACCAAAGTCTTACAGTATGTGCAAACAGATACTTCAACAGGCAAAGATTAGAAGTTTGATGTAACAGCTTGATTTTTTGGCCTGTCCATACATCTTTGATGGCTTTCTTGTACACAAGACTGGTGTCCCCACCTGCATATAGGTGTAACGGGGGACACCACGGGGAAACCGGGTGTGAAAATCAGACTGCCAAGGCCAAGAGTGTGTGACGACCAGTTTATTCATATAGAAGAGAAAAACCCTGTTGAAATACATGAAATGGGAAGTGTTAAGTACACCGTTACTGTTCAACAGACCGGTTCAATAACAGTGTTAGGTACATTGTTATTGGTATTTATTTATTGTTCAACAGACCGGTTCTATTATAGTTCCTTATAAAATTATATGAGCGTTACATACTGTTGACATAAGAAATTCAACTGAGATATTAGAATTGCAGCAACAATTAACAAGATAATATGCCTTATATCACAATATCTCATACATAATATGCCTTTACAATATGGAACAAGTCATACCCTATCAAGAGAGGATAGAGGGTAAACGAACATGATGGCAAGAACCCTCATGATGGCCACGTGCCTGGTGATTCTCATTGCAAGACGTATGGCTGTAGCAATAATATATTTGTACCTTGAAAATACCTGTCAATGTAACTTACATTACATACACCATTTTACCATAAATAATATTACATACAAAGTTCTGGGCTTATAAAGCTTGGTATGTTATGTTAACATTATACAGTATAACAACTTATAATTAAGTGAAGAAAATATTACAGCATAGCACAATGCGGTATATGAATATTATAAATCAGTGCCCGTTTAACATTTGTACTGGTTTCAACTTAAATTATTACTGGTTTTATGACAAGATTAAACATTTTAAAGTTGAACTGTACATAGCCTACCGGTAGCAAAAGCTCATACTCTAATGAAATACTCAAGTGTGCCTCCTGTAACGTTTTATGCAGAAACATTGGAGCAAGGTTTATGACGGTATGGCAACAGATGACCACAAGCCACTTGAAATCAAAAGGGTTTGTTTTACCAATTTTGAATTGTCTTCACTCATTGGCTCAAAGCTAACTGAAAATGGCCATTCGTGTGAATGCATGCACTGACTAGAGTACACGGTTAACAAATGTGCGTACCTTATTGTGACCAAAAAAAAGGGATTGTGAAATCGCCGTGTTACAAAGGTTTATGCATGGTGTATATCCTGCTTATTTCTCAGGAGGGATTTGATATATCAGTCTGAAACTGTGCATGTCTGTACATCTTGGAGAGCTTTTCATATGCAAGACTGGTGGCACCACCTTCAATAATTTCTGCAGTCTATATCAGTGTTTATTTCTCAGAAGGGCTTTGTTATATCAGCTTGAAACTGTGCTTATCTATACATCTCGGATTTGCTTCATCTACACAAGACAGATTGGCATGTCCGAGTGATTTGACATGTCAGCCTGAAATTATGCATGTTAAGTTGTCCATCTTGAATATTTTCATTGTATTCAAGACTTAATTATGGCACCATCTGCAATTGTTTTTTGATTTCATGCATTTAAGCACTTCCGCTCAAGTGGTTTGAAGTATCTGCCTGAAATTTTTCAGGTCCATACATCTTTGAGTGCTTTCTTAATTACACACAAGACTGGTGGGGCATCTGAGCTAAAACAATTACTCTTTGTCCGTTGTCAGTCTGTCAGACCAACTGTCTGTCAGTCCTTCCTTCCAATAACAGGGCACAAAATGTTACCACTGAATCTGGAATCTACTTATTTGACATCCAGTGAGGTCCATGAAAAATATCCTTTGAAACCTGCAATTAGGTGTCTGTTACCCATATCATGTGTGTTATGGGGATTGAAAATACTCCCCAGAATGATCGAAAATTTGATACAAAAGCTCAAATATTTGAATATGTAATGCATTTATCACCATAATTTTTTCATGCATATTGATCATGAAGTGTTTCATCATATCCAGCAGACTGGTGGCACCACCTGGGTTTTTAGCGAACCTGTGAGCTTAAGTGATGTCGTGGTGGCGTCCGTCTTCTGAACATTAACCCATACTATCTTGAAAACAGCAGGAGTTAGCATTACCAAATTTTATGTAAAAAATTAGTCATCTCAAAAACTTTCTGATTTTGCTTGTTTTTTGGGCAACTGCATTTCTAAGATTTTATAGGGGAGAAGCTAAAAAACCTTGAAATCTTCTTCTCTGAAACTATTCAGCCAATTTGTTAAATATTTCACAAAAACAATTCCTGGAACAATCTCTCAAGTTTGTTCAAATGATTTAAGTTGGGTGATTTTTGGCCAAGTTAAACTGGCATGGTCATCTGTCCAAAAACTGTCCAGCCAAAATGTTTAATATTTCACAGAAATAATTTCTTATACCATCTCTCTCACAAGTAGGTTTGAATGGTTCCAATTCAGTGAATTTTGGCCAAGTTACAGTTAGTTGAACTTAGTCATCTGTCAAAAAAATCATACTGAAATTACAATCTCAGAAATGGCTGGAGCTATCATCACCAAATTTTATGCCAATGTTGGTCACACGAGTCATATTTTAAATTTAGGTATTGGTGGTTGCACCTGCATTGGCCTTTTTTGTAGGGAGGTCATCAGTGCCTGTATCATACTGAGGCTACAAAAAACTTCTTCTTTGAGACCATTATAATGTCCAAATTGTTTAATATAGCACAGAAATGATCCTAGGGTAATGTTTTCTAAAGTTTGTTCAAATGGTCTCTGTTTAGTGACTTTTGGCCAAGTTATGGAAAGTTTAATTTAGTCATATGCCATAACAGCCCATTTTAGCTCAGTGGCTAAAGAGATCTTCTCCAAAACTGCGTGGCCAAATTCTTAAATCTTGCACATTAATTATCCTCAGATGTTGATAATTCAAGTTTGCTCAAGTGGTTTTGGTTCAGTGTTTTTTTCGCTGAGTTACAGGAAGCTGATCCTAGCCACTTTTCTTTATCTTCCTATATAATTTATAAACCTGCAAACAGTTTTTTTCTACTGATGCCACTGAAGCAAATTTGTTTAATATTGTACAAGAATAATCCCCACAATAATTAGGCCTATAGTGATCACCATGTCAGTCCTTCCTTCTGTCTTTCTGTCCTTTCATCAGTGACACTTTCTTTAGCGTGATAACTCAACAACAACATACTTCAGCTTTTCCAAATTCACAGGGATGATTGGTACATATGAGGGCCTAGACCTATTACATAACAAACCTGTCAGAATTCCAATATGGCCACCACAGCCATATTGCTGATTTTATTTTGCGTGCAATAACTCAACAACAACATACTTCAGCTTTCCCAAATTCACAGGGATGATTGGTACATATGAGGGCCTCAGAGCTGTTGAATTACAGACATGTCAGAAATCTAATATGGCAGCCACAGCCAAATCTCTGATTTTCTTTCGCGTGAGATAACTCGACAACAACATAATTCAGCTTTCTGAAATTCACAGGGATGATTGGTCCATATGAGGGCTCAAGATCTGTTGTATAACAGACATGTTGGAATTATAATATGGCTGCCACAGCCCATTCGCTTATTTCTTTTACGCGCAATAATTAAAAACAGCATTCTTCAGCTTTCCCAAATTCACAGGGAGGATTGGTACTAATTGTAACGCAACCTAATAACAACAGATAATGTACTTGTGATGAGCATAATTTTTGATACAGAGATAAAAAAAATCAGATTCTGTAGCACTAGGCAGGGAAAATGTCTAGGGGAATGAATAAAGAATTCAGTGGTTCTTTGTGAACAAATAATTATAATTTATTCTTACAACAATCCTAACATTACAATACACCAAATCAGTACAATTACACAGTAATTAAAACAATAAAAATGTACAGTACTAGAGTGTCTGGATCCTGGGCTTTGATTCTGGATCCTTTAAATAACATATAATCCAGATGAACAGTTCACTTAAATCTTTTCAGAGAATAATAGCCCGATGTAATTTCAAAATCAAACTGTTGCAATCCAAATGTGAAGTACTTGCAATAATCCAAAAGGCAAACTGAAGACTGAAAAAAAATTTGTTACAAAGATTGAAGAATATCTATTAGTGCTGCAATAATCGGAAAGGTCCACAATGAGCCACCAATTTTATGTTACGGAACCTAATAACAACAAATTATGTAATCCCGGACGAGCCCCCCTTTTGTTACAAAGACAAATTTTTCAGGGGAAAATACTTGGCCAATCTGGGATTCAAACCCATGCTGGTTGTGCACAAGTCTGGCATATAAACCACTTCGCTAGAAAAGCAAGCTTCACAAGCAAGACAGTTCGGTCCACTTTTTTGTCATCCTGGAACACTATGAGGGCTCCATCACAATAGAAAGACAGACCTGTTGGAATTCCAATATGGCCCCCACAGCCATATCACTGATTTTCTTTCGCGTGTGCAATAACTCAACAACAACGTACTTTAGCTTTCCCAAATTCACAGGGTTGACTGTTACATATGAAGACTTCAGACCTGTTGAATTACAGACCTGTCAGAGTTTCAATATGGCCACCACAGCCCAATCGCTGATTTTCTTTCGCTCTCAATACCTCAACCACAGCAAACTTAAACTTTCTCAAGTTCACAGGGATGATTGGTACCTATGGGGATACTATCCCTATCGAATTACGTATTTTAGCTTTCCCAAATTCACAGGAATGACTGTTATATATGAAGGCTTCAGACCTGATGAATTACAGACCTGTCTGAAATTTCAATATGGCCACCAGAGCACAATGGGTGATTTTCTTTTGCACCTGATATCTCAACAAGGACATGCTTGACCTGTATCATTTTCTAATGGATCATTGGTGCCTATGCGGACTCAATCCTTATTGAATTACAGACCTGTCTGAATTCAAGAGCACAATTGTGATATGTCAACAAGAATATGCGTGATCTTTCTCATTTACACAGAGATGATTCGTACCTATAAGGGCTCCATCTCTATCTAATTTTTAGACCTGTCAGAAATCCAATATGGCCATCAGAGCACAATCATTGATTTTTTTCACATCCGATATCTCAACAAAAACATGCTTGATCTTTTTCAAATTCACAGGGATCATTGTTGCCTATGAGGGTTTCTGACCCATTGAAAAACATGCTTGCTCAAAATCAAATAATGCCAACAGAGTACAATCAGTGATTTTCTATTGCACACATTATTTCAGACATTTCTTCTTAAATAGTAATATTATTTGAACCAATAGGATTTTTTCCCTCATGCATATGGATAAAAACCTGTTTTTGTTTGTTATATTTTTCAACTTTATCCTAAACTTTTCACCCAAATGTAAACTAGTCCAGCACAACCAGAAATGTGGGGCCCTCTGAGGACCAATGTCGGACCACATCTAGTTCTTATAATAATTGTCTTTAATGGTTCCACATGAAAGATTTTTGGCTGAATTATGGAGATTGAATTGAGTCATTGGCACCAGTTTATCATCATCTATTTAATCATGCCACTGGACAGTAATATTTCAGGTTAAATAGCTCGGCAGACGGCCAACTATTTCAGATTTGGCAACAGGCTAAAGGTCAGCTGGGATTAATTTTAAAAGAGTGAATTTCCTCATAAACCAGACAGGTGGTGCCAGGTGTTTTTTAGCGAACCTGTGAGCTTAAGCGATGGTGCGGCGTCGTACGTCATGTGTCATGCGTTGTGCGTCGTCTGAATGTTAACCATAGCTATCTCAAAAACGGCAGAGGCTAGCATCACCAAATTTTTTGCAAATAATCAGTCATCTGAAAAACTCTATCGGATTTTGTTTATTTTTTTTCTAACTGCATTTTCTTGGATTTTATAGGGAAAAAGCTAAAAAAGCAGAAAGTATCCAGCCAAATTGTGCAATATTTCACAGAAATGATCCCTGGAACAATCTCTCTCAAGTTTGTTCGAATGGTTCCAGTTTGGAGATTTTTAGCTGAGTTACAGGAGGTTGAATGAATCATCTGTCCAAAAAAACACACTAAAATTAAAATCTCAGAAACAGCTAGAGCTATAATCACCAAATTTTATACCAATGTTTGTCACATATATCATATCTGAAATTGAGGTATTGGTAGCGCCACCTACATTGATGTGTTTTTTACAAGCGAAAATGTAATTTTTAACTCTTCCTGCTTATACACTGATTTATGATGAAACTGTTAAGCTGATTAGTTTAAACTTTACAAGAATTATTCTATTGTAGGGTTCTGCCAGTTTTATAAGAATAGATTGGGTAAATACAGCTTAAAAAAAGCATTGTAGCCAATTGAAAAAGGCTTTCTGTGTTTGAAAACAGATTTGACCACATGCTGAGTTCCAGCAGCCAAGTCAAGAGGTCACTCAGTACAAACAGGTGGGGTCGAGGCATCATCATGGCAACTGACCAGGCTTAGACGTCTAGACACAATGTCTAGATGCAGAATTCCCAGATTATTGGAACTATATCTTTCAACTGTTTGAAAAAACTTGGTTTGCATTTTAAGCGAATCGGGTTTATCATCAAGTCACATTTGAACTGCTGCGCCCTCATATTTGGTTGACCTCTGACCTTTCCTCGCTGCCCAGTGTCCATTTGTGCGTCTGTTACCACACTTAAACCCACTTATCTCGGGAACCATTTGACCGATCAGGCTAAAATTTTTGCACAAATGTAGCCCTTAGATAGCTTTATAACATACACTAAAATGGTGGTGCACCTGCAACCATTTTTGCACAGCATCCATCTGTTCATCTGCCTTGGGATAAAATTACTCATATCTCAGCAGTGGTTTGACTTTTCCACCGGAAATTTTGCAGGTTTTTACATCCTGGACAGCTTTCTCGATTTTAAGACAGGTGGCGCCATCTACATTCACGTTTACTCTGCAGACATCCAAGCTCATATCTTGGACTGGTTTGACTGATTGGGCCAAAATTTTGCTTGTGTATAGTTCTCACATAGCCTTTCATCATAGGCAAAACTGGTGGTGCCAACTGCAACCACTTATGCACAGCATCCTTCTTTTCATCTGCCTTGGGATAAAATCACTCATATCTCAGCAGTGGTTTGACTTATCTACCTGAAATTATGCAGGTTTATACATCCTGGAGAATTGACTTGATTTTATGACAGGTGGCACCACCAACATTCACGTTTACTCTGCAGACATCCATGCTAATATGCAGCACACCTCACTCTATTCCCCTTGCCACTTAATCAATGCCTCCCTTCACCTGTCCCACACTGATTTCTGTGGATACACATAGTCGCATGTGGACTACCCATATTCTAGTTTTAAAATATCCTAGTCTGAAACTTGCAGGTCCAAAAAGTCCATTTTGCTGAAATCATAATGACTAAGGTAGATATCCAGGACTTAAGAGGATCAATATCAAATCTTAAAAATAAACCTCCATTCATACTACCAAACTTTGCACAGGTTCGCATTAGGCCTGTATACTTAGTAGAAATGTTAATCAATAAACTCACCTAAGTTTTCAAGCTAAATCCATGCATATTTACTTTGGTGGCACCATTCTGGCTGATCAACAATCTGATGGATTTTCATGTAAATCATTGTGAGTATTAACCAATACAATTTCTCACCTGAATTGCATTATCAGCAAATCCACCCCTATATAATGTGGTCAGAGGATACAAAATATGCAACGGGTGTGTTATGCATGCACTATTTGCAGTGCTCTTGTTTCCTTTATTTTGAGACTGCCAAACCATATTGATACTCAACTGATGTTTCATCTATGGTCATGAAACCTTGTGTGTTTATTAGGGCCCCACTTGAATACTTGGATGCCCTATATTAATCACCCTTTCCGTTTCTCTGTATGTCTGTCAAATTTTGTTTCCAGATGATATATGGTTTATGGATGAAATATTGGTTTCAAATTTGAGTTTTATATGGCCACCCCTGAAGTCATAATTCTGTTGATTTTGACCTTGATCAAACTTTATCACAGGCCCAACCTTCAGAAAAAGAAAATTTTTTGACAAATTCAGCTGAGTGTCTAGAACCATGGGTCTCTAGTTAACCAATAAAGTGACTAACCTGAGTTCATTTCTCTGCAAACAGTGTACATTTTAATTTGAATGATTCACAAGGCATGAAATAGAATTAATTTGCAGTTTTGTGGGATCTTGTCAGTATTATCATATACATATATTGTTATGGCTCACTAATGTGCTTTATACATCCCTGGGCCCTTGTTAAATTCCTTAAATTTGTTTAAACCATTTTCGAGATAAGTCAGATAAATGGTACTTCTGCATTTTCAATTTATGGTTTTAAAAGTTTGAATTTTCCTAGTTGTGTTTTGCTTGTTGCCATACTTGTCCATAAATATTCACAGGTCTTCTCGTTTCTGTATTTCACAGAGAGAGCTGATTCAGTCGAGGTGGTGGCCGGTTTGCTGGCTGACGGTATGGCTGCAGGTAACCTTGCTCATCAGCAGGCGCTAACGCAGCTTCAGAACCAGCTGACCACGGCCCAGGGTCAGGTCACGCAGCTTCAAGCTGACAAGGGGCAGCTGCAGGATCAGATCCAGCAGCTGCAGGGGGATGGGGAGCAGTTGCAGACGCAAGTCCGGCAACTGTCAAAAGACAATGCCGATTTGAACAAACAGTTGCAGGACTTGCGCCAGCAACTGCAGGGAGAAGGCAAGCTGCTGGATCAGATCCAGCAGCTTGAGAGGGAAGGGCAACAGCTGCGTGACCGTTTGACCCAGGCTCGCGACCAGCTGGATCGTTCCCGACAGGAAATCCATAAATGTCGGGAGGAGCTGTGCTCGACCAGAGTCCGAAATGACAGTGGGGCTCTGGTCACAGTGAATAGCTCTAATAAAAATAAAGATGACAGTGTCATGCCATGTCGTTCAGATCAGCAGGGCCAGAAGAGGAGCAGCGACTCTGACGACTCTGGCCCTGCAAAGCGCCGCAGGGGGGACATTCGGGTTCATAGTATAATTGATGTACCTACCATTTCTTTAGCACCCCCATCTTCCCCTCCTGTCACCACTTCACCATCCACCTCTACCAGCACTCCACACCGCGGCACCCTGGCACCTCCTCCCTACCCTTCACCTCGTTCACGTTCCTCCCCCACCTCTCCCTCTGCTTCTCCACAGCTTTCTTCTACCTCCACTAGACGCTCTCCTTCTTCTATTCCCTGGCGACCTCCTTCCGCCATTCCCCAGCCCTTTCCTTCTGCCTCACCTGTACCCTCTTCTTCTACCTCCACCAGGCACGCCCCTTCCACCTCTCCCCGGCCCTCTCCTTTCACCTCTTCACGTGCACAGCCCTCTCCCACTACTTCCACTAGGCACGCCCCTTCCACCTCTCCCCGGCCCTCTTCTTTCACCTCTTCACGTGCACAGCCCTCTCCATCTACTTCCACTAGGCACGCCCCTTCCACCTCTCCCCGGCCCTCTCCTTTCACCTCCGCACGTGCACAGCCCTCTCCTACTACTTCCACTCGGCACGCCCCTTCCACCTCTCCCCGGCCCTCTCCTTTCACCTCCTCACGTGCACAGCCCTCTCCTACTACTTCCACTCGGCATGCCCCTTCCACCTCTCCCCGGCCCTCTCCTTTCACCTCTTCACATGCACAGCCTTCTCCTTCAGCCCCTCCCCAGTCCTCTTCCTCCCCCCGGCCTTCCCCTTCTGCCCCTCCCCAGTCTTCTACCTCCCCCCGCCCTTCCCCTTCTGCCTCTCTCAGGCCCCCCTGGAGGTATTAGCGCCCCAACTCTCCCCTTCGGCACCTACTAATACTTAGACTTAAATCCTAAATCCTTCATAACAGCTCTGGTGTCCAGCCAGGACCATAAGGCCAAGAGTTCAATGCATAAAAGACTACAATCTCAGAAACTATAAAAGGGGCAGCGTATAGACTTGGAAAAGGTGAAAAAATAAGGTTTAAATAATGGTTAAAATGTTTAAATATATATATATATATATATATATGATTTTTTGGCATTCTTTCTTTTTGATAAATAAAAATTGGTATTAAATAGACTTGCATCAATATAATTAATTAATATCAAATTTTCTTTATAAGATTTTCATGATTATTTCTCTTTGGCATATTTTTATTGAACTCTGGGCTAGAACTGGTCATGGCTGGACACCCTACACTTCAGGGAGAGTACATCAATTATCCATCAGGAAGTTAAATGTACATGTACTTTTGGTTTCGGTTTCAAAATTTGGGCTCTTGGGGGGTGGGGGCTCATGGGGGGTGGGTCAATAATACATTTCGGTGAAAATGTACATGTACTTTTTAGCTCAGCTGACTGAAAGTCATCTGAGCTATAGCGATCACTCTTTGTCAGTCTTTCATCTGTCTGTCCGTCTGTCCGTCCGCCAATTAACAAGCCACAAATTGAAAACACTGGAGCTAGAATAATCTTACTTGACATCCAAGGATATCCATAAAAAAATCTCCTTGGAAACCAGAAAATCTATCTCTGTTACCAATATCTTCTAAAATAAACCCCTGAATAATTAAAAGTTTGGTACAAAAGCTATAATATCTGAAGAACTAATGCATTGATCAGCATTATTCTTTGTTTGCATATTGATAATGCAGTGTTTAATGATTTCCTGTACACTTGTGGCACCAAATTTTACACATTTTTTTCTCAATTTTTGAGACCTTCCATGCTGCAGTTGTCTGTTAACTAGCTGCAAATCATACCACTAGAACTAGAATCTTCTCGCTGGACACCCTGGGAGAGCCATAAAAAATCTCCTGGGAAACCTGAAACAAGGTCTCTGTTACCCATATCTCCTGAGCTATTGGGCTCAGAAATAACACCCCCCCCCCCCCAGAAAAATTAAAAATTTGATACAAAAGCTCCAGTATCTGAACAGCTAATGCATTGATTACCATGTTTCTCTGCATGTGTTTTCATCATGGAAAATTTCATCAGATCCTGCAGACTGGTGCTTCCCCTTGATATATTTTTTTTTAAATTTTACACATTTTCTCTATTTTTGAGACCTTCAAAGATGTGGTTGTCCGTTAACAGGGAACAAATTGTTAACATTGCACCTAGAATCTTCTGACCCGATCTCCAGGGAGAACCATGAAGAATCTCCTAAGAAACCCTCAATTAGGTCTCTGGTACACATATCCTCCACCCTTAACTTGAGTTGAATTGGGATACCACCTTCAAAATTTGGCATTCAGATGATAAAAGTAATTTTGTGAATGTCTTCTTAGTCAGCTGAGCATCATGACCCATGGGTCACTTGTTTGATATTTTAAACAGGGGGAGGGAGGGTTTTAATCCATATTTCATTAACCATATCATTCATGTCTCATTATCATTGTACTCAGTTGGTTTTTATGTTTTTATTTTGTGCATCATGGCTGGAATTTGCATTATCATTTTTCACATGTGATATCTGTTTTGATTTTTATACCCCTGTCATATGACAAGAGCATTATGGTATACCCACCGTCCGTTCATCTGTTCGTCTGTCTGTTAGCTTTTAATCTCCAAATGATTAATCTCCAGGGCTTTGATGGATTTTCATGAAATTCACAATAACTACTTACCAATGGATTGTCTCTCAAGATCAATGGCAAAATCCATGCTTTATTGTATGTCAGATGTCACTAGGCTACATTTTCTGTGGTGCCGCCATAACTAATTGAGAATATGATGTATTTTGATAAAACTCAACAGAAATGTAAATAAAAAAAGTTTCTAGACTAAGTTAGATTTCTAGCAAAATCCATGCATATTTATAAAGTCAGAGGTCACGTCACTTTGGAGGCCCTGCAGTGACTTGCCAAAAATCCTATGGATTTTCATGAAACTCCTTATAAAAATTTGCCAGTAGTTTCTTATCTGAATTGAATTCTCTGCAAAATTCACACATTTAATGTGATCATGCAAAGTTCACAAGATACACCATTCTCCTGTTCCCTCATACATTAAGGTCTGCCTTTTCAGAATATCTTCAATCAGCACAGCATTTCTTCACCATCTTCCATATGCATTCTCTGTGCAATTTCCTCTGGTCCTATAATTGATTCAGTGTCTGGATTCAGCTATTTGTCTCTCAATATTTGACCTGATAAGAACCTTTGGTGCTAAACTTTTTCAGTATGTGAGGTTTCCATAAAAGTATCTCTTCCATCTCCAAGGATTTGATCAAAATCTTTACATAACTTGAGTTAAATGCAATCATCCTCATAAATCAGCTTGTATTACCACACAAAACCAAAATTTGTCTACCCTTCTTGCAAATCATATATTATGACCATAAATAACAGCTGAGTGTCATGACCCATGGGTCTCTTTCTTTTTATCTATTGTACCATTAAACGTTTTTTTTCTTATTGCATTTTTCAGAATAACCTTTTATTTTATTTTTCTAGTATATATACCTTTAATGCCTTTAAATTCTAGCTGTGATGCATTCTAGGGGGAGCTATTCACTGAACTATAAAGGTGCAACAAATAATTGTTAATTCTTCTTCTCTTTCCCTTATAAACTGATACAGTCTTGCATATATTTGTATACATATATATACATTGTTGCAACAGTTCCCAAAGACTGTTGGTACCAATTGTGTTTTGACCCTTTTATTATTGCATTTTTTCCTTAATTTTTATTCCCCTGCCATAGGAGGGGGGACCAATAACTCAGTTATTATTCTTTTAGGATTCTATGTTTCCAGAGCACTTAGAATTTTGCTGAATGCAAAATTTTCTGATTTCACATGTTTCCATACATGGTGGAGAATCTCTGACTTTTATAGGAATAACTCAACCGATCATTACCAGATTTTGTAGACATATTGATCCCGTGACTTACATATGATTATAACCTGCAAGTTGCACTATTTGTTTAATGACTTTCTGCAGTCTAAAATTATCTTTTCCACTTTCATTCAGATAAGTAAATAAAAACATGTTAACCTTCAAACTGGTTCCGTCCTTTCAGCTAGGGCAAATAATGAGTACTATATTGAATGGAATTCAAATTTCCTGATATATGTTTTCATATTTGGTGCAAATTTTTACATTTTATCTGATGAATTTCTATGTCACTAATTATCAAATTATTTAAACATGTTAATAATTTAATTTATAAATGATTTTACCAGCAGTTTTGAATTTGCCTATCTGAAATGGTATTTTCTCCTGATTCCAGAATTTGTTTGAAAATCTTGAAATGTTAGCTTTCCTTTCATGGTCAACTGCATCTTAGGCCAAGAAAAATTAAATGTGTGTGACTTTAATAGTTTATTTTCAAAATGGCTTCTGTATGCATTTCCTAATGTTACCATCCTCAAACATTTTCTTGTGTCTTCATACATAATGTAACCATGAAATTAGTACATACCAAATATCAAAACAACAAGAGCTGTTAGCATAAAATGTGACAGGCATATTTTTCAGCCAAAACCCTGCCATCTATATTTGATAACCTGTCAGCTGGGATCTGTGTAATTTACAATTTAAATCCTCCATCACTCCCGGTGGAAATTGGGTGATCTGGAAACTTGAATAATTAATGCATTTTATTTTTCAAATCCATTTTGTAATATGCATCTATAGTTTTAAATTTAAATTTGTTCTTACTAAGATCTTGGATACCTGGGCATCACTGATGAAATACTTTAATAGTTAAGCATAACCAGGGGACTATTTTTGCCTTTTGGCTCTTGTTGAGACTGTCAAATGACAGCAATGGTATGTTTCTCAGCTGTGGTTTCACCAGAGGTCCTGAAACCTGGCATGCTTATTGAGCATGACTAAATTTTATCATTTTCATTTGGCAACATCTAATTTTTTTTCTATTTTCATGTATTTTTAATATATTTTGAGACTGCAAAATTATAACGTCAGTTTCCTCAGCACAACTAGTGCCAAACATAAATGCATCTAGTATTTTAGCTGCATGGTACAAACATGTCGGTCACTGAAAGTCATGACCCATGGATCACTTGTCATTTTTGATCATATGTTAACTGGATTCCATATGAATTCCTGGACAAAAATGACAGCTAGTTTCTGATTCTTTCTCTGCCCCAGCAATTTTTTTTTGTTTTAATAAATATATATTTATATATGCATAAATTGGGTATCCCAGCCAATTTGGTATAAAGGGAATTTCTTTTTAAATTATGAATAAATTGCAGAATTTGAGGCAAATATTTATCAGATTTTGAAAAATTCTGATAGGGCCTGAAAAAGGAGTGATCATTATTTTATAATTTCTCATGTACGAATTGTATACCTATTTAATCATACATATGATTATGGTCATATAATTTTTTTATTCGAACATGATCACTGTATTTGCTATTTACTGAACAATTCAAATTGGACATAGTTTACTAATTCCTTAAATATTGATAATTCATTTTGGAAATCTCAGGAAATATGCTGGGAACCTGGCCTTTATGTGTGTGTTTATATATATATATATTTGTTGCACCTTTATACGCGCCTGTTGCTAAGCCTAGGTTACCTGTATATATATATAATATTTATATATATATATATATAACTGGTACAATTATAAGATTTTGTTTAAATATTGTTTATTTAATTGTCAATTGGCACACATGACTTGTTTATTGTGAAGATACCTCAAGCTTGCCAGTCACTGGTTACAAATTATATTCTTTTCAAGCAACTCTGTCCACCTTATTTTTTCACATTATTTCTTTCAAATTTAATATGGTAGCTGTGGCATTTTGTTAAAGACAATGTGTCCTTGGTTATGTCCTAGGAATGTTTGATGCAAGAAAAGTATAAATCTTTAGCTCAGTTGACTTTTAGTTAACTGAGCTATAGCAACCACCCATAATCATATATCTGTTTATTAGACAACCACTTTAAACTGTTGAATATGTCACGTGTCAAATCAGACATAGTGTTAGATGCCAGTAAGTTCGCCAAACCTGAAGCACTGTCACTCATAAATGTTCCCTTCTGAAATTAACAAGAAACCTCTGTTTAAACTTATTAATATTGAGGCTTCAACCTTAAATCTTGGTCCAGAGGATTCTACAATTTATTAATTCCTCAGTCTATGCTTGTATTTATAAGCTAAGTATGATTCTGCATATTATGAAATGTTCAAATTTAATACACTGAATCATAACTCAATATCTGAGCAACAAAGCAAACAAGTTATTCATTAGAATATCTACTTTGTAAGAAAATTGGGGTACACTTAAAAATTAGGAAGAATTTTGTCAATTAAGAAAATAATAACTTTAATTGAAAAAAACAAGTGCATTGGAATTTCTCAAATGAAAATAGGCTGAACAATAATTTGATATGTTGTTGTAGTTTTAAGGCATCAGTGTATCATATCATTCCAGCAGAGATCATTCAGTTGTTTTACAGTTTGGCTCATTGGGCTGGACATGGCTGCCTGTTCTGCCAGGTCAGCTAGCAATCCCCAGAGAGTATGTTCATGCATGCAGTTGATTTACCTGTATTCAGATTATAAATTCTTTTTAGCCCTGAGAAATTATTTTTTTTTCTGGTACAGTGAAAAAGTGAATGGGATTTTGTAACATTTGCACTGCGTCTGTGACAAATTTGTACTCGTAAGAATGGTATCCCCTCTCATGGGAAAGACAGTATTTGGTCTGACTTCATCCATTGTTGTCAGTGCCCTTTATTGTGTATGCGATAACTTTTGTGTTAACTCAGTATTTTTCCATGAAATTTGAAATTGAAATTGTTGCTAGAACTACCCATAACTTGGACAATTTAAATAAAAAGGCTGCAATATAAATTTATTGAGAACACCATATCTTAAGAATACCCATGTCTATTCATGCAAGAACAACCTCAATCTGGTTTTTGTTTCTTTAAGCATGTATTGTCAAGAACTTGTCATTTTTTTAATCAATTATTTGAAATCTGTAAAATAGAACTACCAGTGATCAGTACTAGATGAGACCTAGCATTAATAGATAATATACTTATGGGGTTTTCTCTTTTCTGACTTCTCATCTGTGTTGAATCATGAACATTTTATTTACATTAATTTTACTCAGTTTTGACCAAGTGTGACCATTACAAACGTGACCCTCACTACAGCTTAAGTATACATGAAAATATAACATCTGTTTCAAATATTCTTAGGTGATTTAGGTCTTCCCAATCAATTTATGCTCCATTCATGTTAGTGTGTTGATGCAGTAAGCAAATAAAACCATAATTTGAGCAGGATTATGAATGTTATTTTGTTTGCAAAGACCATACATGACTCTCCATATTTCATGTAAGAGGTACCAGAGTAACATCATACATACAACCAATGAGACGCTGTCTCCTGAGAACTGAGAGAAAGAACATTTTCTTAGGGCTGTGAATTGTTGGGGAATTTAGAATTGATTCAATTATTGATTTTTAAGATTCATTTCAATTCTCCATTATATTCTTACTTAAGATGTAAATTTCAGACTTTAAAGAATAAAAGCAATTTTAACCAAAATGGATGTAAGTAAATTTCAGCAAATAAATAAAAATGCCCTCAGGTAATCTCTAGCTCCCTCATATTTGAGAGCTCACAGAGCACTTTGTAATGGTACATGCTAAAATATGATAATGGAAATTGATTCAGAGGTAAATAAACAATTACAATTTAATCCAGGGTTGCAATTTAATGCATCAATTCCTCAGTGCATTTTATACATCTCTAATTTTCCATACAGACACATGCTTGGCTTAATTGAGTGTCTCTTATCAAAGTTCAGATTACTGAACAGGTGTTTAATTTCCCACTCTTTGTACTTTGAGTCACTCTCCTTTATGTTCAGATTACTGTAATAACAGGTGTTTATTCCCCACTCTTTATCCATTCCCTCACTCTCATCAAAGTTCAGATTACTGAACAGGTGTTATTTCCCACTCTTTGTACCTTGAGTCACTCTTCTTAAGGTTCAGATTACTGATCAGGTGTTTAATTTCCCACTCTTTGTACTTTGAGTCACTCTTCTTAATGTTCAGATTACTGAACAGGTGTTTATTCTCCACTCTTTATACATTGAGTCATTCTTCTTAATGTTCAGATTACTGAACATATGTTTATTCCCCACTCTTTGTACATTGAGTTACTCTTCTTAAGGTTCAGATTACTGAACAGGTGTTTATTCCCCACTCTTTGTACATTAGGTCACTCTTCTAAAGGTTCAGATTACAGAACAGGTGTTATTTCCCACTCTTTGTACCTTGAGTCACTCTTCTTAATGTTCAGATTTCTGAACGGGTGTTTATTTCCCCACTCCTTGTTCATTGAGTCACTCTTATCAATGTTCAGATTACTGAACAGATGTTAATTCCCCACTCTTTGTACATTAGGTCACTCTTATCAAAGTTCAGATTACTGACCAGGTGTTTAATTTCCCACTCTTTGTACATTGAGTTACTCTTCTTAATGTTCAGATTACTGAACAGGTGTTTATTCTCCACTCTTTATACATTGAGTCACTCTTATCAAAGTTCAGATTACTGAACAGGTGTAATTTCCCACTCTTTATACTTTGAGTCACTCTTCTAAAGGTTCAGATTACAGAACAGGTGTTATATCCCACTCTTTGTACCTTGGGTCATTCTTTTTAATGTTCAGATTACTGAACTGTTGTTTATTCCCCACTCTTTGTTCATTGAGTCATTCTTCTTAATGTTCAGATTACTGAGCATATGTTTATTCTCCACTCCTTGTACATTGAGTCACCCTTCTTTATGTGAAGGTTAATGAACAGGTGTTTATTCCCCACTCTTTATAAATTGAGTGACTCTAGATCTTAATGTTCAGATTACTGAAAGTAGTTTATTCCCAACTCTTGGTACAGTAAGTCTCTTCTCTCAATGTGCAGATAAGTGAAGAGATATTTTTGCAACTGTTGGTACCTCGAGTTGCTCTTTTTATATTGTATTACCAACCAGAGTTTTTTCCCTACTGTTGGTACCCTGTGTCACTCTTCTCAATATTCAGATTACTGAACAGATATTTATTACCCGCTCTTGGTTTCTTGCATCACAGATTTCTGAACAGTTCATAGAAGACTGTTGGCAAATTGACTTGACATTGACAGATGTTTAGCCTTCGGCATTGGCAACTTCTTTAATCCTTAAACAGAGTTTTACATGTTTGATTATTGATGTGCATCATGTTATCTACCACAAAACTCTGTGATCATTAGATTTATTTATATTGACTCATTTTGTCTCAGAATTTAAGAATTTCTCACTAACATATAAAGTGAGAGAATGAAAATATGGATCCAAATGCAAATTCACCTCCCACAATCCTCCCTATGACTTAAAAAAAGGTTAATTAAATCACTGTCTATATTTACAAAAATTATGCTTCAGAATTATTCTCACTCCAGCAAAAAATAAAAAATTCAAGAATATTTGGTTGATTGACTGGGTGCTTCTGATGTTGTCTTCTCTTCATAGGATTTTCATCTTCACTTCATATATGATTTGAGTAAGGATTATAATGAAATTTAAAAAGGGAAAATATTTGAGGCATCATAAATAAAGCTACATATCTCATAAAAAAGAAGTATCACATGGGATTTATTTTAACCTAATTTCAACCTGCATTGTCAAGATTCAGCAGTATTGTCTGGTTTGGTCTTTTTTTCAGTCTGTTTGCCAAGTTCTGCCCTGTTTGGTTTACTCGTTTGTATTTATTTTTCATTCTGTTTTGCCTCATTGAATCAGATGGTAGCACATAACATGGATTTATTTCATATTTCATTTTCATTAGGTAGTGGTTTCAATCATCAAGTTATCGGACTAAACTTACAAGAGTCACATGCACAAAAGCCTGGTCTAAGATAGAATTCATCTGCTTCTAATACAGGCTTTGGTGTTGGGGACCAAGATGGCAAAAATGGCTCTTATTAAAAAGGGTTTATACCTGACTTTCTAGAGTAATTGTGAGTTATATTCTAGCTTGACTTAGTCCTTTAAAATGCAGGAGAACTGTGCAGAAGGAATAGGTGTTGGTTTCTCACAATAAGACAAATGAAAAGGGCTGCATGCATCCATGTTTTGTCATCTTGCAACCATATCAAAGATTTTAAATTATAATGATGTACATTATTTCTTCAATTCTTCATGTTTCTATCATAGATTTTGATATGTCCATGCAGTTAATTGTTAAACTATTTAGCCCACCTGAGGGTTCTTTCATAGAACATTGTAGCTTGATCAACATTTCTGACCAAACCATTTTTAGCAGTTGAACTGTATATTTACCAAAAATAGAACCTCCCAAAATGTCAATGATGATCAGTCGTTCACAGCATTTGTTGATATATCATGATCAACTCTCATTACATCTAAAACATGTTTTAATTTCATTTTTAATAGAAATCATGGTCAGATTTAATCATGTTTGACACTTGCATTATGTATTCAAACTGCTTTGTCTAGATTTAACACTGTTGCCTTGTTTATGTTCTGTGTTTTACAGTCTGTTCTCTTTTATTCTCCATGTTTCATTAGATGATCAAGTCCTTCATCAGAATTGCCATTGCCTTTACCTGTGTGCATTATTTCACTATATGATGAACTAATGTCACAGCACAAGATGATACTTAAATTTCGAGACATAAACATGGTTTGATCAAAAGTGATCAGCTCCAGCTATCTCCTTATCAAAATTCATAAGCAGTATCTTGATCAACTTCACTTTATTTAGCAAAAAAATTTAAATTGAGACCTAAAGTAAGAGAGGAGATTTTATTCTTTGATTCCTTGCACCAAGTGTTCATTGGAAGATGAAATTCATTTAATGATGAGTCTACCAATGTCAAAAGAACAACACTGAGACTTTAGTAAATTTTCTGGTTGTTTTTTTTTAATGAGAATGTGAGTCTCTGTGATACTAAAAAGATAAGTCTGCCAAGTTCAGAGAAACCTGTCAGGTAAATAAAATCAGTGGGATGAGTACATTCAAAATACAAAGAATACAGAACATCACCATCACAGCAATACAAAAATCTCTACAATCCCAAGACAACAAAAACTGTTATGCACAAACAGCTGGGGTTGTTACACTAAAAAAGCTGAAAAGTGTGGTGATTGAAAAAAAAAAACTTGCCATCACAAGCAGTAAAAAAAAATTTTGACAATCCCAAGACAACAAAAACTGTTTGCCACAAACAGCTGGGGTTGTTACAAAAAAAAAGCTGAAAAGTGTAGTGATGCAAAAAAAAAACTTCAGAAAATGTACCTCCCACATGATCCTTGCCTGTTGATAAAATAAAAAATTGCATTAGGCTCTCTACATTATCAAAATAAAAATTCCATGAAAATAAAAGCTTTCTGGATATTGAAACCTTTTCATTCCAGCATTCATACCAACTTCCAGGAATAATTGGTGCATTGACTTAGAACTTGTGATCTAATGACATTTGTCTTCATATTCATGTTCACTTCATTAATGATGTCAGTGAAGATAATTATGAAAATAAAAAATGTTAGACCTCATAAATATAAGATGAAAATATATTAAACTGAAATCACATCTTCAATTTTTTTTGTTCAGTATTCAGCCTGGATTGCCTAGATTCAATATTTTCCTTGCCTTATTCAATCTGTAATGGTAATACTTTGTGCTGTGACAGTAGTGCATCATCAGAATTTTTATTTCTTATCCAATAACTTTTATCTCTCGTTATGATGTCAATGATGAACAAATTGTCAGAGAAATTCTCACACCATATGATGTCAGTGATGAAGATAAGCTTAAAATCTGAGACATCTTGGGTCACTCATATTATGAATTATTTTAACTGTACATAGGCTAATAAAATGTTTAAGGTATATCAGAATATTGCCTAGCTTCGCCAGTGTTGCCTGGTTAGTTTTTTTTCAGTCTTGTTCACTGTGTTCATATATGACATTTAATTTTATAGGGGCTCATCAGAACATGAAGAAACCAATTTTAGTCATTTTTTTTTCAACAAGTATTGGTTTGACACATCTGTTATGCTATGGGGGCTATGGTTTTATGGCTAAGTGCACAGAAACTATTATTGACAAGGCTTCTTTAAAAGCTGTGGTGTAGGGGACCAGGATGGCAGATTGGCTGTTGTTCCATAGGATTTATGGAAAACTTGACTTTCTAGAGCACTTTTGAGTGAGGATCCTGTTGGACTTAGTCCTTAAACTGCTGGAGAACAGTGCAGAAAGAACAGGTGTTGTTTTCTTACTGTAACGACAACTTAAACAATTCCAGCTATGTATGTTATCTTATGGCCTTACTATGATTCATCAAGTCTTTGAACTATAAAATTCAGTATTCCTAGCATTCTTCATTTTTCTCAGTTGCACAAGTTTTTAAAGATATTTATCACTATAGAATCAAGCTGAATTAGAATATCAGGGTTCTCACTAAGGACATGCCAATTCTCATACCATTTATCACATGACACTTGAATGATTCTATTGTATGTAGAACAGGCTCACACCACATGCTGATAATGCACCTCATGAAGTCTGGGTCCTCATGGGTCACTCATTTTATGAATTATTTTAAATAACATATATACATTAAACAATTTTACCTGTACATAAACATTAACCATATAAACTGACATACACATTAATCGTATTAACTGTATATATACATTAAACATTTTAACTGTAAACATACATCAAGCATTTAAGCATTTAATTAGCCTGTCAGGATTCTGAGAAAATACCGACTTCATTAGCATTTCTCACCTGATGGTTTTAACAATTACACTGTATATACAAAATCTCACACCATATGATGTCAGTGATGAATATAATGCTTAAAATCTGAGACATCATGGGTCACTCAAATTATGAATTAGTTTAACTGTACATTAGTCTATCAGGATTCAGAGAAAATACTGACTTCAACAGTATTTCTCACCCGACGATTTGAACAATTACAGTGATGAAGATAATGCTTTAAATCTGAGACATCATGGGTCACTCATTTTATGAATTATTTTAAATGTACATATGCATTTAATAAATAATTAGACTATCAGGATTCAGAGTAAACACTGACTTCATCAGAATTTCTCACTGACTTGACAAGTTTTAACAATTACACTGTAAATACAAATTCTCACACCACATGATGTCAGTGATGAAGATAATGCTTTAAATCTAAGACTTCATGGGTCACTCATTTTATGAATTATTTTAACTGTACATATGCTTTTAATAAATTATTTGCCTAGCTATTAGGATTCAGAGAAAATACTGCCTTCATCAGAAATTCTCACTTGACAAGTTTTAACAATTACACTGTAAATACAAATTCTCACACCACATGATGTCAGTGATGAAGATAATGCTTAAAATCTGAGACGTCATGGGTCACTCATTTTATGAATTATTTTAACTGTACATATGCTTTTAATAAATTATTAGCCTAGCTATCAGGATTCAGAGAAAAATACTGACTTCATCAGAATTTCTCACTTGACAAGTTTTAACAATTACACTGTACATACAAAATCTAACACCACATGATGTCAGTGATGAAGATAATGCTTAAATCTGAGATGTCATGGGTCACTCATTTTATGAATTTTTTCAACTGTACATATGCTTTTAATAAATTATTAGCCTAGCTATTAGGATTCAGAGAAAATACTGATTTCATCAAAATTTCTCGCCTGACAGTTTTAACAATTAAACTGTACATACAAAATCTCACACCACATGATGTCAGTGATGAAGATAATGCTTTAAAATCTGAGACGTCATGGGTCACTCATTTTATGAATTGTTTTAACTGTACATATGTTTTTAATAAATTATTAGCCTAGCTATCAGGAATTCAGAGAAAATACTGCCTTCATCAGAATTTCTCACTTTACAAGTTTTAACAATTACACTGTAAATACAAGATCTAACCCCACATGATGTCGGTGATGAAGATAATGCTTAAAATCTGAGATGTCATGGGTCTCTCATTTTATGAATTATTTTAACTGTACATATGCTTTTAATAAATTATCAGCCTAGCTATCAGGATTCGGAGAAAATACTGACTTCATCAGAAATTCTCACTTGACAAGTTTAAACAGTTGCAATGTACATACAAAATCTAACACCACATGATGTCAGTGATGAAGATAATGCTTAAAATCTGAGATGTCATGGGTCACTCATTTTATGAATTATTTTAACTGTACATATGCTTTTTATAAATTATTAGCCTAGCTATCAGGATTCAGAGAAAATACTGACTTCATCAAAATTTCTTACCTGACAGTTTTAACAATTAAACTGTACATACAAAATCTCACACCACATGATGTCAGTGATGAAGATAATGCTTTAAATCTGAGACGTCATGGGTCACTCATTTTATGAATTATTTTAAATGTACATATTCTTTTTATAAATTATTAGCCTAGCTATCAGGATTCAGACAAAACACTGACTTCATCAGAATTTCTCACTTGACAACTTTTAACAATTACACTGTAAATACAAAATCTCACACCACATGACGTCAGTGATGAAGATAATGCTTAAATCTGAGACGTCATGGGTCACTCATTTTATGAATTATTTTAACTGTACATATGCTTTTATTAAATTATTAGCCTAGCTACAAGGATTCAGACAAAACACTGACTTCATCAGAATTTCTCACTTGACAAGTTTTAACAATTACACTGTAAATGCAAAATCTCACACCACATGATGTCAGTGATGAAGATAATGCTTAAATCTGAGACGTCATGGGTCACTCATTTTATGAATTATTTTAACTGTACATATGCTTTTATTAAATTATTAGCCTAGCTACAAGGATTCAGACAAAACACTGACTTCATCAGAATTTCTCACTTGACAAGTTTTAACAATTACACTGTAAATGCAAATTCTCACACCACATGATGTCGGTGATGGAGATAATGCTTAAAATCTGAGATGTCATGGGTCTCTCATTTTATGAATTATTTTAACTGTACATATGCTTTTAATAAATTATCAGCCTAGCTATCAAGATTCGGAGAAAATACTGACTTCATCAGAAATTCTCACTTGACAGGTTTTAACAGTTGCAATGTACATACAAAATCTCACACCACATGATGTCAGTGATGAAGATAATGCTTAAATCTGAGACGTCATGGGTCACTCATTTTATGAATTATTTTAACTGTACATATGCTTTTATTAAATTATTAGCCTAGCTACAAGGATTCAGACAAAACACTGACTTCATCAGAATTTCTCACTTGACAAGTTTTAACAATTACACTGTAAATGCAAATTCTCACACCACATGATGTCGGTGATGAAGATAATGCTTAAAATCTGAGATGTCATGGGTCTCTCATTTTATGAATTATTTTAACTGTACATATGCTTTTATTAAATTATTAGCCTAGCTACAAGGATTCAGACAAAACACTGACTTCATCAGAATTTCTCACTTGACAAGTTTTAACAATTACACTGTAAATGCAAATTCTCACACCACATGATGTCGGTGATGAAGATAATGCTTAAAATCTGAGATGTCATGGGTCTCTCATTTTATGAATTATTTTAACTGTACATATGCTTTTAATAAATTATCAGCCTAGCTATCAGGATTCGGAGAAAATACTGACTTCATCAGAAATTCTCACTTGACAAGTTTTAACAGTTGCAATGTACATACAAAATCTAACACCACATGATGTCAGTGATGAAGATAATGGTTTAATCTGAGATGTCATGGGTCACTCATTTTATTAATTATTTTAACTGTACATATGCTTTTTATAAATTATTAGCCTAGCTATCAGGATTCAGAGAAAATACTGACTTCATCAAAATTTCTTACCTGACAGTTTTAACAATTAAACTGTACATACAAAATCTTACACCACATGATGTCAGTGATGAAGATAATGCTTTAAATCTGAGACGTCATGGGTCACTCATTTTATGAATTATTTTAAATGTACATATTCTTTTAATAAATTATTAGCCTAGCTATCAGGATTCAGACAAAACACTGACTTCATCAGAATTTCTCACTTGACAAGTTTAAACAATTACACTGTAAATACAAAATCTCACACCACATGACGTCAGTGATGAAGATAATGCTTAAATCTGAGACGTCATGGGTCACTCATTTTATGAATTATTTTAACTGTACATATGCTTTTATTAAATTATTAGCCTAGCTACAAGGATTCAGACAAAACACTGACTTCATCAGAATTTCTCACTTGACAAGTTTTAACAATTACACTGTAAATGCAAAATCTCACACCACATGATGTCAGTGATGAAGATAATGCTTAAATCTGAGACGTCATGGGTCACTCATTTTATGAATTATTTTAACTGTACATATGCTTTTAATAAATTATTAGCCTAGCTATCAGGATTCAGAGAAAATACTGACTTCATCAGAATTTCTCACTTGACAAGTTTTAACAATTACTCTGTATATACAAAATCTCACACCATATGATGTCAGTGATGAAAATCAAGCTTAAAATCATATGTATTGTCCCCGGGCACTTCCTTGGAATGGGGGACATAGACTTGGGTTTGTCTGTCTGTCCCTCTTGTCTGACCCTCTTGTCTCACTGTCTGTTTCTGTCGGTCCATCAGGTTTTCATTTCCATGGGATAATTTATAAAAATATTATCTGATTTCATTCAAAATTTGGTCAGTGATTGCTCTCATGCTTAACTTGGTTTGGATGGTTTTGGAGTGTCTGTCTCACAAGATAACAAAACAATTTATTTCATTTTTAGCTCAGCTGACTGAAAGTCATCTGAGCTATAGCGATCACTCTTTGTCCGTCGTCCGTCTGTCCGTCTGTCCGTCCGTTAACCAGGCACAAATCGTAACCGCTGGACCTAGAACCTTGTAACTTGGGATTCTGAGAGGTCCATAAAAAATCTCCTTGGAAACCAGAAATTAGGTCTCTGTTACCCATATCCTGCGAGCTATGTGGCCCCAAAGTACCCCCCAGAAAAGTAAAAAATTTCATACAAAAACTTCAATATCTCATTAACTACTTGACTGATGGTCATGATTTTTGGCATACATATTGATCATGAGATGTTACATCACTTCCTGCAGACTGGTGGCGCCACCTGTATTTTTCGATTTTTTACGAATTTTTTTCTCTATTTTTGAGACCTTTAAAAATGTGAACATCTGTTAACAAGGCACAAATCATAAAGACTGGACTTAGAATCTTAATTCTTGACACACTGAGAGGTCCATGAAAAATCTCCTTGGAAACCAGAAATTAGGTCTCTGTTACCCATATCCTTTGAGCTATGGGGCCCCAAAGTACCCCCCAGAATAGTAAAAAATTTCATACAAAAACTTCAATATCTCAATAACTACATCACTGATGGTCTTCATTTTTGGCATATATATTGATCATGAGATGTTCGATCAGTTCCTGCAGACTGGTGGCGCCACCTGTACTGTTTGATTTTTTACGATTTTTTCCTCTATTTTTGAGACCTTTTAGGATGCTGTCATCTGTTAGCGTGGCACAAATTGTAACGACTGGACCTAGAATCTTCATTTTCGACACACTGAGAGACCTATGAAAAGTCTCCATGGAAACCAGAAATTAGGTCTCTGTTACCCATATCCTTCGAGCTATGGGGCCCAAAATTACCCCCCAGAATAGTCAAAAATTTCATACAAAAACTTCAATATCTCATTAACTACATCACTGATGGTCATGATTTTCGACATACATATTGATCATGAGATGTTTCATCAGTTTGTGCAGACTGGTGGCGCCACCTATATTTTTCAATGTTCACGAATTGTTTTCTCCATTTTTGAGACCTTTAAGGATGTAGTTATCTGTCAACAGGGTACAAATCGTAAAGACTGGACCTAGAATCTTCGTTCTTGACACACAGGGAGACCCATGATAAGTCTCCATGGAAACCTGAAATTTGGTCTCTGTTACCCATATCCTTTGAGCTATGGCACTCCAAAGTACAGATCAGAATAATGGACAATTTGATACAAAAACTGAAGTATCTGAACAACTAATGCAGAGATCACCATGATTTTTTGCATGGATATTGACCATTAAGTGTTTTTATTAGTTTCTGCAGACTGGTGGAGCCACCTGTATTTTTGTATCCGCCAAAACGAAGTTTTGCGGATACTATGTTTTTGACCGAGTTCCTCCGCCGCGGCGGCGTTTGTTTCCAGAGAGCTCCATGGAGACTAATGGACCGATTTTTCCCAAACTTACACCTATTATCAGGTCACATGTGAACTGGTGCCTAACCAATTTGCATTGACCTCTGACCTTTCCTGTCTATCCAGTGTCCATTTGTGGGTCTGTTTCCACTCATAAACCCTCATATCTCGGGAACCGTTTGACCGATCAGGAAATAAAATTGATACAAATGTAGCCCTTGGATTGCTTTATAACATACACAAAAAATGGTGGTGCCACCTGTAACCATGTTTGCACAGTGTCCATCTGTTCATCTGCCTTGGGTTAAAATCACTCATATCTCTGCAGTGAATTGACTAATTCACCTGAAATTCGTCATGTGTATACATCCAGGATAGCTTTCTTGATTTTATGACAGGTGGCGCCACCTACGTTCACGTTCACCCTGATGACATCCAAGCTTATATCTCAGGATCCGTTTGACCGATCAGGAAATAAAATTGATACAAATGTAGCCCTTTGATAGCTCTGTAACATACACAAAAAATGGTGGCGCCACCTGTAACAATGTTTGCACAGCGTCTGTCTGTTAGTCTGCCGTGGCCTAAAATACTCATTTCTCTGTAGTGGTTCGACATAACTGCCTAAAATTTTGCAGGTTTATACATCGTGGACAGCTTTCTTGATTTTATGACAGGTGGCGCCACCTACATTCTAGTTAACCCTGGACACATCCAAGCTCATATCTCAGGAACCATTTGACCGATTGGGCCAAAATTGTGCATGTGTTAAGATCTCACATAGGTCTTTATCATACACAAAACTGGAGGGGTTACCTGCAAAGATTTTTGCACAGTGTTTGTCTGTTTGTCTGCCATGGGCAAAAATCGCTCATATACATGTAGTGGTTTGACTTTTCTGCCTAAAATTTTGCAGGTGTATACAACTTGGACAGCTTTCTGGATTAGTGGTAGGTGGCACAACCTACATACACATTTAGGCTGCAGACATCCATGCTAATATGCAACATACCTCACTCTATTTCCCCTTGCCACTCAATCCATGCCTCACTATCCGATTTTGGCAGATACATGTAGTCACTTGTCGGTTACCCGTATTCTAGTTTTAAAAGTTTACACATTTTTCTCTATTTTTGAGATATATAAATACAGACTAAATCTTGGCCTGTTGGTTAATCTGTTTGATGCTTCAGTTGAATGGGTATATACGACCATTCTGGTGATAAAATTTCCTTTTGCGAATCTCTTCCCAGTCAGCTGAGCTTCATGACCCATGGGTCACTTGTTAATATGATGAATCAGCACAATAAGTTTCACAAATCACCAACATGAGTTGTTAGCAGTTGACTTAAATTGCTTGAATTTTTTAAGTAACTGCCCATTGCTGCCATCTGCTGAGTGTGGTTAAAATTATTTGCACTTATTCACCACTTGAAGGTGTAAGCGGAGGACATTAATTCCTTGAATTTTCTTGTTATAATTATTTTAACTGTACATATACATTAAACATTTTAATAGCTTATCAGGATTCTGAGAACATATTTTCTTCATCAGCATTTCTCACCTGACAGTTTTAACAATTACACTGTATATACAAAATCTAACACCACATGATGTCAGTGATGAAGATAATGCTTAAATCTGAGACGTCATGGGTCACTCATTTTATGAATTATTTTAACTGTACATATGCTTTTAATAAATTATTAGCCTAGCTATCAGGATTCAGAGAAAATACTGACTTCATCAGAATTTCTCACTTGACAAGTTTTAACAATTACTCTGTATATACAAAATCTCACACCATATGATGTCAGTGATGAAAATCAAGCTTAAAATCATATGTATTGTCCCCGGGCACTTCCTTGGAATGGGGGACATAGACTTGGGTTTGTCTGTCTGTCCCTCTTGTCTGACCCTCTTGTCTCACTGTCTGTTTCTGTTGGTCCATCAGGTTTTCATTTCCATGGGATAATTTTCAAAAATATTATCTGATTTCATTCAAATTTTGGTCAGTGATTGCTCTCATGCTTAACTTGGTTTGGATGGTTTTGGAGTGTCTGTCTCACAAGATAACAAAACAATTTATTTCATTTTTAATATGATGAATCAGCACATTAAGTTTCACAAATCACCAACATGAGTTGTTAGCAGTTGACTTAAATTACTTGAATTTTTTAAGTAACTGCCCATTGCTGCCATCTGCTGAGTGTGGTTAAAATTATTTGCACTTATTCACCACTTGAAGGTGCAAGCGGAGGACATTAATTCCTTGAATTTTCTTGTTATAATTATTTTAACTGTACATATACATTAAACATTTTAATAGCTTATCAGGATTCTGAGAACATATTTTCTTCATCAGCATTTCTCACCTGACAGTTTTAACAATTACACTGTATATACAAAATCTCACACCACATGATGTCAGTGATGAAGATTATGCTTTAAATCTGAGACGTCATGGGTCACTCATTTTATGAATTATTTTAACTGTACATATGCTTTTAATAAATTATTAGCCTAGCTATCAGGATTCAGAGAAAATACTGACTTCATCAGAATTTCTTACTTGACAAGTTTTAACAATTACTCTGTATATACAAAATCTCACACCATATGATGTCAGTGATGAAAATAAAGCTTCCTTGGAACGGGGGACATAGACTTGGGTTTGTCTGTCTGTCCCTCTTGTCTGACCCTCTTGTCTCACTGTCTGTTTCTGTCGGTCAATCAGGTTTTCATTTCCATGGGATAATTTTCAAAAATATTATCTGATTTCATTCAAATTTTGGTCAGTGATTGCTCTCATGCTTAACTTGGTTTGGATGGTTTTGGAGTGTCTGTCTCACAAGATAACAAAACAATTTATTTCATTTTTAATATGATGAATCAGCACAATAAGTTTCACAAATCACCAACATGAGTTGTTAGGAGTTGACTTAAATTACTTGAATTTTTTAAGTAACTGCCCAGTGCTGCCATCTGCTGAGTGTGGTTAAAATTATTTGCACTTATTCACCACTTGAAGGTGCAAGCGGAGGACATTAATTCCTTGAATTTTCTTGTTATAATTATTTTAACTGTACATATACATTAAACATTTTAATAGCTTATCAGGATTCAGAGAACATATTTTCTTCATCAGCATTTCTCACCTGACAGTTTTAACAATTACACTGTATATACAAAATCTCACACCACATGATGTCAGTGATGAAGATTATGCTTTAAATCTGAGACATCATGGGTCACTCATATTATGAATAAATATTTTAACTGTATAGCTAATTATCTACATTTAACAGCCATTCAGGTTTTTGAGAACTTACTGTTAATCAGCATTCCTCACCCATTTTAAATGATTAAACTATAAACATTAAGAAATCCCCCACTATGATTTTACTCTATATATACAAAGAAATCTAGGCCCAAATATTGTCAATGATGACATAGTGCCAAATCAAAAGATAAGGCTTAAAATCTGAGACATTTTGGGTTACCCTATAATCATAAATTATTTAACTAGTACATATATATTAATCATCTTATAAGCCTATCAGAATTCTACTTGAAACCATAATTTCTGCAGCAGTATTTACTTCTCACTTATTTTTAACTGTTACATAATAAATACAAAAAATTATAACACCAATTGATGTCAGTGATGAAGATAATGCTTCAAATCTGAGACATCATTGGTCACTCACACAGTATAAATAGTTTTTAACACAGTACATGTACATGGAATAAAATTTATATGATTGCCAGTATCCAGCTCTGCTAATCACACTGAAATTATTACACTCACAAGATATTTTTGAATTTTCATCCCCCCCCCCCAACCACTTTATATTGGCAGTAAAAAAAGGGAGTGTTATACATAAAAACATGAATAATTGTTTCTTTTCTCAGTTCTCAGTTGAGTTTTCAATTTTTGTATCTTTGAAGTTGAACTATTGCTGGATAAATACAATAAAAGATATGGAGAGCCTTTTATGGTCTTTGTAAACCTAAAACAATGATGCAAGTATTTTTTATTATTAGTAGTTCTGTAAATTTTTCTTCATGGTGGAAATTGCTTGCAATTTTTATACGCCTGTCTTATGATTGGAGTAAAATGGTATACCCACCATCTGTCCATCCGTCTGTTAACTTTTAGGGTCGCTGTGATAACTTATCAGGGCTTAGGTCAATTTCCACAAACTCCCCGCAAGTATAAACCAGCATATTATCTCACCTAAGTTTGATTATTGGCAATGTCTAGGTATATTTAATAAGGTCACAGGTCACTCATCTACTTTGTGGTTTTGCCACGATAACTTGCAAAGGATATGAAGGATTTTGATTAAACTCATCAGAAATGTTTATTGGTATAATTTCTGGCCTAAGTTTGAATACCAGCGAAATCTATATATATTTAATGAGGTTAGAGGTCGCCCCCTTTTGGAGGCATCTTGGTGACTTAAAAAAATCCTATGGATTTTCATTAAACTCATTATACATATTTACCAGTAGACTTTCTCACCTGATTTGTATTCTCCTAAAAATTTACACTTATTTAATGAGGTCAGAGGTCAACAGATACACAACAGGCATATAATGCACGTTTGCCGTCCTCTGTATTAATGCTAGCTTTACTGCATGTACATGTACATCTGCAAAAATTCCATTCAGGTTTAGGTTTGAATGCAGTGTATATCACCTGGTTGGTAAAAGACCCAAAACTGTTATCTTTAACAAGCTGCAACATTCTCAACTTTTTGGCTGAGTGAGATAATATAAAAAAATGTTCAGCATTGAAAATGCCTTTCCATGCATGCATACTTTTGTACATTAGGACTAGCTCAGGGAGTTGTATGCATATGGCTTTTTCCATCGCTCAGGGACTTGTATGCAGATTTTTTTTTTCCATCGCCCAGGAACTTGCATGCAGATGGCTTTTCTCATTGCTCAGGGACTTGTATGCAGATGGCTTTTTCCATCACCCAGGTACTTGCATACAGATGTTTTTTTTCTTTGCACAGGAACTTGCATGCAGATGGATTTTTTCCATCATTCAGGACATTCATGCAGATGGCTTTTTCCATCGCTCAGGGACTTGCATGCAAATGGCTTTTTCCATAACTGAGGAACTAGCATGCAGATGTTTTGTTTTTTTGCACAGGAACTTGCATGCAGATGGCTTTCTCCATCGCTCAGGGACTTACATGCAGATAGCTTTTTCCATCGTTCAGGGACTTGCATGCAAATAGCTTTTTCCACCACTGAGGAACTTGCCTGCAAATGTTTTTTCTTTGCACAGGAACTTGCATGCAGATGGCTTTTTCCACTATTCAGAAACTTGCATGGGTCATTGTATGTGAAAAGGTATTGGTCTCACTTGGTATTTATTAATTTTTGGGGGGATTTTTTAATCCTTAATCATAATTTCATATGCAAAGCAATATCTTAATGTTCCTTACATCCATTTCAAATTTATCAGTAAGGACTATCTTATGGTCTCCTTCAGGTTAATTGATAAGGTGTAGGTGCAATTTTGGTTTATTTATGATTTTTTGCCCTGAATTCTGCATTAGTCACCTCCCAAGTTATAAATCCCATCATAAAGCAAAGGACACATTTCTCATGCGTGCGGGCAGGATATCAGGTCCTACAGAAATTTCCTAATTACCACTAAAAGCGCAATCAGTAAATGAGTAACAAAACTTAATTTCATGCTGCTACGTATATCAGGGTCATTAACTTCTTTACAGAATCGGAGAACAATGATTCAGTGACATAACTCCCAGCCAGTTGTAATTACCAATCCCTAAGTCTTAGGTTTGTCAATAAGGGAAAGTAACAAAGCATAACCACTGAGCCATGCAATCTATATTATAATATAAAATATTTAAATAATAAGATTGTTTTAATGACTTATGGGTTCTCTGAGAGTACTGGTAATATATCGCGTCTCCCGTCCCAGTGTTTAGTCTTTCCTCAGTCATCATTGTGTCATTTCTTGTGAATTTAATGCAACAACTTTTGAAAGTGCCAAAATGTTTTCTTTAAATTAACATTAATTGTTTCTACCAGTACTTTGGTTGAGTTAAATAAACCAGTGATCTTGACCTTCATCATCATAGTCAAATGGGCCAAAATTTTTTTATGAACGCCTATAACTTTTGAAGTATCGCATATTTATTTCTCATATTTAAAACAATTTTTTTTCAACAAAATTTTTTAATGAGTTCAAAACTTGGTGACCCTGATCTGGATCTTTAAGGTCTAATCCGCTCGGATAGAAATTATTTGTTTACACTCCCGTTAAAACCACCAACATTTAAACTTTAAATTTGACTCTTGAAATGTTTCTGCCAAAATCTCAGAAGAGTTACCAAAAAAAACTGGTGACCTTGACCTTAATCTTCCAGGTCAAATCAGTCAGAATAGAAATTATTTATGAACATTTGACTTTTGAAATAGTCTGTATTTTTTCCCTTAAATTTGGGGATAGGTGGTCGATAGGGAAGGGAGACTTGAATGTTTTTGCAACCTTCATCTAGTTTGCATTAATATCCTCCTAGACAAGAGCTTACTTTTCTGGTTATGTCAAACCACATAAACCTGCAATTCTATCTGCTGCATGTTAAGGTTGTTAATAATTCATGTGTAATGGCAAGCTTAGGTAAATTCCAATTAACAGTCTGTGTGCCGAATATCATAAAATTAAGTGGAACCTCTCATTACAGGCACCTGTGTACTAAGTCACCTCCTATTTAGGGCACTCACAGGGAGTGCTTTAAAAGTGGCTGCCAAATTTATAACAACCTTACTAAAGGCTATCTTTCTAGTGTGGACAAAATGTCCATGTCAAAGTGTGAGTAATTCAGAGGTTCTACTGTAATTTTTCTACAACATGAATAACCATTGTCATTGTACCTGATGTACATGAATATCCATTGTCATTGTGACTGATGTACATGAATATCCATGGTCATTGTACCTGATGTAAATGAATATCCATTAATTGTCATTGTACCAGATGTACATGAATATCCATTGTCATAGAACTATTGAGTTGTAATATTTACTTAGAAAAATTTTCAAGTTTGTGCATCATGGTATGCATCACTAAACCATTTGTAAAAACCTTGTTAATTTAAATTGGCTTACGACTTGGATTAAACTCATCTTGTTTATATAACTGTATCCCAGACAAAGTCGGGGGATACTATGTTTATATGACGGTCCCTCCGCCACCGCCATCGCATATAAATCTTGTTGGCGCCATAACTCAAAATATATTTTATGGATCTTTACCAAACTTGGTATATGTATAGATATGGGTGAGAGGACGATGCCTTGATGCATTTTTTTCAAGGTCACAGTAGTGATTATTCTAAAATGATATTAGGGCAATAACTCAAAAAGAATTTGTGGTACAGTCACCAAACCTACAGTTAAATGCATCTTATCAAGAGCTAGGCCAAGTTTGAATATGGATGACCTTGATGCATTTTTCAAGGTCACAGAGGTGATAACGGTGAAATGATGTTAACATTAATATCTCACTGAGGGATGCATGAATTGGTCCAAAAATAAGATCTTTGATAGCATTTTTTCTGCAGAAGTTTTCTTGCTAAAATGATGTTTAAATGGATAACTTTGTAAGAATTTGAGGTACAGTCACCAAACCCACAAGTTTGATGCATCTTATCAACGGCTAGGTCAAATTTGAACATGGATGACCATTGTATTGTTAGGTGGTAAATGTAACTGATATAGTTTTGTTATGTAAAAATGTTATCTGTTCCAGAAAGTTGGCTCTGTTATTCCCTGTTTTCGCTGTTATTTAGAATTTGTAATATAATAAAATATAAAAAAAGGATGTAGAATATTTTTTTTACAAAGATACTTTATTCAAATTCTCTTCAAATTATGTTGTTTAAATTGGTGGTTAGCAAAATTCTGTGCAAACAAAAATTCAAACAGCTAAGTGTAATTCCTCAAAGAGCAGTGTGTTGGAAAATCTTTCTAAAAATGTTTACACATATTAGTGCCCAGAACATAAATAATAAGAGGTCATGCTACAATTATTATGATTATGGAAAACGCATTCAGAAATTTGAATTTAATGAACTAGTTTGCTGTCTTTGCATGTATTGTTTTTTTCCTTTATCTCCACCTATGTGTACACATTTTGTCATCTTTGCATATGTTTCTATTAGTGTTGTTCATTTGATTTATAATTTATCAACTTTTATAAAAAAAAGTGAAAAAAAATTATAAAAAAATAAAAACTGTTAAGGAAAGTTACATAAAAAAAAAAGTTAAAAAAGTTTCTTTTTTTCAAGTTTTAGTTTTGATCTTGTTACCTATTGGATTTTTTTCCCCTTTAACTTCACATATGTTTATTCATTTTATTATTTGTGTTCCTTTAGACAATTTAGCCATTTTTGTATTACATTGTATTGTTAGGTGGTAAGTGTAGCTGTTTTGTCATATGAAAAGGTTATGTTCCAGAAAGTTAGCTCAGATTTACCTAAAAGAACTTTTTTTTAAGAAATGTGGTATGTTTGTGTTTTTATTGTTATTATATAGAAACTGTAATATATTGAAAAAAAGGATGTAGATTATTTTTTAAGTTACCCTATTCAAATGGTGTTTAAATTGATGGTGTTAACAAAGTAATTCAAACAGTGTAATTTCTCAAAGAGCAGTCTGTTTGAAAATCTCTCTAAAAAATGTTAACACATATTAGTGTCTAGGACATTAATAATAAGAGGTCAAGCTACACTAATTATGATTATGAAAAAAAATTTAGAAATCTGAATTTAATGACTAGTTTGTGTTTGCATGTATTGTTTTTTTTCCTTGATCTTCAAATTTGTGTACTCATTTTGAAATCTTTGCACATGTGTCTATTAGTTTTGTTCAATTGTTGTAAAATTTATTTATCAACTGTTAAAATGAGGTAAAGAAAAATGTTAAAAATAAAAATTGTAAAAAAATTGTCAAATTAAAAAAAAAGATCATAAAAATGTTTTTCTTTTTACAAGTGTAAGTTTTGATCTTGTAACTTATTGGATTGTTGTTTCCTTTATCTTCCTATATGGGTTCCCATTTCATTACTAGTGTTCCTTTAGACAATTTAGACATTTTGTTGTATTACATTGTATTGTTAAGTGGTAAGTGTAGCTGATATAGTTTTGACATACAAAAATGTTATCTGTTCAAATCTGCAAAGTATGTTGTTTAAATTGGTGGATAGCAACATTTAGTGTGAACAAAGTAATTCAAACAATTTAATGAACTGGTTTGCTGTCTTTGCATATTTTGATTTTTCCTTTATCTTCACCTATGTGTACTCATTTTGTAATCTTTCTACATGTATCTAGTAGTTTTGATCATATGTTGTTTAATTTATCAACTGTTAAAAAAGGTTTACAACAAGTTTTAAAGAGTTGACAAAATTTAAGATAAATTGTTAAGAAAGGTTAAAAAAAATACAAACATTGTTAAAAAAGTTTTTCTTTTAACATGTTAGTTTGATCTTGTTTCTTATTGG
This sequence comes from Sipunculus nudus, assembly GCA_026874595.1. NCBI lineage: Eukaryota > Metazoa > Annelida > Sipuncula > Golfingiida > Sipunculidae > Sipunculus > Sipunculus nudus. Next base: position 11,110,312 of record CM049320.1, on the reverse strand, counting down.
ATTGTTTTTTTCCCTTTATCTTCACATATATATGTACTTATCTAATTACTTGTGTTACTTAAGACAATTTAGAAATTTTCTTGATGTACATTGTATTGTTAGGTGGTAAGTGTAGCTTATAAAGTTTTTTTTTCATTTTAAAAGGTTATCTGTTGAAGAAAGTTAGCTCTGATTATACAAAAGAACTCTCTTTTAGAAATTTTGTATACTTGTGTTTTTGCTGTTATAATATAGAAGTTGTTATATACTGATATAAAAAGCTTGTCAATTAATTTTTACCAAAGTTACTTTATTCAAATTCTCTGCAAAGTAAGTTGTTTAAATTGTTGGTGGAAACTAAGTAAATCAAACAATGTAATTTCTCAATGAGCAATTCGTTTGAAAACCCTCTTAAAATTTGTTAACATATTAGTGCCCAGGATAGAAATCATAAGAGGTCAAGGTTCAATAACTATCATTTTGAAAAAACATGCACATTCAAGAATTTGAATTTAATGAACTAGTTTGCTGTCTTTGCAGGGAATAAAAGTCATTGTCTAACCCTGATATTTAATTCAAACTGTTTCAGAAAACGGGCTCTGACACAGGACTTTACAAATACATTAAAAAAAACAAGATTGTCAGAAAGGCCAAAAGACCAACATTCATCCTGAATTGTTTACATCTTGACCAGTCTGCTGATCCCTGACAGAATGGCACCTCAGGATCTTACACAACACTGGTAGGTGGCAATACTTTGTGCTCAAAACACTAAATGATCCTTTTCTACATCAAAGAGTTTCATCAAAATTTATTACCTTCCATTTTCAGGGAGAGAGATACAGGTGATCAAATGTGTGCTTTTTGTTTCACTGAAAAATAATATGGCTGCTGTCAGGTACTGATTGTGTGCTTAAAGTATTCTGTTCATTTCTATACAAGACATGTTTGTTTAATTAAATCCCAAGATCATTTTGTCAGCAGAGTTCAGTTTCTATAAAATACTATAACAATCTTCAAAATACTTTAACAATCATCAAAATTAATTTCAGGTAGCCATTTTTGTTTTATGAGAGCTAGATGATATCCATGCAGGTAGTATTTTTTAAACCCTATTAGTGATAGCCTTTTGTTTTCCTGTGAAGCTTGGCAGTGTTTAAAATACTAATAGGACACAAATATTTGTAAGATTAACAAACTTGAAATCCAGGGAGGTTCTAGTTAAGTAAATATAGACCTATATTTGGCAGGAAATTGGGCAAAAACATGGTTTGGAGCATGTGAACTTTGGTAATTTTATGACAAATAACCCAGTATAAGTAAATTTAATACAAATGAAAGCTACAGTAACTTGTTACTTATCATATGTATTAACATTAAATTACACAAAATATATTTCAACCTTATCAAAAATTCAGACCAAGAAATTGTTTCTTAGAAATTAATACATGCTCTGTATCTGTTATTCAAGTTACCTTAACTATAAATAGCTTTATAAGTTATGAGACTTGTATTAAAGTTGAAAGTTTTATTTTTCAAGTTTACAATTCAGACTTGTCATTCATTCAGTGCCAGGTTATTTTACCTCATCTTTGTATAAATTTATCAGTTCCTTCCCAGAATGCAAGTCCTGCTCTGCTATGTCATCAGGCAGAAAAAACTTTCATGTAATAACTTTCACACTGGTACAGTATCTTTATGTGCAATGTCTGAACCCTTGGACCAGTGTATTGTATGCCTAATGCAAGGCATCATGACTACAATCTGTAAGGAAAAGTGACTTCAGTGTCCATTATAATAGCTACATCTTCTGAAAGTACTCCTCTCTCTTCGTAACTTCAATCCCACAAAGCAACCCATTTAGAATCTTAACGATTCTGCATTTCTTATGTTACAAAAATAGCTTCCCATCTCATACACCATGCTGCATGGTCACTGAGCACCATGACTAGCCTTTTATGTACTTTACATAAAAATCTTTCATTTTTTAAGGATATATTTTTTTAACTGATTTTTACATAATTTCAGATTATTTTCTTAAGCATTTTCATTTAAGTTTGCCGTATTCAATTCATTTCCAGGATAACTGCTGGGATTGCTTTTTAAAACTTAAGTGTTGAAAATGTGTGTGTAACACATGAATTGTTGTTGAAAAGAACTACTTTGACTTGTAAAAGTAAAAGAAATTGATTTTTGTATTATTAGTTGTTTAGCCTTCCCCAATAGTTTGATAATTCTTTAATCTTTTAGAAATATGCAAAATATGGTATTTTTAAAATTGTTATGGGAATTTAGAGAGCCTGAAGCTAGCCTGCAAATGATCTTGGGACCTTAATTAGATCATTTTTCAATTGGTATCATTGAACATTTCACCATCAAATTCAGAAGTACATCCTGTGGGTTAGAAACATTAGATCTGTATAAAGTTGGTAACCCATCACACGTCACCTAAATGTTCATTACATGTCTATGACCAGAACATAATACACATTACATATTGATGACCATGACATCACACTGACATCATAGTTATAACCATAACATTACACAGACATAACATGTCTTTGACCATATCATTACACAGACATCATAGATATGACCATAACATCACACAGACATAACATGTCTATGACCATGGCATCACACAGACATTACCTGTCTATGAACATGACATCACACAGACATTACATATCTATGACCATGACATCACACAGACATTACATGTCCATGACCATGGCATCACACAGACATAACATATCTATGACCATGGCATCACACAGACATAACATGCCTATGACCATGACATCACACAGACATTACATGTCTATGACCATGGCATCACACAGACATTACATGTCTATGACCATGGCATCACACAGACATTAAATGTCTATGACCATGGCATCACACAGACATTACCTGTCTATGACCATGACATCACACAGACGTTACCTGTCTATGACCATGACATCACACAGACGTTACCTGTCTATGGCCATGACATCACACAGACATTACATATCTATGACATCACACAGACATTACCTGTCTATGACAATGGCATCACACAGACATTACATATCTATGACCATGGCATCACACAGACCTTACATATCTATGACCATGGCATCACACAAACATTATGTATCTATGACCATGGCATCACACAGACCTTACCTGTCTATTACCATTGCATCACACAGACATTACCTGTCTATGGCCATGACACCACACAGACATTACCTGTCTATGACCATGACATCACACAGACATTAACTGTCTATGACCATGACATCACACAGACATTAACTGTCTATGACCATGACATCACACAGACATTATGTATCTTAGGCCATGACATCAAACAGACATTACATATCTATGTCCATGACATCACACAGACATGACATATCTATGACTATGACCATAACATCACATAAATATATTTATGGCCATAATATTATACAGGCATTACATATATTTATGCCCATAACTTCACACCGAAATTACATATATATGACCAGGCCATTACATATCTATGACCATAACACTACACAGAAAGACAGACACTACAACAAGACCTGCCATATGATACAGTATCTTCCGGGATTTTGAAACCAACAAGATCTTGGACAAGTATCCTTTACACTATTTTGGCTGCTTAATGAAGATAAGACGACATTCCACACAGTTTCTTATATAGACATTTTCCTGAATTGACATATTTCTGTAATTACACAAAATTCAGACAACAGGGAACTATTAAAAATATAATTAAGGAAAGAATATAAAGTAGTGTAAAATTTGAAGTTTTTTTACAGATTCCATAGAGATACTCTGAATTTGATGTTGAAGTGATTTATATTACTCCAGTTAATTTTTGTTAGGCTTAGTAGAATTGTTTATGTACAGGATTTGTTTCATGAGGTCTTTATTTGACAGCAGCTGTATATATTTTTCCTTAAGCATACATTTGGGTGACAAAATGCCACAGGACATTCTCTGTACCAACACTGAAGTGACATGGGACAAACTGTCACTGCATGTGGAATTAACAATAAGTCACAGTTTACCATAATTTGTGTTGCTCAGTCATGCATGGCCATACTGTATTTTGATATACTGTGGCCATTTTATGTATGTGTGTGGCTATGTATATGTGTGTTTAAATATATATTATTATATATATATATATGTATATTCATATAATATATATTTATATAATATATGTATGTGTGCAAGTGTGTACTAGGAATACCAAACAATAAAGTTTATATTGATTATCAGGGTTCCATCAAACCTATAAACTCAACTGTCAGACACATAAATATAGACAATTAAAAGTGAAATATAAATTATAAAAGCATAGAATTAATAGTTTATAATTTAATTTAAAAAATATATCTTCCTTTTGAGTAAAGAAAAAGCTTATGAAAAAAAAGGTTCTTTGCATGAAACTTGTAAAATGTTGTTGTAGTCATCATTCTCACTGAAAACTTTAAGTTAATTCTTATTACCCTAGAAATTAAACTGACATAATCATTTATTGTCATACATGTACACATATATTTATATTTTTACACACACATATATATGTATAAATAACTGTACATATTTAGTTCAGTATATAAGTATATAAATGTAAATAAAGTAGACAGATAGTGTTGAGGCAAGGTTGTTTTATAAATGTTAATAGTCATTAAAAAACACATTAGAAATGTCATTTTAATTTAATTGTTTTTAAATAACAGTGATTATTATTTGCAAATAAAAATTAAGGGATGCTTGCATAGTCATGCATGATGAAGTTTTCAAATGTTATGGTTAGTTGTGATGTTTGTTGATTTTTTTTTGCATCATTTTGTCCTGTGAATACTTTTGTCTTGGTACATTTTGTCCTGCTGTATTTTGTCCAGTGTTGCTTGCCTGGATCTTGCCCCCTGAGAATGGAAGGTAAAGAATTTTGATGAAACTCAAATAGGGTTCATTTAGTGTAGCACAAAATGTTGTTGTCTGCCAGTTTTGAGTAAGGCCCTGGGACAGCTTATGATTGGCCAGGGTCAGCAGAGCAGAACCGATCAATATTTACCATGAGAATGTGTGCAATTCAGGGTGAAATTTTTTCCTTTACCAAATATGAGATGGTTGTTTTTTTCTATTTCATTTTATTATATTACGCTTTACTTTATATTACTTCAGCCAGTATGAACAAAGAGTTTATCAGTTTGAAAATTATACAATTCAATGTGAAAACCATATACAATTTCTTATCTGAAGTCAACATGACTTTATGATATCTGATCTGATTGCATATGTGATGAAAACCCTGATACATGTACTCCTTCAGTGGGAATTTGTTGTCCTATTCGCACGTAGCCTTCATATTGAAAGATAAAACATTTAAACATTCAAGGACCTAGCTGTAAGCTGCTGTGTAAATATACATGTATCCCTTCTTCAGTGGGAATTAGTTGTCCTATTGCATGTAGCCTTCATATTGAAAGATAAAACATTAAAACATTCAAGGACCTAGCTGTAAGCTGCTGTGTAAATATACATGTATCCCTTCTTCAGTGGGAATTTGTTGTCCTATTGCATGTAAAACATTAAAACATTCAAGGACCTAGCTGTGTGCGGCTGTGTAAATCTGTCATACAGCTAAATAATGACATGACTGTGCTTCATTTGGCCAACATTATCAAATTATGTGAACAAAATGTCATTGCAGATTTCCATTGTTGTGTACTTGGGTTGGAATCCAAAATCAGCCACTTGTATCTGCTAAACTCAGAGTCATGCAGATCATCATAAACAGATTATGGTTCTTGCAGCATGCTAGACATTGCTAATAGGATCCTTTAGTAAATGAGTAATAGTTAATAGCAAACTCAGGGTGCAACTATAAATAGAAGTGCAGTGATAAAAAGAGAATTAACAGTACGCAAAGTGGGATGCATTTTTATCAGTTATGTAGAACTTTAGTCCAGACTTAGACTCATCTGGACTCTCAGGTCCACTTTTTGAGGGACTTTGAATCAAAGATCATGGACTCTGGCTTGTACTCAGACTCGGAGGTAAGGACTTGAAATTTCAGGCCAAGTACATTCCAACAGAAAGTAAGTCTTTTTCATGATCTAATGATGACTGTGTATATATATATATATATATATATATATATATATATATATATACCAAGCTCTATCTCTGCATCAGGAGCTAAATGTAACCAAGCATTTATTTGAAAAATAATAAAAACTAATATAAAAACGATCATTTTAATACGTTTCAAAATTTGATTTTAAATTTCTTTTAATTAGGAAATTTGTATAGAACTTGCACCCTCAGTTTGATTTGGGTTCCAACAGACTTCTGCTCAAAGAATGTAGATCGGACTCAAACTGCAGAAACGAGAATTTGGTCTCTCACTGGAATTGTCTGGACTTGGACTTACACTTTTTGATGGTTTATCCTCAATTACCTCACTGTTTATACTCTATGAGAGGAAGTGTATACTTGAATATAAACAATCCATTTAGCAACCAAAACCCATATTTTAATTCAGTTGATGTGTATTGTATAAAGAACTGTTTTAGCCATCACTGTGATGCTTTTATGGCACCCACCAGCATTCAGACATCGTGGGTCTTGAAATTTGTTTATTGCATATATCGTTTCAGGGTACCTGATTAAGTACATTTACAGTCCCACTTATTGCTAGGTAAGAGACATTAGGCCTTGAGAAAGCAGCAAGCCATCGCTGAAAAAAGACATTTTAGCAAGTCTGTACCATTTACTGGTTGTGATCAGGTGTAAGATACAGAAAATCCAGTGTTCTTCTCAATTGCGGTGAGGCAATTGAGCATGACCTGTCTGCAAGCAAGATTGTAATTACATTCATAATGCCTGATTTTGCTGTATAATTACTTTTGCACAGGATACATACAGTAATCATCTGTCTGATCAAGCCTGCCAGAAATGTAGTGACCAGCTGTATGACCAAGCCTGCAAGAGATTTAGTGAAAAGCTCTTATGACCGAACCTGCAAGAGATGTAGTGATCAGCTGTATGACCAAGCCTGCAAGAGATTTAGTGAAAAGCTCTATGGCCTAGCATGCAAAAGATGTAGTGATCAGCTCTGAGTATACTACCTCATGTTTTACAGTCGTGCTTACAGGTGAAAACAGTGATCAACTCCATGGTATTGCTTAAAGGGGAATAAAGTAAGCAGCTCAAGACTAGTCTTGCAGGGGAATACAGTGATCAGTCCCAGAGTGTAATTGCAGGGGGTACCTCCGTTAGAGTGGTGCAGCAGAGGACTCCAGTGTGGTGTCAGGGGCTTTAATTATCATTGTTATTTTTGCTTTTGCAGGGGGATCTATCAAAACCTCTTTCACTGTGTTAGGGAAAAGTGACCAACAACATGTTAGATTTACAAGATTTTCAGTGATCAGCCCCATAGTTGTGCTTGCAGGGGAATACAGTGATCAGCTCCAGAGTGATGCAGCAAAGAGATGCATTGATCGGGTCCAGAGTGATGTTGCAGGGGATGTCATGATTATTGCTATTTTTACCTTTGCAGGGGATCTGTCAACAAGCTCTTTTGCAGTGTGTAGGAGAACAATGACCAACCGTATGTTGGTTTAACAATTATTACAGTGATTGAAGGGGATTAAAGGGGATACAGTGATCAGGTCCTGAGTAGTTTTGCTGGGGTTACAATGAACATGTGGTCATAGAGGATCTGAATTATAATGATCATTGCTATGTGCATGTATTGAATTCAGGGAGCAGCTTTGTTCAGGTGTGCAGGAGATTGAGTGATTGGCTCTGTGCTGGAACATACTCAACACCTTGGTGGAAGTGGCTGTGATGTTTCCATGACTTCCAAGATCCAGTGATCAGCTCAAATATTGTGCCTCAGCTGACCCAACGGTCTACTCCGGGCGGGTACAGCAAGGGGTATAGTTGTCAGCTCTGTTGTGTTGTTTCAGGATATTTAATGATCAATGCTATTTTTGTGTTTGCAGAGGATCTATCAACCAGCTCTTTGGCAGTGTGTAGGGGAACAATAAGCAACTTAATTCTGACAAAAATTTCAGTGATCAGCTCTAGAGTGGTGCAGCAGGGGATACAGTGACCAGCTGGTGAGTAGTGCAGCAGGAGATACTGTGATCAGCTCCAGAGTAGTGGAGCAGGGGCTACAATGATTAGCTCCTGTGTTGTGCAGCAGGGGATACAATGGTCAGCTTTGGAGAGGTAATGCAGGGGATACAGTGATAAGTTTCAGAGTAGTGGAGCAGGGGATACAGTGATCAGCTCCAGAGTAGTGCAGCAGGGGTACAATGATCAGCTCCAGTGTGGTATTGCAGGGGATATAGTGATCAGCCATAGAGAGGTATTGCAGGTATATAGTGATCAGCTGCAGAGAGGTATTGCAGGGGATAGTGATCAGCTGTAGGGGGGTATTGAAGGGGATATAGTGATCAGCTCCTCTGTGGAGCAGCAGGGGATACAGTGTTCAGCTGAAGAGTGGTGAAGAAGGGGAATAGCTCTGGAGCGGTCAGCATGGACTAGTGGTCAGTTCAAGGTTGGTACTCCAGGAGATGATCAGTTCAGGAAGGGCATGCAGGAGATAATGTGCTCATAGCTATAATTGTGGTTGCATTGGATTCATTGACCAGCTGTATGGTGGGTTGGTCCTGCAAGGGCCCGCTCTATGGTTATGTCAGTATGGGATATCATGATCAGCTCTATGGTTACACCTGTAGGAGGTATGATTTGCTGTATATGGTTATGTTTGCAGTGCATCAACCATGGTGGACCATGAGTGATTGTGGTCAGCTCTGTGTTGATGCATTAGGAAATGTGGTCTGCTGTATGGAAACAATGTGAAGCTCCATGGTGATGGAAAACAATGTGAAGCTCCATGGTGATACTGCAAGGGATCATTACAAGCTCTCATGTGTTGCTACAGGTAAAACAGTGATCAGGTGATGATGGTCATAAATTTTAATGGACATTGCTATGTGCATGAAGGGGATACAGGGAGCAGCTTTGTTTAGCTGTGCTAGAGCTGATTCTGAAGGCGGAAGCATGCTCAACAGCATGGTGAAAATGGCTGTGGTGATTCTTCCACTTCAAGATTCAGTGATTAACTCCCAGCACAGGTATCTCACTGGCTCATATGTTCAGCTCCTATATGGTACAGCAAATGGTGGAGTGGTCAGCTCTATGGTGTTGATTAAGGAGATGATCACTGCTATTTTGTTGTTGCAGGTGCCCTTGGGACCAACTCTGTGGCAGTGTGTACTGTCATAGTGATCAGCCACGTCGTAGTACTGCAGGAGGTTCAGTGATACGCTCCAGAGTAGTGAAGCAGGGAATACGACGGTCAGCTCCAGAGGGGTGGAGCAGGGGATACAATGGTCAGCTCAAGAGTAGTGCAGCAGGGGATACAATGGTAAACTCAAGAGTAGTGCAGCAGGGGATACAATGGTAATCTGCAGAGTGATGTAGCAGGGGATACAATGATCAACTACATAGTGGTGCAACAGGGGATACAATTATCAGCTAGAGAGTCGTGCTGCCGGGGATAAAATCCACAGGTCCAGAATGGCCCTGCAGGGGATACAATGATCAGGTCCACAGTGGTACAGCAGGGGATACAATTGTTTGCACCAGAGTGGTGCAGCAGGGGATACAATGGTGAGCTCCAGAGTGTTGCAACAGGGGATAAAATGATGAGCTCCAGGGTGGTGCAGCAGGGGTACAATGATCAGCTCCAGAGAGGCATTGCAGGAGATATAGTGATCAGCCATAGAGCGGTATTGCAGGTATATAGTGATAAGCCATAGAGAAGTATTGCAGGTATATAGTGATCAGCTGCAGAGAGGTATTGCAGGGGATAGTGATCAGATGCAGGGGGGTATTGCAGGGGATATAGTGATCAGCTCCTCTGTGGTGCAGCAGGGGATACAGTGATCAGGTCCAGAGTGGTACAGCAGGGGATACAATGTCCAGCTGAAGAGTGGTGAAGAAGGGGAATGGCTCTGGAGTGGTCTGCATAGACTAGTGATCAGTTCAAGGTTGGTACTCCAGGAGATTATCGGTTTCAGGAAGGGCATGCAGGATATACTGCGCTTATAGCTATAATTGTGGTTGCATTGGATTCATTGACCAGCTCTATGGTGGGTTGGTCCTGAATTGGCTCGCTCTATGGTTAAGTCTGTATGGGATATCATGATCAGCTCTATGGTTACACCTGTAGGAGGTATGATTTTCTGTATATGGTTATGTTTGCAGAGCATCAACCATGGTGGACCATGAGTGATTGTGGTCAGCTCTGTGTTGATGCATTAGGAAATGTGGTCAGGTATATTCTGTATGGAAAACAATGTGAAGCTCCACAGTGATACTGCAAGGGATCATTACAAGCTCTCATGTGTTGCTACAGGTAAAACAGTGATCAGGTGATGATGGTCATAAATTTTAATGGACATTGCTATGTGCATGAAGGGGATACAGGGAGCAGCTTTGTTCAGCTGTGCTGGAGCTGATATTTGAAGGCGGAAGCATGCTCAAAAGCATGGTGAAAATGGCTGTGGTGATTCTTCCACTTCAAGAATCAGTGATTTACTCCCAGCATAGGTATCTCACTGGCTCTTATGTTCAGCTCCTGGATGGTACAGCAAATGGTGGAGTGGTCAGCTCTATGGTGTTGTTTAAGGAGATGATCACTGCTATTTTGTCGTTTCAGGTGTCCTTGGGACCAGCTCTGTGGTAGTGTGTACTGTCATAGTGATCAGCCACGTCGTGGTACTGCAGGAGGTTCAGTGATACGCTCCAGAGTAGTGAAGCAGGGAATACGACGGTCAGCTCCAGAGGGGTGTAGCAGGGGATACAGTGGTCAGCTCAAGAGTAGTGCAGCAGGGGACTCAATGGTCTGCTCAAGAGTAGTGCAGCAGGGGATACAATGGAAAGCTCCAGAGGGGTGTAGCAGGGGATACAATGGTCAGGTCAAGAGTGGTGCAGCAGGGGACACAATCATCAGGTCCAGAGTCGCACTGCATGGGATAAAATCCACAGGTCCAGAAAGGCGCTGCAGGGGTTACAATGATCAGGTCCACAGTGGCACAGCAGGGGATACAATGGTAGGCACCAGAGTGGTACAGCAGGGGATACAATGGTGAGCTCCAGAGTGGTGCAGCAGGGGATACAATGTTGAGCTCCAAAGTGGTGCAGCAGAGGGATACAGTGGTCAGCTCCAGAGTGGTGTAGCTGGGAATACAATGATCAGCATCACAGTGGTGCAGCACAGGGATACCGTGATCAGTTTCATAGTGGTGCTGCAGAGGGATACAATGATCAGGTCCAGAGTGGTGCAGCAGGGGATACAATGGTCAGCCTGAGAGTGGTAATGTGGGGGATTTAATGATCAATGCTATTTTTATGTTAATTTGCAGGGGATCTATCAACCAGCTCTTTGGAAGTGTGTAGGAGAACAATGATCAACTGTTGTTGGTTTAACAAGAATTACAGTGATCTGCTCCATAGTGGTTCCTGCAGGGGAATACAGTGATCTGCTACAGTGTTGCTGCAGAGGGATGCAATAAGAGGTCCAGATGATATTAAATGGCCAATCCCATTTTAGCTCAGCTGATTGAAAGTCATCTGAGATATAGCGATCATTTTTTGTCTGGCGTCTGTCCATCTGTCACTCATTAACAAGGCAAAAATTATAACTTGTGGACCTGGAATCTTCTGACTTGACATCCTAGGAGGTCCATAAAAATCTTGGAAACGTGAAATTAGATCTCTCTTACCCATATCCTCAGAGCTATGCTTCAGTTTATTTGGGGTACCACTTACAAAAATTTGCATTCAGATGATAAAATTCCTTTTGTGAATGGCTTCCCACTCAGCTGAGCATCTTGACCCCTTGGTCACTTGTTGTGTTTGCAGGGGATCTATCAACAAGCTCTTTGGAAGTGTGAAGAGGAACATTGATCAGATTCATGGTTATGCTTGCAGGGAATACAGTCATCGGCTCCCAGAGCCGTGCAGAGTGGTGCTGCAGAGAGATGCAATGATCAGCTCAAGAGTGGTGTTTCGGGAGATTAAATGATCATTGCCATTTTTGTGTTTGCAGGGGATCTGTCAACAAGCCCTTTGGAAGTGTATATGGGACCATTGACTGTTGTTGGATTTACAGTGATCAATTCCATGGTGGTACTAGTAGGGTTTACAGTGATCAGTGGAGAGTTGTGCAGCAATGGATATAGTGATCAGCTACAGAATGGTGCAGCAGGGGATAAAGTGACCAGTTCCAATGTGGTGCAGCACGGGATACAGTGAACAGCTCCATCTTGGAGCTTGCATTATGATAAACTGACAAGCTCCAAGGAGGTGCAGCAGGTGATATAGTGATAAGCTTAAGGGTGGTGCAGCAAAGGAATGTAATGACCTGTTTCACTGTGCTGTTTCAGGAGATTTAATGATCAATGCTATTTTTGTATTCCAGGGGATCTATAAGCAAGCTCTTTGGCAGAATGAAGGGGTACAATGGCCAACTATGTTGGTTTGTACAAGAATTACAGAGTCAGATTCATGTTTTTTCCTTGCAGGGGGATACAGTCATCAGCTCCAAGAGTGGTCCAGCAAGGGATACAATGGACAGCCTGAGAGTGGAAATGTGGGGGTTTTAATGATCAATGCTATTTATGTGTTAATTTGCAGGGTGTGGTATCAACAAGATCTTTGGAAGTTTATAGGGGACCAATGACCGTTGTTGGATTTACAGTGATCATCTCCATGGTGGTACTAGTAGGGGTATAAAGTGATCAGCCGAGAGTTTAGCAGCAGTGGATACAGTGATCAGCTACAGAATGGTGCAGCAGGGGATACAGTGACCAGCTCCAGTGTGGTGCAGCACGGGATACAGTAAACAGCTACATCCTTGAGCTTGCATTATGATAAACTGACAAGCTCAAAGGTGGTGCAGCAGGGGATATAGTGATAAGCTTAAGGGTGCTGCAGCTAAGGAATGAAATGACCTGCTTCAATGTGATATTTCAGGAGATTTAATTATCAATGCTATTTATTGTGTTCCAATGGCCAACTATATTTTGGTTTTACAAGAATTACAGTGTTCAGATTCATGGTTATGCTTGCAGGGGGATACAGTCATCAGCTGCGAGAGTGGTTCAGCTAGGGACACAATGGTCAGCCTGAGAGTGGTTGACAGTGAAAAATCTTCTTTGAAACCAGAAACTAGGTCTCTGTTTCCCATATCATCTGAGGTATGCCTGAGTTGATTTAGGATACCACTTGCACAAATTTGCATTCAGATGATAAATACCTTTTGTGAATGTCTATCAACTCAGCTGAGCATCATGAACCCTGGGTCACTTGTTGTTTTTGCAGGGGATCTATCAACAAGCTCTTTTGAAGCGTATAGAGTAACATTGATCAGATTCATGGTTATGGTTGCAGGGTACAGTCATCAGTTCCAAGAGTGGCGCAGCAGAATACAATGGTCGCCCCCAGGGTGTAATGTGGGGGATGCAATGACCAACTCCAGAGTGATATTCCATTGGTATTAATTATAGGCTTCAGAGTGGTGCTGCAAGGGATACAATGGTCAGCTCCAGAGTGGTGCAGCAGAGGAATGCAATGATCAGCACCAGAGTGATGTTTCAGGAGCTTAAATCATCATTGCTTTTTATTTTTCTTTTGCAGGGGGATCTATGAAAAAGCTCCTTGTCTGTGTGAGGGAACAGTGACCAACAATATGTTAGATTTACTAGAATTTCAGTGATCAGCTCCAGAGTGGAGCAACAGGGGATACAATGATCAGCTCCATGGTGGTGCTGCAAAGGATACAATGTTCAGCTCCATAGTGGTGCTGCAGGGATACAATGGTCAGCTCCAGAGTGGTGCAGCAGGGGATGTAATGATCAAGTCCAGAGTTGTGCAGCAGAGGGATGCAATGATCTGCTCAAGAGTGATGTAGCAAGGGATGTAATGATCATTGTAATATAACCTTTGCAGGGGATCTGTTAACAAGCACTTTTGCAGTGTGTAAGGAAACAATTACCAACCATATGCTGCTTTTACAAGGATTACAGTGATTGAAGGGGATCGAAAGGGATGCAGCGATCAGCTCCTGAGTAGTACTGCTGGGGTTACAAAGATCAGGTCGTCATAGGGGATATAAATTATAATGACCTTTGCTATGTGCATGTATTAAACTCAGGGAGCAGCTTTGTTCAGGTGTGCAGGAGATGGTGATTGGCTCTGTGCTGGTGCTGCAGGAGGAACATGTTCAACACCCTGATGGTAGTGGCCATGATGTTTCTATGATTTCCAAGATACCGTGATAAACTCAAATATGGTGCCTTAGCTGACAATTGGGTCAGCGCCTTGATGTTTCAGCAAGGGGTATATGTTGTCAGCTCTATTGTGTTGTTTCAGGAGATTTAATGATCAAAGCTACTTTTGTGTTTGCATGGGACCCATCAGTGTGTAGGGGAACAGTGACCAACTATATGCTGGGCTTGCACAAAAAACAGTGGTCAGCTCCAGAATGGTGTAGCAGGGGATACAATGGTTCCGCTCCATGGTGGTGTGGCAGGGGATAAAATGATCAGCTCCAGAGTTATGTAGCAGGGGATACAATGATCAGCTCCAGATTGGTGTAGCACGGGATACAGTGAACAGCTCCAGAGAGGTATTGCAGGGGATACAACGATCAGCTCCAGGGAGGTATTGCAGGGGATACAGTGATCAGCTCCAGAGAGGTTTTGCAGGGGATACAGTGATCAGCTCCAGAGAGGTATTGCAGGGGATACAGTCATCAGCTCCAGAGAGGTATTGCAGGGGATACAGTCATCAGCTCCAGAGATGTTTTGCAGGGGATACAGTGATCAGCTCCAGAGAGGTTTTGTAGGGAATTGAGTAATCAGCTCCAGAGAGGTATTGCAGGGGATATAGTGATCGGCTCCAGAGAGGTATTGCAGGGGATATAGTGATCGGCTCCAGAGGTATTGCAGGGGATATAGATATCGGCTCGAAAGAGGTATTGCAGGGGATATAGTGATCAGCTCTGTGGTGCAGCTGGGGATACAGTGATCAGGACAAGAGTGATGCAACAGGGGATACAACAGCGTTGAAGAGGGGGATCAGCTGTGGAGGTGTCCGCATGGACTAATGATCAGTTCCAGGTTAGTGCTCCAGGAAGGGCATGCAGGAGATACTGTGCTCAATGCTATTATTGTACTTGCATTGACTACATTGACCAGCTCTATGGTGCTATGTGGTGGTGATGCAAGTGACAGCTCTGTGGTTATGTCTGTATAGGATACAATGATCAGCTCTATGGTAACACATGTAGGAGGTATAATTAGCTGTATATCGTTATGTTTGCAGAGCAGTGATGCATAAGTAAATGTGGTCAGCTATATGCTGTATGGAATACAATGTGAAGCTCCATAGTGATACTGCAAGGGATAGTTACAAGCTCTTGTGAATTTCTACAGGTAAAACGGGGATCAGGTGATGTTGATCATAAATTATAATTGACATTGCTATGTGCATGAAGAGGATACAGGAAGCAGCTTTGTTCAGATGTGCAGGAGCTGATGCTGTAGGAAGAAACATGATCAAAATCATGGTTCTAATGGCTATGGTGATTCTTCCACTTCAAGATTCAGTGATTAACTCACAACAGTTGTGCTTCACTGGGCATAATGTTTAGGTCCTGGATGGTACAGCAAATGGTTGAGTGGTCAGCTCTTTGGTGCTTTTTTAGAAGATGATCATTGTTATTTTGTCGTTGCAGGTGCCCTTTGGACCAGCTCCGTGGCAGTGTGTTCTGTTACAGCGATCAACCATGTGGTGGTACTGTAGGAGATTCAGTGATAAGCTTCAGAGTGGTGCAGCAGGTGATAATCAGCTCCAGAGTGGTGCAGCTGGGGATACAGTTATCAGCTCCAGTGTGGTGCAGCAAGGAATACAGTGATCAGCTCAGAGTGGTGCCAAAGGGATAAGGCCAAAATAAAAAAAAGGTCTTGTTTCCAGTTACAGTGTTGAACAATTTGGAGGAGGTAGGTACGTAAACTATTTTGTTAAAATACTTTTCAGATATAAAGTGACACTTGGATGTAAAGTGGCATATTTTTAGCGAACCTGTGAGCTTATGCGATGGTGTGGTGTTGTCCGGCGTCCGGCGTCTGTACATTAACCTATAGTTTCTTGAAAACGGCAAGAGTTAGCATCACGAAATTTTATGCAAAAAATTAGTCATCTAAAAAACCTTATCGGATATGCATATTTTTTGGCTAACTGCATTTTCTTAGACTATATAGGGAAAAAAGCTTAAAAAGCTTTAAAAGTCTTCTTCTCCAAAACTGTTCAGCTAAATTGTTCAATATTTTACAGAAATGATCCGAGAGGCAAGCACTCTCAAGTTGGGTCAAATGGTTTGCATTTGATGAATTTTAGTGGAGTTAAATTGAATTTGAACAGTCATTTGGCCAAGAAAGCATACTGACATAGTTATCTCAGAAATGACAGAAGCTAGCAATACAAAATATTATGCAAATGTTGGTCACATTTAGTGGTGGGAATCGGTTCCTTTTTCATAATCAATCATCGGTTTTAGCAAACCGACTGATGATCGATTATTAATCGGTTCAGACAAATATATGCAATTATCAAAGAAATATGCAATTATCTGTGAAACTGTACCTACGTGGCCCCGACAGGTATTCTCCTCTCGCGCAAGAGCGTAAAGATCCTTCCATGTATAAAAACCTCTTTTAAGGATCAAATTTAACGATCCGCAACGTCGGGTAATATCTTTCATAATGGAATTTAAGAGCATCTAAGAATGTTAGGCCTGTAGAGGGGCTGTTTTTCTAGCACATGAAGCCAGATTTTAGGGCCCATGTACGCTTAGGGCAAATCATGCCAAAAAAAAAAAATGCAGACTGGTCCAAAAAAATTCCAGCTGAATTCCAAATACTCGACTGGCAGGTTAGCCCCAACAAAGAAACTTTTAAGGACGGCCTAAACAGCAGCACCTGGCATCGGTTGAATAGATTATTTCTAAGAGAATCTCACATTGGAGACCTGGAGAATTTATGGAGTATTTTAACGCCTTCCCGCCCATATTTTGCAATGTACATTTCTTTAGAAAATTCTCTGCTTATTCTGCAGCTCCCTGCGAGTTCATAGATAATAAGTTAAACAAGTCCTCCGTTCTCATATCTACCGTGTCATGCTCAGTTACATACGGAAGTTATCTAGGAAGACAGATTCATTATATGAAGTGCAGAATGTGGTAAAAAATGGAAGAATCATTTTTGCCTATAACAAAGGCATTCTGGAAAGAAAACAATCATTATTGTGATGTAATCGATAGCTGACTTTGGTAATCGAGCGCTTGAAAGTGGCAGCAAACCAACTGACTTTCGATAAAACTCGATGATTGGCCCACCACTAGACACATGACTCATATTTGAAGTTGCAGATTTTGATGTGCCACTTATATTGACCTGTTCTTTATGGGCAAAAACCTCATAATTGTAGCCTCTTTCAGCGTAAAAATTTTTATGATGAAACTGTCAAGTTGAATTGTTCAATTTTTCAAAGAATTATCCTAGGACATGGTTTTTTCAAACATATCAGAAAAGCTTAAGCTGGTCTAATGGCCATTATTATGTCTAACTCAAACTGAGGACTGCAAAACTGTTCTTCTACAAAATTATTGTTTCAATTATAACTTCTGTTACATGACACAAACATTCTTAGGTGGCTTTTGTTCAAGTTAACTTGAACGATTTTTGGCAGAATTATTGGACCTTTAACAATGAAAGAACTGAATCTTTTATTATTCTAGATATTTTGCTAAGTTTATGAATATTTCAGCTTGGAAAAAAAGCATTTCAGCCAAATTCTTTCAGTATGTGTAAACAGATTTGCCAACAGGCCAAGATTGTGTCTGTATATTTAAATAGGTTAAGAAACTGTTTCAGATTTGGCAATAGATCAAGAATTCATTCAGTGCAGCCAGATATAGGTCAAGAGCTCAGTCAGTGCAGCTAAGCACAAGGCATGTGATCCTCTCATGGGTGACATGTGAACACCTCATGGGCACCATGTGATCACCTCATGGTTGTCATGCCCCTCAGGGCTGCATGAGGAGCCAATCTATTTATAGCTTTGGCATACTGACAACTGTATCAGATTAGGCAACAGGTAAAGAGTTCACTCAGTGCAGCCAGGTACAGGTCAAAAGTTCACCCAGTCTAGCCAGGTGCGGGTCATGAGTTCACTCAGTGCAGTAGCCTGAGCCAGCAAATTTGTCACAGTTCACTTGGGGCAACTGCCTTTCTCGACTAAGGGTGGTCAGGCCCATGCATCAGACTTAAGGTAAGTTTGATGTATTGGCCTAATATTTTGACCTGTCTATGTGTATTTGATGGGTTTCTCGTTCACAAGACCGATGTCACCACCTACAATGACATTTGTACAGTGTGTGACTTTTGTGCCTGCTTATTTCTATCGAGGAATTGATATATCATCCTGAAATTAGACATATTTATACCTATTGTATTTTAATTATCGTATACTTGTCTATACAAGACTGGTGGTGCCACCTACAACAATTTTTTGCACAGTGTGTGTCCCTGCTTATTTCTCAGGAGGGGTTTGATATATCAGTCTGATCTTAGGCATATGTATATATCACTGATAGCTTTGTTGTATACAAGACTGGTGGTGCCAGTTACAATCATTTTTAGCTCAGCTGACTGTAAGTCATCTGAGGTATAGGAATGGCGCTTTGTCCGTCGTCCGTCTGGACGTCCGGCCGTCCATTAGCAGGGCAAAAATCATAACAGCTGGTCATAGAAACTTCTAAGTGAAAATCCAGGGAGGCCAATAAAAAATCTTCTCGGAAACCTGAAATAAGGTTACTGCGACCTATATCCTTTGAGCTATGGGGCTTGAAACTACCCCCCAGAATAGTAAAAAATTTGATACAAAACCTCCAATATCTTGATAATTAATGCATGGTTTGTCATGAATCTTGCCTTGAATATTGACCATGACTAGTTTTGTCAGTTCCTGAAATGTGGTGGCGCCACCTGTATTTTTTCCTATTTTAACAAATATTTTTCTATTTATTTACTATAAAATGACAACAATCATGTCAGTTTCTCAGCTGTCATTACATCTGGTTTCCCAAAAGCTGGTGTGTTTATTGATCACAAGTGGATGCCCTATACTAATCACCCTGTCTGTCTGTCTGTCTGTTTGTATGTCCGTCTGTCTGTCAATCTGTCCATCCACACAGATTAGTTTCCAGAAGATAACTCCGGTTAAGTTTGGTTTCAAACTTAACTTATAAATGGCTCACCACTAAAGTAACAGGGTTCGTGCGTGGTCTTACAAAGTCTTACAAAGTCTAACTTTTCATTTTGCCAAAATAAGGCCTTAAAAAGTCTTACTTTTCTTACATTTTAGAGGCTAGGTCTTACAAAGGTCTTACTTTTCGTATCACAGAAACTGATATAATTTTTTAAAGAGGCAAATAATTGGATACCATAAACATGAAAGTAGCTAATTTTCAAAGCTTAATTGTTCCCGTATTTAACTCCATGTCAGACATCATCTGCATGTTCAGACTACCTAGGGTCTCATGACCATGGGGGCACCTGCGGAGTATTTTCAGTGCGGACAACTCCGAATAAATGTGAATCAGAACACGCGCGTTCACAAGTTTCGGTGGTGTGAAAGGGAACTCGAAAGTTGTGCGCCAGTTCATCTCCAATTATTATGGTATTTTCCTCTGCTGTACACTTTCCCTAAATCATGTAAATCTCTGCAGTTTCTGCATGTCGGTAGATGCGCATTCACTTTGTTGGGAACTGAAAGTAACGACGCGCTGTGTTTGTCGTCATTACAAACAAAGTAGAAGAAATTCCGGAAACTATGACTTAATCATGAAAGAGTTTTGTCCTAAAAAATCACTTAAAGCGTCTTTTTTTTTAATTTCATGTTTGCTTTGCAGGTTCATGTATATGCAGGTTGGTGTATGAATATTGACAGCACTGAAAAAGTTAATTATTTTGCTTGACTCAGGCACATCAGGATATAGCGGGGCAAGGACCAGTAAAAGGTATTTGAAAGCGTAATAGGTCTATTTGGACACGTGCTTGAAACTGGAAGTTGAAATAAATATTTGTGTGTGAGCTGGTGTACAGAAGATGCATCAGTGATTTCTAAACCAGCGAGCATAAATATAACCCTGAATACCAGAATATGGCATGAACTGAAGTGTGTTTTCTGTAACTCTGCATGATTTAGGCTCGTCCTGCTCGTCGACATACCTGTGAGCTCAATTTTTTCCAGGAACGATATCGATGGGGTTTGAAAGTTTGTCCCTATAAAAGTAAATACATTTGAATATTTACGTTGATAGTCTTGTGAAATATATCGTTGACAAATTTACCGCCTTTGTGGTCAAGGACATCTTTTTGGGCACATATGACCATTGTTAGTGAACCTGTGAGCTTATGCGATGGTGCGGCGGCGTCCGCCTTGCGTCGTGTGTTGTGCATCATGCGTCGTCTGTATGTTAACCATAGCTATCTCAAAAACGGCAGGAGCTAGCATCACCAAATATTTTGCAAATAATGTCATCCAAAAAACAATATCGGATTTTGTTTATTTTTTTTAACTGCATTTTCTTAAATTTTTTAGGGAAAAAGCTTAAAAAGCTTTAAAAAATCTTCTTCTCTGAAACTGTCCAGCCAAATTGTCCAATATTTCAAAGAAATGATCCCTGGAACAATTTTTCTCAAGTTTGTTTGAATGGTTCCAGTTTGGAGATTTTTGGCCGAGTTACAGGAGGTTGAACTTTGTTAACTGTGCAAAAAAGCATATTAAAATTTAAATCTCAGAAACGGCTGGAGCTATCATCACCAAATGTTATGCCAATGTTGGTCACATATGTCATATCATAAATTGAGGTATTGGTGGCGCCACCTGCATCGGCCTTTTTTGTACGGGGTCATTAGTGCCTGTATCACACTGAGGGCTACAAAAAACTTCTTCATTTAAACCATATGGCCAAAATGTTTAATATCGCACAGAAATGATCCTAGGGTAGTGCTTTCTGAAGTTTGTTCAAATGGTCTCTTTTCAGTGAATTTTGGCTAAGTTCTGGAAAGCTGAATTTAGTCATATGCCATAACAGCCCATTTTAGCTCAGTGGCTACAAAGATCTTCTTCTCAAAAACCACTGGGCCAAATTCTTAAATCTCACACATTAATTATCCTCAGATGTTGATAATTCAAGTTTGTTCAAATGATTAGGGTTCAGTGCTTTTTGGCTGAGTTACGGGAAGCTGAACATAGCCATTTTGCTGTATCTTCCTATATGAGTTATAAACTTGCGAAACGTTTTTCGACTGATGCCACAGAAGCCAGTTTGTTAAATATTTTACAAGAATAATCCCTACAACAATTCTTATAATAATTGTCTTAAATGGTTCAACATGAATGATTTTTGGCTGAACTATGGAGATTGAATTGAGTCAGTTTACCATATATGTTGGCTGTGTGATGCTGTTACATCTAGCCTGGCACCAGTTTATCAGCATCTATTACATCATGCCACTAGACATTTAGATTTCAGGTTATATTTGGTTAATATTGACAAAAAATTTTTTTTAAAAGCTTTTAAAAAATTTAGATTTATGATCTTTGAGTTATTCATCATACCATGCAATGTTACAATCATGGATATTCAGCTCTCTGTGGCTTTATAAAGACAACTGTACATGGATTATAATTATTGGTATCCCTACTCAACTTAATTCAAGAATTTGCCATCAATGATATATATCTGTATTTTAATTTTGCATTCAGTATGCATCTGTAATAATTTTACATATATTCCTGATTTTTTTTTTATAAAAAGTCAGCTGAAAAGCATTTTATTTGAGGAAAATAAATTTCAAAGTTATTTCAAGTGGGGACCACTTTTGTGTACAGATGGTAGCACTTGGTTTACCATTGACAGATGCCAGTGCCTTGATGTTGGCCATTAGCCAAGATGATGTCAGCTCTATAAATAGTTTTGGCACAGTGCCAGGATTGGGAGAAGTGCAGCCAGGTATAGGTCAAGAGTTCACTCAGTGCAGTAGCTGCATTCTATTTATAGCTTTGGCAGACTTCTCACTGCATCATATTTAGCACCAAAGTTCAGCCTGAATCTATTTATAGCTTTGGCAGACTGCCAACTGTGTCAGATTATGCAACAGGTCAAGAGTTCACTCAGTGCAGCCTGCATGGTACAGGTCAAAAGTTCACTCAGTCTAGCCAGGTGCAGGTCTAGAGTTCACTCAGTGCAGTAGCTTGAGGCAGCAATTTGTCACAGGTCACTCGGGGGCAAATGCCTTACTCACCTAAGCCTTGTCAGCCCAGTGCATCAAACTCTGGGGAAGTTTGATGTATTGGACTTATACCTGTCTATGCGTCTTTGATGGTATTCTTTTTCACAAGACAGATGGTGCGACCTACATTGACTTTTGCAGTGTATGTGCCTGCTTATTTCTACAGAGGAATTTGATACATCAGCCTAAAATTGGGTATGTTTATACATATCGGGTAGCTTTATAGTTTACAAGACTGGTGGCGCCACCTGCAACCATTTTTGCACAGCGTCCATCTGTTCATCGGCCTTTGGATAAAATTATTCATATCTGGGCAGTGGTTTGACTTATCCACCTGAAATTTTGCAGGTTTATACATCCTTGACAACTTTCATGTTTTATGGCAGGTGGCGCCACCTACATTCAAATTTACACTGCAGACATCCAAGCTTATATCTCAGGAACCATTTGACCGATTTGGCAAAAATTTTGCTCACATAGCTCTTTATCATACGCAAAACTGGTGTACCAAATTGCCACCATTTTTGCACAGCGTCTGTCTGTTCTTGTGCCATGGGCTTAAATCACTCATATCTCAGTAGTGGTTTGACTTATCTGCCTAAAATTTTGCATGTTTATACATCTTGGACAGCTTTCTGGATTTTGTGGTAGGTGGCGCAACCTACATACACATTTCGGCTGCAGACATCCAGGCTATTATGCAACACACCTCACTCTATTTCCCCTTGCCACTCAATCCATGCCTCATTTCACCTTTCCTACTCTGACTTTGGTGGATAGACGGAGTCGCTTGTTGACTATCCATATTCTAGTTTTTGTGTAGTGTGCACCCACGCCAGAATTGCAGCAGTGATGTTTGTTTAATTGTTTCTTGTTCTAAGTGTTTAGTACTTGCATTGTTCATATACATGTTACACATGTTCTTGAAAAGGAACATGGTACAGCATTGAAGCATTATACCTGGTGTAATCTCATTGCACATGTTCGCATTAGGCCTGTAGGCCTTGTTTAATTAATTTAATTAATGGATGACTTAAAATCAGCTTCAGTGAATTATTTTTTTGTCAAATTTACGGCATTTAAGTACGAGCTACTTCAGGCTGCTTCGAAAAAATGGAGCGCGGGAAAGTACAACAGTGTTACCATTTTGTGTATAGGCCTAGATCGGTGAGCTTACACTGCATTTATATAGCAAGTTATAAGTCTGTAAAATATGTTCGAAATGTTTGAGCATTGAAATAACGGGCTATAATTGCACCGCAGATGCACATCTAATTTCTGTATGCCAATAAATGCATTCGAATTAGAACATTTTTAATTACGTATTGTGCCCGCCTGTGCAACGTGGAAGGAGCATATATATCGGTGTCAGCAATGATGGGCCTATAGGCTATATCACCAAATACTGCATGTATCATAAACTCGGTATTTCCAAAATATGCATGACCATCAAGAATCTATTTTTTATCGCAAATTGTTTTTTATCATATTGCTCTCGTTTATGTCAGAACTCATTTTGCCCACGTATTATACGGTCTGCCCGATGCAAACGATGTCAATGTCATCCAACTGCATTCTTCCAAACGTTTCCCCGTAAATTTTTGAACGTCCAAGCACACCTGCTCCCTTTACAAATGTCTCACTCTTGAAAGGGACACGTGGTTTTTGCAGTTGATCGTGCTAAAACAGAGGTATTTCGAAAATATGCATGAACATCAAGATATCTATATTCTGTTGATCGTAAATTAATTTTTATCCCATTGCTCTCGCATTTCAGAACATGTTTTGCCCACAAATTACGGTCTGCCCGATGTAAACGATGTCAGTGTCTTCCAAGTAGATTTTTCTAAACGTATCCCCGTGAATTTTGGAACGTACAAGCTCACTTGGTCTCTCTACAAATGCCTCGCTCTTTGGCGGGGATACCTGCGCTAATACAGCAGGATATCCAAGGGTTTCAAAGTGGAAACTGGTCACTCTCGCGGCTTACACCTTACGGTAATGCGTCAGAGAATATGCCATCATATCAAATTTACCGCTGCATTGTATTTTTTGCGGATATTCTCCGAACTCGAGTGAAGGTAGTTATCCGAACACGTGCATGAAAATGTTTGTACCTGAGGACTGGCTTGCACGTGTTCTTTGATTTTGGCGGGAAAATAAAGTGCCCAGGGAGAAAGTGGGGCCTGGCGGTCGTGGGGCTGCAGAAGTCAAGTTACAACATTACCGTTCTACGGCTGAACGCTGTTAATAGATATGGAAAACTTAATTGACAGATTTATGGATAAAAAGATGCATGCTTTGCCATGTATAATATAGGCCTACGGGAATGAACTTCGCTCGTAACGACATATCTGCATAAGTATACGGCAACAGCGGGCAAAAGAGTAGAGAATATACGGGCATGTAAATGAAGGCCTATTTATTTATTTATGTGTTATTTGAAATTTGGATGGGTATAAAAACGAATATAATTAAATAGGGTATGTATTTACCATGGGAAAATGGTCTTATTTTTCACGAAAAAAAGGTCTTAAAAAGTCTTACTTTTTGAAATTGAAAAGGCGCAAGAACCATGAGTAAGAACCATGTCGATTTTGGGGTCAAACGGTCAAAGGTCAAGGTCACAGGACCCATTTCTTTAAAAGGAATGTGTATGCATTTGAAGCCAAACTTTTCATCGCAAACCTTCCATCTTCAAGATATTGCTAACCTGCCACTAGGGGAAGATTCTGTTTGATTTTTGGGTCAAAGGTCAAGGTCACAGGGCCTATCTTTTCACGAATTATTTTATGGACGATAATTCTGCTCTGGATAGACAGACTGGCTTCAACTTGATTTAATAATGACCAACCACATATGTAAATTCATTTTGATTTTCAGGGTCCAGCGATCTGATTTGAAGGTCACAGAAGCCACATATTTAAAAAGATTGTGGATGCACTGTAAATCAAACTTTTCATCCTGAACTTTCCAACGTTCACACATGGCTTAATTGCCCAAAGTTAGGAAACCTGTAGAATTTGAGGTTATCTGGTCAGAGGTCAAGGTCACTTTTTAAAAGATTGTTACAATAACTCTAATGCTGCAAGTTCAAGGATATTAAGATCTAAGAAATTTTTGGTCACAGGGTCATTGGTTAAGGTCACAGGACTGTCATTCTGAAAAATTTCTTTAAAAATATCCTTATAGACAAATTCAACTGAGTGTTGAGACCCGTGGGTCCCAAGTTGAGTTGTGTGCACCCATGCCAGAATTTCAGCAGTGATGTTTCTTATTCAAAATGTTTAGTACCTGCATTGTTCATATACATGAGAAGTAATGGTCCAGCATTGAAGCATTATACCTGGTGTAATTCCCAATGCACAGGTTCGCATTAGGCCTGTAGGCCTTGTTAAGAATAGATTTTGTTGCGGTAACATGGGGTTAACTTCAAAGGTTAATTCATACATTTGTTTCACGTTTAAAAGTGATTAGTTGAATTCAAAACACATTATTTTTCACCAATTACTATGAAGAATCCAAAGTTTTTTTCAAATTTATTATTTTCTAGGCAAATGGTGAGGGTCATGCTCATAAGTAAGGGATATAATCAATAATTTCGCCATTTGTTTGAAAACAGGTTTTAGATGCTATATTAGATTTTAGAACTATACCTGCAACTTATCACTCATGTAGTGGTGGTTTCAGTAAGAGGACTGTTAATCAGGTCACCATTGATTTGTGCTATAACATGCACAAAACTGACCTCTGTGCAGCACCAAATATGCAGTCCCTTTGCAGTATATTTGCTGAACTATTTGCAGGAAATGTGCTGCATATATCTGCAGCATATGTGCTGCAAACATATGAAATTTGAATGAATACTCCAAAACTTTGCAAACACTTTACAAACACACTTTGTGAAGAAATACTTAACATATGCTAAGGTACTGCAATCACTTAGCAAACATTTTGCGAACCCACTGCACCAGCAATGTAATGCAAAACAAAGGCTTTGCAAAGCCACAGCAAAGGCAGTGCAAAGCTATTGCAAAGGTTTGGCAAAGCTACTGCAAAGTCACTGTCAAGGTTTGAAAAGGCAATGCAAAGGCAATGCATAGCGTCTGCAAAGGCAATGCAAAGCTACTGCAACGGCTTTGCAAAGCTAACGCAAAGTCAATGCAAAGCCACTGTAAAGGTTTTCCAAAGCCACTGTAGGTTTGGCAAGGCAATACAAACCATTGTAAATGTTTGGCAAAGCTGCTGCAAAGGCAAGCAAAGCCTTTACAAATGCTTTCATTACATCTGCTTATGTGTGTAATAAATAAAAAACAAAAATAAATAAAGTAAAATGATTATTTTATTGAAAACTTTTAGATAAATATTGGTTAGTTTTTGACTTATTTTCATTGGCTTCGATGAGTCACTCAGCTTGTCTTATTTTTGCTTCATATCAAATGTCATGGTGATTATAACTGGAAAGGGGAAATAATAATTAACTGAAATTGTAAAAGCATCATATTGAGTAATATTTTTATAACCTCTTTCACAGTAAAACATGTTTTTCATTTATGAATTATTTTTCTTAGATCTTCATATATGTATAATAACTGTTTAAAATTGCAAGAAAAGTGTAAAACTGCACATTAATCATAAACATTGAATTCTTTTTATTGACAAACTGAAATATATATTTATCTTTCTCTAAGATTTGCTGGTAATTCCAATTCTAAAGCAACATTAAATAACACTTTGGAAATTCCTGCAATAAAACTCTAAAAAGTGATAAATAATGAATATATATTGATGCATGTGGTTTGTAACTAATTAAAAAAATTAATCTGAACAGTATCCTATGCAGCAAGGAGATACATATTCGGGATCTTAAAAGAAAGATATGTACCTTATTAAAGATACTTCGAAATACCAAATGTTGAATGACTTTGCATTATCAAATATATAATAACAATCTACTTTTGTGGTTAAAAATTGTAAATCAAAATTTGTAAGGTTGAGGCATTTTGAGATATTTAAGTTAATACCAATTATCATATATTAGTCATGTTTTCTGGCCATGTAAGCTCATTCACATGCAGAAAGTACACATTACTGCTCATTCTCAAATGAGTTTAATAATAATAATAACGTTTTATTACAGACTCATGGTCCATATACAGAAACAATATAAAAAATAAGCATAGAAAGAAAAGAACAGTAGAAAGCAAACAATACAACATTTAGACTAACTGCATTATTGCTTTAAATCTAATAACAAACATCTTCTGGTTATGAACATTAAACAAGTCTGACTTTAGATAAAAATCAGATTCATACAAAGTTCTGACCTACAGGTTTTCAGATTCGGTTATAAAAAATCTGTTTGCCCATCAGTGCCTCAAAAGTGGGAATGTTACGACTTATTTATTCTTTGCTGATGCTCCAGTGTTTAGGAAAGCCAAGAAATATCCTGAAGGCATTATTGTACGCCACTTTCACCTTTTCTTTGCTGGACCTTCTGTATTTACACCAGAGACTGCCACAATATAAAGTGCAGCAAAACATTTTAAATAATAATATCTTAACTGTGTCCGAGAAAAGTTTGTATTTTTGTTTTAACATATTAGCCAGTATGTACTGTAGGCGCATATGTCGCAATATATCATCTTCATCTTGCAGTTTGCTGTTGATAATGCAGCTCAAATATCTGTACCGCTTGACAGCAGATAAAGCGTTTGTCCCAATTTAGACATGTTTCAGAGGCTGCCCTAGTTTTATCTTTTCCCGTTATGTGCATATACACAGATTTTGTCATATTAAATTTTATATTATGCGAAATGCCATAGTCATCAGCAAGATTTATTAGTTTTTGCAGACCTTTGACCGACGGAGCAAAAAACACTATCATCAGCGTACATAAGATGATTGATGGATTTTTAGCTCAGCTGACTATAAGTCATCTAAGCTATAGTCGTGGTCCATTGTCCGTCGTCCGTCAGTCTGTCCGTCTGTCCATCTGTCCGTCCGGATGTCCGTCCATAAGACTGGCATGTTTCGACACCATTGGACCTACAAATCTGAAATTCAGCATACAGTTAGATGTCCCCAAAATCTCCTACCATGCCAAAAATTGGGTCAATATGACTTCGTTAAGGAAAAACCTCAATTTTTTATTAGAAATCTATTTTCACACTTCAGGACTGCCTAATATCAAAACCACTCATCTGGTTTTCTTCATTTTTACCTTAAATATTCCTCTATATGGTTCCTATGTACATGCCAGAAATTAAGTGAGTATTATTTAATTTGAAAAAGTTATGGGCCCAAACATAATGGACTTTGATAAAAAATGAGGAAAGATATTTGGTCACTTAAGACCAAAAGTGTTAAAGGTAGGAACTTTTTTTCAGGAATACTACTTTAAATAATCAAAATTTAATTGTATACCAAAAAATAGATCAAAATCTGTTAATTTTTTTAAATATTGGCAAAAATATAAATATGGTACCTTAAATTTTGCCCAAGTTTGACCATGGCACTTTTTTCCCTGTAACTGCTGTGGATATAATTATCAAAGCATGTTTTTGTTACCATTTCAACTGTTAAAACAAAAAATTTCAAACCAGTTGATCAAAAACTGTAGATTTTATTCAAGTTTTCAAGCACCATGTCACATATTGTTTACATCAAGCTAGTGTTATGCAGTTTACTAGATCTCAGCTCCCCAGCTTCAGCTCTAAGTTCCTTAAATTTTGCATACAGTTAGATGTCCCGCAAATCCTCTACCATACTAAAAGTTTGGTCACTCGGCCTGCATTCCTTTGAGATATTAAGAAAAAACTTCATTTTTCCATTAAAAACCCATTGTTACACTTTAAGATTGCCTAATATCAAAACCACTGATCTGACTTTGATCTTATATAATATACATATTTTTCTATATATTCGCTATGCATATGCCAGAAATTATGTCAGTATTGTGTAATTGTTTAAAGTTCCAGGCCCAAACATAATGCACTTTGTAAAAAATCAAGAAATATATTTACTCTTTTAACATGAAAATTGCTGAAGGTAGAGATTTTTTGCCAGGGATATAACATTATTTAATCAAGATTCAATTGTATTCCCAAAATTAGTTCTGAATTTTTCAAATTTTATAAGTTATTAGCATAAATATCAAATCAGTACCTTAAATTTTGCCCAACTTTGACCATGGCATGTTTTTTCCCTGTAAGCACTGTTGATTTAATTTTCATATCTTGCACATGTAAGGATTTTAGCTTCTAAATTCTGAAGTTATAAAAGGAATTGGTTAAAAACTAGCGTTTATGAAAGTTTTTATGAGACCATATCACACCTTGGCTGTACTGAATCCCCTCTTTTATGTCCCCACATTGACCTTTCAGGCCAATTATGCATGCTTGAAGCGAGGCACTCTGCAGCCAGCCAGCTCTTGGGTGGCTTCAACTGGATCTAACTGTCCAACCCCCTCCACTAGTATTTGTTTAGGCCATAAACATAACAATAAACTTTTTTTTTAAATTCTTGGTTTATGATAAGAACTTAAAAAAAATAAATGGAAAAGGAATTTATAGTTAATGAGTTACAGAGGATTACCTTGCAATTACTGATCATTTATGGATCTTCCATGGATGGCCAAAATTGTATTTCAAATGATACCATGCAGTCACCATTGGGTATTTTTCATTTCAACCATAAAAATGAAAAATAAATAATTAAAATAAATTGTTGTTTACTATTAGGGATTATATGAAGCAAGATAATGATAGACAAGGATGCAGTTGATTATATTAAATCTAAATTTCCAGGTCTTTTCCAGGTGTTTAACTTGTTGGTTTATATTTATTACAAAATTAAAATAATAAATGCAGTGTACTGGGCAGTTACATAACACCTTCAGGTCTGACCTACTGCCACTGTAAGTGTCTGGGTCAGGCTGGGTCAGGCAGTAATTACCAGAGAGCCTCTCTTTCTCTCTCTCTCTCCTCTGCTTTTTCTCTTTCTTTCTCCGTCTCTCTCTCTCTCTCTCTCTCTCTCCCTAATTGCCTCCCTTCCTCCCTCCATCCCATTCTGTAGACAGGTACTTTAAACTAGATACATTAGCTATAAATGTTGATGCAATTTAGAAATGTGAATTAACTGAAATATTCACAATCACATGTATGTTATACTGTAAATTTATAGTATCATTTGGAAACTTGGATTAAAATTATGTAATGAAAAAAAGGAATAAATGCAAATATTGTTAATTTTTTCTTGGCTCAGAATGGGGAGAAAATTATTTGCTTTGTTTCTCCATCTTTCTGTCTGTTTTAAATATTTAATGTTCATGAATAAACATTTTTTTATAAGCACTGTTGAATTAAATTTTATACCCTGTATGTATATGCAAGGGTGTTGTAACTCTCAACATCCCCTTCTTCATCCCACTGAGGCTTTGCTCCTTGGCACTGTGAACAATAGTTCTATGGCTATAGCATAAAATTTAATAATTAAAGAAAATATCTACAGAGAGACAGAGGCGTTATAACTCTGATCATAACACAAACCCCCCCTCCCTTCAAGTCATTGCACCTGTGGAATGGGGACGTTATGGCAACTGTATACATATCATAAAATTGATAAAAAAGGTTTACCAAATAAATTGGATCTCATCAGACAAATGTGTAAACTGTTGAACTGTCACCAGCTTATCAAAAAGGTCAGGTCTCAAATATTATTTGCAACATTTTCTTCAATCATATAAACCAACCATGGCCCAGATTACCTCTTCCTCTCAAACATTATCTACATTTCATCATATTTTTAAGATTTTAACCTTCCAGGTGGTTCAGTACTATTGACCATTTGTCCATAGGTACCTATGTACATGCCAGAAATTATGTCAATATTGTGTAATATGTAGACGTGAGGGGCATCAAAATAATGCACCTTGTCAAGACCGATCTTGTCAAGATATTATGTCATACAGTCACAAATTCATAAATCCCCACATCAGCATAGTTAATCATAACCTTGTATCTGTCAAATAGAACTCTTGCAGTTTTCCATACACTATAGATCCTTCAACAAATAGCCTTATCATCATTAAACCACTGCTTAGCATATTGTCATTGCATTCATATTTGCTCAAATAAATTGCTTTTTTCGACCCCTCCCAAATAAATAAAAAATAAACCACTATATGTTACTCCATATTAATCCATCAATCAGGTTATTTCATATATCATTTACTCACATATTACATTATATTCCTTTATAAAAGCCCAACATGACCATGATATTCTAATTATAAGCTTTATCTACTCAATATAGTATCACAATGGTGATACATTCATAGTCCAATCATGATCAGCTGAGCGCCATGACCCATGGGTCCCTTGTTTGTCAAAACAACCAACATTTATGCGCGTGTTTAAATTTAGAGCTCAAATCGTTCATGAAAATATTGAACACGAGTGCCGAAAATACCCCTCCATGTCGAACATCATTAGTGGCTGTGAAATAATCCGACCTGATTGAGTTCCATTTTACAGATATTCTTTGGTGCATATACCAGTAATACACTATTCTTTCAAGGTATACAGGAACACAGTATCTTAAAAGTTTGTAGAATAATGTAGTGTGACACTCTATCAAAAGCTGATGATGCATCGAGAAAACACACAAACATACGTGATCCCGTCTTCAGGTAAAATTGACTAATCTCTTTTAGCGACCCTACACAGTGCTCTGTGCCATGACCCGTTTTGTATCCAAACTGATTATCAGTTACATAAACAAAGTGTTTTAAGTTTTTCATAAATCACGAACTGAAAGAGTATACACATTATAGTAGACAGTGCTATGGGCTTTATCAGTTATACTCTGTGTTTAAATGTTTAAGTACCGGCACTATTATACTACACTATTATACTACATATGTTCAGGCATATAACCATGTACGAGGAGTGAAGTTAACAGTGAACATGATGGTTGTACTAGCTCGTCCTTCGCGTGAATGTAGTGTTCTGCTCCTAAACCATCTGGGTCATAGGACTTTCCGCTTTTAAGTTTGTTTATTACGGTATGCATGGATTTTTGCATTTTTAAGCGAACCTGTGAGCTTATGCGATGGCGCAGCGTCGTCTGTCAGTAGTCAGCCGTCCGCCGTCCGCCCGCCGTCCAGGGCTGGCTTTCTGCTGTAAGCCAGAAACCGTCGGAGCTAGCAGCTCCATATTAAATATAAGAATTAGTCACATGTGAAACCTGGTGCCCTGGAGCTTATTATTGGGTATCTGCATTAATTTAGATTTTATAGAGAAAAAGCTTAAAAACCTTTAAAAATCTTCTTCTCTGAAACTGTCCAGCCAAATTGTCAAATATTTCACAGAAATGATCCCTGGAACAATCTCTCTCAAATTTGTTTGAATGGTTCCAGTTCGGAGATTTTTGGCCGAGTTACAGGAGGTTGAACTTAGTCATCTGTCCAAAAAAGCACACTAAAATTAAAATCTCAAAAAATGGCTAGAGCTATTAATACCAAATTTTATACCAATGTTTGTCACATATGTCATATCTGATGTTGATGTATTGGTGGCGCCACCTACATTGATGTGTTTCTTTCAAGTGAAAATGTAATTTTAAACTCTTCTATCTTATACACTGATTTATGATGAAACTGTTAAGCTGATTGGTTTAAACTTTACAAGAATTATTCTATGGTAGGGTTCTGCCAGTTTTATAAGAATAGATTGGGTAAATACAGTTTTAAAAAAACATTGTAGCCAATTGAAAAAGGCTTCCTGTATTTAAAAAACAGATTTGAGTTTCAGCAGCCAAGTCAAGAGGTCAATCAGTACAAACAGGTCGGGTCCAGACATCACCATGGCAACTGACCTGGCTCTGGGGGAGTGTCTAGACACAGTGTCTAGACGTCTAGCCACAATGTTTAGACGCAGAATTCCCAGGTTATTGGAACTATATCTTTCAACTGTTTGAAAAAAATTTGGTTTGCATTTTAATAGAATTGGGTTTATCGTTAGGTCACATGAGAACTGCTGCGCCCTCATTTTTGGTTGACCTCTGACCTTTCCTCGCTGCCCAGCATCCATTTGTGCGTCTGTTTCTACACATAAACCCGCATATATCGGGAACTGTTAGACCAATCAGGCTAAAAATTTTGCACAAATGTAGCCCATTGATAGCTTTATAACATACACTAAAAATAGTGGCGCCACCTGCAACCATTTTTGCACAGTGTCCATCTGTTCATCTGCCTTGGGATAATATCACATATCTCAGCAGTGGTTCGACTTATCCACCTGAAATTTTGCAGGTTTATACATCCTGGACAGCTTTCTCGATTTTATGACAGGTCGCGCCACCTACATTCATGTTTACTCTGCAGACATCTGAGCTCATATCTCGGGAACCGTTTGACTGATTGGGCCAAAATTTTGCATGTGTATAGATCTCGCATAGGTCTTCATCATAGGCAAAACTGGTGGAGCAACCTGCAACCACTTATGCACAGCGTCCATCTGTTCAGCTGCCTTGGGATAAAATCACTCATATCTCAGAAGTGGTTTGACTTATCCACCTGAAATTTTGCAGGTTTATACATCCTGGACAGCTTTCTTGTTTTATGACAGGTGGCGCCACCTACATTCAGGTTTACTCTGCAGACATCCGAGCTCATATCTCGGGAACCGTTTGACCGATTGGGCCAAAATTTTGCATGTGTATAGATCTCGCATAGCTCTTCATCATAGGCAAAACTGGTGGCACCACCTGCAACAATTAATGCACAGCACCCATCTGTTCATCTGCCTTGGGATAAAATCACTCATTTCTCTGAAGTGGTTTGACTTATCCACCTGAAATTTAGCAGGTTTATACATCCTAGACAGGTTTCTCGATTTTATGACAGGTCGCGCCACCTACTTTCATGTTTACTCTGCAGACATCCGAGCTCATATCTCGGGAACCGTTTGACCGATTTGGCCAAAATTTTGCCTGTGTATAGATCTCACATAGCTCTTCATCATAGGCAATAGTGGTGGCGCCATCTGCAACAATTTTGTACAGCACCCATCTGTTCATCTGCCTTGGGATAAAATCACTCATTTCTCAGAAGTGGTTTGACTTATCCACCTGAAATTTAGCAGGTTTATACATCCTGGACAGGTTTCTCGATTTTATAACAGGTCGCGCCACCTACATTCACGTTTACTCTGCAGACATCCGAGCTCATATCTTAGGAACCGTTTGACTGATTGGGCCAAAATTTTGCATGTGTATAGATCTCGCATAGCTCTTCATCATAGGCAAAACTGGTGGCGCCACCTGCAACAATTAATGCACAGCACCCATCTGTTCATCTGCCTTGGGATAAAATCACTCATATCTCAGCCGTAGTTTGACTTATCCACCTGAAATTTTGCAGGTTTATACATCCTGGACAGGTTTCTCGATTTTATGACAGGTGGCGCCACCTACATTCATGTTTCCTCTGCAGACATCCGAGCTCATATCTTGGGAACCGTTTGACCGATTTGGCCAAAATTTTGCCTGTGTATAGATCTCACATAGCTCTTCATCATAGGCAAAAGTGGTGGCGCCATCTGCAACAATTTTGTACAGCACTCATCTTGTCATCTGCCTTGGGATAAAATCACTCATATCTCAGAAGTGGTTTGACTTATCCACCTGAAATTTAGCAGGTTTATACATCCTGGACAGGTTTCTCGATTTTATGACAGGTCGCGCCACCTACATTCATGTTTACTCTGCAGACATCTGAGCTCATATCTTGGGAACTGTTTGACTGATTGGGCCAAAATTTTGCATGTCTATAGATCTAACATAGCTCTTAATCATAGGCAAAACTGGTGGAGCAACCTGCAACCACTTATGCACAGCGTCCATCTGTTCAGCTGCCTTGGGATAAAATCACTCATATCTCAGAAGTGGTTTGACTTATCCACCTGAAATTTTGCAGGTTTATACATCCTGGACAGCTTTCTTGATTTATGACAGGTGGCGCCACCTACATTCAGGTTTACTCTGCAGACATCCGAGCTCATATCTCGGGAACCGTTTGACCGATTGGGCCAAAATTTTGCATGTGTATAGATCTCGCATAGCTCTTCATCATAGGCAAAACTGGTGGCGCCACCTGCAACAATTAATGCACAGCACCCATCTGTTCATCTGCCTTGGGATAAAATCACTCATATCTCAGCCGTAGTTTGACTTATCCACCTGAAATTTAGCAGGTTTATACATCCTGGACAGGTTTCTCGATTTATGACAGGTGGCGCCACCTACATTCATGTTAACTCTGCAGACATCCAAGCTCATATCTCGGGAACCGTTTGAACGATTTGGCCAAAATTTGCCCTGTATATAGATCTCACATAGCTCTTCATCATAGGCAAAAGTGGTGGCGCCATCTGCAACAATTTTGTACAGCACCCATCTGGTCATCTGCCTTGGGATAAAATCACTCATATCTCAGAAGTGGTTTGACTTATCCACCTGAAATTTAGCAGGTTTATACATCCTGGACAGGTTTCTCGATTTTATGACAGGTGGCGCCACCTACATTCACGTTTACTCTGCAGACATCAAAGCTCATATCTCGGGAACCGTTTGACCGTTCATCTGCCTTGGGAAAAAATCACTCATATCTCAGCTTTGGTTTGACTTATCCACCTGAAATTTTGCAGGTTTATACATCCTGGACAATTTTCTCGATTTTATGACAGGTGGCACCACCTACATTCACGTTTACGCTGCAGACATCCATGCTATCATGCAACACACCTCACTCTATTCCCCTTGCCACTTAATCCATGCCTCACTTCACCCGTCCCACTCTTGATTTCTGCAATACACAGTCGCTTGTCGACTACCAATATTCTAATTTTAAAATGTCCTAGTCTGAAACTTGCAGGTCCAAAATGTCCATTTTGTTGAAATCATAATGACTAAGGTAGATATGCAGGACTTAAAAGGATCAATATTAAATTTTAAAAATAAACCTCCATTCATACTCCCAAACTTTGCACAGGTTTGCATTAGGCCTGTCGGCCTTGGTTTAATTTCAGTCCAGAACTTTTTTTTGCGCTTAAAGCCCGGCCCAGGAGGTCCCCCTTTGCTTGCTCTTCCAGTTGTCTACAGTGAAGCAGTGCATACTTGAATAATCTCTTAGTGTGTACCATAACGTCATGGATAGGGCCGCTTATCGGCCTCCCTGTTCATTGCCATGCCAAAAAGGCTTTCTCCGGCAGGCTTCTCGGGCGTACTCATTCAACCCCGGTATTATTTTATAATTTTTCCTTTCTAAACAAGATGTACAATTATCAGTAAAACAATGTGCGTTATTGAGCATTAAGAAATCATATTGCAGGTAATTTTGGACAAATGATTGTTATCCTGACGGTTGACATTCTGCAGGGTTCAGTCTCATGAAATAGGACGAAAGAATCGTGTATTTCAGTCGCAACAGCATTATTGTACACGACAAGTAACAATTACTTGTTTTTGCCGAGCGTGGTCTTTTACAACTTTAACAGTGGTCCGTCGGTTAGTCTGCATTTAGGTCCACTTTCTTGTCAAGTTCGTTTATTGAAGAGCGAATACATCATCGAAACCAGGTTGTTGAACATGAAGGTTTATTTATACAGTACGGGTGCAGTATATACAGGGTACTGTCTCTGAAACTGAACATAAGAAATATCTGTAGACGAACTGCCTACACGGAGAGTCAGCGCTGGTCTCTTTTAGAGACCAATTTAACAAGAAATATACGTAGGTAATAATATGAATATACATAAAGTACTAGGCACTAACAACTAGTGTCTCACTAAATACTTATCGACGGTTAAATACTTCATATTTGATCTTTTTATGAACAAGTGATTCCAACAGTAATTCCTTCAATTAAAATACTTAGTTTCTGAACATTTACAGAAGCAGCATAAACATTAGTATATAATATTTCTTAGAATAGTAAGAACTACTACTTAAATAATAAATTGACCTTTCGTCGTTCACTTATGACTTCGAAAGATACTCTGAAAAAGGCCTACCTGAACATAAGAAATATCTGTAGACGAGTGCCTATACTGAGAGTCAGCGCTGGTCTGAATCTCCTGGACAGTTCGTCCTGAGCATTCACGGTGACCACAACTTTCCGCTCTTTTACACCCGTTCATTACAACAGTTGATGATAACGAAAACCGGTCCCCAGGAGCAGAACTGGTTTGCAAACAAGTATGACCAGCGAAACACCGAAATGGCCAGCGAAATGGCCATTGTACATAAAAAAATAATAATAGAGCCTATGAGTGATAATATATAAAAGTACAAAACTGTGCCTATATTGAACGAACCGTTACACAACTAAATAGTCTAGCTTCATGTTTAACACTAGGTATGCAAGAGGTATTAACAGACATGCACAATGGTAAGTGATCTGACGTCACATAATCATATCAATCATATCGATTGCCCCATGAGCATCCTGGTTACTTACACTGTGGTCCAACCAGGAGGTAGTAGACCAAAAGTCACATATGTGAATGCATTATTAAGATGTACATAATCGGAGAAGACATAACCATTATCATCTTTAAACTGTTTCAGTATGGATGCAAACAAAGAACCCGTTTCGCTTATGTCAGCATTAAAATCTCCAACGATGTATACAGCAGATGACGGACATTAATTTTTAACAAATACATCAATGTTAGCCAGACAGTCAGTACATGAATCATAATTTTCGTAGGACTCGTATGGCAAATATACGGTTATGAAACAAGCTTTTTACCACAAATGTCAAGTGTTATGCCGCATGCCCCGTCAAAATTGAGGGGAAGCGGTGAAATATACTGATCAAACGACCAGTGCCAGAGAATCGCTACTCCACCGAATGGACGCCCCGGGCATATACCATCTCCAGCTTCCATAGGTGATTCCCCAATTCCCCGAAAGTCGGTATGCAAGTCATTTAACTTAGTAATTGGTTTTGTTTGTAAGGCCAATGTTCTTGTATACATAATATATAGGAATTAGCACATAATTTGTGCAGCTCGTAAAGTGAAGAGTAAAATCCACAGCAATTGAATGTAGAAAATTTTATTTTGGATATTTGAAGATTTTCACTCATGTTGAGCTTGGGTTTTTTCTACTTTTGCTGGAAAGAAAGTTCGCACTAATACATCCTTTGGCCAGCTGGACGGCTCATATTTGGTCATATCGACCTTCTAGTTTGAATGACGCTTAAGTGTCGTATCGCATCTTTAGCTTTGTACATTCTAATACAACACTGAATTTTGTTTCCACATATGATTTTCCTCTTCCTCACTGGTATCAGGGTGAAGTCGTGTCACAAATATTGATACAAAATGTTTCCTTGTTACCAGTTACCTATTAGGTGAAGACGATGTTCCAACAACAATATTGCCTCGGCGGTTCGTTTTACGATGAACTATTTTCGTAAAACCCTCATCGATGAACTGTGCTCTGGTGTATACTTCATAATTTGTGGGCCGGTCTGCTCTTTGATGGTAATATGTCAAGAGAGAGGGTCCGGCAGGTGTCAAGTTAGGCAAGTCGATGTTAGGTGCTTCCCCTGGTGTTACGTTAGGTGTAGGCTTTGATGTTTTGAAAAAAATCCTAATACAAGGAGTATAAAGGCGAGAAAAAAGGTACATACAGGAATAGAATGATCAACCATTTTAACATTCTTTAACAGTTATACATATGCATTTTACATATACATGTATAGCTCAGAATGTTTTCCAGTATGTTTGACAAATCTTGTTCTTATGTTGGACTAGAGCTGGATTTGACCTAGATTTCGAGTTCTGACCTCGTGTACACACCATCATTTTATATGACCTTCGAATTCAATTCAATCCCTTACATCGTGGCAAAATTACTTGCTACCCCCGGCTGCCTTGGTTCTGTTTTATCCTCCACTAAATTCTACTGTTCTTAAACTGTCTTAAGATTTTACACTGCATGGATGGCCATCTTGGATAACATATTTGATAGTTTAGGTTACATGATTACCAAATAATATTTGTATCCGCTAAAACAAAGTTTTTAGACCGGTTCCCGCCACCGCCGCCGCCGGAGAACTCTTCTGACTCTTCTGAGACTACTTGACTGATTTTTCCGAAACTTACACCAATTATCGATCACATGTGAACTGGTGTATAACCAATTTGGGTTGACGTCTGACCTTTCTTCTCTCCAGTGGTTCCATCTTTGCGTCTATTTTGACACATAAACCCACATATCTTCGGACTCGTTTGATCAATCAGGAAAAACATTTTGTACAAATGTAGCCCTTGAATAGCTTTATTATATACACAAAATATGGTGGCGCCATCTGCATCTTGGATAGTTTCTTGTTCAAATTACAGATTGCGCCACCTACAATCATGTCAACGTGGCAGACATCTATGCTAACATGTGACACATCTAACTCTATTGCCCTTTGCCACTCAATCCATGCCTCATTTCACCCGTGGTTTGATAAAATTGAATAAAATCTTGCGTATTTACACATCTTGGATAGCTTTCTAGACTTTTTGGCAGGTGGCGCCACCTACATTTATGTTAATGATGCAGACATTCAGGCTTTTATCTCAGGACTGATTGGACATATCCCCCTGAAATTTTGCATATAGATCTCTCATAGCTCTTAATTATACACTAGATTGGTGGCGTCACCTGCCACCATTTTGGTACAAGGCTTTCTGTTTGTCTGCTGTGGGATAAAATCACTCATATACATGTAGTGGATTGACTTATCTGCCTAAAATTTTGCATATGTATACAGCTTGGACAGCTTTCTGGATTTTGTGGTAGGGGGCCAAATTCGTACACATTTCGGCTGTAGATATCCATGCTAATATGCAAAACACCTCACTCTATTTCCCCTTGCCACCAAATCCATGCCTCACTTAATTCACCCGTTCCACTCTGATTTTGGCGGATA
Organism: Sipunculus nudus; assembly: GCA_026874595.1. Lineage (NCBI taxonomy): Eukaryota > Metazoa > Annelida > Sipuncula > Golfingiida > Sipunculidae > Sipunculus > Sipunculus nudus. Next base: position 11,069,872 of record CM049320.1, on the reverse strand, counting down.
CACGTAGTTTCTTGTCGACTACCCGTATTCTAGTTGATTTTGATTATATAAATATATTATTTTAGAACGATAAAACCTTGAGCTCAAATAAGGTTAATGCTCATATCTAGAGAACAAAAACATTTATTAGAGTGCCGCATGGATAAGCTAAAGAATAAACGAACTGTTTATCATTGTTCTAATGTTTTAGAAAATAAGCATTTATATTTCAGGAATATGGCCTATTTGGAGTCTTAGAGTCATAGAGAGAACTGCGCTAAAATTGGCATCCATCTTTTTGCATCAATATTGATGTAAACAGCCAGTAATCCAAACCTTGGGCTGTGAGTTAGGAATTAACAACAGGAATGCATCAGAATGTCAAAATCGAAGTGAATATATCCCGTAGGTAATCCCGACATGACGTTATCGTTCGTCAGTCACATGTATCGTGGGAGACATTCATGTAAACTGTCAGATATTTAGAAGAAGATAGAGATTTACAAATGTGCTGAGTTAAAACAGTATTTTTTTCGCGGATGTTGGATGTTGTTACATACATTTAACGGTTGTTCTGGATTGTTTTAAATTTTTCTATTTAAATGTTAATATGTTTAAATTTTAAACGATTTTATTTTAATTATTTACAACATTTAAAAATGACGACAATATTTGTTCCTTATAGTCAAGATTTTCAGTGTGATTTTGATATGATGTGCTCTCACACTGACACCTCGGCAGGCTCGCTTATGTCGGACGGGGAAACTACCGCTTAACCAATACAGGTCCAACCATACCCCATTGCCGCGTGCCATCCCTGGCCATACAGTGGTATTTATATACAGAAGGACGTAGGGACGTTTGCCAGCAGATAGGGGGCGTAACCTGTCGTTCTGTTTCTGAGGGTCAGACCAGATCAGATCAGTATCAGTTCTCCACGAGTGGTCTCCATAAGTCGGTTACAGTCAGCTTAAACTTAGCATGCTGGTGTGCCCTCCTGGCCTCAATACCGTTGTACTAAGTGATTGCACTCACACAAGCACATGTTAAGTTTCCTTTTCTTTTCAGCATATTAAAATAACCTTTCAAGTATCTTATTTGTAGAGGGTTAATTATTTATTTAGGCCTAAATTTTTGTTATAATTTGCGTTGAATCTTTACAGTTTTGAAAGTGATTCGTTGTGTCTGTGTTATATATATTATATAATGATTTTGAATATTTTGATATGTGTTTTCAATACAAACCGTTTTTGTCTACTATAAAATATAATGAGTAAACTTAAGTTTTAGCAATGACTTTTACAAGCTTTTAGGGTATGATGTTCCCAGCAATTCGTGGTGACTCTTAAATTCAACTATTACCAACAGGTGACACCTTACGTAAGAACTTACAGTCGATAAATCGGGCCATCGAATCACGTGTTATTAAAATCAGTTTATTATGTAAACCATGTGGAGAACGTTCCAAGTTACAGGAAGCACAGCAGTAATATCTTTGATTATACCTAATCCGGGTAGCGACATATGTTTGTTTTCTTTATCAGCAAATTTACACAGAAAATTATGATCGGCTTTTGATGAAAATGTTTAAAGGTTGAACTCTCAGGAAAACAATTCATTATATTTTCGGAACTCAAAGTTTTCAAAGGATTTTATACCTATTGTGAGACAAAGTAGTGTGTGTGTGCCATCCTAGGAGAACAAAGGCTTGGTAATAATGATGAACACCCCTCTGTTTCCAAAGAACAATATAAATGAGGGCCTGGACAGTTGAGTGGTAAAACGCTTGCGACACGGGTTCGATGCCCGGAGTAGCGATGAGAATGGGTTGAAATTGCCCATCCAAGGTTGGTAGTTTTGTCCAACCCATCGACTCCCAAGGGCCAACATCCGAGCCATGGAGAATGCCTCGTATTAGTTTCTAAAACTAGTTGTACAATCCATGTAAAATAAATAAAGTTGCTATTTAACAATATGAACCAGACCGTCATCTACAGCGTATTTATTTTGAATGACCAGCTACACTTAGACCCTGTATGGTCCTACCCCACCCCTACAACAAAATGCCAATACATTAAAGCGTCGTATCATACAACTTGCCACATAGCAGCAAAATTACTTTTTTTTTTTATTATTATCTTCAGATCTGAGTCGGTCCAACAGGATATCGGATTAATTATTTGGTGTGCCAGCCATTGGGCCAATAGCATATTTAAGACATATTTAAACATATTTAAGACAAGAAAGTGGTCAGAGGATGCAACCTCCGCCGGCGAGGATAGGTCAAGAGTAGGCACAGGGAGCGTGTTACCCTCTTTTTTTATCTAAAAATATGGGAATTAGAAAATATACGTTTAATACTTTGAAGCAGCGCCCGATTTTGCACAGTTTCGTCCCTACTCCTGTATGCTAGAGTTATTTATAGAGTTCATTGGCACTCTTAGCCCACTCCTGTTTACCTGTGAAAGGATATTGGGACCCCATATATCTGACATCCTGTATCCAACCCTGGCCATGATCCTAATTAAACTACACAGCGACACCAAAAATATTTGTCAAATTTCAACAACTCGTTTCTGTGAAACGTTGGCTCCAGGCCCTGACCAAAACACAAGAAAGAGCCGTATATCATGATTGAAAGGAACCCGTAACCCTTCATTTAATGTCAACTATTTTTTTAAATTTTCAAACATGTATTATCAGAATAGCCTATTCAGCTCATTTGCTTTTTAGAGGGTCCTTGGTAAAGTGAGTTACACATAAAATGAATAAAATATACATCATACAAATTAGACATGACATCATGCTTTATCGAATACACATTTCGGTATACAGTGTTAAGATTAAAAACATGTTATGCTGTTAGATTATACAGTCGTTACATAGAAGAATGAAATTTAATATTAAAGTACATATCTATAAATAAACTCATGTAACTGATAAAAGGTATTAATCTGTTCAACACTTTCCGCTTAAAAGCCTTAACCCTCAACATATATCTGCTGACAGACAAATCATATGACGGAAGGTAAAACATAATACCTCCTCTTGCCCCTGACGGAGGTATAAAAACACATTTTCGAAAGGGAAGCTGATTTTGTAACATTAGGACATTTCAAGTATGTAGCCTTAAGCACAAAACGTACAACTCCCAAAGGTTTTAATATCACGATTTGCAACAAATGTCTTCCTAGTTATCTTTTCATCAAATATTTTCCTGATTATCATTTCAATATAATATTATCTGATTATCCTTTCAACATAATATTTTCCTGATTATCATTTCAATATAATATTATCTGATTATCCTTTCAACATAATATTTTCCTGATTATCCTTTCAACATAATGTTTTCCTAATTTTCTTTTCAATGTAATGTTTTCCTGATTATCTTTTCAACGTAATGTTTTCATGATTATCTTTTAAACAAAAAAAGTTTTCCTGATTATCTTTTCAACATAATCTTTTACTGATTATCTTTTCAACATAATCTTTTCCTGATTATCTTTTCAACATAATGTTTTCTTGGTTATCTTTAAATCAAATGTCTTCCTGATTATCTTTTTAATATAAAGATTTCCTGATTATCTTTTCAACGTAATGTTTTCCTGATTATCTTTTCAATGTAAAGGTTTCCTGATTATCTTTTCAATATAAAGTTTTCCTGATTATCTTTTCAATATAAAGTTTTCCTGATTATCTTTTCAATCTAAAGTTTTCCTGATTATCTTTAAAACGTAATGTTTTTCTGATTATCTTTTCAATGTAAAGGTTTCCTGATTTTCTTTTCAATTTAATGTTTTCCTGATTATCTTTTCAACATTATGTTTTCCTGATTTTCTATTAAAATAAAGTTTTGCCTGATTATCTTTTCAACATAATGTTTTCCTAATTATCTTTTCAACATAATGTTTTCCTGATGATCTTTTAAACAAAAAAAGTTTTCCTGATTATCTTTTCAACATAATGTTTTCCTTATAATCTTTTCAACACAAAGTTTTCCTGGTTGTCTTTTCAACAAAAACGTATCCTGGTTATCTTTTCAACATAATGTTTTCTTGGTTATCTTTTAATCAAATGTCTTCCTGATTATCTTTTTAATATAAAGATTTCCTGATTATCTTTTCAACGTAATGTTTTCCTGATAATCTTTTCAATATAAAGTTTTCCTGATTATCTTTTCAATATAAAGTTTTCCTGATTATCTTTTCAATCTGAAGTTTTACTGATTATCTTTGAAACGTAATGTTTTTCTGATTATCTTTTCAATGTTAAGGTTTCCTGATTTTCTTTTCAATATAATGCTTTCCTGATTATCTTTTCAACATAATCTTTTCCTAATTATCTATTCAACATAATGTTTTCCTGGTTGTCTTTTCAACAAAAGGTTTTCCTGATTATCTTTTCAGCATAATGTTTTCTTGGTTATCTTTTCATCAAATGTCTTCCTGATTATCTTTTCATCAAATGTTTTCCTGATAATCATTTCAACATAACCTTTTTTCTGATTATCTTTTCAACATAATCTTTTCCTGATTATCTTTTCAACATGATGTTTTCCTGATTATCTTTTCAACATAATGTTTTCCTGATTATCTTTTCAACATAATGTTTTCCTGATTATCTTTTCAACATAATGTTGTCCTGATTATCTTTATAACAAGATGTTTTCCTGATTATCTTTTCAATATCAAGTTTTCCTGATTATCTTTTCAACACAATGTTTTCCTGGTTGTCTTTTCAACAAAAACGTTTTCCTGGTTATCTTTTCAACATAATGTTTTCTTGGTTATCTTTTCATCAAATGTTTTCCTGATTATCTTTTCAACATAATCTTTTCCTGATTATCTTTTCAATATAAAGTTTTCCTGATTATCTTTTCAACATGATGTTTTCCTGATTATCTTTTAACATAAAGTTTTCCTGATTATCTTTTCAAAGTAATGTTTTCCTGATTATCTTTCAACATAATGTTTTCCTAATTATCTTTTCAGCATGTTTTCCTGATGATCTTTTCAACAAAAAAAGTTTTCCAGATTATCTTTTCAACATAATGTTTTCCTGATTTTCTTTTCATAAATGTTTTCCTGATTATCTTATCATCAAATGTCTTCCTGATTATCTTTTTAATATAAAGTTTTCCTGATTATCTTTTCAACATGATGTTTTCCTGATTATCTTTTCAACATAAAGTTTTCCTGATTATCTTTTCAAAGTAATGTTTTCCTGATTATCTTTTCAACATGATGTTTTCCTGATTTTCTTTTCAAAATAAAGTTTTCCTGATTTTCTTTTCAACATAATGTTTTCCTAATTATCTTTTCAACATAATGTTTTCCTGATGATCTTTTCAACAAAAAATGTTTTCCTGATTATCTTTTCAACATAATATTTTCCTGGTTATCTTTTCAACATAATGTTTTTTCCTGATATCTTTTCAACATCAAGTTTTCCTGATAATCTTTTCAATATCAAGTTTACCTTATTATCTTTTCAGAATAACAAAGTACAACATAAAGTTGGTTACTCCAAAACAAACCCTGTAAAAAGGCACAGTAATATCATTGAGTGACAATGATATCAATTACAACGGTGCTTTCTCGCAAATAAAGCCTACCCAGTTTGGAGGCCGATTGGTTTGCATCCACCCGAATGTTCCACCGGCTCTGAGGACCAGGAAAGGCTCGAAATCTGAAACAAACGCGTTCGGCTGTTTTCTTTCCCAGTTACTGTAGGTGTCCATCAGTGTTTGTCCTGTCGTCTCCCATCTCCAGGCAAACGACTTGTATCGGGCACCTAGCCAGTAGAAACAACGTCCTAAGATGTAACCTTGAAAATAAACATATTTTCTTGAGCTGTCGATTCATGCAAAATTACCAATTTATCTTACACACTAACTAGCGTCAGCAGGTGGCGCCATCTGTTGGCTCTATAGCAAACGATGGCCAGTCTGTCTAATTGAGTGTTGGCGTAATTTCAGGTTAATTTAGGAGTTGATAATTGCGAAGTCACTTGGTGTACAGACTTAGGAATTCTTTATTATATATTTAATTAAACCAATTGAACTTCACTCTGCGTTCAGTATTTTGTGCTGACATTAGTTTTCCTTTATGAAAACCTCGCCTAACAAACATCTTGGTTAACCGGCTATCTCGATATACGACAAGAGTTTCACGGTCCTGAACATTCTTTGTCTTTATATCAGCTGGAAACTGTTTCATAAACACAGTAAATATCTGTAGATTTAGTGGATCAGTTAAAGAGTTAATAACATTACAGTGCAGCAAATGTATTTTTATTTCAGTTTGTGAACGACATGTAGTCGTGCTGTTACGTATAGGGACCGGGGAGCGCCCCTATTTTCAATCATTTCAGACATCTTAAATATATATATATAATATATATATATATATAGTTTTTTTTTTGTTTTATTTTAACGTGACAAAGGTATGATGATAAAGAATCACGCTAGAAGAATTTTCAGGCCTTTTTTAATATGATGACATATTGATGAATTTATGAGTGAAAATTCGTAATAAATTACAAGGAAACTCACCCAGAACCATTAATTCGATTTTTTTAACATTTTTCTTACAGTGTGTTAGCAACCCCCCCCCCCCCCCCATCCACCACCATCAAGGGACATTGGTCTTCAAGCACGCTTCGCCCTGGCAAATGACCCCTATGGAATTTCTCTCATTGTACGCCCTTAACATACATTTTTTTAATGATTCGTCATAATCTCTGCCATGCATTGAAATTCTACTGATATAAAAAATAGCAACAGATTTGTATTGTAGTTTGTAGCTTACGTAGCAGCGTAGCTTTTGAAGAGGACCGTCCATGAGTCATTTAATTAGTTCAATTGCCTTATTAATAATGCACGGAAGACCTGAAATGAGGGCCAGTGGGGTGCGCTCTTTTGGCGGAGTGAGTTATTTATATAAAGATGAAAAATGTTTCCTACCGTTCAGAGAACAGCCTAAAAGCACTCAATTCAACAATTAAAAAAAGCCGAATTCGTAACTCCAAATTTGGACTTTGGTTAACTCGTGCTGCTTTTCAATATTATGCCAATTCATCAAAATCCCCCCCCCCCCCCGGCACGTGGCGCCCCAGGCTGATAGCTCCTGCCGCCCTCCCGCCACCCTTAAGTACGCCACTGTCTTTAGCCCTAAGAGAACAGACCACATCGTAAAATCTTATATATTGTAGGCTATATTTTAACATATAAATACCTGGGGGTTGCAGGGACTTTCTTGCTTTGATGATGTTAGTTATATGTTTTTGCTCTCCTTTCGACTCGATGGTAACCAAGGCAGCTCCCATTTTATTACAGGTTGCCAACGCGGAAAACCACACTCTGTCGTGTTTTTGACCGGGCTGTTTGTGAAATCTGTAACAGGACGCCGAGTACAAATAGTCGAATCCCTTTGGACAGCTCGCTCCCACTGAATCTGAAATTATCTGAAATTATCGGTTTGTATTGAGCTGTTCTGTCTTGTTATTATTACCTCCGCCAAGCTGCGGGGGTTATGTTTTTGGTGGCGTTACTTTGTCTGTTTTTCTGTGTTTGTCTATTAGCAACATAACGCAAACATTTTTTTAAACATTTTGATGAAAATTTCAAGACAGCTCGGGATTGATCAAAGGAACACCCAGAATGAGTGTCTTTATGAGGTTTATAGCGCATTTTTTTACACGGGGACGTAGCATTTGACGATTTGGCCATCTTTGGAGTGCGAGTCGTGACGTAACAGACTTGATGTCACAGAGGACAAAGACGTCACTCCACGTGTCCGTGCCGTTTCCCTAAAAGGTGTCGGTAAGTAAAAGTTTAGCATGGGAGCCATTTTATATAGGGAAACGTAGCATTTCTGACAATGCCACATGAGGGTATTGAGCTGCGTTGAAGGAGGTCTTCGCTTTCTAGGCACATTTCATCAAAAGTATGACCCAACCAACAGGAATAAATTGGCATGTTAGAATCATATGAAAGTATGCTTATAGTAAAACAGGCTTAAATATTATATTGCACGAAGAGGCATCCATCCTGAAACCGCTGTTTAAAAATAAGGTTATCAGCTACGCCACCGATATCTTTTTCCTAATACTTTGTTTTTACGATTAAAACATTTTCAAGACTTCAATATACCTTGTACAATTTATATCCATGTATCAAACGTAATCTGTTCCAACCTGTTTGGTCAGTTCAGTGGCAAATTAAATGATACTAGCGGTTTTCCCATATTTTCGACACGCGATCTGTATCATCTGGTATTAAGTGTGTATGCAATATGGCAAGACCCGTAAGCGGTTTCGACAAATTGGAAGGAAAAAAACTGTCAGGGTTAGAAAAGGGCGTATGCATACAAAACGAAAGTACTCGAAAGACAGCGTTCAGGCGAGAACCTATTTACGGTAAACGTTTGGTGGCAAGGAGATGTATCAAAGTGAAGAGTGGAATAACGCTGTTTTTTACTCGCGCCCGAATCATCAAGTTGAATGAATTAACCCGTTGCTTATTGAGCATGAGCGTATTTTGTTTCTCCAGTATATAAACATGTATTTTCAACATTTCTTTCACAATAAAGCATTATGAAATATTAATCAACATTAGATGTTTTTATGAAATTAAGTGGACCGTCAAGGTAGGTGGTTCAAGAATAATAAGAGTTAGGCCATGTTTTACGATTACAGTTTTGGTTTATTTTGTATAACAATGCTTGATAGAACTGAAAAAAATGGCTTAATACGCATTATTCAGAGTTTGCACTAATTGGCTTTTGTGGGTTCCCATTATTTAATTAATCCGTTTTATACTATTAAACATGGAAAATATACTAAACCATTAAACATAAGGACTTGGTTTACATCCTACTGTCTAGGTCACTTAATCTTGACTATTGCAAGCACCTGTATACCAATGGCCGGGGAGACGGAGGTCTGTTGCATCGGGCGGTGTATCATTAATTTTAGTGCAAGGATCAAACAAGCGTTCCCGTAATGGCTTGTAATGTCACAAGGAGGGTTGCCTTGTCGCCGACATATTTCTTGACATGCTTTAGTTGACATCTGTCGTCTGTACACGCGTTTAATTTCTTTCGGAGGTGACCCATCCTGACTGCGGCAATGGGTCCCTGTTTCTGCTACAAGAAACAAAATTCTTTAAACAGATGTAATTTATTTTGTTTAAGATTCACAATGAATACTGAAAAGTAAACTGGATAATTTACAGAAGCAAAGATATCCAATATAACCGGACAAAATACTATTTTACTAAAACAAACAAAGATCGTTTGCAAATACATTTCAATGGCACTCTTGAAATCGGAAACCAACTTTGTTTTCGAACATATTGAGGCTTTCCTTCCAAGTAAATATTTAAACAAGCTTCCACGAACGTCATAAGCGTCCATGCACGCCACAACGTATAAAAGCATGACTATTTCAAATCCGCTTTAGGCTTTTATTCGGCACGTGAACATTTTACATGAATGCGCATAGTAACAAATTTATCGTATCGATTTTAAATAACCTTGGACATAGTTACCTTTACATTTAATCGTCAGTAGAGCTAGCAGAATGTAAGATAGGAGCTTCATCGTCGCGTTACGGAAAATGGGAGCTAGATTCCACAAAATCAGTCACTGAATGCATTGTGCAAAATAATTTACATAATCGATTATTTTTCTATTAAATCTACTTCTGTTTAATTTGACAATATATGGATAAAACTAATTTGCTTTATTTCAAACACGTAATTTAACTGCTGGCGACGACATTGGTATCAATTAAAATTCCGTTCAATGCTTCACTTTATGAATTTACGATGAGGCCCATCTATGAAATTGCTTTGTACAGGTCTCTTAGCATTCTAAATAGACTGACAGACGAGATGTATTAAAGGACAAGCGGATATGTTAGAAACGTCTTGATCGCTTTTGGCCTATGGCCTTACAATATTATGAAAAGTGTCGTTCAGTGCATGAATATCAAAATTGACACGCCTCCAGGGACCAAAGTGTGAGAAAAATCAAGTTTGAAGGTGCGTTGTCTTTGAAATCTACATGAAATAGTGCTGTTACAGGAAACTGTCTAGACTAAGTCTGACAGGAACCAATTCTGACGGAATTACGACTAGACTGAAACTAATTTCAAATAAAACACTTGGGTTATTTATACCTACGTTACCAAGCAAACATCGATACATGATACGGCATATTAATATACAACAATATCTAGAAAAATATCATTTGGTTATACTATCCTTATTAAATGTGCAATCCTCCAATAAATAATAAACAAATCACAGTTTTCTAGTGACAATAACGCTCAACAGATAGCCAGGGTTTTTTTTTCAGTTGGACCACTACGTTTTTTCTGTGATTCACGGGACCCCAAATTTACCCTGCGACTCCTTCCACTTGAACGGGGAGCCAGAGCAGTTGAGCGGTAAAACGCTCGGCGCTCTCCGCTGGATATCCGGGTTCGACGCTATGCCGTTGCTATGGGAGTGGGTAGTAGTGCCCTTTTCCAAGGTCGATGGTTTTTCTCCGGGTGCTTATCTTTCCTCCATCCCTACAGACTGCTGAACGACACCATCCGTGCCATGGAGAATGCATTGCATTAGATATTATAACTAGTTGTTCAATCCATGTAAAATTAATGTTAATTATAACATTTGAATGGTACATTCTTCTGAAGTATGAAACCGTTATCGTGCAAATAACTAGATATCGGCATTCTAAGGACTGCATGCCTCCGCCATGTGGGGGGGAGGGGGGGGGGGGGAGGGGAGTCCCTAATGTAAGATGCTTCCAAAATGGTGTTTGCATTCCCTTGTCCGCCCACATTCCGAGGTTTAATGTGCTTTTATGGATATTTCTTGATGACGTTACTGAACCACGATCATGTGCTAGATCCACACCACAATCTAATCGATTTTCAATGACCGATTACCGAAATACCCAGAACATATCACGAGATTCAGTTCATAATTGCGTGTTTTATGTTGTGAACAAACAGGCACACGAACTGGGAGGCAAGAAATAGAGCAAGTGCAGTCTAACCTGGAAATTGCGACTGACCCACACGGATGATCCAGCTTGACAAACCTTTTCTCTCTCCGAGAAATCATCAAATTTACAACAGGTTGAATGACAATGTGTGTTAACAAGTTACATAACCAAGTTTGCGATCCACAAATGATACGACATAATGTAAGATTCTGTCAGCTTGTCATTTGAACATATTGTGTTGATAAATGAGGGAGAGAACTCTCTCTCTCTCTCTCTCTCTCTCTCTCTCTCTCTCTCTCTGTATATATATATATATATATATATATATATATATATATATATATATATATACACACGGTGACCGCCGCTGTGTGTGATTTGCGATATTTTAAACACCAAACCCATATTTCAGTCCCCAGGATCTAACATAACCCTCAGGCTAGGTCCTTTTTCTTGCAATTCCTCAAATGTCATCTATATATTAATAGCGTAAGGCGATTTTTGTGATTTTCCGTATCTCCTCTGATACTACCGTACGGTTTGCCATGATTTCTGACATACATATGCTCAGGGTTTGTCCGAAGAGATTCCACCCACTTTTATTTGCAATATTTGCGTATTACTTGCATAATTAAAAATTTTAATATTTGCTCCCCCGCGGGCGCCTCTTTTTTTTTTTTACTCCGGGGCCCTATGTGGGGTTTTCGTACAATTTGCGGTTACCGGCCTGAAATAATCCCCACCGGCAATCCCTTCTCAAAAGGGGGATCTTTGAAAGAATTGTTTTGCAGGCCTTCCTGCGACCGGGGGGTCGCACGAGGACTCCTACCTGCGACCAACCTGACCTGATATGCTTGAGTGAACATCAACCGGGTCGCGGAATCCGTGAGGGTTAAACAGCGCACACGCGGTCGCACGAAGACCAGGGCCTAGCATGCGATTGAGATGCTTGACAAATATTCACAAACATATGCATATGTAGACCTACTATGTAACAGAAGAAAAGAAAATGTTAACCAAATTCACGTCGTGGTTGGTACAGTGTAATGTGTACACGTGTGGATTTGTAAAAGTTGTAAACATAATATAGAATTAAAATGTTTTGAGTATAGAGATTTTTTCTCATTACTACATGTATAATTCCTGTAAAAAATGTAGATTTAATACTGTTATACTGGTATTTGTCTCTTTTATATCCATATGACATCTCATTCAATAATGTTTATGTAATACTCTTTATTTTTAAAGACTTTATATTCTTTCATTCAGAATGTATGCTTATTGCGTATAAGCCATGGCCATAATTGTTATTATTTTCACAAATAAAACTAGTAATTTTACATTCTTTCCTTAGGTCTATTCCATGGGCGGTTTCTTTTGTATGTAATTGTGATATTGTTGATCAGTTTCTCATGTCACATGGTACATTTGTAGGTACTATTTGTTAAAGACCCCGAGGCACTGGCTTTTGGCGACCGTGTGCGACTGTACGCTGTTCCGAAACATGTTCCGAACGCTGTTCCAAAAGATTTTTATCCACAACACCATACATATAATGGATCTATATATTAAAAGCGTAACGCGATTTTTGTGATTTTCCGGATTTCCGGTGGATTTCCGATACAACCGTATGGTTGTGTTGTGTTCGTCCCTAACCGTGCGTAGCACGGGTAATTGCTAGTTTACTTTATTACTTGTAAAAAATTCCCCAATTGGGAGGGAAATTATATAGGAGGAACCGGCACCAAATTCAGACTCAGAATGAACAACCACAAAAAAACCATCCGCGACAAGACTCCCGGATTCCCCGTGGCCGCACATTTCAACAATCCGACCATTTTCGCCGAGATTTTACATTCACCATCCTTAAAGGCAACTTTCCCTCCAGCAAAGACAGAACAAAAGCACATTCACACCCTACGTACGCAGATAAAAGGAATAAACAGGAACTTGGCTTTTCTCTGTAAATACCCGGCACTCAGCACACACTTTTCCCCTCGAGACTAACCCCTCCCTGTCTTTGACACCCAAAAAGCCATGTTTTCATGTGGATATACACAGGCCAGTCCTGACAAGACATCATACAGATTTATGGGTATAGCTGGCAAGCCAGCCCCGTTGACCTAGCGAAGGGTCAAACTATCAGCTTTGTTTACAGTTAGTCACTCGCTGTGACAAAGGCTACAGGGGTAGCTGAAAATTTAGCAACAATCTGTACATGTTATCCAAATAATATGATTGTTTCAAATATTGGCGTTGATGTCTCACCTCTTTTTATGTTCATTGACTACATATTATATATATATATATATATATATATATATATATATATATATATATATTAAAGTGGATTAGTGGATGAGAATGTTTAAGTTTGGGTTTGACACTGATCTATATATTATCCTCATTCGTATGAACCACTAACAAACAGCATTTTATTTTTTGGTGCATGTCGCTGTATAGGCCGAACGTTTGACGTCTACACAAAGCTAGTCGGAGTTCAATTAACTCTATAATTATTTGCTCATTATAAGGTTTGATATCTGTTACAAGCTTTATGTAAAATCTGAATTCCAAGCTGTCAACAAAATGCTCTAGTTAAATGTTATTCCAACGGCGGAAGAGAAGAGTATAGATATTTTAGGTAGGTGACAAAATGGCTCCGCATATCGAGGCTCTGGTGCAATAAAAATTGAGTATCTTTGTCATGTCTGTTGAACCTGTTTTGTCCCATTCTGTCTGATGTGACTTCGTTGCGTGACTTCATTTCATTTTACCTATTGTTTAAGGTAATTAAGTTCTATGTTTGCATTTCTATTGCAAATTTTAAACTTTTGTTGTTTAGGGAAACATAAGCATTATACAGTTTTATAATATAAAAAACATCAGTAAATGACTGTTGTGATTGATTCTTCTCTGGGATTTAAAATAGCAGCGAAATACACGTACACCTGATCCAGTCCGTCAGTACTTTCTGTTAAGGGGAAGTGTGGCAAGGGAGACATGTTCAGGAAATTGTTTCTTTTTGTGATACTAATTCCTGTATACAGTGAGTAATTATGTGTTTGGTAAATGTGGGACCCGTACAAACTATTCAATCAAATATTTACATTTTTTATGCTTCTTGAATTTGGTACCCTGTATTTATCCCGAGTTCATTTTATTTGATGTGACGGTGGGTTCCTGTGATGAAATGTTTGATAAGATGAAATGAGAGAAAATGAAAATAAACTGAATAAATGTTTAAAAAAACTGTGACACTTAATTTTTAGACCCAACGTTTGAAATGTTTTTATTCCGTTTTAGCACACCTGCCTTTGGGCAGTCTATGTGATGTTAATTTAATTTTAATGAGATTAAGAAGGAAACTTGGACACACAAGACCCGTTTGGAATGGACGTTGTGTGAATACATGCATGAAACAGAGTCGTCTACAGTGCGGGTTCATAAATATATGTGAAGACATGTGCACAGTGTTATCATCACTTGTTTTTCCCTGGCGTCCAGCAGAGTGTTCGGCTGTAGATTTCGGTAGGTGTAAAAAAATATGTCTTTGCAATTGGACGATTCAATTTTGCATGAAAATAAATATTATTTTCACTTAATTTGAGAGTATGAGTGAGATATATTTTAGAAGATGAAGATATAAATTTATTGTTAATAATACCACATCATTGTGCATAAAAAGTCGAATGTGAATATATGCTGTTTGTTAATTTAGTTTCACAGAGTTGCCCAAAAGGATTCAGTTTCCCATATAAGCAATCTTGCTACCGTTTTGAAGTCTCATATGCAGTTAAGCCTGCTATATCTTGGCATAGTGCGCTGGATGCCTGTAATGACATGGGTGCTTCCTTGGTAGCAATTGAGTCCTTTGGAGAGCAGGAACATTTGAGCGGAGTCATCAAATCGAATAAAACCCTCCGACCAGGTATATTGTGATAACCCACATTTTGTAAACACATTGATATAAAAAAGACTTGTATGCGGTGATATCCAGGTTTTCTGGCCCTATTTCTTCATAAAAGCTCCAATGGATTACCTTTTGTTATAAAGGTAAGATAGCCGATTAGGCCCATTAAGAAAACAATTATGTTAACACAAATTCAGCTCCGCTAAAATTTTGTTTCCAGGGGGAATCATTGCAGGGTATTTCTACTGGATAGGTGGAAGGTACATATCAAATACTTGGACCTGGGTGAGCACTGGAGAAACACTGCAGGACACCTTCACTAACTGGCAATTCATGGAGCCTAATGTACTGAGTTCATTCTATGCGCCTTATCTTGCACTTAAACCTCATACGTATATTTGGCTTAACAAGAGAATTCCTAATCGTTCCCGGCAGGGATTCATATGTGAGAAAACGATAACATAAACCCTGCCTGTAGTGAAGAAGACCGTGAGAGCGATGCAGGGCGTTATGAATGTGGGATTTTGTTCGATTTATCCATGTTGTACACGCAGTTAAATGTTAGAATTATGTCGATTGGACAATGCAGACACCGGTGATGTAAGCATGAACTTTAGGTTGAAAGATTGATATTTTAAACACATTAATTCCGTTTATGGTATACTTTAAAAATAAATTATGTGTAGATATTTCCCGTCCCAGTACCCGTCAATTACAATTCAGTTGTTTCACCAGCGGCGTATAGTCATTAATCCATGCGACAAAACAATACTGTGATATGGTGTAGATTTTCTGTTTGGTGGTCAAGCGCATGGTTAATGCGTCGATATTTTGAGTTGAACTAATAGTGGGCACTTCTCTATTATCAAACTGACAGTGCTGGCCCATGCTAGTGCGCGGGACTTGTGACCAAACGGTTAAAGGTTGGATCTGACCGTCAAGCCAAAGTCTTTACCACAAGGGTAAAAGGGAGAATGGGTACTGGTCATGGGTGTCAGGCAAGTGTTGAACAAATTATCTTCTAGCGCCTGTTATGGATGCTTGGGTTGTATGCTTCCGAGTGAGCTGAAAAAGATACAAGAATAAACAAGCCCGAAAGACCAGGAAGGCAAAGAGTCTGATAAGACTGACATCGTCGGTGATATCAGATTTTAAACTCCTACATTTTATCTTTACGTCTAGGACTTTAAGTGAAAGAGGAGATCATGTAGTCAGGTGGGTTAGCGTCAGATCTGGGGCAAATATTAACGGACCGGAAAAACCTACTTTTTAGGTAGATACAGTACATCCAGATGTTTGATTTTAGAGTGGGAGAACACCTGAAGTTCATACCAGTTTCATTTAAGTGTCATAAATCCATTCGGCATTTGCTCATCGAAATAATGAAATTTAATTAAAAAAATAGGATTGGGGAAAGGAAAAATCACTTGAGATCCGCTTTTTCTGGATAAAATATCACAAATGATATACCAATTAATATGTTTATTTGTTACCACGTGAGCAAGAAGCCCATATCTCAACAAATATCGCGTGAGCATGACAGATCTCAAAATGTTGGTCAGCAACAATGTAAGCAAATATGAAATAAACGTTTTCAGTGAAAAGGAATATATAAGTACAGAGATTGTTTAATATTTTTTTATATATTGTGTTGGCTTGCTTTTGAGAGTACTGTTTATAAGGACTTATTGATCTTTGTCTTTGTGCTCATTGTAGTTTGACTTTAGTTTGGGATCTAGATTTCGCATAGAGACCTCAACCTTTGAACAGTTATTTGTAGCATTTTTAGTAATTTTTAATAGTTTAAGTCGTTTATAGGTTTAAAGGCTTCAGCAAAATATAAACATGATCAATCTTCAATTATCCTGCCATGTTCTTTTTGAGATGGAAAAATTGTCTGCTGCCTCTGTTTTGATTACATATTGAATTACATGCATTCTAAATTTTCAAGACTTAATTGAAGATGGTGCTGTATTTCCTGTCTTTTAGTCTTTTTAATTTTGCGGTACTTTTTACAATGAATCTGTCTTGCATTTTTATGCAGCAAACTGTCTGTTTGGTTTTTACAGCGGTTTATCCCACAAGGGATGAATAAATACGATGTTACTTGAATATTCATTACTTATCATGTCATATAGAATATTGACCTATATTTCTTATTCCTTTATTATTCCTGAATGTTATTACTTTCTGAACTCACCTGTTTTGAAGTGTTTTCTTTTTCTTTTTTTATTATGTAAATGTAAAATATAAATGTAAGAATAAATACCATAAATACATGATGCATTTATTATTATATTTCACAGGCCATTTTATTTCCCAATTCATTGCAAATATATGTAATAAATGATTTAATCGCAAATGAGAAATCCAAATCTAATATCTCTGTTATTCGTTTATCCAAATATCCTCTATAGATGTTCAAAGCTTTAGAAATCCAACATTAGCAAACATCTCTGGACCATATATTTCGTCAGAATGTGTAGGTAAACGCAAGACTAAATCCCTTTTTATGATAGATATTTTCGTGTTTGCTTATACAAAACTTTAAATTTACACTAAAATGGCGGTCTCAGCATCATAATACAACATAAGCATATTCATACTTATTACATTACTATATAATCAGAAACAGTTACAGCTGGAAATTTCTTCCTACGTCTAAACAATTTAGATTGGAAAAGTGTAATTTTATACCTTATGTGTTACTAAGGACGAAAAAACTAGATATTTTCTTTCCTGGTAACTTGAATTTATTTTAGAGTTGAGTTCCGCAAACTTATTATACCAAAATTAAATTTTTCATAATACATAATTAAAAATAGTGAAGAGAGTAAGAATCTGCTTTCAGTCTATTAAACATGCAAGAGCTACTGACTAAAACGCCTTGAAAAAGTTTGGCAATTTTGCATTCTGAACCAACGTAAATTGATAATATTATTGACACTTATTTTTATAGAGATATATTTTTTCTAAAACGAATGAAAAACCCACTTTACATATTTTTGTACTCAAAAGGTATTCAAAGTATAAGACTGCATTGATCTGAACAAAACCACGAGCCAGATTGGTCTCCTCCAGTTAGAAATTACTAAGGATATTTATAAAAAAAAAATGCTGCTTTTTGTTACTATTCTGACAATTTCATCACTTGCTTGTATACCTTGTGTCTTGATTGCGATGCCTAAATGGACAATTCCTCAATGATAAAGGATTTAGGCAGCTCAATTCTTTTCAATAAGCTGTTCAAGTTGTAAATGCGACTTCACACACAGCATTATAAGAGATTGTCTTGAAGGAATAGACAATGAGAATATGATTTGATTAGAACCTTAATCAAAATCTTTCCAGGTGTTGCCTGGAAAATGGTCCAGTCAAGACTGCGAATGTACTTCAATCACACTCTGAGCTGCCCAGATCGCACATATAATACTTATAGCATGATCTTTATCATCCTAACATTTATGCAGTGTTGATTTATTTTAAAATATATAATAATATATATTAAAACCGCAGTTCAAATATTGGGGCCAAATAAACGTAGTCATAAGATGAGTCATATCAACGGATGACTTCTGGCCTGCAGCGGGCTACATTTAACCTTCACACCTTTTTTGTCATATTTACTGAAACAAATTATTAATATTTGTAAAAGTGTTTCTAATATGTATAGTGATTATTTGAAAATGAGATACAACCGAATGAGCCAACCGATTTTGCTGTGTTTATATGCATAGATCGTATACAAACAATAATCTACTCTCAACCCGTAAATTTCAGCATCAAATGAACGAATGTCACTGGAAGCTCCGTCGTATTAATCTTAATTACTACTATCGATAATTTTACCGCAACTTCTTTGAAATGAAATTTATCCAAACAGTTTATAATACCACACTGATGTTCAGAAACATCAATTTACTTAATTTACACTTTTAAAAAATCCATGAATTTTCTTGTAGCCACAAGCGAATAATTACGCACAGACAGAAAATTAATTATTAAGGATAAGTGTAAGCAAATAGTGCTTCATTACACATATTTATTACCTCTTTGGCATTCTGATTGAGATATATCTGTGCCCTGATTATTTAGAATCAAACGGGTGGAGAATTCAGCATATTTCAATCTACTGGACCCTTTGCAAATACGACTTTCGAAAACAGATGGTTTCACTGGAAAAGAAAATAGGTATACTAATACATTCCCCAGATATTTTATATGGGTGTTTGATGTTTATCATCTCAACCATTGTCAAACTTTAAATCTTATTCAAATGATATATGTTAACATTCGCAACAGTTTAACTTCTGAACAAGAAGGCATTTTAACATTGGCACCGGACACAGTTTCACATCAATGGTTGACGTGAATGTTTGACCTCAAGCGAGCTACATTTAAACTTTAACATGATTTTCGTCATAAGCTTTGCAATAACGGTTAAGATATTTCATAATGGTGTTCTTTATTTGTATCATATTTGATTAATTAAAAATGAGTCAATGTTAGAATCAATCGATTTTACTGCATTCCGTTTATTGTTTAACCTGTGAAATATCCTGTAAAATTCTGGGTTTGTTTTATTTACTCGGACCTTCTTAAGTTTTGCTAAGTACCGCTCAATAAAACTTGATGAGGATGTAAATATCTACGCTTTATAAACCAAACCAGTTGTAAAATATGTTTGAGTACTTTTAACTTCTTCTGCCGTGTGCGAGGAAAAAAGTCCGTCCAAATATTTTCATCATTTTGAAAACGCCTCATGGCCTACTGGAACGCTGTCACTTTAAATAAACCAATAACCAATCGTTAGATATAGTTGTGTGCGGGAAAGATAAAATCAGTTGTAACACAGAATATTGCGAAACCCCTGTGCATGTTGCAGTAATTTGGACAGCATGAATGAAAGCATGTCTCGGATGGGTCACAATCATGTACAGACACAGGAAAGGGTTTGTTAATATAGAGACGGATTTACCAATGTGTATTTCTTTTTGTGCTGTAACATCACTCGCAGCATAATGTTAAGATTATCTGTTTACCACGATATCGATGCAATAGGACGGATGGCCGATGCAGTGTATTTCCCTGTGTGACTTGTGTCATACCTCATACAGCTTTACCAGTCCAATATAGTTACCTGCTTAGTCGTGTATTTCAGTTACAGGTTGACAGGTAGAGGAGACTAAAGGTTGCAGGCATTTTGACCAGTAATGGTTAGGTATCAGTGTGTATAACCTGTTTTATTTACAATTTCAAATTAAGGTAACATTATGACTCAGTCTGACAACCGATTATGCAGGTATTTTCGCTACATCGTCGCTAAACAATGATTTAAAACATGTTTTGAGCTTGGCATATCATACATCATTATTTATAGAATCCTTTCCATATTGAAGTTTAACCATGTCATATATAGTGGTGACTCATGACTCGGTAACTTGCTCGATTTTATCGGACTCAATATTATAAGGCCTATAATATTGAGTCTGATTAAATCGGGCTACTAAGTAAACAACTCAGAAATAGGGGGGGGGGATGAAACGCCAGAAAATTAAGTAGGTATAGCAAATCACTGAGCTGATACTGTCAAATAAGTTTAGTTCTTAAGGCTTGTTTATATCATATTAAGAATATTGAGTCAGCTGTGCCAGATATCGGCTATTTTTTTGAACGAGAACAAACACATTTGGAAGCGGAGCCATGCCGAGGTGAGAAGTGAAGGGAGAGGAATGTTCGGGCGATGACACTTTTAATGTAATTTCCGGAAAATTACATTAAACAAAATTCTAAATTTTAGGCCAAAAACAGACCAAGCGCGCGTCAATTATAACCCCCTCCCCCGTATTAAACATTTTTATTTGATGTTCAATAAAAATTTTGAAGAAGATAAAATAATACAATTTTTATCAGATTTCCTTTTTATGTAGTACTTTTACCTGTTTAGCATAACAACATTGTTATTATCACGCTTTTCCCTGTTCATATGACATTTTTATAGAAACATACAAAAATAGGTTAAAAACAAAATCGTACTGGCGCACTGATTTCTAAAAAAAGTTCCTGACACAATCTTTTTTTTTTTTTTGCCTTTTTTGCTTTTTCAGTTTCTGATGATAGACTATTACATAATATAAGACCAATAAATTTAAATTAATTTCTTGGGTATTCTATTTTAAAGAATAAACATACAACATATATTTTTCTTCTTTCGCAATCCCAGCGATGTAACTATGCAAATGATATGCAGCACTTAATTATGCCTGAATACCGCCGCATCATGAATGATCTTATTAGACTCTTAAAGAGTTATTGGAGACAAATAGATAGGAAGAATAGTGTGATTTTCAACACATTACTTCGAAATCCAGGCCTGCTTGCACCAAGCCTACGTGTATTCAAAGAACGCCTATCCAGAAAAAAATATTATCATTAGAAATCGAAATAATATATTACAACAACATAAAACCGGGCAGTTTTTTTTTTTTACATTTCATGGCTGAGTAGCCATGTATATAGTGAATTTAAGCCGTGGTTTTCAGGCTGAGTTGTAATTTGAGCCGTGAATTTTTGCTGAGAGCAATTTAAGCCGAGATCTCCCGGCTGCCTTCCTTAAACATGTTCGTAAATAGTGTAAGTATATGGAAGCTGATTTATATGCTTAGAAAGGCGTAAGACTAGACGAACTTGCGTTTTACACATTTTTCAGTTTCAAGCTTAAACATGTTATCTTTCATTTGGAACATGTCATTATTCATGTCCAAAAGACAACTGTTTCAGGTTATGACGTAAAAACTAAAGCATGTTATGCGCGTTTGACACATCGCAAAACACGTTGATATCACCTGTCCCTGAAACATGGTTCAAACTTAAACGTTAAAGGGTAGATGTGAAATGCGTTATGTTTTGAAACCCCACCACGTGTTTAAAGAATCGGCGGAATATTGTTTTAATTTGAACCAGGAAACGTGTTTCCACAATTTTTTGTCTGTCAGGTATGAGTATTATTATAAGCAGATTCGCTGCAAAAAGTGCCCTTTCGCTCATGTTTCAAATTTACTGTTACACGCATCAAATGATATATTTTGTGAGTCATATATGTGGTACACAAAGTCATTTATGAGCAGCAGTTGAAACACCTAAATATGTCTGAGACGTGTTTAAAACATTTTTGTTTGAAGGTATGATATTTTCCCTTTTCTGATTAATATTAAAAAGGCTTTTACTGTTAAACTTGCGGTTAAAATGAAGTATAAAAACAAAAGCTGAAAATAAAAAAAGCACTCTCTAAGACCAAAGAAACAGTTTACACGAAGATCAACCGCAGGCCATCTGATCAGAATGGCAATACAATGAGCAACAATTGGCTTAATGGTTTGTGAAACGAACAAACCAAAATGTCTGAAACTGAAAGGTATATTATCTTGAAGCCCTTACGTCTTATGGGAAACTGGCTTCACATTCTCTGTGCTGTTTTCTCCATGTAATGTTAAGTACGCAAGGGACATAAAAGCCAGCCAAAGTGTTATAGTAATATGATAATTTGGCACACCCGCTGGGCATATATATATATATATATATATATATATATATATATATATATATATATATATATATAATTTTATGTATGTTTTAATTTGAAATTCTATAACATTCCAAATACGCCTGTCATGAGAGGCAGTTTCCACAATAAACAGAACATTTAAAATGGATGAAAAGTTAGTTTAGTGTCAAAGTTATCTTATGACAATTTCAGAAAATTCCCCAGGGATCTCTCTCTCTCTCTCTCTCTCTCTCTCTCTCTCAGTGGCAGAACTGACAATATCCCTTATTTTTAAAATAAGTCCAAATGTTGTTTTTAATTCATACTTAAACAATAGAGAATACATTTTTATTAAACTGGTATTTTTTTCTCAGGGTATACATATTTTTTTACTTTTTCTTAGATTTTCATATATGATATTTTCACATTTTTTTTACATATTTATTCAGTACGCTATTTTGAGCACCCAGTAAAAGCAAGTTCTATTTTAGCAGGCTGATAATAAACTACGTGACAATACCTCATGTCTCATGTCATGTAATTGAAACTGAAATTTTTAAATTTTGATTCAATAAAAAGACATCAATTTTACTTTCAACAAGACACATATATCTGTTTCGGGCTGCATTTTTTAAATTTATAGTTTTGTTCTTTATAAACTTTGCCTATATTTAGTTATATTCATAATGGGAACATCATGAACTCTTAGCTACAATATATAGCATATCCTACCATCATATTTTTAATTATTTTATCTTGAACCAAATAGTTGTTTTAGCTTTCTTAACTTTTTCTTAAATTTTTATCATTTTATGTTTTATCTTCACCTGTAAAGGCGCCACTGAGTAGCACTGAGTGCTGGATATTTGCGCGGTATTAAATGAATAAAAATTATTATTATTATATATATATATATATATATATATATATATATATATATATATATGCTGTTGAACAGAGAAAACCACATATATCAAATGTATTATGATATATATAATATTGGTTATAACTTACCTGTTGGTAGATATTTAATTGTTACAGCTAGTCTTAACAGCTAGCTAATTTTTTTTTTCAACAAGAAAGCTTTTGAGATTTTCTTATGTAGTTTGATTATTAGTCCTCACAAAATCGGCTTACTATTATTGGGTACATAAAAAAGTGTACCTTTAAAGTGTGTTTTTTTACACAAAAAAGGAACACTATGCCAGGTTTAAAATTATGTATACTTTATACCTGTCTTTGTGTACAGTAATTTAATTTCACCCTATTGTAGGAATCATTGAATTCATTTCAGTTTGTAAGTGGCTGCTTTGTTAAAATTAGAAGTAAAGCAACGTGATCATTTTGCTTATACCGTATGGTTGTGTTGTGTTCGTCCCAAACGTGCGTAGCACGGGTAATTGCTAGTTTACTTTATTACTTGTAAAAAATTCCCCAATTGGGAGGGAAATTATATAGGAGGAACCGGCACGAAATTCAGACTCAGAATGAACAACCACAAAAAAAACATCCGCGACAAGACTCCCGGATTCCCCGTGGCCGCACATTTTAACAATCCGACCATTTTCGCCGAGATTTTACATTCACCATCCTTAAAGGCAACTTTCCCTCCAGCAAAGACAGAACAAAAGCACATTCATACCCTACGTACGCAGATAAAAGGAATAAACAGGAACTTGGCTTTTCTCTGTAAATACCCGGCACTCAGCACACACTTTTCCCCTCGAGACTAACCCCTCCCTGTCTTTGACACCCAAACAGCCATGTTTTCATGTGGATATACACAGGCCAGTCCTGACAAGACATCATACAGATTAATGGGTATAGCTGGCAAGCCAGCCCCGTTGACCTAGCGAAGGGTCAAACTATCAGCTTTGTTTACAGTTAGTCACTCGCTGTGACAAAGGCTACAGGGGTAGCTGAAATTTTAGCAACAATCTGTACATGTTATCCAAATAATATGATTGTTTCAAATATTGGCGTTGATGTCTCACCTCTTTTTATGTTCATTGACTATATATTATATATATATATATATATATATATATATATATATATATATATATTAAAGTGGATTAGTGGATGAGAATGTTTAAGTTTGGGTTTGACACTGATCTATATATTATCCTCATTCGTATGAACCACTAACAAACAGCATTTTATTTTTTGGTGCATGTCACTGTATAGGCCGAACGTTTGACATCTACACAAAGCTAGTCGGAGTTCAATTAACTCTATAATTATTTGCTCATTATAAGGTTTGATATCTGTTACAAGCTTTATGTAAAATCTGAATTCCAAGCTGTCAACAAAATGCTCTAGTTAAATGTTATTCCAACGGCGGAAGAGAAGAGTATAGATATTTTAGGTAGGTGACAAAATGGCTCCGCATATCGAGGCTCTGGTGCAATAAAAATTGAGTATCTTTGTCATGTCTGTTGAACCTGTTTTGTCCCATTCTGTCTGATGTGACTTCGTTGCGTGACTTCATTTCATTTTACCTATTGTTTAAGGTAATTAAGTTCTATGTTTGCATTTCTATTGCAAATTTTAAACTTTTGTTGTTTAGGGAAACATAAGCATTATACAGTATTATAATATAAACAACATCAGCAAATGACTGTTGTGATTGATTCTTCTCTGGGCTTTAAAATAGCAGCGAAATACACGTACTCCTGATCCAGTCCGTCAGTAATTTCTGTTAAGGGGAAGTTTGGCAAGGGAAACATGTTCAGGAAATTGTTTCTTTTTGTGATACTAATTCCTGTATACAGTGAGTAATTATGTGTTTGGTAAATGTGGCACCCATACAAACTATTCAATCAAATATTTACATTTTTTTATGCTTCTTGAATTTGGTACCCTGTATTTATCCCGAGTTCATTTTATTTGATGTGACGGTGGGTTCCTGTGATGAAATGTTTGATCAGATGAAATGAGAGAAAATGAAAACAAACTGAATAAATGTTTAAAAAAACTGTGACACTTAATTTTTAGACCCAACGTTTGAAATGTTTTTATTCCGTTTTAGCACCTTTGGGCAGTCTATGTGATATTAATTTAATGTTAATGAGATTAAGAAGGAAACTTGGACACACAAGACCCGTTTGGAATGGACGTTGTGTGAATACATGCATGAAACAGAGTCGTCTACAGTGCGAGTTCATAAATATATGTGAAGACATGTGCACAGTGTTATCATCAGTTGTTTTTCCCTGGCGTCCGGCAGAGTGTTCGGCTGTAGATTTCGGTAGGTGTAAAAAAATATGTCTTTGCAATTGGACGATTCAATTTTGCATGAAAATAAATATTATTTCACTTAATTTGAGAGTATGAGTGAGAAATATTTTAGAAGATGAAGATATAAATTTATTGTTAATAATACCACATCATCGTGCATAAAAAGTCGAATGTGAATATATGCTGTTTGTTAATTTAGTTTTACAGAGTTGCCCAAAAGGATTCAGTTTCCCATATAAGCAATCTTGCTACCGTTTTGAAGTCTCATATGCTGTTAAGCCTGCTATATCTTGGCATAGTGCGCTGGATGCCTGTAATGACATGGGTGCTTCCTTGGTAGCAATTGAGTCCTTTGGAGAGCAGGAACATTTGAGCGGAGTCATCAAATCGAATAAAACCCTCCGACCAGGTATATTGTGATAACTTTTTGGTAATTTCAATTTATGATACTGACTATTTAGATGAGTCTATCGATTTTTTATCATTGCTTACATTACTACCCGTCTTCGTTAACAATGAACTAATAATATTAACATGGTACCTTAAAAATATTTTAAATGTAATAAGATAATATTTACATATTTTTAGAATCCCTATTTTTACGAGTATATAACAGGGAAATACCTCTTCTCTTTTTTTGAACACTAGACGGTCCGAATATCTATATTTGCAGTCGTCATGAATATTTAAAAATAATTTACTATAAACACTGCCCATTTACCTAACTTTTGTAAAAGAGGTGATGTGTTTTCTGGCTTCCTCTGTATATATTCATGATCTAAGGGTAAATCGGTTATGTAAAGTTCTTGTAACGCCTGAAGGATATATGAAATATTTTTATCAACAAAGTGTTTTTTAAATACAGCAATTTTGACAAACGGGAAAAAGCATGTAACCTATGGTGGTAGGTTGCATATACGCGGAGGTAGAAAGATCACTTGTTGCAAAACACAATTTGCAAATTTCTGGCTTATCTGACTTGCCGCCAGATGCCCTTGTTGAATTTGTTTTATTTTGGTGGACCCCACATTTTGTAAACACATTGATATAAAAAAGACTTGTATGCGGTGATATCCAGGTTTTCTTGCCCTGTTTCTTCATAAAAGCTCCAATGGATTACCTTTTGTTATAAAGGTAAGATAGCCGATTAGGCCCATTAAGAAAACAATTATGTTAACACAAATTCAGCTCCGCTAAAATTTTGTTTCCAAGGGGAATTATTGCAGGGTATTTCTACTGGATAGGTGGAAGGTACATATCAAATACTTGGACCTGGGTGAGCACTGGAGAAACACTGCAGGACACCTTCACTAACTGGCAATTCATGGAGCCTGATTTACTGAGTTCCTTCTATGCGCCTTATCTTGCACTTAAACCTCATACGTATATTTGGCTTAACAAGAGAATTCCTAATCTTTCCCGGCAGGGATTCATATGTGAGAAAACGATAACATAAACCCTGCCTGTAGTGAAGAAGACCGTGAGAGCGATGCAGGGCGTTATGAATGTGGGATTTTGTTCGATTTATCCATGTTGTACACGCAGTTAAATGTTAGAATTATGTCGATTGGACAATGCAGTCACCGGTGATGTAAGCATGAACTTTAGGTTGCAAGATTGATATTTAAACACATTAATTCCGTTTATGGTATATTTTAAAAATAAATTATGTGTAGATATTTCCCGTCCCAGTACCCGTCAATTACAATTCAGTTGTTTCACCAGCGGCGTATAGTCATTAATCCATGCGACAAAACAATACTGTGATATGGTGTAGATTTTCTGTTTGGTGGTCAAGCGCATGGTTAATGCGTCGATATTTTGAGTTGAACCAATGGTGGGCACTTATCTATTATCAAACTGACAGTGCTGGCCCATGTTAGTGCGCGGGACTTGTGACCAAACGGTTAAAAGTTGGATCTGACCGTCGAGCCAAAGTCTTTACCACAAGGGTAAAAGGGAGAATGGGTACTGGTCATGGGTGTCAGGCAAGTGTTGAACAAATAATCTTCTAGCGCCTGTTATGGATGCTTGGGTTGTATGCTCCCGAGTGAGCTGAAAAAGCTACAAGAATAGACCGAAAGACCAGGAAGGCAAAGAGTCGGATGAGACTGACATCGTCGGTGATATCAGATTTTAAACTCCTACTTTTTATCTTTACGTCTAGGACTTTCAGTGAAAGAGGAGATCATGTAGTCAGGTGGGTTAGCGTCAGATCTGGGGCAAATATTGACGGACCGGAAAAACCTACTTTTTAGGTAGATACAGTACATCCAGATGTTTGATTTTAGAGTGGGAGAACACCTGAAGTTCATACCAGTTTCATTTAAGTGTCATAAATCCATTCGGCATTTGCTCATCGAAATAATGAAATTTAATTTGAAAAAATAGGATTAGGGAAAGGAAAAATCACTTGAGATCCGCTTTTTCTGGAAAAAATATCACAAATGATATACCAATTAATATGTTTATTTGTTACCACGTGAGCAAGAAGCCCATATCTCAACAAATATCGCGTGAGCATGACAGATCTCAAAATGTTGGTCAGCAACAATGTAAGCAAATAATAAATAAACGTTTTCAGTGAAAAGGAATATATAAGTACAGAGATTGTTTAATATTTTTTTATATATTGTGTTGGCTTGCTTTTGAGAGTATTGTTTATAAGGACTTATTGATCTTTGCCTTTGTGCTCATTGTAGTTTGACTTTAGTTTGGGATCTAGATTTCGCATAGAGACCTCAACCTTTGAACAGTTATTTGTAGCATTTTTAGTTAATTTTTAATAGTTTAAGTCGTTCATAGGTTTAAAGGCTTCAGCAAAATATAAACATGATCAATCTTCAATTATCCTGCCATGTTCTTTTTGAGATGGAAAAATTGTCTGCTGCCTCTGTTTTGATTACATATTGAATCACATGCATTCTAAATTTTCAAGACTTAATTGAAGATGGTGCTGTATTTCCTGTCTTTTAGTCTTTTTAATTTTGCGGTACTTTTTACAATGAATCTGTCTTGCATTTTTATGCAGCAAACTGTCTGTTTGGTTTTTACAGCGGTTTATCCCACAAGGGATGAATAAATACGATGTTACTTGAATATTCATTACTTATCATGTCTTATAGAATATTGACCTATATTTCTTATTCCTTTATTATTCCTGAATGTTATTACTTTCTTAACTCTCACCTGTTTTGAAGTGTTTTCTTTTTTTTATTATGTAAATGTAAAATATAAATGTAAGAATAAATACCATAAATACATGATGCATTTATTATTATATTTCACAGGCCATTTTATTTCCCAATTCATTGCAAATATATGTAATAAATGATTTAATCGCAAATGAGAAATCCAAATCTAATATCTCTGTTATTCGTTTATCCAAATATCCTCTATAGATGTTCTAAGCTTTAGAAATCCAACATTAGCAAACATCTCTGAACCATATATTTCGTCAGAATGTGTAGATAAACGCAAGACTAAATCCCTTTTTATGATAGATATTTTCGTGTTTGCTTATACAAAACTTTAAACTTACACTAAAATGGCGGTCTCAGCATCATAATACAACATAAGCATATTCATACTTATTACATTACTATATAATCAGAAACAGTTACAGTTGGAAATTTCTTCATATGTCTAAACAATTTAGATTGGAAAAGTGTAATTTTATACCTTATGTGTTACTAAGGACGAAAAACCTAGATATTTCCTTTCCTGGTAATTTGAATTAATTTTAGAGTTGAGTTCCGCAAACTTATTATACCAAAATTAAATTTTTCATAATACATAATTAAAAATAGTGAAGAGAGTAAGAATTTGCTTTCAGTCCATTAAACATGCAAGAGCTACTGACTAAAACGCCTTGAAAAAGTTTGGCAATTTTGCATTCTGAACCAACGTAAATTGATAATATTATTGACACATTTTTATAGAGATATATTTTTTCTAAAACGAATGAAAAACCCACTTTACATACTTTTGTACTCAAAAGGTATTTAAGTATAAGACTGCATTGATCTGAAAAAAACCACGAGCCAAATTTGTCTCCTCCAGTTAGAAAGTACTAAGGATATAAACAAATGCTGTTTTTTGTTACTATTCTGACAATTTCATCACTTGCTTGTATACCTTGTGTCGTGATTGCGATGCCTAAATGGACAATTCCTCAATGATCAAGGATTTAGGCTGCTCAATTTTTTTCAATAATCTGTTTAAGTTGTAAATGCGACTTTACACACAGCATTATAAGAGATTGTCTTGAAGGAATAGACAATGAGTATATGATTTGATTAGAACCTTAATCAAAATCTTTCCAGGTGTTGCCTGGAAAATGGTCAAGACTGCGAATGTACTTCAATCACACTCTGAGCTGCCCAGAACGCACATATAATACTTATAGCATGATCTTTATCATCCTAACATTTATGCAGTGTTGATTTATTTTAGAATATATAATAATATATATTAAAACCACAGTTCAAATATTGGGGCCAAATAAATGTAGCCAGAAGATGAGTCATATCAACGGATGACTTCTGGCCTGCAGCGGGCTACATTCAACCTTCACACCTTTTTTGTCATATTTACTGAAACAAATTATTAATATTTGTAAAAGTGTTTCTAATATGTATATTGATTATTTGAAAATGAGATACAACCGAATGAGCCAACCGATTTTGCTGTGTTTATATGCATAGATCGTATACAAACAATAATCTACTCTCAACCCGTAAATTTCAGCATCAAATGAACGAATGTCACTGGAAGCTCCGTCGTATTAATCTTAATTACTACTATCGATAATTTTACCGCAACTTCTTTGAAATGAAATTTATCCAAACAGTTTATAATACCACACTGATGTTCAGGAACATCAATTTCCTTAATTTACACTTTTAAAAAATCCATGAATTTTCTTGTAGCCACAAGCGAATAATTACGCAAAGATAGAAAATTAATTATTAAGGATAAGTGTAAGCAAATAGTGCTTCATTACACATATTTATTACCTCTTTGGCATTCTGATTGAGATATATCTGTGCCCTGATTATTTAGAATCAAACGGGTGAAGAAATCAGCATATTTCAATCTACTGGACCCTTTGCAAATACGACTTTCGTAAAAACAGATGGTTTCACTGGAAAAGAAAATAGGTATACTAATACATTCTCCAGATATTTTATATGGGTGTTTGATGTTTATCATCTCAACCATTGTCAAACTTTAAATCTTATTCAAATGATATATGTTAACATTCGCAACAGTTTAACTTCTGAACAAGAAGGCATTTTAACATTGGCACCGGACACAGTTTCACATCAATGGTTGACGTGAATGTTTGACCTCAAGCGAGCTACATTTAAACTTTAACATGATTTTCGTCATAAGCTCTGCAATAACGGTTAAGATATTTCATAATGGTGTTCTTTATTTGTATCATATTTGATTAATTAAAAATGAGTCAATGTTAGAATCAATCGATTTTACTGCATTCCGTTTATTGTTTAACCTGTGAAATATCCTGTAAAATTCTGGGTTTTTTTTATTTACTCGGACCTTCTTAAGTTTTGCTAAGTACCGCTCAATAAAACTTGATGAGGATGTAAATATCTACGCTTTATAAACCAAACCAGTTGTAAAATATGTTTGAGTACTTTTAACTTCTCCTGCCGTGTGCGAGGAAAAAAGTCCGTCCAAATATTTTCATCATTTTGAAAACGCCTCATGGCCTACTGGAACGCTGTCACTTTAAATAAACCAATAACCAATCGTTAGATATAGTTGTGTGCGGGAAAGATAAAATCAGTTGTAACACAGAATATTGCGAAACCCCTGTGCATGTTGCAGTAATTTGGACAGCATGAATGAAAGCATGTCTCGGATGGGTCACAATCATGTACAGACACAGGAAAGGGTTTGTTAATATAGAGACGGATTTACCAATGTGTATTTCTTTTTGTGCTGTAACATCACTCGCAGCATAATGTTAAGATTATCTGTTTACCACGATATCGATGCAATAGGACGGATGGCCGATGCAGTGTATTTCCCTGTGTGACTTGTGTCATACCTCATACAGCTTTACCAGTCCAATATAGTTACCTGCTTAGTCGTGTATTTCAGTTACAGGTAGACAGGTAGAGGAGACTAAAGGTTGCAGGCATTTTGACCAGTAATGGTTAGGTATCAGTGTGTATAACCTGTTTTATTTACAATTTCATATTAAGGTAACATTATGACTCAGTCTGACAACCGATTATGCAGGTATTTTCGCTACATCGTCGCTAAACAATGATTTAAAATCATGTTTTGAGCTTGGCATAACATACATCATTATTTATAGAATCCTTTCCATGTTGAAGTTTAACCATGTCATATATAGTGGTGACTCATGACTCGGTAACTTGCTCGATTTTATCGGACTCAATATTATAAGGCCTATAATATTGAGTCTGATTAAATCGGGCTACTAAGTAAACAACTCAGAAATAGGGGGGGGGGGATGAAACGCCAGAAAATTAAGTAGGTATAGCAAATCACTGAGCTGATACTGTCAAATAAGTTTAGTTCTTAAGGCTTGTTTATATCATATTAAGAATATTGAGTCAGCTGTGCCAGATATCGGCTATTTTTGAACGAGAACAAACACATTTGGAAGCGGGGCCATGCCGAGGTGAGTAGTGAAGGGAGAGGAATGTTCGGGCGATGACACTTTTAATGTAATTTCCGGAAAATTACATTAAACAAAATTCTAAATTTTAGGCCAAAAACAGACCAAGCGCGCGTCAATTATAACCCCCTCCCCCGCATCAAACATTTTTATTTTGATGTTCAATAAAAATTTTGAAGAAGATAAAATAATACAATTTTTATCAGATTTCCTTTTTATGTAGTACTTTTACCTGTTTAGCATAACAGCATTGTTATTATCACGCTTTTCCCTGTTCATATGAAATTTTTATAGAAACATACAAAAATAGGTTAAAAACAAAATCGTACTGGCGCACTGATTTCTAAAAAAAAGTTCCTGACACACAATCTTTTTTTTTTTTTTGCCTTTTTTGCTTTTTCAGTTTCTGATGATAGACTATATATTACATGATATAAGACCAATAAATTTAAATTAATTTCTTGGGTATTCTATTTTAAAGAATAAACATACAACATATATCTTTTTTCTTTCGCAATCCCAGCGATGTAACTATGCAAATGATATGCAGCACTTAATTATGCCTGAATACCGCCGCATCATGAATGGTCTTATTAGACTCTTAAAGAGTTATTGGAGACAAATAGATAAAATAGGAAGAATAGTGTGATTTTCAACACATTACTTCGAAATCAAGGCCTACTTGCACCAGGCCTACGTGTATTCAAAGAACGCCTATCCAGAAAAAAATATTATCATTAGAAATCGAAATAATATATTACAACAACATAAAACCGGGCAGTTTTTTTTTTTACATTTCATGGCTGAGTAGCCATGCATATAGTGAATTTAAGCCGTGGTTTTCTGGCTGAGTTGTCATTTAAGCCGTGAATTTTTGCTGAGAGCAATTTAAGCCGAGATCTCCCGGCTGCCTTCCTTAAACATGTTCGTAAATAGTGTAAGTATATGAACGCTGATTTATATGCTTAGAAATGCGAAAGATTAGACGAACTTGCGTTTTACACATTTTTCAGTTTCAAGCTTAAACATGTTATCTTTCATTTGGAACATGTCATTATTCATGTCCGTAAGACAACTGTTTCAGGTTAAGACGTAAAAACTAAAGCATGTTATGCGCGTTTGACATATCGCAAAACACGTTGATATCACCTGTCCCTGAAACATGGTTCAAACTTAAACGATAAAGCGTAGATGTTAAATGCGTTATGTTTTGAAACCCCACCACGTGTTTAAAGAATCGGCGGAATATTGTTTTAATTTGAACCAGGAAACGTGTTTCCACAATTTTATGTCTGTCAGGTATTAGTATTATTATAAGCAGATTCGCTGCAAAAAGTGCCCTTTCGCTCATGTTTCAAATTTACTATTACATGCGCGCATCAAATGATATGTTTTGTGAGTCATATATGTGGTACACAAAGTCATTTATGAGAAGCAGTTGAAACACCTAAATATGTCTGAGACGTGTTTAAAACATTTTTGTTTGAAGGTATGATATTTTCCCTTTTCTGATTAATATTAAAAAGGCTTTTACTGTTAAACTTGCGGTTAAAATGAAGTATAAAAACAAAAGCTGAAAATAAAAAAAGCACTCTCTAAGACCAAAGAAACAGTTCACACGAAGATCAACCGCAGGCCATCTGATCAGAATGACAATACAATGTTCGTAAATAGTGTAAGTATATGAACGCTGATTTATATGCTTAGAAATGCGAAAGATTAGACGAACTTGCGTTTTACACATTTTTCAGTTTCAAGCTTAAACATGTTATCTTTCATTTGGAACATGTCATTATTCATGTCCGTAAGACAACTGTTTCAGGTTAAGATGTAAAAACTAAAGCATGTTATGCGCGTTTGACATATCGCAAAACACGTTGATATCACCTGTCCCTGAAACATGGTTCAAACTTAAACGATAAAGCGTAGATGTTAAATGCGTTATGTTTTGAAACCCCACCACGTGTTTAAAGAATCGGCGGAATATTGTTTTAATTTGAACCAGGAAACGTGTTTCCACAATTTTTTGTCTGTCAGGTATTAGTATTATTATAAGCAGATTCGCTGCAAAAAGTGCCCTTTCGCTCATGTTTCAAATTTACTATTACATGCGCGCATCAAATGATATGTTTTGTGAGTCATATATGTGGTACACTAAGTCATTTATGAGCAGCAGTTGAAACACCTAAATATGTCTGAGACGTGTTTAAAACATTTTTGTTTGAAGGTATGATATTTTCCCTTTTCTGATTAATATTAAAAAGGCTTTTACTGTTAAACTTGCGGTTAAAATGAAGTATAAAAACAAAAGCTGAAAATAAAAAAAGCACTCTCTAAGACCAAAGAAACAGTTTACACGAAGATCAACCGCAGGCCATCTGATCAGAATGGCAATACAATGAGCAACAGTTGGCTTAATGGTTTGTGAAACGAACAAACAAAAATGTCTGAAACTGAAAGGTATATTATCTTGAAGCCCTTAAGTCTTATTGGAAACTGGCTTCACATTCTCTGTGCTGTTTTCTCCATGTAATGTTAAGTACGCAAGGGACATAAAAGCCAGCCAAAGTGTTATAGTAATATGATAATTTGGCACACCCGCTGGGCATATATATATATATATATATATATATATATATATATATATATATATATATGGATCAAAACTTAGTTTAGTGTCAAATTTATCTTATGACAATTTAAGAAAATTTCCCGGGGATCTCTCTCTCTCTCTCTCTCTCTCTCAGTGGCAGAACTGACAATATCCCTTATATTTAAAATAAGTCGAAATGTTGTTTTTAATTCATACTAAAACAATAGAGAATACATTTTTATTAAACTGGTATTTTTTTCTCAGGGTATACATATTTTTTACTTTTCCTTAGATTTTCATATATGATATTTTCACATTTTTTTTACATATTAATTCAGTACGCTATTTTAAGCCCCCAGTAAAAGCAAGTTCTATTTTAGCAGGCTGATATTGAACTACGTGACAGTACCTCATGTCTCATGTCATGTAATTGAAACTGAAATTTTTTACATTTTGATTCAATAAAAAAAAAACATAAATTTTACTTTCAACAAGAAATATATATAGCCTATCTGTTTCGGGCTGCATTTTTAAAATTTATAGTTTTTCTCTTTATAAACTTCGCCTACATTTAGTTATATTCATGATGGGAATATCATGAACTCTTAGCTACAATATAAAGCATATCCTACCATCATATTTTTAATTATTTTATTTTGAACCAAATAGTTGTATTAGATTTCTTAACTTTTTCTTAAATTTTTATCATTTTATGTTTCATCTTCACCTGTAAAGGCGCCACTGAGTAGCACTAAGTGCTGGATATTGGCGCGGTATTAAATGAATAAATATTATTATTATTATTATTATTATTATTATTATATATATATATATATATGCTATTGAACAGAGAAAACCACATATATCAAATGTATTATTATATATAGTATTGGTTATAACTTACCTGTTGGTAGACATTTAATTGTTACAGCTAGTCTTAACAGCTAGCTAATTTTTTTTCAGCAAGAAAGCTTTTGAGATTTTCTTATGTAGTTTGATTATTAGTCCACACAAAATCGGCTTACTATTATTGGGTACATAAAAAAGTGTACCTTTAAAGTGTGTTTTTTACACAAAAAAAGGAACACTATGCCAGGTTTAAAATTATGTATACTTTATACCTGTCTTTGTGTACAGTAATTTTATTTCACCTCTTGTAGGAATCATCGAATTCATTTCAGTTTGTAAGTGGCTGCTTTGTTAAAATTAGAAGTAAAGCAACGTGATCCTTTTGCTTATTCTTACAATATAAAATAATGGATAAAATTTCTAACATTTTGAGATATTTAGGATTATCACTTGTACAAGGCTCCAGCCTGTCTATTAGTTGAAATACATGTGATAAAAACAATAAAAGTTACACTATTGATATGCTTATTAAGTTTTTACTTGTCAGTTACAATTTAATATGGGAGAATGTTACTTATTTATATTATATATGTAGTTTATTTAATCATTGGCTTCCATTATATCAAATATATTCAACATTGTTGCAAAATAAGCTTCATATAAAATTAAATTTTTAAGGGAGAATTGGGCCTTGTGTTCTTCAGTTTTTGTTGATCTAAAAATGGTTTTACTAGTTTACAAAATATAATTTGCATTTATTATCTTTTTAATATACCAGTGTCATATCTGAAATACTCACGCAAAAAATGTTTTCATTATCAATCCCTAAAATATGTTTCGAACTGAAACGTGAAAGCATAAATTTGAAATAAGCTTTGTTTTGAAACCCCTGTGTTAAAAAAATGCAACAAAATGGCGTTTTAATTTGAACTAAGTTTCGAGTGCCTTTAAAAGTGGTTCTGAGTGAGCTTCATATTTATTGCTTGTCACCGTAAGCACTGCCCTTTTTGCAACTTAAACATAGTTTAGCTTTTAAAAACATCCATGCTAATATACCGTAATTCAGGTGTGGTAAAATCAAACTATTCTATAAAGTCTTGAGTGTAAATTCGGGTAAATAATGTTTAAGCTTAGTAAGAACACCAATCCATTTATAATTTTAAGGCTATCTATTTAAATGTTGATCCTAACTTAAATGTTCATCGAGAGTTATTCCGAGGAAATTGAATTCGTCCTTCTTTCTAACTGCAAAGCTTTTAATTCTAATTTTTTTACATTTCATTCATCTTTTGCTGTAAAAAAATAATATACTTAGTTTTATTGATAGTCAGAGAAAGTCTATTTACACAAAACAAATGATATATGATTTTTTTGATGGGTGACCTTGACCTATTTTTCTACGTTTTAGAGCTGATTATAGAAAAAACACTTAGATGCTTATTACTCTGGAACCATTGGATGGATTTTCACAATACTTACTATGATCATAGGGACTGATGGTCTGTAACTGCTGCACAAGTTTGGGGGCGCCACCTGCAATTTCTGATTTTTTATTGAATTTTTCTTGGATTTTTCAACTTTGGCCTTGTGAGCGGGATTTCTCTTAAAGGATTCACAATAGGAATTTTATTTCTTTGGTGAAGATGTATATCGACAAAAATCTCGTTCATGTTCGAACATGGGTGACCTTGACCTACTTTTCAAGGTCACAGAGCTTATAATAGAATAAAACTTAGAAGCTTATTTTTCAGGAAGCATTTGGTGGATTGTTATGAATCATGGTACATACCTCTCCATTTTAAATTTATAACTGAGATATGTACAGATATCAACCATGTGAGAACAGATATTTAGTACTTGTAACTGTTACCACCTCTAAACACTGTTCTTTTGGCTGAGGGCTTTTGTCAGCTTTTGCTGATATTCTAGTTTACAGTTGTAGTTTTCTAGTTGCAAGAAAGAATTATCATCTTGCCAAGTTATTGGGGGCATATTGCATCAAATTCATAACCATATTGTTTCCATGATTCGACAAGAATATAAAGCTTATCGAACTTAGAATGTAGACTTTGGCAATGTAATGATAGAATCAAAAATGAAAATTCCGACTTTCTAGATAATTTAATTGTTTACGGGTATGGTAAGATGAGCGGTCTATATTTTTAATTTTACACTATCTTGTTCCGTCTCTTAAGTGATGAGATTTAGCAAGTCATTTTTGACCAGGCCTCCAAAATTCCTTAACATAAATTCATTAAGGAACATTTCCATACGAGGTCCGGTAAAAAAGTAAAGGTATGAAAGAGAAAAATGGGATGCTTCTATACGTCATGTTAACCGAACTGGAACACATTGCATTGTTCAGAAAAATGTGCAATTGTTAATACAAAATGTGCAATTGAAATATTGAAAGAAGCTATAATAACAAGCAAATTTAAGGAATTTATGTCCTCCGCTTCCACGTCCGGGATGATTTTAAAAGTCTGTGGTGCCTGTTTGTTTATTATTTATTTAGTTATTTATTCTTTATTTTCCTATTATTGTTTAGCTTAAAAATGAATTATTATTATCTTTGTTGTTGTTGGTGTAATTATTATTATTATTATTATTATTATTATTATTATTATTATTATTATTTATTATTATTATTATTATTATTAATTACATTTTCTGTTAAGTACACATCTGTTTATTTAAGTGGAGTATAGATGAGGTTAAGGACAGTTATATAGACATTTATAACAAAGTTAACAACATATTTAACCAGGTATTCAATTTATTTTTTCAGGTCAGTTATTAAATTCATAGTGGAAAAATGTCCAGAATAAATGGATTGCATTTTCTTGTGACTTTTTTCTTCTTTTTTTTCAAATAATTGTAAATTATGATTACAATAACATATATTCGTAACATGTTAACAAGTTTGTTATATTTATTTCTGTATTGACTTTAAATTCACATATATTTGGAACTATGGGCCTGTTGCCTTCTTTTCAGGGATAAAGCATACATTACTTTCTTTCTGTGGTGATTAAGTAGAAATAGTTTTAACCACACTCAAAAGATGGCAGCACCTGGCAGTTACTGCCAAAAATTCAAGTATTTTATGTCCACCATTAACAACATCTCTTGATGATTATTGAAACTAAATTTGGTGATTCATCATATAAAAAAATTAAATATCATATTGTATTATTATCTTGTGAGACAGACACTCCAAAACCAATCCCAACCAAAGTAAGCATTAGAGCAATCACGGACCCAAATTTGAATAAAATCGGATAAACATTAAGGAAAGTTATCGCACGGAAACGAAAACCTGACAGACGAACAGACATACAGTAAGACGGGACAGACAGAGGTACAGACAGACAAACCCAAATCAATGTCCCCCGTTCTTTCCAAGGAGGCGGGGGACAATAAGTGAGTTTTGTATCCAAGATAATCAATTGTACAAGAAACATAAAACGAATCTGGTGCGTAACGTGTGCTTCATTATTGAGAATATTTTCTGGATTTCATGGAATTAAATGTTTTTTTTTCAGTTAAAACTATGCTTGATTAAAAAATGGTATAAGAAAATAACGTGAGCTGCAAGCACAATAATCAAAGTCTCGACATATTCCAAGGCATTACCGATATTGAGAAAAAAAGCACAGGTGAGCCGACGTTTTAGTCGTCACAGTTCGGGAACTTGATATAGTATTAGTACCTGTGTCGATGGCTGAATAAAAAGTTATTAGGGCATCACGAAGAGTGAAACGCCCTGCCAGGAGCGGGACTTGTGCAGGTGTTTGGACAAGATATTCTGAGATAAAAGTGTATTTGTTGATAGCTGAATGCCTTGATTCCTGGCCTTTCACGGCGAGCGAAACGTATGACCAGGTAGGGTAATATTCCACTGACTTTTTTGGTTTGAGTATCGGGGGGAGGTCTTTTCTTCGCAGGAGGATATCAGATTTAAGTGGCCTTAGGACAGGTGGTATATCTGAAGACAGGGATAGTCAGAAGTTTTCAAATATGTGGCTTTGCTTTACCATTCATTGTGATTGTTAAGTCTGCGAAATGCACGGTGATGCCCGCATCTTTCTTTTGCGATAGGCTATGGCAGCCGGCAATGGTATGAGAAGCCGCCCCTGTCACTTGCAGTTTATCCTTGGCGAGGGCCCTAACCTGTTCCCTTGTATCAGATTCATGTTCACCTGCTTCACTACTCAGTTCGTTAAAGGTGCCCAATCGCCTGTCTGACCTTTATAAACTAAAGGTAATCCCATGGAGCGTTCATAAAAATAGGGGAAAAAAACCTGTATATCACCGCACACAGGCTGCTTGTTTTGTTTACATCAACATGTTTATAATAAATGGGGGCCCGCCAAAATAATCAAAACAAATTCAACGAGGGCATCTGGCAGCAAGTCAGATAAGCCAGAGCTTTGCAAATAGAGTTTTGCAACAAGTGACCTTTCCACCTCCCCGTTTATGCAACATAACACCTTAGGCTACATTTTTTTCCCGTTTGTCAACATAACTCTGTTTACAAACATGTTGTTGATGAACAAGTTCACACATCCTTCACAAGGCTTTATAAGAACTTATCACAACCAAAATTTCCCTTACATTTTCAATATATACACAAAGAAAGCCAGGAATCACATAAATTCTTTTTCAAAGGTAGGTGATTGGGCACCTTTAATAATTAACGACCACTTCCGACGATGCATATCCATATCAAGCATCCTGATACACATCCTCTCTGTGAGGTCACATAATTTTTTATCAAAGTCTGGTACAGATTTCTCTAGGATATCTTTAACTTGGTCACCTTGAAGGATAAATAATGTTCATGCTCACCCTAGCTTTTCTCATGTCTGCCGACGATTGTTTTCATGCTGCCAATATCCGACTCCTTTTGCTCTAAATTTTCGAGTCGTGGGGCAAATTCATCACGTATAGCGTCATTTACTGCCTGGTGGATGGCGGGTAGGAACTGCCTGAGAGCATTAATTACAGAAAAGGGTATTAATTCCAAGAATATAAGTTCTAATATGCTAACTCGCTACACAGACTTGTTATCCCTCTGCCACCTTGACCATGAGCTTAAGAAGCTACAGTTACCTACGTATGTGTCATACGTGAATGGCGCAATATTAGTTATCTTAAATTGTCAGTGTTTTGACAGAGAAACTGTGTTTCATGCATGCGCGTGACTCGTAGGCAGCTCTACCCAGCTGAACGGAATCGTGTGCTACGCAAGCACAACTTGAACTCGTCGGAATAGATTCGGGTGGAATCCCAGGCCCAAATTGGCGTTCGTATACAGGTTGAGTAAACGTAATAGCGCGTTTTGCTGTTATATGTATTGAGCTTTTCATCCAGTTCTACGACTTGGCAGTGATGTGGTTGGCTGATGCAATGTGTGACGTCACAAGCAATATTTAGCAATGACATAAATCTAGCAATACATGTTGTATTTATCCTTCCTTGAAAATTTAAGGCTGACAGTGCCAAAAATTCTAAGTTTTTGATAAGATCTAGAATTTTTCGTCACAGGATTTCCCTATGAGTTTTCCCCAGAGCCAAGTTGACAGTGCTCATAGATGTGCCAACAGTTTTTGAACAAATTACGCCAACGAATGATTTGGTGTGGAAAAATAAAAAGAACACATTTTTTTTTCCTGCAGGAATTTTTTTGCAGTTCATGTAAAATCTATATTATTATTTTTTATAGAATTGTGTTATGTGATAATATTATGAGATTTGGACTACGTTTGCTTGATCTGAAGAAACACTTGCGGGTTGTGGAGGGCCCTTGTGTGTCTGTGTAAGAGACTGTAATCGAGAACTCTGTTTCCGTTATATCCTATCCCTAAAACGTTTCACATAAGAATTGTCCACGCCACCACAAACATTACTAATTTAAACCAATAAAATATTCATTCACCATAAATTGTTATAAAGACATAACTTTTCAGACATAGTTTTTTTTCTAAATGCGACATTTTATAACAAACACAATGTAAAGTAAATTATCGTGTTCACTGTTTGGGTATGACTCTCTTAATCCTGCAAGTGTCTTCTTCAATGTCTTAAAGCCAGATATGAACTTGCTAACATGTTTATCAACTGTAGGTATTGTAGTGAAGCTAGTTATTGTATTGTAGAATGGCAAATAACAGTATAAACACAAACTTTACATTATAAAAAACTCCCAAGCTCATCTAATAGACCTTAAACCCTGATGTGACGCTCTGTATTTTAATTCTTATATGATATTTAAAACACTTGCATTACACACTTAATTCCACATACAAGCAAAAAAAAAATCCCAAGTCTTGAAAGACAGAATAGATCCTTTGTAAATGTATTAGCACGTTGGTTTGTTTGCATGGGTTTGTTTATGTTTACCTGGGGTCTGTAATTGCACGCAGGAGATATTGGGCGGCGATGTTATGGGCTAAGCTTTACTTCATGGGAAGTATTTTAAGAATGATTTATATCTAGATTAACATGCAGTTTATTATTATTTTCCGAACAACCGATGCTAACAGAGTCAAAAATATATGAAGGGTTTTGTTGAAACTTAGAAAGTTTTGCCATGGGTTAGGGGGTTTTCCCGTGGCTGACACCACAGCGAGTTGTGTGTGTTCATAGATGTGCCGATGTTTGTTTAAATAAATGATACATCGGCGTGCTCCTTGGTGTAAAATAAATAGAAACAAATATTTTTATTCTTGAATATGGTTTCAGTTAATAAAATATCTATTATATTGCATCGATAATATGCTATATCGTATTTGGAATACTAGGCTTCATACCTAGGCGGCATAAGTTAAAGGAATGGAAAATTACTGATTGCCCTGTTGATTGCCTCTTTGTATGATCAATGATTAGTCGGACAGTATACAGAAATGACTAAGAGTAGAGTAATGTAAACACTCTTCAGGATGTTGTGAGTGTATTCGACGTGTAATCGTCCAGCTAGTTTAGTTTCAAACACTGAAGCCGATTTACATTTTGTTTGGCGACTGTTGTTTAAAAGAGGTCATTTTCCTTTACAATGCTGGAACTGTTTCTGATTCTACATGACTTGTATTACTACGAATTGGTATTTCTGATGACTGCAACAATTCATGAACACAATAGCATGTTTATCACCGGCCTTCAACCACGTTTAGATTAGGTGAACGTAAATTCGCTTGCAGACAGATAACTTCGACATTTTTCACATGAAAATATAAACATAGGTTTTACCGAATACTCTTTCCTCCTCTAATATTTCGGGAGACCAAAATACCCAACCGTTGAACAGTTGACCTCATTAGTTCAAGTAACTGCGTTTGCGCGTCCGATGGTCAAATCACAGGTTCCATCTGGAACTTCATTATGAGTTATGGCCATGGCACGAACGTCCAAGTGCCAGATGGAACCTCTTCACGGAGGAAGATGTCAAGAATGATCCATGGTTCTATCCAGAACTAGGTGGGTTCTTTAAAAAAACACCAAGAAACTTTTTCTTAGAGTGTAGGCAGAGGTTTCTCCGATTTCTTCGATATCATATAGACAAACGTAAGATATCGCACACACTGCGTTGGACCTGCATTTTTCACCGGATTCACATCAAAGCATATCATTAAAGACATTTAAAGCTGGGGGCATAT
The DNA here is from genome assembly GCA_026874595.1 of Sipunculus nudus. Lineage (NCBI taxonomy): Eukaryota > Metazoa > Annelida > Sipuncula > Golfingiida > Sipunculidae > Sipunculus > Sipunculus nudus. The sequence continues at coordinate 11,026,397 of CM049320.1, read as the reverse complement.
TAGGCCGATCTTTGTTGTGCGACAATTATCGGCCTAAGAACATATCAATCTAGTCATGGCGTCGGCTAGAAGAGACATCCAATATTGACCCAAAGATTCGTGCAAATTAGTCTAATTTCTTCATTATCTGGTTTGATGTTGTACATTGTCTTCATGAAATAATGCACGCAACGAAGCGCATGATATATCGATTATGTACAACACGAAGATTTATAAAAAAATATTCAGCATAAGAAATATCGAAAAAATATACAATGTAAAAACATGTATGTAAATATACAAAGTGGAGACATTCATAAAAAAATATGCAGCATGAAGAAATATCGCGTAAAGAATGCTGACCAACAACTTTGTCTGAACGGAAACTGTCCCATAACCGTGTGGTGGACAGCTGACATGTAGGATGTCCCCGCCGTAAATGTGCAAGATAACTCTCGACGAATGGATGCGATGTTTTGAACAGGATGGTGGGACCTGCAAACTGACCGTATGGAATTCGGCCAGATTTAAGCTTATCTTGATGGGTGATCAGATGCCGTTTTTTTTTTATGCAGACAAGACCAGTCTTGATCCGTTTTCTTTAGGAATAATTAGTTACTGGATGCATTCTTCCTACGTAACTGTCAATACTGTGAACCAAATAAAACGTACCTCAAAGTAATTATTATACAGATTTCATGGTCTACTTTATAGACACCATAGGTGTTGTCAACCTACAATAAAGGAGGAGGTTGGGTGAGTAATATATTCAGTGTGCGCCATGACGACAGAGGCATATGAAAAAAAGGCTACCACATTAAGCAGTCTGGGTCTTTTTGCTACAACATTAAGACGTCTGAGAATACAGCTTTTTTTTTTTTTGCTTCAAGTAAATTGTAAAAACTGGAACTCTAAATCCCATCCAGAAGGGCAAGAATAACGGTGGCAAGAGAAAAAATAAAATCATATTTTTGCCATTGTGAATAATAGAGGACGAAGTACTGGTGCAATTCGTGATTTTCTATTCTATTTCTTCACATTTTCTGCCGTGTCATTAAGCATATTAACAATTTATGTTCGGCTAACTAATTTCTGAAAGGTGACTGTCCAGAATTATTGTTTGCATACTGTGTGCCTTTCTGCAGCCGCCCAAATGGACATCATGAATGGCAACAAGTGGTTCTAATTTAAGTAATTCCAAATGACAATATGCACCCCATTGACTTCCTTGGAAATTAACCAATAAAAAATATTTGGTCACAATTCGGCATAGGAGTAATTCTCTCAGATATTTCACTAGACAAAAATATCATCCATAAGACAGCAAAATACATCACTTTGACATTCCTCGACTTTGATGAGTAAATTCGGTGAACAGTTTGCAAACTGGACCACAAACAAATCAAACAGAGAAATACAGTAACGGCAGGATTTTCAGGATCGTCAAGTAATAGTTACAAAGCTTACGTAACAAAGAAATAGTAACTTAACCGTTTCTATGAAACACATTGCTGTAAAACAAGTGAAGAAATATACTATTATTATTATTTTTTTTTCAGAATCTGTCCTCTTTACCAGAAAAGTTACTCCATAATGAATCGCTTTTACATTTATACAATACTGCTGGCGGTGCTGATGTCGGTCTGGCTGATCATGTGGTCGCTGGATGCAGGTAGGGGTATTGCTCTGTAAAAAAAAATGATACTATGTTTGATTACGTTTACAATCAAAGGGTGCACGATAGTAGAATGAAATCGTCAGAACGTCGCGGAAACTTCCGAATCAGAGCGACAATAACCCGAGTCGCTGACAACCATTGCAATTATATCAAGGACAGAAAGAAATATCCGGTGCAAAGTGACATATATATATATATATATATATATATATATATATATATATATATGAGACTAAGGTTATAATGTTATTCAGAATAACCTGTACGTATCAATTAATTCTATAAAAAAAAGTTCAATGGTTCCTACCCTGGCCCATAAAAATCTTTTTTGTTTCCAATGTATGTACATGCATTATCTATCTATCATTTTAGAAATATCCCCTGACATGGTTCCTTTAAGAATCTTCGGTAAAAGACTCAGGTAGGTTGATATACACGTGTCCTGCCATCACGTAGGCAGCAATATTGGGTTAAATGCAATACCCGCCATTAGTGTGATAAATCTGGCTCAGCTTCTCTGACCAGTGGGACCCAGTGTACCTTTAATTTATGCAAACAAAAATAGGCAAAAAATATGGAAATGATAATAAAATGGTTGAATTAAAAAATGTATCATTAAGACCAGATTCTACGACAAGATATTCAGTTTTATATCCTCCCTAGCATGTTTGATGTGTCTGAGGCTTTGCTTCTTACTTTTTGCAGGCTTGATTTAGTTAATAGCAAAACACCTTTGCCAGTTTACTGCATTGCGGCTACAAAAACAATTAAAGCTTGTTTATAATCCATTTTTATAAAGTTTGGTATGAAAAACCAACTCAAAAATGATTGTGCTAACTTTCACGCAGAGACCTAATAATTTTAAGACGAGGGGAAACACACAGCAGTGAAAAGTCACACAGAACTTTGAAATACCTTGTTGAAGTCATATCAAATGAACGCATCATGTTGATGAACAGTGTTGGTCATAATTTCATTGTTGGCTATTCAGATCTTTTTCATCATAACTTGCGTTAATGATTAAATATTGATAGTTCAAGGTCCCGCTTTCACAAGGAAAGTAAATCTTAACAATGAAGGTTTACAAAAAGCGGTGACTAGCTAACTGAAACTTAGGTTACTGTTAATAGAAGGATCGTCAGTGTGATCAATCTCGCCGGACGTGCAATCAAGAGACCTTTAAATTTATCAAACATTGGCTTTGCATTATGTCTATAGATAACATTTTAAAATTATGTTGAGCTGTATTTTTTCATCGTTTGGTCAGCATTTTTATATATATATATATATATATATATATATATATATATATATATATATATATATATATATATATAGGGTACTTTGCTATAAATTAATACTAGGAAGACAAATATAAGATAATCCCTCTTTATAATCTATACTTGAATAACCAGCCATAAAGAAGCGTATTAGTGTATTACAAAGAACTGATTCACAGAAAGCACAACAGGCAAAGCAACCAGAATAGGATGTGTCAATGACAACTGACTTTATGAGGGCAGTCACATTCACTCAACTTATGGCGGCCCTGCTGCAGCGTATCAGTTGGCTGATAAGGAACTAGCATGAACATGGCTGCCGCTAAAAGTGTTTTTATACTTGTGAAACAAGACATTTTTTACATATTTTAATTACCGATTTTGCATATAATATATCTAAAAGTTATCTTAATATTATTTCGATTATTTTAGTCTGTTGGCATGAATTGCCTAGCATCTCTTGCATAACTTGATTTATTACGTTTGATCTAAATCGAGACCTTGCATTTGACGTACACTCTAACCCGTACAAAAATAAAAATACATTGATAAATTTGTACAAATTTTCAAACCCCTTATATAGCCAGTTACTATATCTACATCTTGTTCATGTTCATTCGATGCAATATTTAATGTTTGTCGTGGAGTCTAAAACCACCTCTTGTCTTTTAGAAAATACAAGTCAGAAATTGTGTTTTTGTAGAAACTTCCTGTGGCGAGATATGTGGCTATAATGGTGTCCGACGTTTTACCCGTATATTGTAAAAAGGGTCGGCTGCCAAAATATTTTGACACGGATGCGGTACCCTCAATGAGGCGGAATATACCCTCCACCTAAATTTCCTCGAAAGGAAATGTTCAATGACTTCATCCAAAATGGGGAATGTCCCATTATTGGGTCATTTTACCTGATAGGTTTCAAGCCGAAAGGAAAGGCTGTGGAAAAATTTATAACTAAAGAACAGATTGAAGTCTTGCTTGCAAAAGACAGAGACGGGGAGAATATTAAAAGGTACACTGATTCATACCTCTGTCGAAATACCTTACATAAGTATAAACAACACATAAAAGGGGGCAGAGGTCTCGTTATCGGAACAAAGAAACCCTGGCTTGAGGCAATGTTAATTAATTTGAATGCGAGCCACGTGACCACATCAGAGTATACTCTGTTGTACCTGGATCATCCTCAGATGAGAGCTTAACATCCAAAGGATGTTGCTAAGCACTTCATATCTGGTCAGTTGGAACCTTTCGATTTTGCTGCGAGTTTCTCCTCTATTGAACACAGTGGATTGGGTAGATACGGTGAACTTTTGGATCCGTTCGGTGATCTGGAAGCAGTGGCCCAGGTCTGGTGCATGGTTAATCCAGGAGGAGTATTTTTTCTTGGACTTCCGATGACTAAAGACAAGAAAACGTATGCTATTGAATGGAACGCTCACCGTCTCTATGGTGACTCGCGACTGCAGGATTTGACCGCAAACTGGGAAGTGGTCGACATACAGAACCACAACACGGAAGATAAAAAGATGGACCCACATTCAGTACTTGTCCTTCGGAAAACTTTCTAGACTGTTCATATTGTATGACAGTACTCAACGGAGATGATAAAGTATGAGGTGTTCATGTAACTTAGGGAATTAATTATCTTCTCAATTTGTTTGCTTGTTTGTGGTAAACATGTATAGGTCAGAATTAAAAAAATATTTTTTCTCAAGTATCTTAAATACATTAAGTGATTGAAAATATCCCGATATTGCATACTAAGTTGGAATACATTTTAAATTATTCTGTGTGATTTGTTGATGTTAATAATGCATGTATTTCTCCTGAAACTACATACTAATAATCAGGCAGTTGGAATAGGGATATGTAATACACATGGATTTATTTAAGAATGTACACTCAGTACATTTTTACGGTGGCCCGTTAGTGCCACGAGAAAAGAATATTGAGTCGCACGACTTATGCGGGTAGCACTTGACCGAAAGGACGGCCATAATATGAGTTAGCTCATATATAATATCAATGGTGAAATAAGGCCATATCTCTTAAAAGCCGTTAATGGTGCCTCTCAGAAATGATAAAACTGTGCTTGTGAGCAAGAACTGTGGTGATTTTACAATACATAAAGCCTAGGTGGGAGCAGAGTATTATTAAAGCGGTCGAGTCAGCCATCTTCACTTCAACACTGCATGCGCAGTGTTAAAGTAGGGCATGCGCACGACTTATTTACTCGTGCGCACGAGTTGATACGTCGCACGCACGAGATAATTATGTCGTTCGCACGAGTTATTTATTTATGTGCACGAAAAATATTTTTTTTTCATGTGGCATCAACGGGCAACAGTACGTGATAAGGAATCTATCCCCTTCGCTGACGGGATCCCTTTATATGGTGACATTTCATCCATTTAGCAGGTACGGTGGTATTTACCCTGATATAAAAAGAGATTTAACGTGCTTTCGAATTAACCGTTTATGTATCCACCCTATACTGAAGCATGTGGTTTTAGCCCACAAATAGTGTAAAATGAAATATAATATTAATGATAATCCACCTGTGCCTTAAAATAGCATGAACTGTCGGGGTTTTTGTTCGACTCGCTTTTAAACATGTCAAGGAAAAATGAATACAACAATGCAAGTCTTTCACTGAAGTCGACCGTTCAAATAACTACAAAACATCAACCATCAAATGTATCGCTCTCTTCTTCAAAGCTTATTCGAATACTGTAGATCGGCAAAACTGGGATTATGGCAAAATCTTACATGCACTATATAAATATATATGAAATAAAGCTACAATTTGTTACAAAAACGCTTCGAGTTAAATATAGTTTAACCTCGAATTTCCGTATCTATTTTTCTGAATATTTGTTTTTTTTCCCGAAATTTAAACTGAGGAGCCGAAATTTACCTATATTACCGAAATACAAAAATACGACATTACTGTAGCAATAACCAGCTATGTATACGTATTGACAAAAATGTGTACCTCGTAAATCCGTAACCTCAAATATCAGTATCGACATTAGAATCAGTACCGGCTTCTGTAGCTCAGGGGTTGAGCGCAGGACTCAAAGCCGGAAGATCGTTGGTTCGAACTCAGCCGAGGCGGTGAGGTTTTTCACGGTCGGCCCCCACCCAGGGTGAGCGCTCTGCAGGCTTAATTGGTAGGCTGTGCCCCACAGCCGTGTATCACTCACATACGAGTGCGTCTTTGGGGGGTTCCTCGGTGTTATGACCCAGCAATGGGGACGATTGCACACCCAGGACCCGCAGGTGCGGTAGACACCGGGCCTGGGTGACACCAGGATATAAAAATGATAGGAAGCGAGTGCTACCGCCCTGTCAAGTAGTCCCAAACCGAAATGGAAACTCTGCAGATGTACATACTTAGGTTAAGAATAAGATAATTCAGCATTAAAAAATGGAGGCGGTTACCTCCACCAAAAAAATTATAAAAAAAAACTCAAATATCAAAACAAACTTTATGTCCCCAACCTATGCGAATATTTGATGTTCTACTGTACTTATTGATATTGTTTTGTCTGATATTATTTACTATACTTATTCGAATCGAATTATTTTAGACGAAATAAAAAGTTTTTTCATCTATGCATTGTAAAATTAAATAAGGCGAAATAACGCTTTTTGGGCCACGCAAAAATCTTTACTTTTATTGGACAACAAAAGCTTACAGGTAAATAAGAACATGGCCAAATTCAATTCAAGTCGTCTTTGCTTTAAACTTTGTATGTTTCCGCTGCTTTTGTTCATGCAACCAGATCCAGCACGTTTAAAATATCCACGTACCAGACAATAATCAACTTATTGAAATATTTATGTTTGAAAACCGGACATTATCTCGTTGACCACATTCTAAATGTCTTCATATATGTCTATGATATCAATACAAGTGCAGACGTTATAGGTATGGTATTTAAGAAATATTACAGCGGCAGATCTATCCATAATTTTCCTCTAATTTAAAATATTCTTGATTGCCAACTATCCTGTCCCTTCTAAAGTACACCCACTTCCGTTTCTCGAAGATCAACTTCATCAGGGCAATACACAAAATAACATTTGTGTCACTAACAGGACATGAATTTAAATTTGGCACGGAGTTTTAATTCCTCTCAGACAGCCTTTAAAGTTGTAATGTTTTCTTTTTTTTTTTAATTTAATATGTAAAGCAGGTGTTATTTGTTTTCCTGGTGAAATAAAAAATGTAGGATGCATCACCTAAAAATTCAGTTATCCTGTTGCAAAAAGTGTTTTTCAAAGGGCCTTACCAAGCCCCAGTTACAGTCAAGTGCATCAATGGGGCGTTTTGGTCAGGAAAATTAGTAACAATACTCGCCGCTAGAGGTCGGCAACTAACGAGCGACACGAGGTATAACAAATATAATACTCCACTGAACATCACCTTTTTAAATTGGCCCCAATCTGATCTTCTGATCGGCATTATCGGCTGACAGTATATCCCTTTGATAAGAAAAAAAGGGAATTATAAAGAGGTTTTTTTGCCACTACAGCATACATGAGACGCTTGCAAGAAGACGCTTGTATTACAGAAAATGCCAAATATCGGTTATAAGCAGTCTTTATTAAATAATAAACAGGTATCATAAACAAGAAAATAAGTAATGTTATAATTCTCACATGCAGGAGGTAGTACATTTTGATTTTTTTTTTAATTATGAATGGCGAACGTGATATAATCTTTGATAAAATGACAAATATTAAATAACATATCATACACTTTGTTTTGTAAAAGCGTTTGATATCTTTGTTTGTATTTGTTAAATCATCTTGTATATAACTATAATTTTATCCTTTTAACCTAACAGTTCCGTACGTTTCCTAACAAGTCCGTACGTTTCCTAATAAGTCCGTACGTATTCTTGCAAGTCCCTATGTCTTCTAACCAGTGCCGTATGTTATACAATTTTGTAAAGCTCGGAGGGAGGAAAGAGGAAGCTTTTGGGGTTGATGAGCGAATTTCTAAATGTATATCACTATCTATATAAACAGTTTTAGAAAATCATGATGGAAAATCATCGATCACAACCTTTTTTCTTTTCTTTCTTCAAACAGTTTTGCGCTTGAGCTCAATTATGGGTGACTTTAAAAATCTGACCTGTTGGTATGTTATTATTCACAGACAACAGGGATCCACTTGATATTCACCTGTAACCTTGACTTAATGACTAAAGTCGTACATGCCATATGCCATATTCCCATTCCTTATAATCGCCCAGTTGAAGGGGAAGGGGGGGAGGGGGTATTTTTTTCGGCCATTGATAATATCCTGTTGCCTTTTTAACCCATTTCGACCAAGGGTCATTTGAAAAACGAATAAAAACGTGCAAATTTGTACTATTAAAACATTATACCAGTACAATTTCTATATTACAACATTCCTCGAATAAAGCAACATTTCATACGGCTTTTCGAGTATTTCTTTATTTTATATATCCCTATAGCAGTTGTAAAATGTCTGATATTAAAAAGTCGGCCAATAGTAGCGAAAGTAAATAGAAAACATCGGACCGTATATGACACATTCACTGATGGTTAATCCGATTTTGTTGTATCAGTGGCACCACGAACGAAGGGACAATAATCTGAGAGCATTGTAACTCCTAGGCCTAAGCAAGACATGTGAAATTTTAAATCAAACGCCAATATAAAACAGGAACAATGAAAGATGCTGTCTAAATTTTGCAATGATATATATATTTACCAAGAAAATTTGGTTGTTATATGTGTTCATGAATAAATGAAGAGTATTTGAATTAAATATAATAGTTGCATCACTTTTTTTCTCCATAAAAAGGCAAAGCACATTTAGTGTTACATATGATTCTGTATTCCGTCAAGGGTGGCGTTTATTTCCTCTATACACGTATATATACAATTTTAGCCCAGACACCAGAGTGATCAGGGAAAAGTCATCCAAAGCTGTTATCACCAGGTGTGTAGTTTACCTCGCCCCCAAACAGAATTTTGATTATTTGCTTTTGAAAAACATCCTTTGACATCATTACGTCTCCGTTGGTCCCAGTGATTTTATTCAAAATAACAATAAGGATCAATTTCACATTTCGATAGAAAATGAGATTGTGACCTCTACTCCCTTTCCTACAAACAATCTTTCTAAATCTGCTATATTCATCCCAGGCTACCAAAAAAAAAAGATTGGCCACGCAAGGTAACCCCAGTAAGTCATCTATACCTGCAACCTTTAAATGGTGGTATTGAAGAGATCATGTTATAAACAGAAGCGGATCCAGGGGGAGGGTCCAGGGGGTTCCGGACTCCCCCGCCCCCCCCCCCCCCTTTCAGCCGACGCATTCTTTTTGGGGGATTTCAGACCAATTTTTGCGGGCTGGACGACCCTTTTCCTGACCCGGGGACCTTTTTTTTTTGTTTTTTCATTAGTCCTCCAATGTTGGACCCCTCCTTTTCCTAAAACCTGGATCCGCCCCAGATCAAGTACTTGTAATCACATATATGCATGTATTCAAAAGCACAATTCTCAAACCGTGATGCGATATTGTTCCTAGACGAATGGGATAATATACAAACGTTGTTAGTGAAACTGGATCTAACGATGCATAAACAAAGTATACATCAAGTTTGCCATTTTAAAGGGAGTATAATTAAAACCCTAAAATTGCATCCAAGCTTGTTAAACTATAAGCCTGAGGGGCTCTAGTATCACAGACGTCTTTGCCGTTTAATTTGCCTTGAATAAGGTACTCCTTTCCAATTTTTTTCTGGCCCCATAATAAAACTTTATCGACGTAAGGTGTGCTGATGTTCATTATTTCTGCGACGCCTCTGACTACGGCCAAACCGAATGGTAGATCTTCTGTCAAATATCGATACTTGAAATTAGGAACCACGCTTCCGTCCCCGTTGTCAATCACTGGGTGTTTCAAACCGTCATAAGCTTTGTTCGTGTGAAGTGACGTCATCAGGTTGGTTGGGTCGCCGATATCGTCGCTATAGCAACGTTGGTACCACTCGATGATTGGAGTCACCGTAGTAAGATCAACCTCAGGACGGAGTTTCATGATTTCCTTGGCAACGCTAACGCCCTCGTTACTGGTTTTGGTCAATACATCAGCCGCAATTTCGTCAACGCCTTGGTAAAACAGCGGAGCTTCCTTTAGTGGGAGCCCGTTGTAGTCATGCCAGCACCCGTACATAATAGACGGATGAATGTAGGAGTTGACCGCCATCAGAGTCATGCTCAATAGGTGCCCGGATGTTTTAAGTACAGGACGTTCTCCTAGAAGGCGCTGCATCATGGCAACTGGGTCATATGGCGGGTTTGGATTCCCGAGCTGCATGGCTCCCTGCAGCATTTGTTTTGTCCCCAAGATAGAGGCAGACAAACCATACTCTGTCAACCGACAAGCCCAAGGCAGAGATTCAAAGGAAATTAAAGTACAGTACTTGGCTTTCTCTCCAAGAATACCATGTGCTGCGAAATCAAAGCCAGCACGCCCCGGTAATCCGACGATAACAACCCCTTCTTTAAGATGAGGTTTAATGGCTTTGAAATATTGCGCATGCGCGAAAGCCGGAACCGTTATAACGATGATATCACATCCGGGTACCACCTTTGCAGGATCTTTGGAAATCATTGTCGGATTTGCAGTGTAAGTCTTTTTATCTGCCTTGGACGTCACACAAAGGGTGGTGCCCTCTAGAGCCTTTTCCCAACGTTCAGCTTCATCGGCATAAAGAGTAAGAACCCGAACTTCCGTATCCGGTCTTGACGCACCCATTCCCGCCAAAACATGGGCAGCGTTTCCGCCTCCACATACGAGAGCTACGACCATGGTTGATAGAACTCTGAAAAATGCAAACATTTAAAATTATCTTAATGTTTATTAATTTAAATGACTGATTAAATGTCCTAAATTAAGCTGATAATTTCTTAAAGCATATCCTTAATAATTGTAAATCGTCTTAATATGTTGTTTATTTTAATTCTCTCTTGTCTTGTGCCTTGGGTATTTATTTTTTTGGTATAATTAAACGTATATTTACAAATGGGGTTACGCGCACAGGGAAATCGGTGTTCTAAAGCGGATGGGAGGGGGGGGGGGGGAGGGTTCCAGGGATCCGGATCCCCCCCCCCCAACTTCATTTTTACTCAATCCTGGATCCGCCTTCTGGTGTTATAAGCGCCATGAAGCAAACTCGATTTGTCCACTTGACGAGAAATCAGTCAAGAGACTGACAGAGACCTCTGGCGTTATAAGGTAAAGGACAGTACATATCCAACGTTTGTCGCTATGGTAACAGATCGTTATCTTTGTTGGCACGATGCTGTGTTTATGTACACGGGAAGCATGTTACAGCATATTACACCGGATAGCGTAGCTATAGGGAAAGTGGCCACTCGCCTAATTAATCATAGGCTCACTTCGCTCATGCAAATATATGATTGATCACACTTTACATAAAAAATTGCTATTAATCTCAAATTCGTTGTAGGTAAATATATATTCAGAACTCACAGCCTACAGACGATGTTTTGCTGGGCGTTTTTTGTCTAACATACATTATGTATAAGAATATATCTCCGGACTGATGCATACACACTGCAGAATACTTCCGCATGCTGTGTACTGAACAGTATTTGGTTTGTACACAGCCACCACATGATATGCAACACAGAAGCGATATAAACATTAACCGTATACATCTACTTTATATCTACGGTAAATTAACAGAAATTGAAACACCTTTAAAACGGTCATGTATTTTTGTGGTTTATATAGTTTCACATATATTATTTTGCTCCATGGTTTTATATGTCTATTGATTCAAGCACAGTATCTATGCCTGTCAATATTATACATGCTGTTCAGTAACATACAGATGGCCCTGGACAGAAGCAGTATTATGTACGCGCAGTTCGTAAAAGACGTACACTGTGTTGATGTTGTATCAAACAACGGCTACGACTACTATCAAAAGTGTATACAGGCAGGGTTTTATAAATAGTGTGGTCATATGCTAGAGTGATTCAAGCTGTGTATGCACAACCAATAAAAGATCGAGGGGTCTAACATAAAACGAAGCGGCGACGCTTATACAAATAAACAATCGTAACATAGCACCTTACTCAGGCCAACGATATGTAATCTTGTTATGCCGGAGAAAAATGAGCTATTTTAACCATTTTTTTGTATATATACCATTTAAAATTAACACGCGTGTGTATATGTATGTGTTGCACTAACATTCCGAAAGTACCTGCTAAGGATATATAGTTATAGACCGTGTGCGACCAGGGATGCAGTGAGCTGGAAACGTCAATACTTTAGGGTACGGTCTCCTGTGAATGTTTACCAATGGTAAATATTGTTAATGCTAAACTCTTGTCTCCTGTTATATTAATTATTTGATATTAACTACATGAAATCAGCCTTACCTTCACACGTATGAGCTGGGTTGTACAACACTACCGGTTTTTGGAGGAAGCACTTACGCGAGGCCCGTGATCCAAATGACAACCCTGCGTAACATAACCATAAAGCCTGACCTCCCAGTACTCTAGGACGGAGTGTGCAGTCACCGTACACTTGTACAGTGAAGTGTACCGTCAGGCCCAATACATGCGGACGGTAAAATGGAGCATAAATGTACTTAATAGAGTCTGGCTGCGAATTGCATGAAACTTTTTTTCGCTTTTGTGTTTTTATACGATTAATCGGACCGATTTTGACATTCGACAGGCGACTTGGGTAGGGACTGGTATTGGAAATAGTGGGCTGTACCATGGACGGCCGCACTTTGGGCAAAGCAACCCTTCGACGTGACGTCATAATATGGATGACGTCGACCTTCATGCGGTTTCGCGGAATTCCCGAGTGGAGCGATGCGTACTGCAATTTATCACCCAAACTGCACATGTAGTCACCTGATACATGGGCAAATACAAGGATTTCAAACTAACCTGGTATGGCATTCCATACCATACTAGTGTCGAAACTACTTTCCACACCATGCTAGTGTCGGAACTATTTTTTTCACAACACATTTTACCCAGTAGTCTTTGAAGTATCGACGTATCGTCTGCCTCAGTGAGGGTGTCCGCTAGTTTTTTCCGGGATAATTTTTTTACTCAGGTGAAGCAATGTAAACCTTTCTGGTCAAAAGATTGCAGGTGCTAAAGAATAAAACCTCACCTTGCTTTGATTTTGAAAGAGATCAATAATCCAAAATATGACAAAACAGGTTACAGCGTGAACGACTTTTTCATTGCCAGAACAAAGAGTGTAGGCCTAATATGATTGATGCACTCTTTGGCTTGAATAGGGAGCGTAAGTCTCGTTCATCAAGTGCGTGAATTTGCGTGAGCTGGAGACATGTTCTACTTCCGGTCTCCAAACGTAACGTTCTCATGACTGATTACTGTGCGCGCTTCAGGAACTCAATAGCAAAGGATTTGTTTATATTGAAGTGAAGCAATATGACACTAAAAGCATTGATAAGAGTAACAGCCTCTGAAGCCCCCTGATCTTACATTATGACGTGAGGATCCTCTGAAATATATTTGACGGCGATCTTACATGAAGCAATATTTCTGGGGCTGACATACACACTGATAATATTGATAAATATTTTAATCCAAACAGTCAAAATATTATATATTATTTTCAGGGGATGTATAAAATATATTACCGAAAATAAATATATATACACAAATATAATATTAAAAATATATATTTAAAATAAATAAAATATAAGAAATATATATAAAATTATATATATATCAAAATATTATATAAAAATATAAACTTATATAATATAAAATATATTATAAATATTACATAAAATATGGAAAATATATAGCCTAATATATAAAATATATAATATATATTATACATATATAATGTAATATATAAAATGTAAATATATAATTAAAAATATACAATACCAAAATATGTATATATATATAATTAATTAAATATATTTTTATATATTTTAATATAAAATATATAATACATTTAATATAAAAATATATATATGTAAATAATATATGTATATATATAATATATATGAATACATACATACAAACAAGCATGTATATACTGTTTACACATATTTATAGATTAATATAAAATGAATATACATAATGCCTAAATTATGCTATTTTTAATATAGATATTTGAAAGATAATATTTTATTTACACGTAAATACATTTTCCACACACACACACACACACATATATATATATATAAGGGATGGGGTAATAGTAATATGTAATAATAATAAAAAATTACAGGTTTTCAAAGTAATAGTAATATTAATAGTAATAGACAAGAAATTTTAACCTGTTATAGTAACAGTAATCTTTATAGAACCCTTAGTAATAGAATAATAGCAATTACTTGAACTTATTACAACCACTTGACCAAAACATATTAGGGATGGATCGTTTGATTACATTGAAACACATAAAAGGGCTAAAAATGTAGTGAAATTGTGTTTTTCACGTGTAATAAAACACCTGCTCAAGATAAATTAAAATGTGCTAATCTAAGGAGATGCAGTAAATAAGTGGTAGCCACAAAATTCACAGACTTGTGTGTTTTGATGAATATGAATAGGTTGAATTTGAATGTTGCAAGCAAGATGAACCATGTGTCTTTAACCGTGGTGAATATGAACATACCGGAACTGGGTTGGACTGACCATCAACTGGCTAAAAATAATGCTGAACTTAGCTGAATTTTGCGCATTCTTCCATACACTGTTAAAAGTTGCACGTAAAATAACGGTGCTTTGCACCGGCAGCAAAGTTGACAGTGCAATGCACCGTTATTTTACGTGCAAAGAAATAACGCAGTGCGTTAAATAACGTCGCATTGCACCGTAATTTTACAGCGCTTTGGGGCGTAAATAAACGGTGCTTAGCCACGGGAAATAACGGGCATCTGTTATTTTACGGGACAATATGCCGATTTTTACAGTGCTAAGAGACGTGAATAAACAGTGATTTAAACTGGAATCAGGGCATTGCACCGTTATTTCACGGTGCTTTGATATGTAGAATAACAAAACATTGTTACTTTATAATAAATAACAGTGCTTTACACTTGGAGCTATACACTGTTACAGGTTTCCATAATCTTTCTCAAAATGTTTCTGTCTTGTCATCCGGACGAACCCTTTATTTGTATCTGTGTACTTCAGGTTTCTCATAACATGTTTTTTAGATTTTACCAGTAAAAATATTACGAACGAAGTCAGATCTCCTTATGATGATAGAGTTGTAACTTTCTGTTTGACAGTCAAGTGTCCCAAAAATCAAATCAGGATATCCACAGAGGGAAATGCATCTTGGCTAATTTGGGAAATGGCATTAAAAATGCATGCTCACACATAATATCTAACCACTTCTTTATTGTATGAAATATTCAACAGATCATCAACATGTACAACACGTGTACTTAATGTATATAGTTATTCAGATTATACTGATCTTCCAAAAGGCATCATTAGGAAGCAAACATATTTAAACATTTTGACCACACTGCATGGCAGTTAAATCGTCTCCAACTAAACATATAAAATTTGGCAATTAGTGCAATATTATTATGATTACTATTATGAATGCTGTGTGTTATCTCATTAAGGTTGCTGACCTTTTTAACAATGGGGCCCTAATCTATTTATAATGTATCTTTGAAAAAAAGATAAAAGTGCATCAATAAATTTATAGTGTTGTAAATTAATGGTATCTTTAAAGTAAAAGATGGTCAGAACACAAGTCAAACAATTGAAATGGATTTAACTTATATGTCACCAAATACAGTAAAGGCATCTACTTTGTGTGAAGCTTCTGATAATGAATTCCAAAATAAAGGTCCTTGGTAAATAAATGATTTTTGCATCAATTAAATTCGAACTGGTGGGAGTTGAAGAGAATGCCTACACTGTAACAAGGGTGCAAGTGTAAACGTTTTTCCATAAAAATAATAAGATAATTACCTGATTTAATTAAGGTACTTAAACACAAGAATATTAAAAGTGAAATATTCGTTAACTGATATTTCCTATATTGTTGATATATTATAGAGGAAAATGCAGCATTAAAACATTAAATCTGACCAACCAGCTCTATTGACAGTGGGAGGGCAGTTAGAGGTGCATTCAATTACCCCAAAATCAAGAAACCTGAAGGTCTTTTTAGTCCCTTGGGATACCCCAGGGTAAATATCCAAAATGACGCATAGCAAGCCTCCAGTGGAAGTAGAAAGAACTTGCATGGGTTGAGAGTTTCTGGCCATCCACCATACGTTACAGTGATGTTACAGTCCCCATCTTGAACATTCACAGGTGTTGGAGATCTCATTCCCTGCATACAAAATAATAAACAGAAAAGAGAGATTGTAAATGTAAGAAACATGAGAGAAATATGCAAGAATATAGTTCAGTGCAATTATCCCTTTAATTTTTAGATTTTTTTCAAAGTCTGACGCTCTATTAATTTACATTACAGAAAATAAACTTTTGTTCTTTCTTCACAAAATTTTAACAATAACTACAAAAATAGTTTTCTTATGGTCAATGGGAACCTTTAGAAGTGAAAATAATTATACATTATTATATCAAATATATCTTTACATTTACATTACAGACAATAACTGGCCAAGATTTTGTTCTATCTCCACAAAAAATTAACAATTTCAACATTTTTCTTTATATATTTATTTACTTAAAAAAAGGTTAAAACTATCTTTAATACTTGCTGAATATATTAACACAAATATAACAGTTTTGAAAGAATTACCTCTCCTCCATCTGCAATCCCATATTATCCTTGCATTCTCTAAACAGTGAAGGCAGTATCCTGTATATAGGAGCTTTGCTTCTGCAAATACAAATACACAGACAATGCATGCATATATATATATATATATATATATATATATATATATATATATATATATGTGAAACGAATCAGTTTTAATATCATACTCAATGACTGAAAGTTGATCGATTAATAATCATTTTTTTTCATTTTATGTGCCATATTATTTACATAAAATCTGTTGTATAGATAAATAAATATTGACAGAGTAAATTAAGCCTAGCATGTACATCACACTGAAAGGTCAAGACTACACTTGCTAATACTTATTCACTGCATAAGGATAACATTAATACTGTTTCCTGTTAAGTGCCCATCTTTCTAAAATCTATGAGAGAGTTAGAATATTTCATTGGAATAAAGAGACTTCTTTTGAAAATGCATACCTGATCGTATATGAAAGGTTATGGAAAAAAATACATGATTTGATGATTTAATTATGAAATGTCCTTTTCCAGAATGATTTCTACAGACAATCGACCTGTAAATGTATTTTTAAAGGCACAAATGAAAGTATGTGTAAATATGAAGTAATTAACAGTAAGGCTATGGGCCTGGATTTTATTTTATTTAACTGTAAATAATTATATTATGAATATTTGAAAACCAGAATATCTGCAATGTTTTATAGGGAGTAAACATGTTCCAAACTGCATAAAATTAAAAAAAAATAGCCAATAATCAGCAGGTTTGACAAATGACACTGTAAGGTTAGAGATGGTCAGGTTAGCGTGGCTCAGCTCCATCAAGCAGCAAGCCAAAAAGTTTATTAGAATAAAAATGAATGGAGAGAATGAAAAACAGGCAGGCGAATTTAGGTCAGCATCACTGCTAATGTTCAATATGTAAGATACTTGTTTCACAGATTATTAAACTCATCAGCTTATTCAAATTGCCATGGACTTTACAAAAGAAAATATGATAAAATTCAAACTTACCTTGGTGTACCTTTTCTGCAATGTTCTCTGCTAGGAATTTACCCTGCAACTGCTTGCCAGTGTAGTTGTGCACCTTGCACATCTTGCATTTGTACTTTGTTCACAGCTCTAAGTTTGGTAAGGCGTGGAACATTTACGTCATCTTTCCTCTAATCATTGATGCATGTATGGCTCTCTGAACACCTGCACAAGTAGAACAAATTCCAGGAGTATATAAAAACAGAACTGATAAACATGTAACAAACGAAAGACAATCTCAGCACCAGGCATATTATTAATATTTACAAAGTAAGTGCAGGTATATAAATTAATAAACAAAAGTGCTTTATTGCATATAAAAATGGTAAATATTGGGTCAACAAATGTTTTTACTCAGTGTATAAACAGAAAGGTGCAAAAACAGCATCACATGTGTACGAGGATTTATAAATAGGAAGCAATATATATGCAGTACAGCCTTTATATTACAAAATGATGTAACATTTGTAATTGTATTTACATATACTAACTATTATAATATAACAAGGGCTACAGGCATAATGCAAACCTGCGTAATCTTTCCGGGTTCCCTGATGATAAACTTGACTATTATTTGAAAAGTTATTATTTTTTAAGGTGTGACAAGTACATGTATAAAGCAAGTACTACCAATTTTGAATCTTAGTACAAGTATAAATGCACTCAGTCTGATGCATACTGATGGATGAGATGTGGTATACCCCATTACAAAGGCTTATATGTGAGTGAGGGGGTGTCAAAAAACCCATCCAACCCACATTATGAATGGAAATTGCAACCCTGCACAACAGAGTTGGGGGGGGGGGGGGGGGTCTCTGGCAAATTTCCAGTTGAGCAAACCTGGACATTACAGATGGTTTCACTAGGCCTTGCTAGAACAATATGTGCTATGTTTTCAGTGAATGACAGTGACAGAGGTGGTGTCTTCCCTGTAGCTCAAATGACTTACAGTCAGCTGAGCTAAAAAGGCAGTATATTATTATGTGATGTTTAAACTTACATAATTCCTATTCTTAAGAAATAGGAAAGTTGCCATGATGGTATCCAAATCTTCTTTGAATCTGCCAAACTGATGGAAATGCTTGACCATTTTCTGAAAACATAAACAGTATTTGGCTGTGCCTTAGCAGCCTTAATTTCCAGGCTCTCTCTCCCTCTCTCGCTCTTTCAAAAAGACTGGCTAAAATGTTAGCATTTTGGCTAGCATGGTATGTTTTTTTTTCTTCTAAAACATGTTAAGAAATTTAGGAAATTATCTCAAAGCTGTTAATTATTTGTTTGGTCTGTGTTTACTCTCTGTTTAAGCATCTGTTAAAAATATTTAAAAAAATAAAGGGACTTTGAAATCTTAATTTCTCTGGTTGACATGTAAGTGGGAAAACCTTATTCAAGGCCTCATTTAAAATCTAGTAAATAAATAATTCAAAACTGTTTTCAGTGTTGCCTTTACCAATATTTCACCTTTAAGGGAGATATTTATATATATATATATATATATATATATATATATATATATATATATATATATATATATATATGACATGTATATTTATACCATTCATGCATGATATACACCCAGACATGACCAGGTGTGTGTGTTTGTGGGTCGGGGGGGGGGGGGGGGTTTGCTTCCTTTTTCCTAATTGGTAATTCCCTGAAACTAAAAATGACTTAATAATTAAAGATAAACATTGGCATCAATGCAGGGAATGGGGGTTATATATCCCCCCCCCCCCACTTTTTTAACGAGGGGGGATTGGTCAATGTAATCATCCCCAACACTGATATTGAGGAAGTAACGATTACTTTTATATATTGGACATGTAATATATTAATAATTAGAAAACTTGACTTTGTTTCCATTTCTGAGTTAACTGAAATATAAGGTTATCTAATAATCTAAACGGGCTAGATTTTCTTAAGTGTCCACTTTTCAGTTAGGAAAAATGAGCAAAATAAAGTTTCAAATATCGTATTAATAATTATAATGCCTGAAAGTACATGTCTTCTAAAATAAGTGCCGGAAATTACAGCATCCGGACTGCCCTCCTTCACATTTTGTCATATGAGCAAAATAAGGTGTGCATTCAGTGTGTGATCTCCTTTACCTTTTTTACTGAAGCAGGTGAAATGTCTTCAAATAAAAATGCTCCATGATTCTGCAGTACCTCCGGCACTGTACAGAAAATCATGTATCGAGGAAATAAACGTTGTGGCACTATTTGGTGTGTATATAAATGTGTGTCAGTAAAGCATATGAAAAATAAAGGTTGTCTTTCTAGGATAAAACATGTTTTCTGAACATTTTAAAACATGTATTACTGATTAATGTGGAACATTAGAAAGTAAGACCTCGGCTGGTTCTGGCCTTTTATCAATGAGACAATATCTCATTTTCCCCAAATTAATTCACTCTTTGAGCCAGAAGGCAGAAAAAATATTCCATATGTGGCATCAAAACAGAGGTTGACAATGTTAAGGAGAACACAAGGAAGGTATACAAATGTTTATGTATTTGAAATACTAAATAGGACAACAAACACCTGTTGAAGGAATGTTTTATTTTAAGTACTTGATATCAGCATTTGTGTTATGATGCATTTACCAGTACCACCATTGTTAGCAAATTGAACTAGATCTATATGGCCAATAGAACTAGATCTATTTGATCGTTCATCTTAAATTTAATAACCAGTGATGGTTCAGAATAATAGTAATAAGAACATACCCAAACTTACCACAAATAGATTAAAGGAAACTACCCTCTTTCTGTATGAGCCTGAATCTTAAACTGATAATACAAATAAGTGGGATGGCGAGATACTATATTCAGACAATTGGCATGTAAAGGAGAACACCGAAATTATAACCAGATAACTTCTTATTAAGAAGGAACAAATCTATTGCAGACCTAATATACATGCAGGGATTAGTGAGATCTATTTCACCAACAGACATATTGTGCGAATCTGAGAACTATATATGATCAATTATGTTTTTTATTTCTTTGAGATGGGAAATATTCATGATCTCAAAAAATATAAAATGCTCGTCTTGAATGAACAATGTTTAATCACTTTTAAAAAGTAAAATGGAAACACAAAATGCTGTAGTTTCAGAAGAACAGACAGGAAGATAGATAAAGAGATAGGACAGGAAGATAGATAAAAAGATAGGTATGTGATGCAGCAAGATACGGTATATGAAAAGATATTCTATGTAAAAGAGAACACCCGCAGAAAAAGTGGATAATGGGGAATCTTATGTATTATAATGACTAAATATGTCTTTTATATAATGTCATGTTGCGCATATGGAGCCAACTTTATAAACCTGTGTCAAGCCGGTCACATTATTACAAATAAAATAAAAAAGTAATTGTTTTGCAATTAACTTGGGGATTAGATAGTGGGGCCGGTATATCTCTCCTTTATTGTGTTTGTACAGTAAGTATATATAAGGCCTTAACAATAAGAATAGAGTGACTGAAAATGCAAACATTGTTATATACAAGGGTATAATTAGAGCAATGATATCAGATCGATATGAAGTAAATCAAACTGTGTGCCTGTGTGAGGGTTACAGAGGCTCAAGTTCCTGAAAAAAATATTCAAAGAACTAACAAATATAATTATATAAAGTTGTGTGGGGGCTGCGGTATGGCAAAATTGCATATGGACTACATTTGCTGTAGGATGTTAAAAGAAAATATATACTGAAAACATGCTTTTAAATGTATGCATATGTAATTTTAAAAAGGCATAGAAAGCATGTCGAAAGTGTGTTGGGGAAAATTTTAATACATGTAAAATGGGCCCCAAAAAAACAAATATATTTTATCACAGACATAGCTTTCACTTTTAAAGGTGGCAATCACCTATCTGACCTTTATAAAGGTAATCCTTTAGAGCATATAAAAATAGGCCAGAAAACATGGATATCACCACACACAGGCTGCTTGTTTTGTTTTATTAATGTGTTTATAGTATGGGGGGGGGGGGGGGGGGGCTGTCAAAATAATAAAAACAAATTCAACATGGGCATCTGGCATCAAGTCAGATATAACCCAGAGCTTTGCAGTTAGCAATTTGCAACAAGTGACCTTTCTACCTCGGCATATACATGTTACATGTTATACCCATTTGTCAACATTGCTGTGTTTACAAACATGTTGTTGATAAACAAATTCATTCATCCTTCACGAAGGCCTTATATGAACTTTTCACAAACAACATTACCCTTAGATCATTTATATATACAGGGGAAGCCAGAAATCACATAAATTCTTTTTCAGAAGGTAGGTGAATCGGCACCTTTAATAATATTAAAGCACAGATATAAATAAATATTAAATAAAAGGGAAGTAGAGAGGTATATTGATGCATTGCTTACTTCGTATACATAATTAATGTATTGTATTAGATTTCTGTTATGAAAAATTCTTAATACATATGTTTATCTACAAGCTCTTTGTAAACACGGTACATGCGCCATTGTTGACAAACAAAAATAACCTTGTTTCCTTACATTGTTGGTTCCACATGTGCGGAAGCTGAAAGGTCACTATAGTCGCAAAAAGCCCTTTTCAGTGGCACTGGTTCATCTGACTTGCCACCAGAAGTCCTTGTTGCATGTATTAAGATTACCTTTGCGGTTCCCACATGTTATAAACATGTGGATATAAACAAGACGATATAAACAAAACGAACAGCCTTTTCGTATTGAGAACGGCGTTTTCTGGCCTATTTTCATAAAGATATACACGACATTATCTATGCTTAATAGACGTCAGATAGGACCTATATTGACATTTAACATCCATCCTAGTTCTTTGGGGCTAATGACCAATTGGCAACTTTACTTTACATTTTATCCAGAATATTCAGAACACTGTACCAGTAAAATAAATCAGCAGCTTTTAAATTTATAAGCATTGCGCATGTGACATCTGACCCTGACCAATCTCAGCTGGATTTAGATGTTATGAAAAATAGTTTGCTTTCTCATGTATTATTTGCAAGATATGGTTTGGTTTTATCCTTGTAACAAGGAATTTATGCCTCATTATGTCTTTGCTTTAATTTTGTCATTTAGAAAATTATTGGCATATTGAATATTGGCACCCCTTGGTGAAAGAATATATATTTTTCATAAAACATAATAGTTAAATCAGTTTATAAGCATCTGAAGATTACTTATTACTCTTATCTGAAACAATCCAGCACACTTCATCAAAAGAAGGTAGCCCTTAAAAGATAAAGATTTAGGGCAGTGATCTCCTTTACACACACTGTGAACTCCTTTACAGCTCTTTAATACCACATTCAAGGGATGACCTATGAGTTAGATGTTCTTACTTTCGCTTTAATATAAAAACAAAAGATGCAAACGAAAAGTATAAATAAATAAAAGTACTAATTTCATGCTTTGGGCTACTAAATTGGGTCTTTGAAACAGGAGAATGGAATATCGTTTTCATAATGTTACAAGTTGCGTCATAGAAAACATTCATGTGGTATCGACGACTCACTTTCTTGGTACTATCTTCAAGAAACACGGTGGGGCTGATGTTCAAAGTGCAAACTTAGAGTCAATATGTAGACACTACCTCTATACAATCTGAGACATAAAAGTCTTGGTATAAAGGAGAACACGTAAAGGAGTTCACATCCCTGACGTGTTGCCTTCTAATATGAACAGCAGTGTTGTGTATTTCTATATTCATTTATTACACAGGGGTCACTAGTAGGCTAGCAATATAGCAGTATGTGTTAACAGTCTGCTGGTACTATGGTAACTCAGGAACTGGACGTAAAGGAGATCACTTCCTTATCCCATCTCTCTCTGTATCAGAATTTGATTTGTCATATACGTAATAAAACCAGAAGCATACAGAAATAATTGTCGTCAACACAGACCATGGTACCCAGTAATTAATAAACAATGATACGCCATAGGTTAAGTGATGTTTTAGCTATTTCTATGTATAGCATTTTGTTTTGTAAAGGAGAACACATGACTCTGGAGACATTTATTTTTTCGATATTCTTTTCGAAGGTAATTATGCAAGGTGTGCTTTGATATCTTTTTTACAATCATGAGTGTGTATTGCTTGGCTGAACAAAGCTAATTACTCACCATACTCTCTTTACACTATCTTGCTACTCGATTGAAAATAAAGGATTGCTTTGGCGACATAACATTTCTTTAAAAATCAATTAATTTTTTAAGTTTTCCATTCAAGAACAAGGACAGTGGTGAGTGCCACCTGGTCATGTTACATATGTACAGCAAGCTCAGATGACGATCTATCCAATGGTACAAGTCCTGAAGTGAAATCTACTACTGGATTTGAAAAACATGCTGGCGACATAAAAATACATAAAAGTGGACAGTTAAGAAAATCTAGCCCAAACATGGTTTACAGTTGACATTCAGTGGAAACATAAAACCTGCACTATATTAATATATAATATCAACATCACACAAATGTCACACATTATAAAATGTGTATATATATATAATATATATATATATATATACATATATAGCCTACATAATATATATTTCCAACTCAATCACTCTTCTACCCCTGCCAGTGACAGTCGCTCCCCCCCCCCCCCCCCCAAACTGAGGGAACACATGAACGAGACTGGCCTCGTACCACTATACCATTACCAACGTACACTATTACACAGTATTAAAATAACAACTAACACAGTAAACAGATTTATGCCTACATATTAAAGAAGAACATTTTACCAATGAAGATGCTGGGTAACTTCTGTGACTTTCAGCAGCCAGCAGACGGACAAAAATGGCTTCTCTTCCCGCCGTGGAGTCAAAAGATCCAGGATGTTGACGACATGAGTGGCCCCGCTGATCACATGACGCGCGGTTTATTTCATCTGTACCGTCTGCTTTACACACGTGTCACACCATTTTCACAGACGCTCATCATTTGACGTTGCATTTGCGCGTTATTCAACGCACAAGAGCGTCTACATGGCAAAGCGGCGTAAATTTACAGTCTTATGCGCCGTTATTTTACGGCAATTTTTAACAGTGTAGGATTTAAAACTAATTAATTACATTTTTAATGGAGAACAAAAATTCCTAAAGTTGCAATTTAAATATACGAACATATATTTAAGTATCACCAACTGCATGAGGGTTGGATAATGTATTATATATATATATATATATATAAAATGTAAGAAATATGATAAAACTATTTTATTTATATATTTATATATATATAGCAGGTATAATAGTTAATTGAACAAATGTAACATAAATGTATATTTATTAATTTAAATTGGTATTTTTTTTAATATTTAAATTATGATGTGTATATATTTATAGAAAATGATTAATTGTATGTGATAACTTACCCATAGAATTTCTTTTTTTTTACCAATTTAATTTCAATTGGCTAACACATTTCGAATCGTTTGGTAATAATATGTTACTTTATTATTATTTATTTCTGTTCCTAAAAATATAGGAACAATAATAATAACAATAATAATTTATTTATAATCATTATTAGGCCTATAATTGTTATTATTATTATTACTATCATTATCGAATATAGCCGAAGCCTAGGCTATATGCATGCTGGGTAACTGGCTTGTAGCGGAATCCAAGGACTGAGCAGTTATTTTTACCAAATATATGTAGTTTTACCAATCCTTCATTAAGGAGTTTGAATCTCTGTAATCAATAATTACACAAAAATATAATTTTCCATTCATAAAGCCCGATAAAAGCTTATGTTCAGGCCTACATCCTTTAACCGATACTGGCGATAGTTTGTTTACATTCGCAACGTCACCTCAATGCGGCCGTAGCCTCAGTGAAACTGGGATCAAGCTAAACGAAGCAGAAACAGGAGAACATATTGATAATTTGTATCCAAAAGTTTTACTATAACCGTTCTCTTTATGTGACAGCAAGCTCAAACGTTTGGAATCGCTTTGTTCTGTGAAAAGCTGACCCACAACACGTGAAGCGAGGTCCGCATGGCGTATGTTGTCAACGAGGGTGTCTCCGGAAGTACTCTGGAACCGGCCTTTACTACCTCCTTTCAATAGAGATAAAACGAGACTTACGCTCCCTATAATAAGCCAGGCAAACTGATGACGTCAGTCCATTGAAGGTGACGCGCGACCGATCATTATGACGTCACATTGTCTCACAAACACCACGCAACCATGACATGGAATGTGTTCGGACACTTGAGTGTTCCATGGATGAATGTACTTTCAAGCACTGCAGCAGTCAATATCGGTCCATCAGCATAAATTTCGCTAAAGAGCCGCAAAGTAAATATTTTTTTACATGATATATTATATCTCTTTACACAAGATAAGCAGAATATCTGTATATTTACTTTAAACCAAACTGTAATATTGTTAAAAATAAAATATTATTTGCGAACAGTATATGCGGACAAGGGGTTTTGGGACGGATAAAATATGTATGGTCTAGATTCATTAAGAAATGGATAATACTGACATTTTAATGTGACTTGGCAGAAAATGTATGTAATCGTAATAAATTTCTGTAAAATTTTAATGTAGTTTTAAGAAATTTAATAAACAGGTCATAATATTAATTGGAAGTGGCTCAATTTCTGGCATTAAATACAACCGGCATTGCCGGCAGTTTAGTCATCTACTCATATATATCAATAGTCTCTTTGACTTTTAATTATACTTTTACTAAAAGTTGTACAGCTCAGTCAAAGTACGTCCAAATTAAAGAAAATGTTTTAATAGTTATGTTTTAAGAATGTTATGAGAATTTTTTGACATCTAGACCTATGACAGGATAAAACGAAATATTGCACAACTGTAACCATGCAAATTACCATCTTTAGTCTTTAAATAATGTTATTATATTTTTAAACATATTATGAGAACATATTATTGTAACTTATATAAATTATATATATATATATATATATATATATATATATTATATATACTAAATAAAATATTCACAAACGTCTTCTCCACTTAAATTGAGAAACCTCACTAAATTAAGTATTTTTTAACGTCCGTACATGCATGTACTCATGATAGAGAGCTTAGCACTGATTGTCAGATCATGTAAACACAAGTTTTTTTTATTGAAGTTGTTTCGTTCAGGTTCTCATGTTGTCAAGGACGCTTAGCAACCTGCGTTTGTGCTCATGATGTATGTCTATTGATATTTGTCTTCACCGCTTGAAAACACTTGTTTTAGCTTAAGTCCAGCACACTACCTCATTAATTTTATACCTCACCTGCTCGGCCCAACATCAAACATGTAGGAGAGTTCCTCTGGACAATTTTTGGTTCCAATATAGAGGGTTACACATTTAGTTATTCTTATGGTTTAAATGGATCTCTGTGTGTGGAAGAATCGCTACAATATCTTCACATCAATTATAATAATCATCAGGTTTTATAGATCTTATTCAGGTAAGATGTAATACTGCCCCGTGTCCTATATACCAAGCAAACAATCCGCTCAACTAAAATATGGGCAGTAGACATGAGACTACGTGTCCACAAAATCACAGGGGCATGAATTTATTGATGCATGGAAATCTCCTGACATGAGAACCCCTATATTCCTGGCTTCAAAGATGCCAAAATATCCCACAAGGCATGGGCAGACACCACAAAATAATCATTGCAAGTGGCTCCACCAGTGTTTGTCCAAGATAAACCTATACAAGAAAACTGGGCATTCAAAAGTTTTGGCTGATACGTCCAACCAATCGTGAGATATGTGTGATTTTTACCAAAAGTAGAGGCACAGATGGATATCATGTAAAATGGTTGTTTGTGGCAAAAACATAGTCCTACTTATTATTTTGAAATTAAACATATGATTGTAGCCAGTGAGTGATAATTACATCCTTAATTTTCAAACTGAAAATAAGCTCTTTTATAGAGTGAGAGAGGACTAAAGATTTAAAATTCCCATGGTTTATATGGATCACTTTAGGTCGGTGTAATAATATGCACATGGGTGTAGGAATACTAATCTTGTAATACATGTTGGGTATCAATGAAATTCAATAATATGTTTAAATTTACTATTAAGACATAGTCCCACTTAAAATTTTGAATTTCCTGAAATAAAAACACATTCTCACAGATAAAAACACATTCATGTGGGGTGATAAATATCAAACCAGGTTTGTGCGTGACACATAAGAGGTTACCGGGTTCGTCTGCTGTGGGTAATTCACAGATCAGGCTCGTGCGCGCCTCCTATGGAACTGTCAGAAAGAAGCATTTTTCCTTTAAAATATTCCTGGATCAAGGAATTTCAGTATCAAAATTTAATCAATTTTTCCTTGCATTATTGCCGAGCTATCCTGAAAATTTCATCAAACTCCGTTAACAACGAACAATTAAAACCGTGGCCAGCTCCCCCCCCCCCATGTAGATTTATCGACACCTTTCATGAAAACGGCACGTACACATGGAGAGGCGTCAATGTCCTCTGTGACTTCAAGACACGCACCCCAAATGTGGCCATATCGCCATTTGCGTATACAAATATATACTGTGCCCCCCCCCCCCCCCCCGTAAAACACTGGAACTCATTCCGGAGTTATTTGGGTATTTCTACAAAAAATGTCGCATTTCATGTCCCGAAACTATATTTGTAACAGAGAAATTAGCAAATGCTAAAAATGGCATGAATAACCATTCAAATTGTTGCTAAAGATATAACCATTATTATGAGATAAAAATAATTTTAATCGGGGCAGAAATACATACAGAAAAAAAGCTGTAAATGTGACAATACCCTTTAATTTCCGTTGTCCCTTTCTCTCGAATCTTAAATTCACATCAGCGTTATTCTGTAACCACTGTTCCATTTAAATAAATTTTGTTTTCCACGTTGTCACAGCAGTGAAAGTTTATAAAGATGATATTCTTGCTTGATTTTTCCCGACTGTTTTGTTTTTAATACCAAAATTTGGATATAAAAGGTATGTCCCCCCAAAAATACTCGGCACCGTTACCTGACCTTTTTACCTCGCAGCGCGTGATCAGAAACCACTTTGCTGATGCAGGGAGCAGCGTTTATTAAAGTTCAGGAAATTTTGTACACATAAACCATAATTTATTGAGAAACTGTCATATTAGTGTTGTCTGGTAATTATTAAAGGGTTAAAAAAATCACCGTATATTTATTTGGACTCGACACCGTTACTATTGCGAAAATTAACCGTCACATATAAATCCTCGAAAATGGCTTCCTCTTGTTGTTCATGTAATTATAACACGTGCTGCCTTCATAAGGACGGTATGGAAGTAATTTTTTGTACTGCATCTGACGTATAGATGAAAAAATCTCAGCACCGTTACCACTCGAAACCGTTACCTGCATGAAAAATAACGGTGTCGAGAGCAAGGTAACGGTGTCGAGAACTTGGTATTAAATCCAAATTATTGAAATAGAATTGGAAACATATTTTGGGCTAAATATTTTAAACATTTGCGCTTCTTCCATTCAAACAGGCATTCGCTTGTTTTAATACATAATGCTGGTATTCCAGTGGTCACTACGGTTATTTTTACTTCAGAAGCTCGACACCGTTCCCTGTGCTCAACACCGTTATCTATGCTCAACACCGTTACCTAGAGGATTTAAAACCATGTTTTAATTTTATTTTCTGTGCATTCAAAAAAATTAACAAGGTATTTCGACTCAAATTCTGAAGTTAGATGTACCAAAGTACTTTGTCCGGTAAATCCCTGTAAATGCACCCCTCTTGAAGCAAATATAGGAACAAAGATAATTTTTGTTTTCAAAAGTTAAATAAAAAAGAAGAAAATGTTCTTTTTTTTACACACTCTTTTGTTAAATTCATAACTGTAATTTATGTTTTGATTTTATCAAAGGCTATTAATTTTAATTTTATCGAAAATCACAAAAAAATCTAGTGAAAACAATTTCTGAAATGTGCAGGTGAGATTTTACTTCGTGTAACGGTGTAGAGAAAAAGGTTCATATTTTCCCCTTACCTGGACTATTAAAAGAAAGGGAAACTGAAAAGTGCATTATTCTACAAATCTAAAGATAGTTTTCTACAAATAAAGTTTTGTTATATCAAAATATAGATTAAAAAATAAATCACCAAGAAACCCCTTGAAATGCGACGTTTTCTGTAGAAATACCCATTTACGCATTGATCATCCCCAAATTTAATCAATTGTTCCTTGTATCATTATCGAGATATCCTGAAAATTTCATGAAACTCCATTGATACAAACAGACAAACAGATAAACAGAGAGACAAACATACGCCGCCCGAAACATCAGTAACCACCGCCGCTAGGATCGTCGAAGGTAAATATCCAATCATTGTCGTTCCATCATATTTCTCTACATGTTCCAACCTGACGAAGAAGCCTGTGCGCTTCGAAAGCTCCTGTGTTAATAAACAAGTTAGTTTATCTAAAAGGCGTCACTCTTCATCTCAGCTTATATTAGTTATGATATAGTTCCAGTAGCGTCAGTTCATGTTTATGGGTTGGGGGGGGGGACTCGTAGGCGTGGAAGGGTAATCAATGTTGGGACAACACCTTTCACTATCCCTGTGACACATTTCAAATATATTGAATACAAGTAAGAGGTTTTAAAAGATAAGGTATTATGGTTCAATATAGGATACTCTAAACCAGGTTTCGGTATCCATAGTTTTAATGGTAAACTCAGGAAATCGAACCAAACACTATAATTCTGTTTATAAATATATTGTATTTCAATATATAAATATTATTCTTTGAATATCAGGTTTGATCGCCTTTGAAAAAATGTGTGTGTGTGTGTGTGTGTGTGTGTGGAGAAGGGGTGGTTATAACCCTCCTTTGTATTGACGCCCCTGTATAGTTAGTTCATACCCTCTCACCTGAAGAAACATATTAACCCACTTGCATTTTGGGAGCTGACAATTTTAACAGTGACAGAGAAGATGAATGAGAGAGGAAAAAATTAATGTAGATTATATTTCGTAGCCGTTTGTTGTTAACCTAAACTTTTCTTTTCTTCCTTTCTCTTCCTCTATATTGATTTCTCCCTCCCCTTTCTTCTTCTTCTTCTTCTTCTTCTATTTATCTTCTTCTTTTCCTCTCTCTTTCTCTACCTCTCGCTCTCTCCAAATCATAATATTTAAAACCACAAGTATAATTAACAAACAATGTAAACTTATACTATTTGTAGCATTTCTAAATTCATGTATACTGTGCACTTTTGTAATGTTTTCTGTTATTCGACATGTTTTCCATATACCTGAATGATGTGATATGTCCATGTATTTGTTTGTAATGGAACTGTTGTCATTTATATTTTTCCTTGTAATTTTTGTATTTATTTTCATTATATTTGTACTTGTATTCGATTCAATTTAAAACAAATAAACTCAAGGTTTATATTCTTCTTTTGGGTATTATCACAAAATTTCCACAGGACTACGTTGTCAGTGTCACTTGGAAGGACCTGTTCACATATTCTCATGTTACATGTGCATGTTTGAAGTGCAGTGTTTCCCTAAAGTGTTATGATATCAGCTGATATTTCGTTCTAAGGCAGTTTGCTTACTCCTGAGCACAAGTGGTCAATGGTTTGCACCGGGCGCGATCAGTGTCACATAACCATAGCAACCGCGCCACCTGGTAGCCGTACCGCACAACTTGAAAAAAATCAAGCTTTTAATACAAGCTTGTAATAGATGTAAGTTCTTCTGGGTCATTCTTTCATGTTTCTCCTTCCTGATTTGGATGCGCATGCGCAAGTTTGGATCTGTGGTCTTGTTATGGTAAACAGAAACGGATACACTGTGTTTATTCACTCATTGCACGGGCGCCAATAAAGGAGGATGGGGGGGGGGGGGGGTTATATATCCCCCCACATTTTTTGGAGGGAGGGTGGGATGGTCAAAGTAATCAACCCCCCCCCCCGCACTATTCAGAGAATAATTTTTACATATTGCAAATTAGATATATTAATAAATAGAATTATAGACTTTGGTTTCATTTGTTATAGTTTACTGTGAAATATTATATCTAAACGCAGTTTTGAATCAACTTATATACTGGTAACATAATACCTTATTTTGTGAAACCTTAAATCTATTGCAATATTTTTCAAAGTGATTAAGTATATATATATATATATATATATATATATTTTTTTTTTTTTTTAAATGTGCCATACAGGCATTTATATATTTATATTGTGTCATACAGACGATATATATATATATATGTGTGTGTGTGTGTGTGTGTGTGTGAGGGTGTGTATGTGTGTGTGTGTGTGCAAGTCATCCCCCCCCCCCCCGACCATAGAAGATAAGTTGACGTCACTGATTCAATGAAACATAACAACGTGTAAAGCACGATATCCGATTGGTGAAAGTGAGTCCAGAGGAATCTTGCTTGTGATCTTATATTCATCTACAATGACCGAATAGCGTGACATAATACACATATTATTGCAACTGTTTTATGTACCTTTAGTATTCTTATCGCAGAAATGCGTGTATGTGTGGCTGTGCGTGTGATAGTCTTTGCCCCGCAAAAATCATCAGATACAAATAAAAATTCTCTAACTGTTTCACTGCTTGGTTCAGAATGGGACGCAGGGGGCATGAAAACCCTCCCAACTAGAATTTTAGAAATAAAATCTGGCTCCTAAGATTAAGGAGTAAATAATATCAGTTGTGACAACATTTGAGTATTATTTTATTATCTTTTACCTACTTTTATTCCTTCAAGTGTTTTAAAATTACGCATTGAAAAAAATATATATTTCCCGACAGGATTGTCACAAACATAAATTGTTTACTTCAATCAACCAATAATCAACGAAGAAACCGCCTCTTCTTCGGCATGATGCGTGAATTTCTGCTACGACATGATCAGATTCATTATTGCCACATAGACAAATACATTATACATCAAGTGCAGCTAGGCCATGCCCTTTATTGTATGCATACACACAATGACATGAAACCACAGTCAATAACGCGAGTAACAGAGTCACCACATAAAACGAGCCTATGACCTCCACCAACCTTCCACACTGAAGGTCTTGTCGTTAGTGTGCACTGCAGCCGTAAAATGACTTGTTCTGTAAATAGAACGCATTTATAATTATAATGATCGGTACTCTGGCTAGTGAAATGCTATACATAGGCTAACAGAGACGCTTGGTTTGCCATTTTTCAATAATACATACACTAGAGGAATTCCCCTAATTTCATTGTGCGACTATGCGACATCAAGATATTAGGGTATACGATATATATATATATATATATATATATATATATATATATATATATATATATATACAAAATGAAGACGAATCAAGTATTTTCAGACGTTTTACTACTACGTAGTTTCGTGCAACTCATCGGGTAAGGCTGTCTGACTGAAATGGACTAGAATACCGGTATACGTGTTACAGAGAAATGTGATCCTGAATGTATATATGTTATTGGCCTGTTGTGTCACTTGTAACCCAGACTGTTGAGTGTAAATGTGCCCCTTGGGCAAAGATACAAGCATTTGATAGAGTAAGTCGGGATACGAAAGGACTGGGGTCAAAGGTCGTTGTATGAGGGGAGCTGGTAAGAAGCTGCACTGAGAGCAGTTAGTTACAGTGCTTAAAGACGGCTATATGCGTATAAACACGGGGCTCTCCATGTGTTTTCTTGTTGCGTTATGAAAGAAAGAAGAAACAAAAAGAAAAAAGAAAATATACTGAGGGGTCCTTAAAACTTGAATCTATGTTATGAAATTCTCAAGTAGAAATTTGTTCGCATGCCTACAGGCGGTGATAAGTTCGTTCCATTAAGGGTGGCCAAATGTGGGTTGCAAATAGTATTTTTCCCATAAACATAAGTCACATCTGTTGGTTGCGCTGTTTTAAGCCTTTGCCTGCTTCAGTATTTTCCATGTAATACTGTAGTCTACACCTTTGTCTCTCAGTTGCCAAATATATTTGCTAAGTTCTGTGTTGAATTTCTTAGATTTGTTCATGAAAGATGATTTGCGGTAAGCATAGCATGACTTGAATGAGTTCTCTGTTAATCCTATGTAGCTTTGCTTCGGCTCACTTGCGGCTGTTACGGTCGCTTGGCATACAATTGATTCCTTTAAGCAATGGCCGGGCATGGGACATTCTGTTGGTTTTTCTGCAGTTTCATTAAGTGGATTTCGAGGCATTTCCATTCCTTGAGAGTTTTGTCTTGTTGTGTCCATCAATGTATTGCTTCATATTTGGCATGCAACTATAACTCAGTTTGATGGACGCACATTTACAATCAAACGTCTTGATTACATGTGACACAACAGGCTAGTAACATATGTACGTTCAGGGTCGCATATCTCTGTAACACGTATACCGGTAATCTAGCCCATTTCAGCCTTACCTGATGAGTGTAACAACATGTTGCACATATATATATATATATATATATATATATATATATATATATATATACATATATATATATATAAATCAAGAATACCATGCATGCACTCAGCAGAGCCCATCTTCCGCCATAAATCTAAATGGGGTTTTCCTGTTCAAATATTTCATCCACATAAAATCGTTTTAATGGATGAACTATTTTTGCTTTTTCCCTCGTAAAAAAACAAGAAACAAGAAACAAACAGCGGAGAAAACATGACCTGCTTGACGTAGGCAAATCTGTGCCGTGAAATAAAACACTGACATAATCCACCAAAACAGAGGTGACATCTGGCGGCCAATTCATACATCATTATAGTCAGGACACTCGTCTGCCGATTAAGTTACCTGTGCTAATCACACACGCACACACACATACACAAATTTATATATGTATATATATTGGTTTATTCAGATTTAAAATCGGAAATCTATAATATTTTCTCCCCTTAAAATAAATTCGAAATTCATCATAATAATAATTTTTATAAATATTCATAATTTTACATGGCGGTTTTATTTAAACTTTTATTATAACTAGAAGCTAACCTTTTTTCCCATTCATAGACAAAGAAAATATTTAGAGGAATTGAAAGGAAGGCATATAAAGTAACATACAACGTAGACGGCAATGGAGGACAATGTGGCATGAGGAAGGGGGTGCAACATAAAAGAAGAGAAGGGAAGGCGAGAACAGAATGAATAGGTCGAAATTACAGAGATGAGAACAGCAGCGAAGAAAAAGATAAACTTGAAAAGAGCAGAGAAGGATAAAAAAGAAGAGAAAAAAGGGGCAGAGTAGAATAATAATTGAATTTGGAAAAGGGGGAGCAAAAGAGGAGACCTGCAGAGCAGAAAAGGAAGGGAAGATAAGAGCAGCATGACGGAAAAAAAGCAGAGCAGATAAACAAGAGAGCAGAGCAGAATAAGGGAAAGGAGAAGAGTAGTATTAGGGAAAGGAGGTGAGCGGAGCAGATTAAAAGACAATTAGCAGAGCAGAATAAGGGAGAGGAGAAGAGTAGTATAAAGGAGAGGAGGTGAGCGGAGCAAATTAAAGGGAAATTAGCAGAGCAGAATAAGGGAGAGGAGTAGCGTAGTATAAAGGAGAGGAGGTTAACGGAGAAAATTGAAGGAAAATTAGCAGAGCAGAATAAGGGAGAGGAGAAGAGTAGTATAAAGGAGAGGAGGTTAGCGGAGCAAATAAAAGGGAAATTAGCAGAGCAGAATAAGGGAGAGGAGAAGAGTAGTATAGAGGAGAGGAGGTGAGCGGAGCAAATTAAAGGAAAATTAGCAGAGCAGAATAAGGGATAGCCATGCAACAGGTCGAGGAACAGATTAGTTAACTATTTGTTGTTTTTTTATCACGTTTATTAATGTTCAGTGATCATTTTTTATATCATGTATTGGTATCTTCACGGGGGGGGGGGGGGGGCTTGTGAAAATAGTTTACTTCCTTCTCCGGGGGGGATATCACTCAGGGGTAAGGACTACATGAAAATCCTCAAACTGAGCAAACAGGTGCCACCTATAGTGACAATTGTAAATTACTTGAACTGCTAGTGGACATGGCAGCAACAGGGTACTGAACATACGGTCAACAGAGTAACAGTAAAGTGGTTGCTTTTACTCTGGGTACAAGTATGTAATATCAGAATCTTAAAAAATTAAAGGGGCCTACGCAGGTCTAAATAAAGGGGAGGACGGAGCAGAAATAAGGAGATCAGATGAGCAGAAACGAATTTAAAGAACAGGGGATCAGCAGAGCAGACAAAAGGACAAGGGAAGAACAGAATAAGGAATTAAGAGGTAAGGAGCAGAGCAGAAAAAAAGGAGAGGATAGAAAGTAGAGTCGAGTCGAGTCGAGTCGAGTCGAGACGATATGAGACGACGACAGTAAAAGAAAAAGAGAGAAAGGACAGCAGCGGAGAGTAGAGAGAAGGAGAAAGAAGAAAAAGAGAAGAGAGCATTAAAGCGGCAAGAAGCGAAGGAAGGATCGGGTAAGGGAGAGAAGAGAGTAAAAGAAGAGGTCAGCCAGGGGAGATCAGATGAGAGCATCAAAGCAGTCTTCAGGAATGGAGAGAGAAAGAAAAATGGATCCGCTATAGATCGGGTACAGGAGAGTCGGTGAGTAGTAAATAAGAGGTTAGAAAGTAGACGAAATAGGGATCGTCTGAGGGAGTGTAGGTAAGCGGAAAAGAAGAGAGAGAAATGAGAGGGGAGAAAAGAAGGGTTGGCTAACGGAGAGTACTTGAGTGGAAAAGATGAGAGTAGAAAAGGAGAAAGGAGGTAAGGATGGTTGAAAAGGGATTTAATTGAGCAACAAAGAGGAGATTTGAAAAGGATAGAAGAGGCACGGAAGGGTTGGCTTAGGAATAGCATGTGAGCGAGAAAGAAGGTAGAAAAGTAGAGAGTAGGATAGGGGGTTCAGCTAAGGGATAATTAATGAGCGCGAAAGAAGGTAGAACGGAGAGGGGAGTAAAGAAGGGTCGGCTAAGGCACAGGCCCTTGAAATCACTAATAAATAATTGTCGGGTAAGGGAGAGTGGGTGAGCGGAAAAGAAGGTAGAAAAGGGAGAGGAAGAAAGAAGTGTTGGCTAATGTGAGCAGATCAGCGGCAAAGAAGGTAGAGAAGGGAAGAGTAGGAAAGAAGTATCGGCTCAGGGAGAGTAAATGAGCGGCAAAGATGGTAGAAAGGGGGAGAGGAGGAAAGAAGTGTCGGATAAGGATAAGTGTCTTTGGCGCTGATCTACTCTCCCTTAGCCGACACTTTTTCCTCCTCTCCCCATTTCTGCCTTCTTTGCGGCTCATTTACTCTCCCTTAGCGGACACTTTTTTCCTCTTTCCCCCTTTCTATCTTCTTGCCGCTGATCTACTCTCCCTAAGCCAATACTTCTTTGCTCCTGTCCCTCTGTCTATATTCTTTGCCGCTGATCTACTCTCCCTAAGCCAACACTTCTTTCCTCCTCTTCCCCTTTTTACCTTCTTTGCCGCTCATTTACTCTCCTTTAGCCGACACTTCTTTCCTGCTTTCCCCCTTTCTACCTTCTTGCCGCTGATCTACTCTCCCTTAGTCGACACTTCTTTCCTGCTTTCCCCCTTTCTACCTTCTTGCCGCTGATCTACTCTCCCTTAGCCGACACTTCTTTTCTTCTACCCCTTTCTACCTTCTTTCCCTCTCATTTACTCTCCCTTAGCCGACACTTTTTTCCTCCTCTCCCCCTTTCTACCTTCTTTCCCTCTCATTTACTCTCCCCTAGCCGACACTTCTTTCCTGCTTTCCCCCCTTTCTACCTTCTTTCCCTCTCATCTACTCTCCCTGAAACAACACTTCTTTCCTCCTCTCCCCCTTTCTACCTTCTTTGCCGCTGATCTATTCTCCCTTTGCCGACACTTTTTTCCTCCTCCCACCTTTCTACCTTCTATGCCTTTCATTTACTCTCCCTTGGCCGACACTTCTTTCCCCTTCTCCCCCTTTCTACCTTCTTGCCGCTGATCTACTCTCCCTAAGCCGACACTTCTTTCCTCCTCTCCCCTTTTCTACCTTCTTTGCCGCTCAATTACTCTGCCTTAGCCAATACTTCTTTGCTCCTCTCCCTCTTTCTATCTTCTTTGCCGCTGATCTACTCTCCCTGAGCCAACACTTCTTTCCTCCTCTTTCCCTTTTTACCTTCTTTGTCGCTCATTTACTCTCCCTTAGCCGACGCTTCTTTCCTGCTTTCCCTCTTTCTACCTTCTTGCCGCTCATTTACTCTCCCTTATCCGACACTTCTATCCTCCTCTCCCCCTATCTACCTTCTTTGCCGCTCATTTACTCTCCCTGAGCTGATACTTCTTTCCTCCTTTCCCCCTTTCTACCTTCTTTGCCGCTGATCTACTTTCCCTTTGCCGACACTTTTTTCCTTCTCCCACCTTTCTACCTCCTATGCCTTTCATTTACTCTCCCTTGGCCGACACTTCTTTCCTCTTCTCCCCCTTTCAACCTTCTTGCCACTGATCTACTCTCCCTAAGCCGACACTTCTTTCCTCCTCTCCCCTTTTCTACCTTCTTTGCCGCTCAATTACTCTCCCTTAGCCAATACTTCTTTGCTCCTCTCCCTCTTTCTATCTACTTTGCCGCTGATCTACTCTCCCTGAGCCAACACTTCTTACCTCCTTTTTGCCTTTTTACCTTCTTTGTCGCTCATTTACTCTCCCTTAGTCGACGTTTCTTTCCTGCTTTCCCTCTTTCTACCTTCTTGCCGCTGAACTACTCTCCCTTAGCCGACACTTCTTTCCTTCTACCCCTTTTGAACCTTCTTTACCGCTCATTTACTCTCCCTTATCCGACACTTCTTTCCTGCTTTCCCTCTTTCTACCTTCTTGCCGCTCATTTACTCTCCCTTATCCGACACTTCTATCCTCCTCTCCCCCTATCTACCTTCTTTGCCGCTCATTTACTCTCCCTGAGCTGATACTTCTTTCCTCCTTTCCCCCTTTCTACCTTCTTTGCCGCTGATCTACTTTCCCTTTGCCGACACTTTTTTCCTTCTCCCATCTTTCTACCTCCTATGCCTTTCATTTACTCTCCCTTGGCCGACACTTCTTTCCTCTTCTCCCCCTTTCAACCTTCTTGCCACTGATCTACTCTCCCTAAGCCGACACTTCTTTCCTCCTCTCCCCTTTTCTACCTTCTTTGCCGCTCAATTACTCTCCCTTAGCCAATACTTCTTTGCTCCTCTCCCTCTTTCTATCTACTTTGCCGCTGATCTACTCTCCCTGAGCCAACACTTCTTACCTCCTTTTTGCCTTTTTACCTTCTTTGTAGCTCATTTACTCTCCCTTAGTCGACGTTTCTTTCCTGCTTTCCCTCTTTCTACCTTCTTGCCGCTGAACTACTCTCCCTTAGCCGACACTTCTTTCCTTCTACCCCTTTTGAACCTTCTTTACCGCTCATTTACTCTCCCTTATCCGACACTTCTTTCCTCCTCTTAAGTGTAGGTGAGTCCACACATCTGTTATAACTGTAAATGTCTCGTAATCAAAGTCTTAAATGTTTCTCACTGCGTTTATGGGATTTTTGAGAGGCTGATTTGAGTGAATTTGAGTGAAGCAAGTCGAGAGCACGACCAACTGACGCCCGTACGAGTACAAATTAATCCCTTTAAAAGAACACAGGTCTGTCACTACCCCTTTCGTGTGACATTATTGGTGCCCGGAGCCGGGATTTGTACTCTGTACTTTCAGATTAAATGCTAGTTTCTTACCTGTGCTCACGTTTCACTTGCTTATCTCAAACCCGCTCAGTCGGTTTATCGTTGTAAATGATGGTGGTTATAATGTGTAATTACATTAGTTCTGTATCATTTACGGGTAACTAGTATAACTTGACAGGCTCTAAAAATCCTTAGTTATTGGGGACCTACACTTAACAGTTTTGCTTACCTGGATCCTGCAGCACGAGGTGAGTTGCCCCCCTCCCCCCGTCTTTTGTCTAGAGGTAATACACTGCTGACACATTGCAAGGTATTCTCGTTTCGCTCGCCGTTTTTTCTCGGGTTCCTGTTCAGTAACCGTGTATACTAGCTTGATTCGGTTTATTACTGAGTATTGTCGTGATTGCGTTGTATTTAGGCTTCGTTTACACCCTGCGAGTTGTCTTCGGGATCATTAGTGCGTAGTGCGTAACAGGGTGGTGGCGTTGAAGGTTTAGGGACTTTATTTCGGACCAGTCGTCCGTCGGTTTGTCGGTGTTGTGACACGGATGGTTTCGTGTTGAATAAAACTGTTATGCTTGTGTCGCGGTGACACTCTGGTATAAATAGGGTGACTTGTGTTGCGGTTTCCGCGTTTTTAACCTATTGATTCGCGTGATTTTGGTAATCACTATGGATCTGTTGAAAGATGCCATAGAATGCGGTAGAGCATT
This sequence comes from Sipunculus nudus, assembly GCA_026874595.1. NCBI lineage: Eukaryota > Metazoa > Annelida > Sipuncula > Golfingiida > Sipunculidae > Sipunculus > Sipunculus nudus. Next base: position 10,986,186 of record CM049320.1, on the reverse strand, counting down.
AGGTTATATGGGAGATAAGCTACAGCAGTTTGCTCATGAGCAGGTCGCGTTAGCTAGAGAGCGTGAATCACAGGAACGGGACGCCCGCGCAAAGGAGCGTGAAGAAGCGGCTAAGTCTCGCGAACACGAGTTAGAGCTAGCGAAAGAGAGAGAGAGCGCGAGCGTGATCATGAGCTAGAATTAGCGAGGATAGGGAATCGCGGTCGCCAGGATGCGGCAGGCGAAGCTGCTCGTGTCCAGTTTCAAAAGGTGAAGCTGCCTCATTTTGATGAGTCAGTTGATAGGATCGACGCGTATCTCGATAGATTCGAGAGGCTGGCTACTAGCCAGGAATTTCCACGTGCGAAATGGGCGTTTCAGCTTAGCACCTTGTTGAAGGGTAAAGCCCTTAAATTTTTTCTTTGTTGTCGGCGGAGAATGCGTCGTGTTATGATAGTTTAAAAGCAGCCCTTCTAAAAGGATTTCGAATGACAGAGGATGGGTATCGGCATTTATTTCGTTCGAGTTTACCCGGGAAAGGCGAGACGCCTAGTCAGTTTGCCGTCAAACTGAGCGGTTTTCTTGATAACTGGATCAAGTTATCAGGCGTGGAAAAGAGCTTCGATGCTCTGAGAGATTTGATGCTTCGTGAGCAGTTCGTCAACTGCTGCAGTGAAGATTTAGTAGTCTTCCTTAAAGAAAGAAATGCAAGTCTGTTAATGACATGGCCGATTTGGCAGAGCGCTATACTGATGCACACGGGATGCATAGGTTTACACATCGCAGAAATCATGCGAGTAAGACAAACTCAGCCCCGGTTCAGTCAAAACGGGACCAACCGCAGGGGTCACAGATCCGGAAGAACGGAACTCCTACGCGAAATACGATGAGGTGTTTTAGATGTAATGAAGTTGGTCACCGGATGGCCGAATGTCGGAAGCCTGTTGCGGAACAGTCTCGTAACACGGAACAGTCTCGTAACACGGAACAGTCTCGTAAAACGGTAATGCATGCTATGACGCATGATCTAAATGTCGCTGCGAATAAGGATCAACCGGTAGTTGAGAACGCGGATACAGACACCGGTTGTGCGGAATCCCAGGAGCAGTTCATGGGAGGCGTTACGCGGATCGGCGATGAACATGTGTTGCCGATTTCCCATGGGGTCGTCAACGGTTGTCCCAATATTACTGCTCTGCGTGATACCGGGTGTACGTGCGTTGTCGTGCGTAAGGCTTTAGTGCCAGATAGTCAGTACACGGGTGGGCAAGTTAGCTGTCGGTTGGTGAACGGTGCACAGGAGACGTACCCAGTAGCCGTTATTAGTGTTGAGTGTCCATTTTTCTCCGGGAGGACCGAAGCCGTGGTGATAGATAATTTGACTTACGATGTAATCATAGGTAACGTGAGCGGTATCGCGGATAGCGTGGTGGGAGTAAAAGCTTGTCTCAATCCCTCCAACGAGGATGCTGTGCGTTCTCAGGTAGAAACACAATCGGCTCCGGAGATAACCGCAGTGGAGACAAGGGCGGCTAAACGTAGGCGTGAACAGAAGCCACGTGAATTAAAGGTCTCTGAAGCAGTGATAGACATTGGTCCGATTGAATTCGCGCAAGCTCAGAGGAGCGATCCGATGTTGTCCACGTATTGGAAGGAAGCCGATGGCACAGGTTCAGGCCATAGCTCTTTCCATATTAGTAACGGATATCTTGTGCGGGACGTGTACAAGAAAGGCGTAGGAAAGGTGGGTACTCAGGTTGTTGTACCAACCGATCTGAGAAAACATGTCTTATCAGTGGGACACGAGTCCCTCATGTCTGGTCACCAGGGCATGGATCCCACGTATGATCGGATACGTAGCCAGTTCTGGTGGAAGGGGATGTATAGAGACGTAGCCGAATTTTGCCGAACGTGCGACATATGTCAGCGGACTATCCCCAAAGGCAGAGTCGGAACCGTTCCTCTAGGAAAGATGCCTTTGATCCAGGAACCATTCTACCGTGTCGCCGCTGACCTGATCGGACCTATTCTTCCGGTTTCCGAGTCTAACAATCGGTATATTCTTACGATAATGGACTATGCTACTCGCTGGCCCGAAGCTGTGCCCCTACGGAACATAGATACCGTTACCGTAGCAGAGGCCCTGGTAGATATCTACTCAAGGGTAGGTGTACCGGCTGAAATTCTAACAGACATGGGAAGCCAGTTCACTTCCGAACTTATGCAGGAAGTGGGTAGGCTATTGTCGGTTAAGCAATTGACCACCACCCCTTACCATCCGATGTGTAATGGGATGGTGGAGCGGTTTAATGGAACGCTCAAACTGATGTTAAAGCGCCTGTGTAGCGAGCGACCCAGGGACTGGGATCGTTACATTAATGCGGTACTGTTCGCGTACCGAGAGGTTCCTCAAGAGAGTACGGGATTCTCTCCCTTTGAACTACTCTATGGACGGCCTATCAGGGGTCCTATTAAGATTTTGCGGGAACTGTGGACCAAAGAAGGAACAAACGCGGAAGTTAAGACGACGTATCAGTACGTGCTTGATTTAAAAGACAGGCTCTCAGATACTTGTGCGATCGCACGTGATGCGTTAGAGAAATCGGCGGGTCGGAATAAACGTCTGTACGACAGAGGCAAGCGAGTTAGGACTCTGGAAATCGGTGACCAGGTCCTGGTTCTGTTACCTACAGACCATAATAAGCTAATGGTCCAATGGAGAGGCCCATACCCCGTGGTAGGAAAGGTCGGTGACGTAAACTATAGGGTTAAAGTGCGAGGCAAAACTAAGACGTACCACGTAAATCTCCTTAAACAGTATCACGCGTAGCCGGATACCCAGCACCTGTTAGCCTCTGTGTGCGCCGAACCCCTCATAGAGGAGGGATCCCCAGTGACGGAGTCTAAGAATCCGAAACGCGAATTGGTAGAGGCAGTTGCCACCGAATGCGTCGAAACAATGCCTTGCACCAAACAAACTCAGACGGTAAGTGATGTACACGTCAGTGATAGGCTCACTGACAAACAGTCCTCGGAAGTGCGTGAGATCTTAGATCAGTATCACACTGTTTTCACGGACGTGCCGAAATGCACTGACATAGCGCAATGTGAAATTCACCTGACGTCTGAAGCGCCTGTTAGGACGAAACCGTACCCGATTCCGCAAGCCGCACGAGAGACGATGCGCCGCGAAATTAGTGACATGTTGGAACTCGGCATCATTGAAAGGTCGAATTCGAAACATGCAGCTCCATGTATCATGTTAACAAAGCCAGATGGGAAAATCCGGTTTGTCATTGACTTCCGCAAGATGAATAAATGTGTCATATTTGACCCGGAACCCATGCCAAACCCCGAGACGCTATTCTCAGATTTGGCCGGTAGCAAGTATTTCACGAAAATTGACTTGACAAAGGGGTATTGGCAAATCCCGATATCCCCAGGTTCACGCGATAAGACGGCATTCGTAACACCGGACGGTCATTATCAGTTCCGTGTCCTTCCGTTTGGGTTAGTGACAGCTGGGGCCGTATTTACAAGAATGATGCGGAAGGTCTTGGCAGGGGTCCCAAATGTGGTGTCCTACATTGATGACATCTTGGTTCATACCAAAACGTGGGAGGAACACCTACACGCGTTACATACCGTTTTAGCTCGGTTAATGGAAGCCAAACTCGCGGCGAAACCTAGCAAAACCTTCGTAGGTTATTCGAACCTAGAATTTCTAGGACATCAGGTAGGAGCAGGACGCTTAGCCACCAATCCTGAGCTTCTAAAAAAGATCCAGGGAACAGAAAGACCAGGTACTAAGAAGGCATTAAGAGCATTTCTGGGTCTGACGGGCTACTATAGGCGATTTGTCCCAAACTATGCGGAAGTAGCCGCACCGCTAACTGACCTAACGCGTAAAGGGCAGCCCAACAGACTGGTCTGGGGAGACCCACAGGAAAACGCATATAGGGCGTTAAAACGCAGCCTGGCTAATCCCCCAATATTGATGCTGCCAGATTTTGATAACCCTTCGTAGTGCGATGCGATGCGTCAGATGTAGGACTAGGCAGCATGTTACTTCAGGAGCATCAGGGACTCTTACATCCGGTCGCATATGCTAGCCGGAAGTTGTTGCCCAGAGAACAAAATTATTCGACAATCGAACGAGAATGCTTAGCAATAGTGTACTCAGTTCAAAAGTTTGATGTGTACCTAGCGGGCAGAAAATTTACTGTCCAGACCGACCATAAGCCCTTGAGCTGTATTGAAACTTCAAAGTGTCATAACAAAAGAGTTCTTCGATGGGCTCTTGTGCTGCAAGAGTACAGGTTTGACATTGAGCCAGTCAAAGGTCAGCTGAACTGTGGTCCCGATTTTTTGAGTAGAGTTTCTGGTAGTTAAACCTAGAATTTAGACCATAGTTCAACTTTGAGTTGCTTATTAGATAAAAACATAATTACTGTGTAATTATGGTATTTATTTAAAGGAGGAAGTATGTCACAGAAGGTCTGTGACAGCCTCATGGCCTGTGGTGGCCTGAAGTATTTGTAGCGGAATTTAGTTTCAGTACACGATATCTCTGCCAGGAAGGTCGAGGTGATTTATTTTTACAGGGACACCTGGTTTTGAGAGCGTAGCCTTAAACCAATCAGGGAGGGTTATGACTGTGAAAGTTAATTTATATTCATGAGTTGCATGAATTAATTAGGTAACCCAGGAAGTAAGGTTTTTTTTGCTGAGTGGGGCAGAGTCGAGATTGCGGCCGAGGAGAGTCGTTCGAGAAAGGTTCCTTAGGCCATCTCATGTGTCGCACACCGTCGGATGGTTGAGATGTGTACCCCGTACGTCGGTTCGTCTAGGTCCAGCTAAAAGCCAAGTTTGTGGGGAAGCTGGCAACGTATGTCCAAGTTCGGCTGTGAACGAACAGACCGGCGTGAGTATCTTAAGACGTGTCTACTGTGTTCCCATGAAACGTTATGGTCGTCACGCATCAATGATCAAGACTTTATATGAGCTGTACTCGACAAACTCCTAAAACAGCTCGGTGTTGTGAGCGCTTACAGAAAGTAACCTGTGTGATGTGAACTTGTTTTATTTCTTTACCGGGGACTGCCCACTTGTGGTGGTACGCTATGCGGCGTATGGTGATTTTGTTATGTGACCAAGATGAACATTGGCGGCTTCTAGACGTTGCACCTGCGACGTCGGATCAAGGGATTTCTGGATTCCTGACCTAAGGGACTCATTCACCTTCGGACTTTTACCATATTGTTTTACCGTGCTACACTTGTTAATGGATCCCAGTGTACGGGAATGTGTTTGCATTAATTTGTTACTGCAAAAGGGTTAAATGCAGGTTAAAGATCTTAAGTGTAGGTGAGTCCACACATCTGTTATAACTGTAAATGTCTCGTAATCAAAGTCTTAAATGTTTCACACTGCGTTTATGGGATTTTTGAGAGGCTGATTTGAGTGAATTTGAGTGAAGCAAGTCGAGAGCACGACCAACTGACGCCCGTACGAGTACAAATTAATCCCTTTAAAAGAACACAGGTCTGTCACTACCCCTTTCGTGTGACACTAAGCCGACCCTTCTTTCCTCCTCTCTCGTTGTCTACCTTCTTTGCCGCTCATTTTCTCTCCCTTAGCGTACCCTTCTTTCCTCCTTTCTCGTTGTCTATCTTCGTTGCCGGACATTTACTCTCCCTTAGCCGACCCTTCTTTCCTCCTCTCTCGTTGTAACCTTTTTTGCCGCTCATTTACTCTTTCTTAGCCGACCCTGCTTTCCTCCTCTCTCCTTGTCTACCTTCTATGCCGCTGAGCTACTCTCCTTTAGCCAACACCTCTTTCCTCCTCTCCCCTTTTCTACCTTCTTTGCCGCTCATTTGCTCTCCATTAGCCAATACATCTTTGCTCCTCTTCCCCCTTCTACCTTCTTGCCGCTGATCTACTCTCCCTAAGCCGACACTTCTTTTCTCCTCTACCCTTTTATACCTTTATGCCGCTCATTTTCTCTCCCTTAGCCAATACTTCTTTTCTCCTCTCCCTCTTTCTATCTTCTTTGCCGCTGATCTTGTCTCCCTGAGCCAACACTTCTTTCCTCCTCTCCCCCTTTCTACCTTCTTTGCCCTTCATTTACTTTCCCTGAGCCAATACTTCTTTCTCCTCTCCCCAAAGAGGGTAAAGAAGGTATGAAGGGGGTTCGGCTAATGGAGAGTTTAGAGGGCGAAAGAAGGTAGGAAGGATGGAGGAGGAAAGAAGGGTCGGCTAAAGGAGAGTAGATGAGCGGCTAAGAAGGAAGTTAATAAGAAAGGAGGAAAGACGGGGAACTAAAAATAAGGAGAAGCAGGAAGAGAAGAGGAAAATATTAGAATATAAGAGTTGAACCAGATTCTTGATTTGAAATCAAAAGGTCCCGTTTTCGCATTAAAGCAAAGTTATTTTTAAACCGTTCTTTCTTTTCTACCAAAATTAATTTACATAAATGCGTGGTTGTCCATAAGAGTTTGACTTAAAAGCGACCTTAAATAAAAGGAGCGCCAGACCAAGTGTGAAACAGACAAGAAAGGACAGATTTTCCAAGAACCTAATGATTTTGCGACCACCTGGAGCCCAAGCGACCACAAGCGTAACGAATGAATTTGGTAATAAAGAAATAACAAAACAATGTAAAGCACTCTAGAAACCAAGTTATATTTACACAGTCCAAAGTGAATAATTTTAGTTCCTGTCCAAATTTCGCATTGTGGTCGATATAATCGTAATTTCATAAACACTGACAAGAACCTTCGCTACAAATATTCGGCGGACTTTAATATTGCAAATTTGAAAAATAGCAATCACAAGAAACAACCCCTAGAAGGGTCAGTATTTCATGTATTTTGAAAAAAAATATGTTCTTCCTTTATTAAGTTTTATTAATGACAATAATGTTTCTTATCATTCCATAAGTTCAAGAAGTAAAAGACGGGACCAATACATTTTATGTAGAGAAAATATTCGTAACAGGGAAAATGAGCACCTGATCAAAAATTTAATTTGTTCTTATTTCTTAAACCTATTAATTTGATTAAATTAATCATTGAATATCTGAATATTGCGATAACATTTATTATATTTTGAAGAATTTCTTTACCACTTCTACACGTTTATATTAACTATTAACGTTTATGAGTTTTTCGGGTTTTCTCAGTACAAGAACAGGTTGTACATCTTCGGTCTCACCGAACCTCAGATCAAGCACCTGCCAGTTAGCCGTTAGATGCTGGAGGCGAGATAAGCCGTACCTCCGGTGCACATTCCATGTGAGCGCGCATTTTTGTATATCCTCGTTGATAGTAGTTCCTAAAAAGAATAGGCCACCTGGTCGCACCATGCACCAGACCTGTGCTACCGCCTCTAAATCTCCAAATGGATCCAATGGGTCGCCATACCGGCCTAACCCGCTGTGTTCAATAGACGAATAACTGGCGGCGAAGTCAAAGGGTTCCTCCTCACCGCTCAGGAAATCATCCGCCAGCTGCTTCGGCAGAACTACCCTTAACTTTGGGTGTTCAAAAAACATTTGTTCGTATTCTGAGGTGGTCACGTGACCTGCGCCTCGGTTCAGTAACATGGACTCCAGCCACGGTTGTTTCGTACCGACTACAAGTCCGCGTTTCCCAGTTAGATCACTTTTGTAGTCATCCAGAACTCGCTTAACAAGGCCAAAATCTTTGTAGAAATTTATATTCTCTCCTGCTTTGTCTCTTTTTAGAAAAGCCTCAATCGCTGATCGTGTCCTGTTGTACATTGTTACTGTTTTATTCGGATGAAAGTCACATCTGTACACTTTACTCAAGATGGGACATTCGCCATTTTGGGTGAAAGCTGAATATAGTTGCGGTGGAGGCTCTTCCGGGGCAGGGTACACCACTTCACCTCCCGGCTGTGACATTCTTGTCAAAATTTTCCCGCAGTTGACCGTCTTGCGAATATATGGATAGAATTTTCCCGGACTTCTTTTCCCTTCATAACTGCATATTTCACCACATTCAACTACTGCTGTAAAATAAATGGCATCCTGTAATGTTATGGAGAGTTTAGTGCAATACGTGCATCTGTTAACAAGATCTGACCATGACATAGTCCCCGTCCCAGTCCGACAGACAGCCACACAATGCAGAAAACCAGACATTTGTAGCTTCATAATGAATGATTTATACGCATAAAAAGTGATGACTGAGTTACTTAACTGTATTTTACGCTTTCTCAGTTATCTTAATTTGACGCAAAATGTAATTCATTCCAATTGTACGACATTTTGTTTTACAATATTTACTGTGCGATAGAATTCTTATGAAATACTATCCGCAACAGAAATTCGATTTATGTACTTTATTCAGTGACCAAGTCATAAGCAATTTTGTGATATCTTGCTTTTCCTCGTTTGACAGCCGATGTCGGGAGACCAATATTTGAGTCATCAAGAGCTTATCAAAGCTAACCACTGTAGACTGTAACCACTGTCTAGCTTATAAATTGACAGAGTTATAAGCATGTCGTGCAATCTCGCTTATTCTCGTTAGACAGCAGATGTCGCGAGGTTTGACGAGACTTTCAGTTGAGTCATTGACAGTTTATAAATTATAAAGGTCGAAGTGTAAACAATATTGCGAATGAAGCAACAATTTGTATTATTAATTATATCCCTGTACAACGAATAATGATACCAAATATAAAACTAAATGCTGCTTATGATCATTTAATCCGTCCGTATTGTCGCATCTTTGAGAAATATTGGTTTTTCACCTTTCTTTTTAAAAAGTTTGCGTGTTTGGCTACCATTCTTACGAGGATAGCCCAATGCCAAAGTATAACAGGAATTAATAAATACTAATACAGAAATGAATAAGACATTATTAAAATTATTCCGCCAAGGGGACGATAATTTGAAAAGAAACATTTCTTTATAAAGAAATGTGTTTTTTCGAAATTTACTAATCTGTGTACATTGAACAAGTGCAAGTGTTCTTTGTTCAACATTCCCTAAATTTATAAATAAAATATATCTATAAACATCTTAGTAAATGCTTAATGAAAATACTCAAAAATAAATAAACGCAACTAACACAACTTCACGTACACCCACCTTTTGATGTATAAAATGTCATCAAAGTGTCATTCATATCTGTAAATATAAAATAGTTTATGCTTTTTAAACAATTTTAACCGCTGTTTTTTTTTCTCATACTGATAACATAATTGTTTGTTATTATCGATATCTTTATGAATTCAAGGGGTTAATAATAATAATAATAATAATAATAAGTGCCTTATATTTAAAGTGCTTATTGCGTTGTATAACTGTACTAAAACATAAAAAAGCGATAGCAGCTGCAAGTTCATAGAAAAATAAAACCCTGATCACATGTATTGATTTTGGGAAAGACTGATAAACGAAACAACAGTTAAATTTATATAGGATAATAATGATAAAATTTAATCAGTTATAAAGACAGAAAGCTACTTTAAAACGCATGTCTTTAAATTCATTTTAAAATTTAAAACAGTTACAAAGTCCAAAAGCAACTTTAAAAAATATCAGTCTTCAATCGTATGTTAATAAAACGAACATAAGACATCTGTCGAATACATAGAGATGAAACTGCGCAGAATAAAAAATATTGAACTTATTTATTTTTCATGGATTGTACAAACAGCTATTATAACTAATCAAGGCACTCTCCATGGCTCCTATGATGGTGTTCGGAAGTCTGTGTGGGTGGTGGAAACAGGAGAACCCGGAGAAGCCTTGTACGGGAAACTACATCCCACACTCATGGCCACACCGGGGATCGAACCCGGGTCGCCAGCGGAGAGTGCTGACCGTTTTACCCCTCTACTCTCCAGATCCAATAGAACTCACCCCATAGGTACCAACCTGACCCCGAACAATTCACCAGGATTTCTAAATACACCAGCGTAGTAGATATAAATGTACTGAAGAAGATAATGAAGTCCGTTCAAATATTTTGGATAATTTATTGGCGAATTACATAAACATGGGTGATTTTGTGGTAAGGACTTTACGGAATACGTAATATTTTGCAACCATGCCCATCTGTAAGGTAAACGAAAGGTGTTTGCTTGAAATATAACAAGTTTTGCTTTGAAATTTCGACATTTGAGAAAGCTGAGCCGTCCAAACCTGCCTAAAAGGGCAGTGGTTCGATTTGAGTTAAAACGACATCTGGCGGAAGGGTGAACAGAGGTAGGCTGTGCCATAATATAGATACTGAACACGCAAAAGCTCTATCCCCAGCCTGAATCTATGTCTTATAGAGCTGAAAGCAAACCAGATTAATCTGAGTAGGATGGTGTTCACTAAGACGTTCTCTGTAGTATTCTGAAGACATACAATGCTGTACTTCGAAGTAACCCTATACTTAACTTGTGACTAGTGACGGTATATGAATAGTGAGTATGGTGTAATGATGTTAATTGGTACAATTTGTTATGATTCTGACAGCCAAAGTCTGAAATCCCTGTAGTTTAAGTATAGCATAATTAGGTATCCCGTAGTTCACAAAATGACATTATTTAGGCCAAAATAAAAAAAAGGTATGGTTCTCAGGCACTTTTTTTTCAGAAATCAATGCGGGCGGGCGCTTTTTTTATTTTAAATTTCAAAATGTCAAATGATAAGGGAAAAGCATGAAAATAACAGTCTTATTTTGCTAAATGAATAAAAGCACTACAAAACAAAGGAAATTGTATGGGTTTATCTTCTTCAAAGAAATGTTGGAGCGGCAGCAACTCAAAATTGGAAAGTTTTTATTGAAAATCAAAATAAAAAGTTTTGATGCGGGGGTTTAAAATTGATGCGGGCGGTGCCTGAGAACCATACCTTTAATTTTTGTTCGCCTTAAACTTAACAACATCTCTAACAACATTAAATATGCCGGTATTCAAAAAGCAGGGAAAATGTCAGTATCCCTTTCGCCAGCGTTTGCGGCCATTTTCAATCGTCAAAATATCACACAAACAAGTTGTAAATTTCTAAATTTAATAAATATTGGACAGTCTATACTGGTGTGAACACCGGTGTGTGAGTTATACTTATTGTTAACACATACTCGTAACGAAAAAGCTCAGTACTGCAAGACAGCACAGTAAAAGTGAGATGCTTGCTAAGTGACGACCAACTGTTGACCTGTATCTCCGCATCATGTTTCTATTTGTTTAACAGCACCTGCAGATATAACAAGAAAAGCGTCAAAGGAATAGCTTGTATAATACACAAAACGTAACATCATAAACACTAACGAAACACTGATATGTGTAATATGTGCTGGCGGAAACATAGCGATATCATAATATACAAGTGAACCTTTTGGCAAATAGCAATAATGTGTTATTCTAAGATGCCCAGATGGTCCAAACAGTGTAGATATTTTGCACACATATATTTATATATTTATATATTCAATTATCGATATACCTAGTATGGTAAAATTATTTTCTGTATATAAATGACCCTGAAGTGCTCGCCCAGTTGAAAATATGAGGCCTCAAATAAATTACACACTCGAAGATTCCGTAAAACCAAAACACAATGTGTTACAGGTGCTCTTTTTATTATGTGACACGGGCGTAACTCCTGTTTTGCACCCGTGTCTGGCCGCGTATTACATTCTATGTTTAATCCGTACTGGTTCAACTCTTGTTGTTATGCTGGCTTGGGGCGAGATCACGTGTACACCATGGTGTGTAGAGCACGGCGATGTCTTTCTAGAGAATTCCTGAAACGCGTGTTTTACTGTGTTGTGCAAGATCTCATAGACTGTTCGAGAAGTGGAAAATTCTGGGCTTGAGGTGTGAAAGTATATAAGGGGCTGTGTTTAAGAGAGGGCAGAGAGAGAGAACAGAGCAGATTCCAGCGGACACAGTAGCATGTGTCAGGACCTTATCCGACAACGCGGCAATTATAGATTTTCAAAGGCTTTCTCCTGGATTTTATGCATTTGGACCACAGTTTACTTTCTTGATTGTTGCAAGAGCTTTACACTGGACTGTCATTCTCCGAGAGTTTACATTTAAAGGACTTATCGTTGTGATGGTGTAGGTATCCAGGTACTGTGCACATTATTTTCCATGTGATTGTATTGACTTGTTGCTACACCTCAGTTTTCCTGTATAATTGTATTGATTTAGTGTATTGTAATGTAAGGGTTGTTTTAAGAATATATTATAGTTATTTGTTAACAAAAAAACACTGACTTCTTTATACATTCCCCTAGACATTTCACGCTGCCTAGTGTTACAGAATCTGATTTTTTTATCTCCGTTACAGATTTTGTGTTCATCACGCATACGTGATCTGTTTATATTTGGTTCCGTAACAATTGAAATTAGCAAAATTACTAAAAATTAAGTTATATTTAAGTTACGTCTTGTATTTTCACACACACACACACATATATATGCATTGCAGCATCTCTATGTTTGTATAAAAATGTTCTACATGTGGTTTATGACACGGTGCTATCCAGATTATGACATAACAGTGTACATTTGTTATTTTTATTTATTTATTTATTTATTTTTACAACCTTTTACACAAATAGATGTGTGTTATTTATTTTAACATGTGTAATTGTTAGTATAAGTATTGTTTTAGCATTTTTTTCTATTAGTTTTACAGTTTGCATTACCTTGGATGAGCATCACAGATTTGTATATTGCATTGTATTGGTTCTATGGGCCGGAGGCCTAAATACCTGAATAAATATTCATTCATTAATATATATATATATATATATATATATATATATATATATATATATATATATATTGATATATTTACACTGTTTGACATCACAGTACGTTCGCGGCGATCAAGAATGATCCCGAATGCGTAATAACTATATATGTAATTATAATCCAGACGCTATATTTCATCTAAATACCAACATATTACATTAGCACGGTATACCTAAATAGCATGTACAACTTCTGCCAGTATAAACAAGCAGACACATTTTGGCGCTTGGGCGCCATCTACCGCTAACCACAGGATAGAAATTCCCTGCAGAAAAGGACTCCAAAAACTCAAACAAGTCATACTGCCATTTTATTTCAATTATTATCTAAATATCCCCTGAACCAAAGTTGCCGACCTACAGAGCATATTAACAGGCATATAGCAATATTATGTTCCTCAAGACCAGTTCTCAAAAAGCGACGAGAGTTTTCTCCGTGGATTCAGCAGATTCCGCGAATTTAAAACGAGGGTTAAAGATACAACGATTAGGAAATTCCTGGTCCCTTTTGGTCAAACATGACACACAATTAGGGGTCGTTTACCACAGTAAGGGCACGCTTCGAATTATATTCACTAATGATCTGATGACTCATGAGGTGGGTGACACATAAATTTTTCACATCGAGCTTTTTTGTTTTATATATATAGTTATATATATATATATATATATATATATATATATATATATATGTTATGATATACGCGAGAGCATATTGCTGTTTGCTTTACCCAAAATATCACGTCATTGTGTGTATACACAGTGGGAAATAAGGGTTCTGAAATCGCCGTATACGACGTATCCATGTCCGTAAAAGTGAAAACACCCCTTATATCATTTTTTAGTTCTAACCGTACCCCTGATCGTACCCGTATCCTTGGCCAGACAAGTGAAAACACAATTTCAGGCGTTGATGATCCTGTGACGATTGTAATGATTCGTTTTGTGGTAACGGAAAATAAAGCTTAATCAGACTTGATAATACTGAAATGGTCATAAAACTAGAAAATTTAAGGTGTTTCAAATATTAAAAATAATTTACTCATAATAAAATTATTTGAGGAGCGTTAATGCTAAAACGCACTTGTGTTGGCGACAAAGCATAAATTGTTTTACGATATATGATTTATGACAAAACACACTATTTTAGGTACATTATACTTACTAATATTTTATAGTTAATATTTAAAATTGTTCCTTTCACTTTGACAGAAATTTCTGAGTTATTTCATAATAGAATGTTATACTTTATATATCTTATATAGTATGAATAGTTATAAGAATTAAAGTTATAATTTTTTTTGTATATTCCTTAGGTGTTACTGTATTTGTTGCTGTTTGAACCTGAACAGTAGTTGACATGACGTATACATGTTGGTATGTGTCTATGTGTGTGTGTAAACATACATATTTCTATATGTAAATACATACCTTTAAATGATTTCCTACGCTCCTTGTCTCCACATACAGCAGGTTTTGGAATGACCAATATCAGTAAAGTTGATACGTGTCTTTCTGGCTCACAAGAACTCCAGATGGCTCCGAACATTTCTGCAAGAAATCACGTCGTTAAAAACCATTTGAAGTCCGTTTAAGGGCAGCCATAACACCGATATGCGCCATACAGTATTACCGATCAACATGTACGCGATGTCCATACAGTAGCAGGAATACGTTTGAAGTATCACTGTATGTATGTTATCATTTTTACATGCAGTGAAAGGTTCCAGAATGATGCCATTGAATGTTGGCTTTAATGTCCTCTTTTCATGCCAAGAGGGAATTCCAGCGAAAACGAAGCTTGATATGCAGGGAACGGGTACATCCTAAAAGACATAAAAAGCAAACATGTCACTTCATTGCCGTCTGCCGCATTGTGTTGGTGATTCTTGATTTGATACTGGAAAATGTGTAAGTTAGGTTATTTTCCAGACGTGTACCCATTTTGTAATTATTTCATATTATAGAGGAGCTGTATAAGAATATGAAAATAAAGGTTATATATTGAATAGATCCTATTCTGTAAATCAGCGTCTATTCTGATATGTATTTTTCACCACTAATTTTACTCGTCCGCAATTATATTCATCATATTCATGATGACCCTGAGAAAAAGGGAAAAATTAGATTGTTTATACTCTCATATTTATATTTTCACTTTTTATTTAAGTGTTATTTAAGATCACGTATGCTGCAATTAGAAAAAACCTATGCCTGAAAAATTATGTCTTTATAATAATTTACGGCGACTGAATATTTGATTGGTGTAAATTTATAATATTTCTGGAGTCGTTGACAATTATAGTGTGAAAAGTTCTGGGGATAAGTAGGATACCAGAAGTAGTTATAGCTCACGATTTAAGGGACACAATCAGGAGCAATATTATGCCATTTTATTCACACTATCAGTTCAGTATTGCTTTATACTAATGTTTCCCAACAAAACCATCCAAGCTCACAGTCTCAGTAACTCACATGCGGCTGTTTAACGGCTGTTATGGGTTTTGCGTGTTGGTAAGCACAGTCCACGTATGTCTGTTAACGGTAACACGGGGTATTTCAGCCAGCGTGAACATGTATAACAATTTTTGGGCCAAGTCAGTCAGGGCATATCCTGATTGACACGTGTTGTGGCTCCACGATGCACCTGGCCCCACGCGCTGTGTTAATGTTGACACTTGAGATCGCGCCCGGTCCACTGTTTTTAACACTCGTTTACAGGGTTCAAAAACCATTTAGAAGGCAATATTTTTGCAGGTACAGGTTTATTTTAAAGGGAAGAAACCTTTTGTTCGTGTTTATTCAACATGCTTTATAGGTGATTAGGCCCCTTTAAAGTCTCTTACACAGACGCACGATGGGCCTTCGGAAGTGGGTCTTCAGGTCAAGCAAACGTATTCTAAATCCTATTATATTATCATAAACACTATTGCCTATGAGAAAAAAATAGTAGGTTTTACATAAACTGAATAAAATTCAAAGAGGAAATACTTTTTCCTACTCAATTTTCCAATAAAAAAATGCGGTTGTGTGATTTGTTAAAAAACTGTTGGCACTTCTATGAGCACTGTTAACTCGGCAGTGACGTCACCCACTGAAAATCCTATGTCACTAAAAATTTTAGATCTCATCAAAAGCGTAGAATTTCTGACACAGTCGGCCCAAAATTTTCAGGGAAGGATAAAACAACATATATTACTAGATTTTATCATTTCTAAATTTTGCCTGTGACGTCATACTTTGCACAAGCCATTCACATCAGTGCCCTGTCTTTGTTCTGGATGAAAAGCTCCATACACATAACATCACCACGTTGTGTCCCGCTTACCTAACCATTTGTGGCACGCGTATAGTACACGATCCCGTTCAGCAAGGGATAGCTGCAGACGAGTCACGCGCATGAAACATATTTTTCCTGTCAAAACACTGACAATTTAAGGTAATTGACGCCGTGTCATTGACGTATCACATATACCTATGTAACATCAGCTTCTGAGTATCACTCATAAGGGATCCACTTCTGCATTCATAATTGTTAACAGTTGCTCTTCATGATATCACTCAAGTCCACGTGCGTTTTACCTGCGACGTACGCGTGTCAGAACTGCTATCATTTTATAACTAAATATTCAGAGAAAGTTTTCAGTACGAGTCTTATATTTTCTTGCGGGCTGGTTAACACTGTCAAACTGAGTCACACTTCCCAGAAAATTGCAACAAGCTTCCATGAGCCACAGCCCCTTTCTACATGAAGGTTTTTAAAGTAAAAAATTTATTCGAATTGGGCTCCTTTATCGGTAAATGTGACTATGTGTCATGTGTAACTCACTGAAAACCTTAAACATTAATTAACTGCGGAGTCATTCAAACAACATCCAAACTGAAAATTCAATAAAAAAATAAAACGTAATACATTACATAATACATTCTTAATTTAATCATAGAGAATATATATGCCATTTCAAGTTTTGATATCATGTTGATGCAGTCAAGAATTTTTATTTGGAATATTCTATTAAAAAAGCCTTGGTGCAGTCAACAATAATTAGTATGAACTCATTACAAAACCAATGAGTTCAACAAAATATCATTGATTTACATAGAAAATGCATCGAATAAAAGAAAACCCTCTTATGTTATAGTCAAAACTGAATATATTATAAGCCTGATCAAATGAATACGAATGCAGTTTTAAACAGATTAAACTTATAGACCGATGCATTATGCATATAACTAACGGCAAATCTAATACTCATAGTAAACATCCTTGCCCTTAACTGACAGTCCCGTAAAACGCTTTGATCTATGTCATGTACTTGTTTAACGTTTTGGTCTGCGCAACAATGACGCAAGGAAAGGTCTGGCTAACTACATATCTCCATAGGCAACATTTGCCTAGTACTTTGTCGTCGCATAATCGAAGTTCCGGCCTTCCGTAGGGACAAAGATAAGCGCCCGCAAAAATGTAAACGCGCAGTGCTCGCCATTCAGAGGTTTACATATCCGATATAAACAGTAAGAATTATCGGGACCAAGAAAAGTATGATCGCAATGGTTGTGGTGGTTGGTTTAGAGAGGTGGTGTGTGAGGTTTTACTATTGGATTTTTTTCGGCAAGGTAGTGGACTATCCAAAAACGAGGTGATGTGAGTCATGATTAAAACCTCTTATGTTCACATCAAATATAAAGTTTATTTGCATTTGTACTCACACGCAGTACCTCCCTTTTCTTCTCCGTCTAATTATTATTAATCTCTCTCTCTCTCTCTCTCTCTCTCTCTCTCAATCATAACGTTTTTCACATCTGACATGCTATGAACACAGTACCTATATAACAGTGCATGTACAGGACCTGGGTTGTTGAGAATTTGTTATAGCAGATAATTGCCCGATACTATGGCAGTTCTCGGCAGTCTCACCGACGATGTAACATGTATACAAGCAAGTAACGAGTTTCTATGAGTTTCGTCCGAACAGTTTCAATAACGTGGCGACTTCAGTGAGCTGAGAATGTCATCCGTGCACCAATCGAGAGCATTTAATGAACCTGGTAAACATCCAATTAGTATGTTAGTCAATAATAACAAGCATAACTTTGAGACAGTTTTAGGTGATGTGTTGCGAAGTCGCGGGTCCATTTCGAATTCATTTATATTGCTGGTACAACAGTTGATGTAGCTTTCGAAAAAGATCAATTATCCCCGTTTACTTCACATAATCTTTTTAGTTATTTGCATTCCTGTTCTTACTTTAGTTTAGTAAGTTAACATTTTACGTTTTAAGTTTACGGTTTAATCATGTTTCCAAGCATGCAATATGCAGGTGAAAAATGATTGGAGAATGTGAAATCTGCCCAGAATAACACTTTTACCGGATAGACAGTAAGTTGCAGAAACACGTTCCATGGTTCAAATTAAGACAAAACGCTTTTCAAATCAACACTATAATGTGTCAGTTGGAAGCATTCTTCAGGGATAGGTGATGTCGACATGTTTTGCGACATGTCTAAAGCGCATAACATATTTTAGTTTTCGCACTTCTTAACCTGAAACAATTGTCTTACGGACATGAATTATGACATGTTCCAAATAAATATTCACATGTTACAGCTTGAAACATGAAAATGTCTATAACCACAGTTTGTTCCAATTTTAAAAGTTTTCCAATTTCTAAGCATGTTTCAGCTCCTACATATATAAAATATTTACAAACATGTTTTAAAGTATCTTGAATACATGCAAATATGTGATTACAAGTACTTAAAAACATAATCTCGTCAATACCACATCTAAATGTTGCAGGTATAGATGGCTTACCTAGGGTTTACTTAAGTGGCTTACATTTTTTATTGTTCGGGAGCCTGGGATGAATATAGCAGAATTAGATAAATGGTTGGTATATAAGGCAGTAAAAACCACAATTTCAGTTTCTATCGAAATGTGAAATTGACCTTTATCGTCATTTTAAAAATAATAACTGTGACACAGGGATACATTTTGAAAGTAAAAAGGATGCTTTTCAAGTAAATTATCTTAAATTACACTTAAATAATAATATAGTACCAATCACTAAATTTTCACCTTTTGAGCTGACAGGCCACTTGTTCGTCCAGGGGAACTCCGTTAGTACACTGTTTTGCTTTGACTCTCTTAACCCCGCAAAATGTATTCTTAAGTGTCTTAAAGCCATATATGTAATTACTTGCTGATGTGTTAATGAACTGTTGTTATTGTATTGTAGCTGGTTCTTATATTGTTTAATTGCCAATAACGGAATAAACTGGAAAAAAAATAAGATTACATTAAAAAAATATTTCAAGCCAAACTAATTTTAACGACCTTAATTCCCTGATATTACAACATATATTTTAATAATTTCATAATATATAAAATACCTGTATAAATACCATTTTATTTATCCACTGGCTTTTAATTTAAATCATACACGATTATGACAGTTACATGCACTGATCTTAATCAGCTTTGATAGAATGGGGGGGGGGGGGCTGGGGAGGGTTTTTTACGCTACTAAATACATGTACAAGAAGACCCTGGAATAACAATTAATGCTGCTTTAAATAGATCGAGATCAAATTCTCCTCTTATATATATATATATATATATATATATATATATATATATATATATATATATATTAGATTATATGACTATTTAGCTCTCATTTAAAATCACTACGTTTCTTACTTGGGGAAATTATTTACTATCACAGGGGAAATGTTGGGTATAAACTGGATTGGCCTCACTTGGGACCTATTCTGTCCCTTGCCCTCTTAAAATGTTATTTTTATACAGTACAAAAATAATTCTTAATAATTCTACATTTACGCAAAAAGGATTCCAAGTTGAAAGACAGAATAAATCCTTTGTAATATATGAGAACGCTTGTTTGTTTTCATGGGTTTGTTTATGTTTATGTACTTTAATCAGTAAACCCGTTAAACTATGGTTTTCACGAGTGAGCATAGGAGCTAATTCTCACAGATATTTCACCAGACAAAAATATCATCCATAAGACATTAGAAATACATCACTTTGACTTCCTGTACCTAAATGACTAAATTCGATGACCTTTTGGCATAATGGACCACAAATTAATCAAACAGAGAAATACAGTAATGGCAGGACTTTTAGGATCTTCAAGTAATGGTAATATAGCACTAACTTAACCGTTGCTATAAAACCCGTTCCTGCAAACAAGTAAAGCAAAATACTATCATTATCCTTTTTAGTATTTGTTCTCTTAACCCGGACAGTTGCTTCATAATGAATCGCTCTCACATTTATACCATATTACTGGCGGTGCTGCTGTCATTTGGTCGCTTGATCGAGGAAGGGGTGTTGCACTTTTTCAAATGACGATAACTTGAATACGTTTACAATCAAAACGTGACGAAAGTATGGTGGAATAATCGAGAGACGGATCTCTCCGAGAGACCGAAATCTTCCGATTCAGCAGGCCAAATAACCCGAGAGGCAGACAACCTTGGAAATGATGTCAAGATTAGACATAGATATCGGGTGCAAATCTGTCACCTTTGACTATTGGTCTGATTATAGATCAGCCGTATTGGTAGGTCGAAACGGGTATATGTGATACGTCAATGACATGGCGTCAAATATCTTAAATTTTCAGTGTTTTGACAGAGAAAATGTGTTTCATGTGCGTGACTCGTCTGCAGCTATCCTTTGCTGAACGGGATCGTGTACTATACGCATGCCCCAAATGGTTAGGTAAGCGGGACACGACGTGGTGATGTTATGTGTATGGACCTTTAAATCCAGAACAGAGACAGGGCCCTGATGTGAATGGCTTGTGCAAAGTCATCATAAACATAGCGTGTTGGGCTAAGTGCATCAAAGGGCCACAACACGTGTCAATCAGGATATGCCCTGACTGACTTGGCCCAAAAAATGATATTTAAAAAAAACCAACTGTATAACATGCAATTTTATATATCCACTGGCTGTTAATTTAAAGCATGTACTATAATATAATTAACAGTTTATATAATAGTTTAATACACTGGTGTGAATCAGCTTTAATACAATTGGCCCTTATAAATACAAGAATACCCTGGAATAACAATTAATGTTTCTTTAAATAGATCTAGATAAAATTGTCCTTTTGTTTATATATGAACACACACACACATATATGTCTGGATGTGTATGATAATTTAGTGTATTAGTATATAAAATACACATGTATAAGAACATATGCATAATTCATGCTGATTTAATTTTTCACTCATTTAAAGCCACTATGTTTCTAAGTTTGAACATTATACATTTGCATATGGAAAATGGTAGGTATACCAAGTCTGGCCTCTCTTGGGGTCTTACTTCTGCCCCTTGCCCACTAAAAAAAGGTGATGTTTTTATGCATGAAATTCACTATTCATTTTTCAGAAGACCCCCTTCACTTTTTGAATAGTAAAAATTTAAAATAATTCCACATTTACGCAAAAAAGGATCCCAAGTCTTGAGAGTCAGAAAAAATTCTTATGTTAGTGTAGTGTGACGTTGATTTGTTTACATTGGTTAATGTTTTACATGGGGTCATTTATTGCATCTAGGAAATATTAGGCACCGATGATATAGACTAAGCATGATCAGTATTTATAAATGATTAATATCAAGCAGAGCATTAATCTTTCTTAAACACCCGATGCTAACAGAGTCATATTAAGTTTTTGTTGAGATTTAGAAAGCTTTCCATGTGATAATGGTTTTCCCGTGGCTGACCCTTCAGCTAGCTGACAGTCCTCATAAATGTGCCGATGTTGTTTGATAAATGATACAACATCGTGCTATTTGGATTGAAATATATAGAACATTTTTTTATGCTGCGAAATTGGTTCAGTTAATAAAAGATGTATAATATTTGTTTAAGCTAATGTGTTATATGGTTTTTTTGAATACGTTTGCTTTATACCTTGAATTAAGTTACAGGAATTGAAAAAAAATTTTGTAAAAATTAAATTGAAACAGAATATAAAATTTAACATTAATGTACTTTCCACGTATCTTTCGACGTATTTGTAGCAAATAATGAATGATCATTGTGTATAAATTGAAAAATCGTCAAAGATACATAACGTGTGAATATTAAATAAACAGCTATGTGGAGAATATGATTGAATTTATAAAACAATAAGGGGTGTTTATAGAATAATATATTTGATAACGACCAGAGCATCATTTCTGGTATACAAGCTTGTTGGGTAATGGTTAGTGCGCTGGACTCGTGACCGCAAGGTTGTGGGTTCGCATCCCGATGTGACCGCTTTTCTGCGCTAAGACCCCTAGTCAAATGTTTATCCACAAGGGTGCGCCCTCTACATCCAGGAGTGAATTGGTACCGGTCAAGAATGGGCGGCAGGCAGGATCTAGAACGTAAAAAATCTTGTAGTGCGGCGTGTGGCTGCTTGGTTTTGTGCCCAAAGGGGACTGAGAGAAGCTACAAGAATGACGACCCGAAAGTTGGATGAGACTATATGACACTATAAACAACCTACTTTTACCTTTTTTCTCAGTGTCGTCATGAATATCGTTATTGCGGACGAGTAAAATTACTGGTGAAAAATACATATCAGAATAGACGCTGATTTACACAATAGTATCTATTTAATATATAACCCTTATTTTCACATTTGTATACAGCTCCTCTTTAATATAGAATAATAACAAAACTGGCACATGACTGGAAAGTAGTTATTAAAAAACCTAACCTTACTTACACATTTACCTGTATCGTATCGAGAATCCCTAATACAGTGCGGTACACGGCAATGAAGCGGCATGTTTGTTCTTAAGCCTTTTTAGGATGTCCCCGTACCCTGCATACCAAGCCTCGTTTTCGCCGGAATTCCCTCTCTGCATGAAAAGAGGACATCAAAGCCAACACTCAATGGCATCACGCATCATTTGAGAACCCGGTTTTGCACATATCAGTTATATGGATGTCCTTAAATGGAAATGGACTTCAAACGGTTTTTAACGACTTACTTGCAGAAATATTCAGAGCCATCTCGAGTTCTAGTGTTCCGGAAGGACACGTATCAATTTTACTGCTATTGGTCATTTCGAAACCTGCTGTTTGTGGAGACAAACATATGGAGATAAACAATATTATATTCCATATCAAAATGTCATTATGATATTAAGTATACTTTGGCAGAATCTTATTTGTATCAATCTTATTTAAGCTGGTACTATTTTGCAATAATTTCTCTTTCGTGAATAAAGTGAATTTGAAACCCTCGCGTGAATAGATCCAAGCACAGTATATTCCTCTGTAAGTTTAAACGCGAACATTACCAAAGCAGCGATTTACAAAAAAATAGCCTATGTCAACTAAGATATTCCGGAAAAAAGTGACATCACCTTTTTTGTGGGAGGGAGGGGGACTACAAAACAATTCTGGCGATAGTTCCCGCTAATAGGCATACAGATCCATCTTCTTTTAAGCGTTGCCATCCCTTTTAAATCTATAGTTGCTAACTAATTGCACATCTAGAAAAATAGACACTGCTTTTGGACTGCGTGACCTATAACACACGTTTCTACTCATTTCATATCCTAGAGGCGCCCAGTCCCGGTGACTTTCGCACCTATGGGCGTGTGTAATCACTACAGTGTCTAGGCCATTACACCTATACACAATTCCATCAATATCCAAGTGTAAATGTTACTTACTCTGTGCACGTCTTAGGGTCACAAAATGTGCATCTGCTGGACTTCCGGTGTCATGGCCGCCTAGAGTGGACACGTTCAACATAGGCTCCGCTGTTAATAAAATTAAACGAGCCACAAACGGGTGATACAAAACTGTGAAGAGCCACAAACGTGTTCTACAAAACTATAAATATGCCTCCTAAAAGAGGTTCCAGTAAAGATAAACCAAGCGAGCACAAGCTGGATTATTATCTGGACCCCATGGGCGACCATGCCAGTGATAAGGAGCCGACCGGTGATGACACGGACCCACATAGCGTCAAAACTGTGGTTGACCAGGCAATGGCAAGCATGAAAACCTGGGTAGAGGATTTGCACAAAAAACTTTCTGATCAGATAAGTACAGATCTTGTTTCCAAATTATAAACTTTAACAGATGAAATTAAACATTTAAAACATAGAATAGATGAGCTTGAGAAATGAGTGCAAAACATAAACTTAACAGTCGAAGAAAATACAGCCAAAACCACCGTACAAAACACTGAGTTCGCAACATTGAACGAACAGACAGACAATTTGAAACAAACCAATCAAACACACAAGAAAAAAAATGAAAGACCTGCAAATTAGACTTGACATGGAGTTGAACAAACAAGTTATCTCAGAGAATGGAATCTCAGGGTTATTGGCACTGAGGAGATAGATTCAACGAAAGACTGTAGACAAAAGGTGTCTATATTCATTATTGAAAATAATATTCTTGAAGACTTGTCGATGCAACAGGTTATAGACAAGATAGAGGTCGCTCACCGGGTCGGAAAGAAAGGACAACGTCCGAGGCATATTATATTCAGAATGTTTAGTAGAAAAACCAGGGATAACATGTATTTTACTGAAAAGAAGAAGTGCATGAACACGAACATTCGGTTAGTGGAGGACCTGACACAGAAGGATTACAGACTAAAGCAACAACTAAAACCACACATGCAAGCAGCTTACTATGAGGGTAAACGGGTCCGCTTTTGGCAGCCAGCTCTGCGTCGAAGGAAAGCCCTTCAACCCAGGTAATGGTTCGGAGTAGGATCTTATAATCTTACAAGTTATGTGGCCTGTTGCATTCATACAAATACGTGACGCAGCAAGCCTAGAGCCCCTTTCATTCAGCGGAGATCCTGCTTCATGACGACATCAACTAATTCCTATAAAATGTGTGTGACTCAATAGGACTGGTCCTCTGGAGCGCGGCTCCAAATACGACTCGACTGGTAAAATGGACCAGCGGGGCCCGTGTTGGCCCCACATTGTTTTGTTTGTTGGTCTCTACCAAACATTGCTTTTCTTTTTTAGCGCCAGCTTGTTGGCGTGTGTATTGTGTACTGGTACTTCTGTTACATTTGTAAGTATTTATTGTTTCCATTCAAGTTTAGCGTATTCTGGGAAAGATAATAATACATTAGTATTGCGATTATGGCTGATGTTACTGTATTCATTTGCTGTAAAACAAACAGTTAAATTTTTGTTTATTTCAACACAAGAGTGTCTGCGCGTTACACAAGGACAGCAACAAAATACCCTTGTCACCGATTGTTTGAACATAATGTCAGACACCTCTACATCACTAACACGTCCATATTATTCTATTATATTATTATACGAAACACAAGTGTGGTGCAGGGTGGCAGAAATGTATGTTATAGGTAAAATCATTCTAATAACTTTGAGAAATATAAATGAAAGCATTCTCGATTACATAATTTTATGTGTGTTGTAAATATAATGTCACTTAATGTTAGAGGTCTTAGAAATACTGCTAAACGAAGGCAACTGTTTTACTGGTTCCAGAATAAAAAACACGATATAATTTTGTTGCAAGAAAATCACAGTTCAGCAGAAACTTCAGTACAATGGAGACCCGAATGGGGACATAAAGTAATGTTAAATCATGGAAGTCACAACTCTAGGGGAGTAGCGATATTAATAAAGAACAATTTATCACAGGAAATACATAATATATTTAAGGATGAGGAAGGGAGAATTATTGTACTTGATATAACTAAAGATGATGTGAGATTAAACATAAGCAATATATATGGTCCGAATACACCAAATAAACAGTTTTTGTTTAAAATTTTTAATGAAATTGAGAGCAGAAGTAACGAGAATATTTTACTAGACGGAGACTGGAATATATTTCTAAAACCTAGCCTTGATAAAACGAATATATCTGACACTCAGAGTTTCTACACTAATAAATGAATGGGTTGATGAATTAGATTTTATAGATATTTGGCGGTACCTTAATCCTGAAAAAAAACAATACAAATGGTCACGTTCTAATCCATTTTTTTACAGCCAGTAGAATAGATTTTTTCTTACTTTCAAGAAGATTATTAGAATCAGTTAAAACGTCAAATATAATAACGGGGTATAAAAGTGATCATTCAGCGATAGATATGAGTATTAAAACCCAACAGAATAAACGTGGTCCAGGATTTTGGAAACTTAACACATCATTACATAACGATACTGAGCTTGTGAGTAAAATGAAGACGTGTATATCTGGCACAGTAACTGAAAATAAAGGAACAGACCGGTCATTACTGTGGGAAACAATCAAAATGACCAAAAGAAAAACCTGTATATGCCATAGTAAAATACGACAAAAAACTATAAGGGATGAGATAACAAATATAGAGAAAGACTTAGAATTTTTAAGAAAAAACACAATAAATCAAGAAGATAATGATAATAAAATTAAAGAAAGCGAAGATAAGTTGAACAAACTCATTTAAGATAAAACAAACGGTGCCATGTTGGTAAGGAGCAAAGCCAGATGGTTAGAGGAGGGCGAAAAATCCACAAAATATTTCTTGAATTTGGAAAAACGTAATTATAATAATAAAGTTATTAATAAACTCAACGTAAATGGTGACATCGTCCGAGAGAAATCAGAAAAATTAAAATCGGAGAAATCATTCTTTGAATAACTTTACAAATCAGACCCGTCGCATGATATAGACAAACTTGAGGAATTCAGAAATAAACATTATATACAAGATTGAAGTATACCTGAACAATATTGGCGAGAGTATCTCACAGAACAAGAATTACTTGATAGCTTAAAATCGCTAAAAAATGGAAAGACACCCGGAAGTGATGGACTTCTGGTAGAATTTTTCAAGTTTTTCTGGCAGGATTTACGGAAATATCTTTTAGATAGTATCAGGTATAGTTTTCAAATCGGAAATTTATCCTCTACACAAAGACTAGGGATTATCACGTTGCTTCCGAAAAAAAGGAAAAGATCATCAATATTTAAAAAAATTGGAGACCACTGATTATAAAATAATTGCAAAAACTGTAGCGATTAGGATAAAACAAGTAATTTCAGAATTAATTCATGAAGACCAAACAGGATTTATAAATGAATGATTCATCGGAGAAAATATTAATAAAACTTTAACACTAATTGATCATACTTGTAATAATGATAAAAAGGCATTTTTAATGGCGATCGATTATGAAAAAGCTTTTGATTTTTTGGAATGGGATTTTATTTACAAGTCTTTAGAGACAATGAATTTTAATTCTAGCATTATAATAATGGTAAAAACTCTATATAATAATATAAACAGTTGTATATTAAATAATGGCTACAATCAGATTTTTTTCTAGTCACAAGGGGGTACGACAGTGCTGTCCACTTTCTCCATATCTTTTTGTATTAAGTGTAGAAATTTTAGCTGAGGCAATAAGATCAACTCAAGATATTAAAGGTTTTCAGGTTGAAAATAAAATCGCTCTGTATGCCGATGAAACAGCTCTCTTCATCCAAGATGTAAAAAGAATCGATAAAGTGATGGATATTTTCCATGAATTCATAACAATTTCAGGATTAAAAATTAATAAAGACAAAACTGTTGTTATGCCCATGAGAAGAGGAAAGTATGTAGAAAAACATATTGTTGAAAAGTTGGGATTTTCATGGACTGATGGACCGATTTACTTACTCGGGGTTTCTATTTCACCTTCTTTGAAAACTATTTTAAATATTAACTTTCTCCCAGTTGTGGAAAAAATCAAAAGAACTTTTACATTATGGTCACAAAGAAATCTAACTCCTATGGGTAGAGTTGTGATCATAAAAAGTTTTATTATTTTTCAGTTCACCTACTTAATGTCATTCCTACCAACTCCTCCCTCAAAAATTATAATTCGAGTCGAAAAATGCTCTATAAATTTATAAAGGGGCAAGGGAAGGGAACTGATTAAAAGAATTGTAATAATTGCACCAGTAAATAAGTCAGGACTCGGGATGGTTCATTTGCATACATATGATACAGCAGTTAAGATATCTTGGGTGAATAGATTACTTTCAAAACCAGATAACGATGCATGGAAAATGTTAGTTGTAAACAAAGATAAGCTCAGCAAACAATCGTTTTAGTTTAATTTAGCAGTGGAAAATAGAAAAGAATTATAGCGTGGATCTTCCTAATTTTGGGATGATGTTCTGCGCTCATGGTACATCTATAACTATAGTGAACCTGAAACATATGATGACGTAATTTCTCAGTATCTGTTGTATAATTCTCATATTAAAAGGAACGGCCAAGTAATATTTTTTTTTAAAATATGTAGGACTCGGGCATAAGAAATATCTCTGATTTAATGAGTAAGACAAGATAAGATTCGATTTGGATGAGCCATCCAGAAATGTGTTCTCATTATAATGTTAAGATTGATTTTTTAAGCTATCAAGGTCTGCTAAACTCTATCCCATATAAATGGAAAACTATAATAAAACAAAGCAAATTACAACTACAACCAAGACTTATACGTACAAGGCAGACGGACTGAAGAGAAAGAAAAGAGTAACAAATCAGATTTACATCGAATTAATGAAAGGAAATATTAAATCTCCACATAGCAACATAGCAAAATGGAAATCAGAATTAAACATACGCGACGATGAAAACATATATAATGGTTTTAAAAATATATTTAAATCGACAATATCAGTTAAACTCATATATTTTCAATTTAGGACCCTTCATTACAGATTATCTCTCAATACTTTCGTATATAAGATAAACGTAATCGAATCAGATGAGTGTACATTTTGTAAATCTGAAAAGGAAACTATGATACATTTGTTTTGGAAGTGTATTTTTTTTAAGCTTCTATGGGAGAAAATTTAAAATTTCAGTGTTACTGAAGAGTGTTTTAAAAAGTAGTTTGTTGCTATCAACAGTATATTGACAGGTTTATTTCAGTGTATACTATCCATTTACTATTTATATTAAATTTTCATGTGACTGTGATTACCAAATTACTTTGTTGATGCCTTGTATTTGACAGGACACAGCAGAGAATAGCAGATGCAAAGCTTTGAGGCCTTAAAGACAAAGAGTATGTCACATTGACACCTGTTCATTGACACATTGACACCCCCCCCCCCCCACACACACACACAAAGGTGAACTGATGTCACTGTTTTTCCGAAATATCTTAATTGACATCGGCTATTTGTTTGAAAATCGCTGCTTTGGTAATGTTTGCGTATATACTTACAGAGGAATATACTGTGCTTGGGTAAACACACGGGAGGGTTTTAAATTCACTCTATTCGCGAAAGGGAAATTATGGCTAAACAGTACCAGCTTGAATAAGGTCAACACAAAAAATTGGATTCTGGTAAAAATACTTATATCTTAATATGTATTATAATACATATGTATCTGAAGATTCAATTTTCATGTAACAATTCAATTCTCAATACAAGTAATATAGTTGCATCAGAATAACTGAAAATCTAGAATGGGTGAAGTGTTCCTCATTACAATCAATTAAATAATCATTTCATTGGGACGCATGATTCATTTCCTCTAGTTTCTTACACAAATGGGAATCAATTAGAACTTTTACAAATTTGGAAGTAACTTCCCTTGATAGGTTGCTATGTATAAAAAGTTGCAGATGAAAGTATAGAGTAATGAAACATGACTGCAATTTTTAAATTTATCCTCTAATTACAAGCAAAGCCTGACTGAGATCAGGGATGGCCTGGCCTGGCTATGACACTGACTAGGAAACCTAACGGGACTGTTGTATCGTACTATATCAGTTATAACGTGACATCTGAATAATTTCAGTTGAGGTAAAAAATACTTTGTTACAGGTAATAAGAAGGCGCGGGAGTTTCCCAACAAATTAGTAGACGGCTCAGGGAAGTCTTTAAAAAATACACAGGGGAAAGCTACGTACCAATAAATGAACTAGAAATAAACGTTTCGACAAAGTGAAAGTGCAATATAATCATTGATATAATCACAACTGATTTGATTAATTTGTAACGTACAATAGCAGATCAACAATGCTATACAAAACCAAAAGAAATACGGATAGAAGTTTTTTTTTTAATATCTGGATGGCGGATTTCAAGATAGGTTGCAGGCATTACCTAAGGATTGAAGGAAGCAGAACCTATATGAAACTGTGATACAGTCATATGCTCTATCATCATGGAAGATTAAATATATAATATTGCTCAGACAGTTCCAAAAAGTATTATACAAAACAGCGAATCCGATGGGGGGAAGGAGGGGGGGGGGGTGTCAAGCCGGCGTCACCCGCTGTTACCTTTTTTAAGGGTTTCAGACCAATTTTTGCGGGACAGAACCCCTTTCCCAGTCCTGGGGACCTTTTATTTAGTTTATTTTTTTTTTTAATAATCCTCCTGGTTGGACAAATCCTACTGTTTCCTAATTCCTGGATCCGCCCCTAATAAACGACTGTAAAATACATCACTGCTATTTTCAAAAGATGTGAAGATAAGATACAATACAAATTTGTAGTACTTAATTCTTCAGATTCCAAAACATATCCTTTTTCTGTTTCTGTTGTTAAATAAAATTTCAAGTTCACCATGACGTTGCCTTCATGCTACTGAAATAATGAATAACCTATTTATTTAATCTAGCCGTTTTTAGCCAATCAGATGCTGATGTACTGATTTTTAACCAATGATGTTTCACCTTATTTTCGCTGGGCCGCTGAATATAGTTATTTAATGCGAGAGGTCGCTAGATATAGTCGGACTTTCTGCTGGATGGTCACAAATCGTCAGCGCATCGACATCTTTACGATACTTGACTCTGTACCGCGATGTATCGTTGATACGTTAAATCATTACAGTCCTAGTCGATACACATCAGTTAAGATCACAATATTTGATTACATTGGCTCTGAGCTGACGATTCGCTTCCAAAAAGGTATTAATCTTCATATTAAATTAGCTGAAAAGACATCCCGTTATTTTTTAAAATGGATTAAAAAATAGCTTATTTCCTGTATTATGAAATAATATAAGCACAGTATTACACTTGTCTCTTTGTATACTTAACTTTAGTCATTTGATAATTCCTCAAACTAGAAATCTGCGTTCTAATGAATCGAAGCCTCCACCATTCATTTATTCGGCCCATATTCCCATGTTCATGGGTGTATAAGTGACTCTACATTTGTGAAATTTCATGATAACCTACCTTGATCAGGATTGTGTGCAGGGTCAAAATCTTGACCAATTCCCGAAATGCCGAAAATTATTTGATGTGTTTCCTTTCATTATCGCGTGAATTGTCTTGAGAAGAAACACACAAACAGAGGAACGATATTATACACATACACACATAAAATCAGTGTAAATTTATTGTAGGTAAAACATGGATGGCGTATGAATGAAGTTATATAATAGATTTAATTATTTTTTTTATAAAATGTCAACAAATTTGAGACCACCATTTCAAGATTGTCATGATTTTTTGCTAACTGGTAAGTTACTTGGATCATATACTCGGGACCAAGAAATATGGTCGTAATTTTGGGGGTGGTTACAATTGTGGGGTGGCCACGAGGCGGTGTTCCGCTGTATATTTATTTTTGTAAATGCCTAACCCCCCGTAATTCTGTGAATGGCTTAATCCTAATATCCTTGCGGTCGTCTGAATATAAGACACTGTCTATGACGATGGAGGAAAGAAAGACAAACGAAAGACGGTTCAGGTACGTCTTTATAACCTTCAGAATATTTTAAACAATAAAAATACAAATGTTCATTGCTTTTTTTTCATTAATGCGTATATGCATCAAACTGTCCTCGCTTCACGTTTTGTGGCTAGTTCTTCGTGGAACACAATGATTCTCCAGGTTTTTGCCTGCTGTCACATCAAAACAGTGCTTTATAACGTTACTAGTGCATAAAGTGTTAGTTCACGTGCAATATTTAATAAGAGAGAGTGAAATCAATGTTAAAGGTTTAGTTTGGGTCCTTCAAAAATGTGATGGATTAAAATTTAGGAAATGAAATTATTAAACAAATGATGATAATAATAATTATAATATTATTATTATTCTATAGCAGTAGTACTAGTAATAGTTGTAGTAGTGGTAGAAGCATTAGTAGGCTATTATCATTATTATTTTACAGGCAGGCGTTTGCATCTATTTTATTTTCTGTAATAGTAGCCTACACATTAATGTTATACATTTATATTATGGATATATATATAATTTGGTCATATATTTATGAGACACATTTTATATAATAATAATAATAATTATTATCATTTTATTATTATTACCATTTATGATGAGATCTGTTTAGCAGACTTAATAAAAAATCTCAACGATTGATTCAATACAGGTATGAATAAATTTTTTATGCACGGGATTTAATTGCTGCTTT
This sequence comes from Sipunculus nudus, assembly GCA_026874595.1. Classification (NCBI taxonomy): domain Eukaryota; kingdom Metazoa; phylum Annelida; class Sipuncula; order Golfingiida; family Sipunculidae; genus Sipunculus; species Sipunculus nudus. The sequence goes on along the minus strand of CM049320.1, from coordinate 10,953,971 downwards.
AAATACTGTGTAAACAAAAATAAATTTTTGACGAAGCCCGTTTTATATGAATCATAATATATAGTTCTATAATTTATGCTTTAGTTACCGTGTATGAAAACGTAGGCCTAACGTTATAACTTAAATCACCGTCCTCTCAAACAGGGCGTGCACCGAATAATGAGGGGACCACGTCGCATAAGGTATTAATCGAAACCTTATTCATAACTGTATATAAATTCAAAATGTATCCTTTTTATTTATGTGACAGAAACATAACCTGTAGAACCGCTGTGTTCCATGAAAAGCTTGCCACGACATGTGAAGCGAATTTTGTGTTGTCATGACGATGTGATTTTCTTCCTCCGTTCGTAAGATATTTATGCAGTGCACTTGAGCGCCATCACTCGGTTTCAGGTGGAACGTTACGGGTGTGAGGGAATGTGAAATAGCCACCACCTAGGATATAAAGAGACACCGAAGTAGTCAGAGTTCTCGATTCAGGTCTCTTACACAGGCATACCATGGCCCCCTTCAGGTCAAGCAAACGTATATCAAATCTCATAATATTAACATATGACTCATTTGCCTTTGAACAACAATATTAATTTAGATTTTACATAAACTGAACCCAATTCCTGGAGAATTTTTTTTGGTATTTATTTTCCTACAAAAAAGAAACATGCAGTTGTGCGATTTGTTCAAAAATTGTTGTCACTTCTATGAGCACTGTCACTCGGCAGTGTCGTCACCGACTGGGAAATCCCTTGTGACAATTTTTTATGTCATTTCAAAATTTTCCCTGTGACGTCACACTTTGCATCAGCCAAACACTTCAGGGCCCAGTCTCTGTTTTGGATGAAAAGCTCCATACACATTACATCACCACGTGCTAGTACGGTTATCGAACCTGTACACGGAGGGATTCCGCCATCTATTCAGATGATTGAGTTCTAGTTGCGCCTGCGTAGTACACGATTTCGTTCAGCTGGATATAACTTCAGGCGAGTGACACGCATGAGACACATTTTCTCTGTCAAAACACAGACAATATAAGATAACCTATGTTGCGTCATTGGCGTATGGACATAGGCTTAGGCTACGGCAGCTTCTCAGTATCACTTATAAGGGTACCACTTCTGCATTCGTAATCGTATAAAGTAATTAGAGTTGCTCTCCCTGATATCGCTTATGTCCACGTGCGTTTTGCCTATGACGTTCGTGTGCCAGAACTGCTATCATTTAATTATTAAATATCCAGAGTACGACCCAGAATATTTTTTAATAAGTAAAAATATGTTTGAAGTCCCGGTATCATGTGTTCTGTAGGGCTAGTTTACATACGTCGAAGTTAGTCTTTCTTAAAAAAAAATCAATAGGGGTTCCATTAGCCAAGTCCCCTTACTGCAAATGTGGGTGAGTAAAATAAAGTATGTTTCAAATTTGGTTTTATTAACAGTAAATATGACTATGTGTTATGTGTATCTCCATGATTACCTTAAACATTTCAATATGAATGAATTGCCGAGCCAATAAAACAACACCATAACTGAAGACCTAACATAAAAATAAAATTTAATTCAATCATAGGTAGTATCAAAGTTTTAGTGAAAACTAAAACTTCTAATGGAAAAACTAATGGAAATTTCTTGATGCAGTTTAGAATATTCAGAATGCAATAAATAACCATTTTGTTCAACAAATATAATGGAGTAATATAGAAAATGCACTAAAGAAAAGAAAACCCTGTCATGTTATAGTCAGACCTGAGTATATTATAAGCCTTATCAAATGAATACAAATGCAGTTTAAACCAGATCAAACTTTTAGACCTGATATAACTAATAGCACATCTGATGCTTGTAGTAAAAATCCATGCCTCGTCTGACAATCCATCTACACGCTTTGATCTATGTCATACCTGTTCGACGTTTTGGTCTGTACTTACTATAGTGAAGCCTGGTCAACTCCAAAAATGCTTAAGTAATATTTGCTAAGTACTTTTTCATCGCATAATCGCGAGGTGGTTACGTCTACCCATTAGGACAAAGAAATGCACCTGCAAAAACCTAAACGCGCAGTGACCACTATTAAAAGGGTTTATATATACGATATAAACAGAAAGAATTATTGGAACCAAAAAAAATATGGTCGCAGTGGTTAAAATGGATGTTTTACCGAGGTGGTGTCTAGTTGAGGATTTACTGTACTATTAAACTTTCCTTTGCAAGGTAATGAACTACCCAAAATGTGGTGATGCGAGTCGTGGATAAAATCTTTTATGTTCACATTAAATATAAAGTTTATTTCCTCAAGTACTCACACGCAGTACCTTCTTCGTCTAATTATTACTATTATATATATATATATATATATATATATATCACATAACTTACTTTATAACTGACACGCCATGAATACAGTACCTATACAATACTGCCTGAACTGTGCCTCGGTTGATTAAATTTGTTTTAGAAGATAATTGCCTGATACAACAGTTGTTCTCTGCATTCTCACCATTGATGTAACATGTATATAAGCATGCGATGGGTTTCAATGAGTTTCGTCCCAACAGTTTCGATAACGTAGCGACGTTATTGTGCTGAGAAAGTCATAAAAGCACCAATCAAGAGCATTTTATGAACCTGGTCAACAACCCAGTATGTTAATCAATAATAACAAGCATACCTCTGAAAGTATTGAGTGACGTGTTGCGAAATCGTACCTGCAGGTCCATGCCAAATTCACTATTTTCTGGCACAACAGAGGACGAAGGCCTCGAAAAGATAAATTCTTCATTTCCTTCACATTATTTTCTTGGTCATTTGGTCATTCCTGTTCTGACTTGGGTAAGTTAACATTTAACATTTTAATGCATGTACAATGTTGTACATGCAGGCTTTATCCACGTGACCAAGGTTTAAGGATGTGAAATCTGCCCATAATAATACCATTTCCTGTTGGACTCTAAATTGTGGAAACACGTTTCATGGTTCACGTCAAAACATCTTTTTTTTCGATACTTTTAACTCGTCGTGGGGTTTCAAACAAAAAAAAGTTTCCAATCTACGCTTTAACGTTTCATTTTGAAACATGTTTCAGGGATAGGTGATGTCAACATGTTTGCGACATGTCTAACGCGTATAACATGTATTAGTTTTTACATATCTCAACCTGAAATAGTAGTCTAACGGACATGTATTGTGACATGTTGAAAGGTCACATGTTTCTGCTTGAAACTGGAATTTATGTAAAACGCCATTTTGTCCCATATAAGCCATAAGCTTTGTTCATCATCCGTCTGTCTGTCCGTCTGTCCGGCCGTTAACAGGACACAAAGCATAAACGCTGGATCTAGATGCTGAATGTTTCATTTATCCTGCAGACTGGTGGCGCACCTGTATTTTTTAATTTTTACGCATTTTTTCTCCATTTTAAGACCAAAGGAGCTGTTGTCCTTTAACAGGGTTCAATTTGTAACCGCTGGACCTAGTTATAAGGTGTTTTGTATTTCTAAGCATGTTTCAACTTCCACATATTTGAAATATTTAGAACAAATGTTTTAAGGAATCTTACACCGTTAGTCTGCTTGCCATGCTATGATGCTACAATTTCACAAAGCATTTCACAACGTACAACAAATAGGCCTTCAAGATTAATCGAATGGTCACCATGCCTTTGCATTAAAATTAAAAGAGTTTATGTCACACATTAAACATGTATTAATAACGCAATAAATGCAAATTATATATTATAAACTGGTAAAAAAGTCTGTATATTTATAACAACATCTAATGATCATAGGGCTATTCCTACCTTTAACAGGAATTCATATTATGATAAAATATAAATTTTGTAACAATGATGAATGCATTTAAAATAATGGAAGCAAGTGACTAAATGTACTACAAAAATTAAAAAAAGAGACGTAGTCAAATATTAAATTGTAACTCACACATATGTGTCTGTTAAGTATATCACATAAGGCGTCTTCTGTGAATATTATTTAATAATACGGTTACTGGTATTGTTTCTCAAACATTGACATGTTTTTCTTTGCACAGACGACAATCTAATGTTCTTTCCTTATCATATCACAAACAGAAAAGACTATACTTCATTATATGTTTTAATAAGAGAAATACCCAATGCTTATGGTACGTTCTATTTTAACAATTTAGCCGCTTAAAAATTTTAAACAATCAGAGGTATTTACAAGAGGTGAAATTTAATTTCTTAACGCCTACTCAGCAAACGCTTGAGTGCTCTGTTGTAATAACGTCTCACTCCTTTCAGCTAACTGTTAAGAATCAATACACTTGCAACAGAGAATCGATCATGCTTGCCTCTGCAGGTTCACTTGCCCACAATAAGTATCAAATCACAAATCAGTAAAACACACCTCACCTGTTTTGGGTGCATACTGCTTTAGTATCAAGGGAAATAGTGCCTTAATGACAGTACCATCAGAACAGACAAGTACTACAAGCAATTTTAGATTCAATAAACAGCTGATAGAATCTCATTTGTAATCCAAATGTCATTCATATATAGAGAAACATGAGGTCCAGTCCACGACAGAAGCTGCGCTGCACCGCGCTGTTCTGCAAAACAATGTTGAGTTCACGCAAGTGAAAAGCAAAGCTTTCAAAAAAGTACAAAAAGTAAAAAATACCCTGCCGCAAATTAAGTATGGAATTTTAGGGCAGCTTTCCGTGAGGCATAGCCTTTAGACCACCGAATCTTCACAGTTGCTAAAAGCTAATTTTTGCCTGATTTGTATAAACAAAAAAAGTGGCAAACCAAGTTATCTCTAGCTAAGGGGTGTAGCGTGATATTCCGTGTTTGCTTCACTATAGTTTGCTGGTAAATACCATATATTTGACAATATTCTTACTGTAGAAGTTGATACATGGTAGGTCCGTAACAGGTTACACAAAAAATATGATTATAATTCGAAATAATCAATAATCTAATAATAAATAAAAACTAAGTAGTTACTGAAATCTAAGTTGAACTTTCACGTAGATGGTAACGCCAAGACATACAACAAAACAAATGCGTGTACTCATAATGTTTATATATACATGATTTGTACATTTGTTCCTATATTCAAGAATTCAAGAAAGGCTAAATGCACTCTCTCCGTTTTTTGTCTCTCTCTCGGAGATACAATAAATCTTATAACTGGACACATTATCTAGTTTATCACTACATATATCATGCATCATGGCATAATGTAATCAGTACTCTCTCTTGCAGGATCATGCGATTCTACGTCCCAGTGATTCGAGTTCGGTTTGTGACCGTAGCAGGGGCAACGTTTTTCTTGTTGGGTGTTCTCTTTATATGGTTAAGTAAGTGAAATCCCAGGTTAAAAGATACTAATTTCGTCATGCGACCTGTGGCATCCAGGTTCTAGTGTGTACCCAGAGGGAAGCCCCCATGAACGGTTTCGAGAAACTGTTAGAATAAATAGCAAGGCTTCGATGAGGCCGAGTGGATAGGACACGAAGTATTCCGAGGACATATTCCAGGAAAGGTTATATATGTAGAGAGTTTTTTTTTTTTTTTTTGGGGGGGGGGGGGTGTATCAACAACGTTTATAGAGAAATAACACTTATTGTTCCACTCCAAAATATTAAAATCGTTATAATAACTAGTTCATTGGTTAACTCAATAAATTCCCTCTTGGCCTCGACATGGACAAGAGAAATACCCGTATGTCGCAATGGAAAGGAATCCAGAATACCTCCAATATATAACGGATTGTCCCATGGCTGTTAGTGAAAGGGATATTCAGCTTGCTAGAGGACAAGACCGAAATAACTGTATGATTAATCTAGGTGAAACAGATAATATACATACAATGATATATGCTGATAAAGGCAGAACATTCATCGGAACATTTACATGTTTGTACATTTACATTTTCTTCCTGGTTGTTTAAAAAAGGGAAATATTTGCATACATTTTACATGTTAGAATCCTGAAAAAATGCCCCGCATATGCACACTTGTATCGAAAAGCTACAAGTAAACATTTTAAATCATTTATGAGATTAGTCCACATACCTGCGCTGTATGCATGCAATGAATCAGTTAAATAAGGCCACCCATGGGACTGGTCTTAAGTGGTTTTAATATACAGGTGGTCTTATAAGGAAGGTCAGTAATAAACAATGTTAATGCTTCAGTTCACTCAAAGGTGGTCTTAATAGACAAGTGTTCATCTATACGTTGTCTTTCAGACAGGTTCATCACTATTTTATTTGGCATTCTTTTAACAATAATTAACTTTTCGCCCAATAGAGAGTGCCAACTGAGTGTCCATTTCCTTGTTATGCCCCCCCCCCCGCACTTATCTTCCCTAAATCCAAGTGTAAAGCTCCTTTGAGCAGACACCTTGCTTCAATGGGCCTCCTGGTCTACAGTATCATAACGTTTGAACTGAGTCATGTGATGGGACCGAAACAAATCCATCGTTGCAATTATACATAGTGCACGGAAATAAAAAATGATCAACAAGAACACATGCATCGGGAAATAACCAGCCAGTCAAACGATTGCTCAGAATCTCCATGATGTCTCCCATCACCTGTTACATTTAATAATTAAATAGCTATCTTTTTGGGCTTCCACTGAGGCAATTTATGTATACCATATCTTGTATTTTCTCAATATAAACGGGGTTAGTGAAGGATTATTGAGGAAAAGCATTATGGAAATCTAATTTGTATGACGGAATTACCTCACAGTCAATATTTAGAAATTTGTCTTCCCTTAATGTAAGGCGGAAAAGTACATTGGCCGCTACCGCTAAAAGTACGGAAGTACAATGTATCCCGTTTTGACACGAGGCGGCGCTGGCGCTCTCCAATAAGTCAGCCGATGGAAGCAAGCTCAGAGCATTAAGGTATGGTTAGGATATGTCACTGGAAAATATATTGTTCGGGCATTTCATCTGAAGGTTTTGATATCAGTGATTAGGAAATCTCCAATTAACCATCCATCCCAAATGTATATATTGTAAAACTGGTCGATCGTAAATTTGTCTGTAAACATGTTTAAAATCTGTTAATATTAACCTGAAACAATGTCTCGAAGTACCCTTGGTTTACATTTTACTATCAATAGTATATGTCACCTGGCTAACATTTTTCTAACAAGAATCGGTTCTGGTATTGACTGAACTGAGTCAACACAATATAATGAACAGATTATTTTAAGTTTACTATATACTACGTAAAGTTTCATTTTAATTTTGTATGTGACTGTGATCACAAAAATAGTTTTTTTATATACACCACATTGATTGGATTATATTAATTTTATATGCCATTTACTTTTTATATTAACTCATTGTGACTACACTGTCACAAAAGTAGTTTGTTGATATCCACAATATATTGAGAGGATTATTTTAAGTTGAAACTCCAAATTTACTTTTCATATCAATTCTATGTGTGGCTCTGTTCGTAAAAAGTAATTTGTTAATTTACATAGTATAGTTACAGGATTATTTTTAGTTTATATAAAATATTTACTTTTATATTATTCTGTGTGTGACTGTGTTCACTAAAGTAGTTTGTTGATGACTTGTATTTGACAGGAGACAACAAACAGGGGCAGATACAAAGTTTTGTGGCCTCAAAGACACAAAGTAAGTCACATTGATAATTTTTCCTTGTTGGAAAAACCCTTTCTTAGTCTATTATCGGGAATATATGTTTGTTTGTGTTATTCCAAAACGTTGATACGCAATGACAAAATTTCTCCAGTGACAAATGTGTTTTATTCTACAGAAATTCATTATGAACCAGTCGTCATGTCGAGAAAAGTTGGTAAGCCATTAAAAGTTCATTTTAAATGCTCACGTGTACATGTACATTCACTGAAGTCGTTTTCACAGGATGTCATTGTTTGATATATATAACAAGTTGTATTGAATATCAAATATTTTGAATATGGTTTTGGTCAGGTATGTAAAGGGTTAATAGAATTTATGACAATTTTACCTGATGATTTTTATTTTGATGTCAGTGAGTAGGCATTTTGTAATTATCCATTCGCCAAAGTTATATATACAATTTGATTTTAAGTTTTTATACATTTCCCTTTTACATATATTATATGTGTCACTGTGTGTTTCCATAAATAGTTTGTGGATATACATAAAACAAATTATATTGATAGGATTATTTCCAGTTTATATACATTTGATTTCATATAAATTTTCTGTTTGACTACAGTGTGTGTTCCAAAAAGTATTTGTTGATATCCACAATATATTGATAGGATTATGTTCAGTTTATATAATACATTTACTTTTATATTATTTTGTGCGTGACTGCTCGACAAAGTACTTGTTGATGACTTGAATTTGACAGGAGACAGCAAAGAGGAACAGATGCAAAGTTTTATGGCCCCAGACACACAAAGTAAGTCACATGGATATGTTTTCCTTGTTTAAAATAAATCATGTCTTTGTCCATTTTTCAGGAATATAGGTTTTGTTTGTTAATTTAATTATTTGAGTGCAGTTTTATCCACGGAGGTTAGTTGTCCTCTTTAGGGAAATAACCAGTTACCATGTTTCTCTGCATGGCCTCAAATCAGTGGCGTCAATATGGGGGGGGGGGGGGGGGTACTTACCATTTTTTTGGAAAGGGGGGATGGCAAATGTAATCATCCCCCACTTTTCAGAGAATAATATTATAATATTGCAAATGAAATATAAATTAAAAAATAGAATTAAAGACTTTGGATCCATTTACTAAAAAAATTTTATATCTAAACCTTTTACAAAAATCGCTTATTTTCAATTTTAATATTATAATTATTTGAAATATGATTAAGTTTATATATAATCATATATATATATATATAAATCATATAATATATATATATATATTTATATATATATATATATATACTCACCGGGACTCGGCGCTACCAGGATAGGAAACGAGTTAAAAACATGTGTCATATGTTACATAGTCTAAAAGCGAAAGGGAATTTTCTAGATGTATATATGATAAGTTTATTAAGTTTTCTTAAAAATAAAAGCAATTACCTACATTTAAAAGTTAAACAAGAAGCGAGAGAGAAAACAGGCTCACATGTTAATCATACGAATGATTTAGACACGTTTAATTCCCAGTAAGGTTCAATGATGCGCAACGACAAAATTTCTTTATTGATAAATGTGGTTTTTTTTAGAAATCCATTACGAACCAATTGCCATACCGAGGAAAACAGTTGGTAAGCCATTACAAGTTTATTTTAAAAATCTTGAATTTTCTTAGAATAAAAATTCTACAGTCAATGTGTTGTTGCTTACCTGTAAAAATATCTGAGAACCAAAAAAATGCTCTTTTTGTTTTACTAAGTATATCTCTTTTGTGAATTTTATGTTGCTGTTACTTTTTATAATCAAATTCAGTCTGTCCAAAGATTGTATGTTGGTTGTGATATTGAGAATGAAAGGAAACCACTTATTGATATCTTCATACTGATTTATTTGTTTGTGTTATTCAACTGTTTGGATAAAGAAACCCCTCCTCTGTCCTTTTTCTTAAAGTAATCGTGTACCCTCAAAAGTGTGGAAAGATTAGTCGTGTAAAAAAATAATACAGTGAAAGCCCATTTACAGAAATGGAAAGCTATAAATCTGCCGATGTTATTTTATTCTGTTAAATAGAAAGAAATAACCTTTCTTATGGACACTTTGTCGTTATTGCATGCATGTAAATGTTTGTATTTTAAGTTCCGGGAGATGTCTGTAAGGAAGTTGATAATAATAAAAAATAACTAACTTTTATACAGTATTCTGAAAGGAAAAAAAAGAGCCCATTTTAAACACGCATGGGAACATATACACTCACTGAAGTCGTTTTACAAATGTCATTGTTTGATATATTTTACAATATGTAATGAATATAATTATCTATTGATAGTTCCTTTGGGTACTGTTGTTCACACATCGTCAGCGGCTACAGGTGTTTAGGGTTTCCTAAAATCACGTCATGGTTGAAAAAAATTGCCATAAATCATGCACAAATGAACCAAAAATGTTTCATGTCATTTTAATGTTTTCATTACAATTCATTTTCCTCAGATTTTTATTCATTAATAGGTCTCTTTTTCTATGCCGGCTCCTACCCTTGTTGAAAATCACTTTTGGAACCACTCCCCCAACCATATTATGAAAAAAGGAAAGAGGAGAAGACTTTTGCATATCAAAATTGTTCTTGGTTAGGGCATGTAAAGGGTTAGTATAATTTATGGCAATTTTATCTGAAGATTTTTATTTTGATGTCAGTGACTAAGCATTATGTAATTATCCATTCGCCAAAGTTATATATACAATATTATTAACAATTATATACATTTCCTTTTTACATTTATTCTGTGTGTCACTGTGTTTACAAAAGTACAACGTTGATATACATAATACAATTTTTATTGATAGGGTTAATTCAGTTTATATATTACATTTACTTTTATATTAATCCTGTGTGTTCAAAAAAGGAGTTTATTGATGAATTGTATTTGACAGGAGACAGCAAAAAGGGGCAGATGCAAAGTTTTGCGGCCCCGAAGACACAAAGTAAGTAACAGTAACACTTGTTAATTGATAGGAAATAAATACTATATTTTTCCATTTTTCAGGAATATAGGTTTTGTTTGTCAATTTAATCATTTGGGTGGAATATTTTACACGGAGTCAAGTTGTACTAACCATGACCAAGTTTCTGTGCATGGCCTATAATTAGTTAGACTCTCATCAGAGGAACGGTAGAATTTACATGCTCGTCCACAGCCTCTTGGCTTAATGGGATGGCCGGGCCCCACGATCGTTTATCGTTCTCACACCAGTATGCTGTAGGTTTAGGTCTTTGGTGTAATCACAATTGTTTCTTCAGTGACATTTTTTTTTCCCAGAAATCCATTATGAATCAATCGCCATTCCGAGGAAACCAGTTGGCATTGAAGTATATTTCAAAAGCTTATGTGTACATATACAAACACTGAAGTCGTTTTCACAGTATGTCATTGTTTGATATATTACAATATGTATAGTGAATATCCCTTATATATAGTTCCTTCAGCTATAGCTGCACAGAATTCGTCCCCTGTAACCAGTGTAAGGGTTTCAGAGAATCATGTCATAGTTGAAACATAGCCTTCAATCATGCACAAAGGACCGGAATACTTTCGCACCCAATTCTGAAATAGCTCTACATTTTCTTTTATTTCTGTCAATACAAATTGAAACTCAACACTTATATGCTTGAAGCCGCTTTCAAAATATGATTGATACAACTTTGTTGGCTAGCCAAGCTTACGGTTGTCTAGGGGTGGAGTAAAGAGCTTAAAGCCGGGAGATGTTGAGTTCGAATCTCAGCCGATGCTAGGCCCCATGCACCCACGCCTTAATTATTTTTCTGTACTCCACAGTCCTCTTACAGTGGCAAACGAGTGCACCCTACGTGGGTTACTTTGTTTTACACACTAAGGGCCCGCAGGTGCAAGTCACAAAGCCTGGTTGACGCCGGATAATCATGTGTTTCCGCAATGTCATGAAGTCCAAAACCGGAATGAAATTAGTACCTAGTTAAGCAAGAATAACAGAAGGAGTTGGTAACATCCACTAGAAATAAAAAATGAAAAATCGTCGTGGGCTTGAAATTTCAAGGTTTATCTTTCAACAGCATATTATCTATCTACCAACAGCAGGTTAACAGAGCCCATACACGTATCACCGTTGTTAAAGCTTATCTTACTTCACTCTTTCACTATTTTTTTTATGAAATGATGCTTGAATAATGATATTAATCAATTATTTACCTCAATGATTGCTTATAAATGTGTTTCTAGCAGATCGTGCTTGGAATTTAAGCATTACTAATATTTTTTTTTTCTAAATTCTTAACTACTGTTTACATATTAAAATTACCAAGTTCATATTCCATTAAAATGTTTGTACCAGCGGTACTCACCTTCATATATTTTCTTTTTACCTTAATCCCAGATTTAAATCGCGTGACAACGCAAAAAACTAGGCGGATGTATATGCCTTTTTGGCTGAACTGTTCAGCAAAAAACAAACCCACCCATCAAACAGAAAGAGATAAGATTTCAGTATAAATGTTCAGTATAAATTAGGGTGTCAATGCCTGAATGAATCTCCATATGTTCATTATCCTTTCCGGTTTTATCCACTATCTTTGCCGTCATTTGCAAAATTAAATATTTTCTAGATATAAGACATATCGAAATTATCAGTACATGCACGTGGATTTCTAAATGTACAAAATCCTCAGTGCAATGATAAATATTCGAGAGAACATACAGCTTCGTTTCAATGTACATCGCAAGCTATCATTACGGAATGCCCTGAAGCGGGCTATTCAACATGAGCGTTGCAAATATTTTACGGAGACTGGAGGCTTGAGGGATGGTTTGGGTGGGTTGGGGTGTCCGCAGGCAAACCCAAAATGGTGCACACTCGTGCATATATACACATGTGTGCATGTGTAAAATTATATAATTGTGTGAGACCAACGAGATTGAAATTCATGATTTTAGATTCTGCCAAGTATTAATTTTATGATGATATTTTAATATAAAATAAATAATAAATATATAAGAAGATTTGATATTCTTATAGCAATTCAATTCTCAAAACAAGTGAAACAGTTGCCACTGCATCAATAAAAATCTAGAGTGGGTGAAAAGTGTTCCTCATTACAATCAGTTTAATAAACATTTCTTTATGGACGCATGGTCCATTATCTACGGAATTTTAGACAAATGAAAAAAAAGAAATCTTACCTATTCAGAAAAAAATTCCTTTGATTTGTTTCTATGTATGAACTTTTGCAGATAAAAGTGTAGAGTACTGAAACAATACTGCATTTTTTAAAATTTGTCCTCTAATTTAAGCAAAAACAGACGGGGATAGGGGATGGCATGGCCTGGCGACAACCCTGTCTGGGAAACCCAACCGGACTGTCGTTTCTTACTATATCAATAATAACGTGACATCTGTATTGTTCCAATTAATTTCTTTTACCTTGTCACAGGCAATACGGAAACGCAGGAGCTACCCAACAAATTAGAAGTTAGTGCAGGTAAGTCTGAAACATGTTAAATAAGGGAAAGTTACGTGCCAGTTAATTAATTGAAAAAAGTTCCCACAAAATGAAAGTGCGATAAAATCATTGATAATTTCATTTATTTGAACAAAATTCGTAAATAACTTCCCTCGATAAATCTTGTATACAGTTGCAGAAGAAAGTATAGATTAATGTAAGATGACTGCATTTTTCAAATTTATCCTCTAATTACAAGTAAAATCAAACAGGGATATGGCAGGGCATGGCCTGGCTACAACCCTTACTGGGAAAGAAACCGGACCGTTTTATCATACTTAGTCAATAATACCGTGACATCTTAATCGTTCGCATTGAATTTTTTTACCTAGTCACAGGTAATACGAAGACACAAGAGCTACCCAACAAATTAGAAGATGGCACAGGTAAGTTATAAAAATTTAACGCAAGGGAAGGCTACGTACCAGTTTATGAATAAGAAGGAAACGTTTCCACAAAATGTAAGTGCGATATAATCATTGATATAATCATAAATAATGAGGTAAATTTGTACAAGTTCGGAAATAACTTCCCTTGATAGGTGGCTATGTATAAATGGTTGCAGATGAAAGTGTAGAGTAATGAAACATACCTGCATTTTTTCAAATTAATCCATCTGGCTACCACCCTGACTTGGAAACCAAACCGGACTGTTGTATCGTACTTCAGTAATACAGTACTACAGTAATAACGTTACATCTGAAACGTTCCTCTTACTTTGTTTACCATGTCACAGGTAATATGAAAACACAGGAGCTACAAACCAAATTAAAAGAAGGCGCAGGTAAGTCTGAAACATGTTACACAAGGGAAAGCTACGTACCAGTTCATGAACAAGAAAAACATTCCAACAAATTGAAAGTTCAATATTATCATTGTTGTAATCCCAACTAGTTTGATTTGTTTGTACAAATTCGATAAAAACAACCCTTGATAAAGGTCCTTGCAGATGAACGTGTAGAGAAATGAAACATACCTGCATTTTTAAATTTATCATCTAATCACAAGTCAAGTCAGACGGAGATAGGGGAGGGCAAGTCCTGGCTACCATCCTAATTGGGAAACCTAACCGGACTATTGTATCGTACCCCAGCAATATAACGTTACATCTGAATCGTTCCCCTTACTTTTTTTACCTTGTCACAGGTAATATGAAGACACAGGAGCTATCAAACAAATTAGAAGAAGGCGCAGGTAAGTCTAACACATGTTAGCTACGTACCTGTTAATCAACAAGAAAAACGTTCCCACAAATTCAAGTGCTATATAATCATTGATATAATCACAACTTATATGATTATTTTGTACAAATTCGGAAATAACTTCTCTTGATAGGTTTCTATGTAAAACAGTTGCAGATGAAAGTGTTGAGAAATGAAAGATGACTGCATTTTTCAAATTTACCCCTTAAGTAGTAGTAAAAACAGACGAGGATAGGGGAGGGAATAGCCGGGCTACCACCCTTATTGTATCATACTTTATCAATAATAATGCGACAGCTAAATCGTTCCCATTGGAATCATTTTACCTTGTCACAGGTAACACGAAGACGCAGGAGCTACCAAACAAATTAGAAAAATGGTTCAGGTAAATCTGAAACATGTTACAGAAGGGAAAGCTACGTACCAGTTCATGAACAAGAAATACGTTCCGACAATTTGAAAGTGCAATATAATCATTGTTATAATCACAACTAATTTGGTCCGCCCCCTCACATTTTCACCCTCCTTTTTACAACCCTTTTAAAGGGTTTCAGATAATTTTATGCGGTCTGTAAGACTTGAACCCCTTTCCCTGACCTGGGGACCTTTTATGTAGATTTGTTCATTGGTCTTCCTTGGTTGGACCCCTACTTTACCTAATCCTGATTCCACCCCTATTATACGACTGTTAAAATACATCTGGGTTATTCTTCAAAAATTTGAAGATAAGATACGATTCATATTTGTAGTATTCAGATTCCGAAGCATAGTTTTTTCTGTTTCTGCTGTTAAATAAAGTTTCAAGTTAACCGTGACGTTGCCTCCACGCTATTGAGATAATGAATAATCTATTCGTTCATCCTTGCCGCTATTAGCAAATCGGATGCCGCATTACTGATTTCGAACCAAAAGTGATTAGCTTTATTCGCACTAGGTAGCTGATTATTGTATTTAAAAGCCAGAGATCACTAGTTAAATGTAGTACTCTCTGATCATATTTTCACCCCTTTCACACACACAAAAAAGTTTTCAAACCGATTGGGTCAAAACGTTTTTACCTACCCGGTTTAGTGCGTTCACACAGGCACCCAGCACCAATGCATGAGATAAGGTATACATTTCGCATGTAACAACATGCTAACGAAGGCATTCAAGCTTGCGCTTTGACAGATTTGCAACTTGGAAACTGGTTCAATAGCATGCTAGTGCGTTCACACGACACATTAGCAAAGTGGGTAAAATGATACGCATTCAAAACGGGTTGAAACCGGTTTGCATTTGCTGTGTGAAAATGGAACATAAGTAACTCTACATTTGTTAACATTCCCTGATGATATTTCTTGATCCGGATCGTGTACAGGATCTACACCAAAATCTGATCGATTCTTCATTGGCCAATTCTCAAAATGCTCTTATTATTTGATGAGGTTCCGTTAATGATCGCGTGAGTTGTGTTGTAAAGAAACACACAAACCAACGAACGGGATTGTTCGCATACACTCCTAGCGGAAAAGACATCTACTTTGAGTGTAAATGTAAAGTAGGTAGAACATTGATTGCAGATGAATAAAGTTATATCATAAATTTGCTTATTTTTAATAAAGTGTCAATAAATAAGGTACCAGCATTTCAAGATGTGTCGTGAATAATGATAAAGTATATTTAATTTTGTAAATTCCTGACCCCCGCGTTATAAAGTGTATGGTGTAGTCCTACTATCCTTTCGATTTCCTGATTATTTGACAGGGCCTAAGACGACGGAAGTGCTTTCGGACAAAACAAAAGGCGATTCAGGTACGTCTATATGACCTTCAGAATATTTTTCGACACATAAACAACATTTTCATTGGATTTTTTTTACGTAAATGAGCTCCGATTTCTCAGTACTCATGTTGCTAATGGTTGTTCTTGTTTGATCTGTTATATTTGTTCCTTTTGCTATATTTCCAATCATTTATGCTCCGTCAAAAATAGAATCAACTCTGTGTTGTTTCAAGAGTCGTCACACATATTGTAACATTCCCAAAGGTTGGCAAAATTCTTAGCCTTAATTTCTCGACAAGTAGGGACCTAAATATGAAATCAAAAAAGAAAAAGGGGCATTCAATCACGTGGTACATATATTTGAATCCTATTCCGTAAGTAAATAATTTTCATTTTTAGTGTGACCTTTGGTGTAGATGTAAAAACTTTGAGGAAGTCACATCTACTTTAACAATAATATCGGCACAATCAATCCTGCTTCGGTGAATCTGAGGGAAACCTTCATGATCTTGATGATCAAATAAGGTCTCAGCGCCATCTAGTGAACGTTCGAGAAAACATATTATCGTTAGGTGTATTCTTTTAGTTGATGGTCAACTACGGTCTCAGCGCCATCTAGTGAACGTTCGGAAAAACATATTATCGTTAGGTGTATTCTTTAAGGCCTAAAAATTAAAGGTATGGTTCTCAGGCACCTCCGCATCAATTTTAAACCCCCGCATCAAAAATTTTTATTTTGATTTTCAATAGAAACTTACCAATTTTGTGCTGCAACCGCTCGGACATTTCTTTCAAGGAGAAAAAATCATACAATTTCCTTTTTTATGTAAGGCTTTACTTGTTTAGCAAAATAAATCTGTTATTAATCATGCTTTTCCCTAATCATTTGTCATTTTTATCGAAACATACCAAAAAATTTAAAATAAAAAAACCGCCCGCCCGCATTTATATCTGAAAACAAGTGCCTGAGAACCATACCTTTTTTTTTATTTTGGACTTAGTTATGCTAATTTACAGATGAAATTAATTATAAAAGTTGGGTTGAAATTCTTGAAACATAATGAAAGTTTCAGTTGAATTCTAACAAGAAAAATATAAAACTAAGAATAGTTCGAATTTAAATGTTAAAGGCTTTGAATAAAATTTGTTTTATTGCCATATTTGAACGAACCACGTTACCCTTAGACGATCCGTTCATACCTCTTTCCAGCAATCAAGAAAGGGAACACAACAAGTCAACGACAAAAAGCAAAGACCCAAGGTAAGATGATCACTTGTCATATTCAAATTCACTCCGTCTGTTATACTATTTAACTAAAACTGGGAGTGGAAGCCCCCGCCATGGTGGGGGTCCGTATTTTGGATGATCCCAAAACCGTGTTCACTTTTCGACCCATATTCCCAGGTTCATCAGTGACTGCACATTTGGAAATTCCTTGATAACTTTCCTAAAGCCAGGTCATGTTCCGGATCCACACCAAAATCTAATCGATTCTTCACTGGTCCATTCCCCCCTCCCCCCCCCCCCCAAAAAAAAAAAAACCCAAGAAATTTTAGACGATTCCGTGCATGAATGCATGATTATGTTGTGAACAAACGCATAAACACACACCGGAAAGCGGATGAGCAAATGCCCTCCTTGCTGAGGCATAAAAGGAACTACATAATAACACAAGAGTCATATTTATAACCAATAAGGAATAAGAGATCAAAATCATCTGAAGTTCTGAAGGTTTAAGAATTTATTTAATCTCTGTGAAGACAATATGATTATATTTCAAGACATGGTGAAATATTATAAATAAAATAAGTATTGGAAGCGTGGACAAAAAATATATAAAGTGACTATTTGTTATTTTTTATGTTTATATAGATGATTAATATATGTTTAGATAAAAGTAAAATGAAATGTGAAAGCATGTAATTAATATAAACTTTATTTATCATTCATGGATTGTACAACTCTCCATGGCACGGATGGAGGCGTTTGGTAGTCTTTAAGCACGTAATTGAATGTTATGTAAAATCACGTCCTTCCATCAGCCTCACAAATAGTTCGCAATTAAAAAAAAAAAAAAACATGTAATTTCAGAGGTTCCATGTGGACAAATATGCAGTTACATTGCTGTTCGCAAGAACGGAAAATACTATCCCTACATTGAGAAGCAAGTGGACTGTAACAACATGCTGTTCCGGATGGGAAATCCACAAGCAGAGCCGGACTATCCACCGCCAAGATCCCCGCCAAGCCGGATGTACAAGGCCTTCACACAAAATGGCGACTGTCCTATCACAGGCAAAAGATACATGGTTGAGTTTAGTCCCAAGGAGGAGGTAGTCAGAGTTAACATAACCGCCGACACAATGGCTATGTTAACAAGAAGAGACGGCTATGGGAATCGTATTAACAGTTACCCTGATTCCCAACTTCTCAGAGATGTGCTGCACAGATTTAAGCGAAACATCAGCGGAAAACGTGCCCTTGTTATAGGAACAATAAGGCCCTGGCTTGAAGCAATGCTGGTTAATCTAGATGCTAGTCACGTGACTACATCTGAATATACGCCGATGCATATAGATCATCCTAAGATTCTCGCGAAGCATCCTAAAGAGGTCGCTAAAGATATAATGTCAGGGCGGGTTCAGCCTTTTGATTTTATTGTCAGTTTTTCCTCGATTGAACACAGTGGGTTAGGCCGATACGGTGACCTCCTCAACCCGTACGGCGACCTTGAAGCAGTGGCGCAGGTTTGGTGTATGATCAAACCGGGTGGAATTTTCATACTGGGGCTCCCTCTGTCGGAGGACGGAGAAGAATGTTCGATCACCTGGAACGCTCACCGTATCTACGGGTACTCTCGACTGCAGCATGTGACAGCCAACTGGGAGGTCCTTGAAATAAATCATCCAAAAGACAGAAAGTTAGATATTCACGCTGTATTGGTGCTGAAGAAAGCTTCTTGGACCCATAATATTTAACTGTGACAAAATATCGTAAAACCACGAAGTAACCCGGATAATTAGTAGACAGATCGAGAAAATAAAGTCTAACAGCATTTATTGAAAGGAAGAAATAGTTCCGCAAGTAGTCTACGCAAATAACCAGCGTATCTAATATATTACTAGAAATCTGCTTTTTAAGGAATGGCAGCCTACGGAATGTGGATGTCCCTATTGTGGGATGCTCCCTTACCCATGTTTGCATTATCTTATGCAGCCCATAACCCGAGATTTATTCATGCACAAGTGACTCTAAATTTGTGAATATTACTCGATGATGTTTCTGAAACCGTGTCATGTGTCGGAACCACACCAAAATCAGATCGATTTTTTACTGACCCATTTTTGAAATGGGTCCCTGAAAATTTCGTGAGATTGCTTGAGTTATGTTGCGAACAACACACACAAACAAACACACGAACGGGAATGAACGCATACCCTCCTGACGGTGGCAATAAGTATCCTAAGCACTCGTCCTCCACTACATCTTTGTCAAATAAAAGAGATTATTCTTAATTCCATATGTCAAATAAGAGTACAATTTTGATTATTATAAGATGCTACGGGTACATTATTTACTGACTAGACAGAAGTAACATGACGACTTTAATTCTGGCCCTGTCCCCTCATATACAATGTTGATGCCCTGCATATAAATGAATGAAAATGAATCTGAGTACTTAACACCCTTTGTAATCTGTCAACACGGTTATTGGCTTCATTTCACAGCAACACTGCCACTTTTGTTATATCGACAACACGCTGCAACATTTACAATGTACTAGCTAGCATACATATTTACATTTGCCAAGTTATTCTGACAATGGAAATGTATTACTATTTCCCAAATCTCAGTATTGAGTTTCACAAAACATCTACATACATATATATATATATATATATATATATATATATATATTTATATATATATATATATATATATATACATCATATATACCTTGGTAACAATTATCCTCCGGTTGTCAGTAGAGTGCAATCTTGAATGACGACCTTCCGCTAACACGACTACTTCGGCTAGTTCTAAAAGTGAATGTTAATGCGCAGGTTAATACCCCAAGACAACGGTACTTTTTGTTTCTCTTATTACTCACTCAAATAACTCGCTCTATTTCTTTTCAATGTTGGATGTGTATCCAAATGGATAAGTAAGAGGAAAATTAGCAAGAAGCAGAATGGCAACATTCGAGGCAAACCGTTACACTACTAATTAAGAAAAAGACTTTCACAAGACATAATCATATTGTAGATATGTATTTTCAATGGACCAATTTTTCTTGTTTACGTATGTGCCTGTTAAGACCACGGCGGTTAAGATATACTTTTGCTTGTAATATTGTTACAACACAGGTGGGTCATGTACAAAAGAATTTACTTGCTGTTAGGTTATAGTAAACGCAGGCGATCTAAATAGATATCCGTCAAACAACGGCTTACATTATTTTTTTCAGATACAAAGCTTCAGATATGCCTCTCGTGATTGGTATGCTGACTGGTTTTAAATTCGCAGATGGTAAAACTAAAAAAATAGCATATTATATACCTATGAAATATGAACGTGTGAGAGTTTAACAGGAAAGTATTTTAAGACTCATTCACGGGAAAAAATAATCTTCTAATTATCGTGGATTGGAATTTAAAGTAAAAAAAGAATAACTTGTTGGAATGTCTGTTGATCACTGCCAGTAATATATGGACATATTTCTATGTCCAAATGAAGCTTATCTGTTAGATCCAGTTTTTGTTGACTAGATGTTCGTAACAATCATTTCCTAAACATTTTTGTCTTTGTCGAGTCTCTCTTCTAAGTGTATTTGTGTGTGTGGCTGTGTTTCAAACGATGATGCCTTTCGAGGGCTACACGATAACACACCCAGTTGTAATAGGTGCTGTAGTAACAGGGCCTGGTTAACACAAGGATATTAAATGAGAGAAAGCGTGTGTTACCGCACTGTCACACAGTCCGAAACTGGAGTTGAATTTTTCAGATACCCATACCTAGTTTAGCTCACGTTTAAAAAGTTGGAGACAGTTACTTCCAGCAAGAAAGGATGGTTCATGAGCGCAGTTTACACAGTGGGTTTAGCAGAGGGCTATCTAAGAATTCGGGGAGGTAGACGCAGGTACAACAGACAAAAGCAAAATACGTCGAAAGTCAAAACATTCGGTAATATTCTAACTTGAGCGGGAATATTTCGGCGATTGGACCCATATGGACTCAGTGGTAACCGCAATAACGCACTCGGGGGCAGCGCCCATGTCAAAGAATTAAAGTAGGATTTATCTCGCTCCCGTTTTCTAGACCAACCTCACACTTAGCGACACCTAACGGGAATCTGTGAAGCCAATATAAATTTGGACCAGTTTAATCTCTATATGTCCTGCTATTCAAAAATTTGAAAGTACTATCTTTTCATCAGATATCTTTGATGTATTCGTTTCCTTTCAGAGATGAACCTAACCTTGCCAACCAAATGCTTAATAAAAACTTCCTGCGTATGACCAAAGGTGTTATTCAGGATGTATATGCAATTTCCGTTAGTAGGTTAAAACCATATCAAATTATCCCTGTACCCAAGAATGAATAAGTGTGCCAGTCAAAAAGTATTCTTTAAATATTGAAATTGTATAAAATAAATGCTTATTATCCACATCAAAATCTAATCGATTCTTCACTGGGCCAATTCCCGAAACATTTCATGAGATTCCGTTCGTTCATGATTTCATGAGTTATGTTGCAAATATACACACACACGCGCGCCCGAACGGAGATAAACGTTTCCGCCTAATGGCCAGAGGCAATAACTGTCCTTAGACCTCGTCCTCCAATACATCACTGACAAGAAAAAAGACACCATTATTATTACGATTTGGAAACAACGTGATATGTTGACACAAGTAAAATGATGACTGTTTATTCTATTGTCAAAAATGTCATAACAGTATCTGTCCGATATTCATGAAAAGTCAATATTGAATTATTCGCAATAAAGACAGTACAGCACCCATATAAAACATCAGGTGCAGTCCATATACATCACTCAAAATCTAATGGTTTTATTTATCCTTTCTAAAAACATTTTAGCATTTAAAGCATTTGGAAAAACATCTGTTTGTGGGTAATAAAGGGTTAAACGGCAAGTGAAAGGATTTGCATTTGTTTTAATCTCATCTTATGTCCCGCTGACAAAAAAAAATAAATAAATAAATAAAATGGTGCTGCCCATTGTTACTTCAGCACGGGTATTCATATGCAACCGACATGTTCCTTCAAGTGTTCAAATTGGCACATCCATATGTACGCAGAGCTTCATCGATAATTCACGTTTTTGTTCCATCTGATGCCGTTTGCAGTCTCTGTAGCAAAGATACTGCGACTTCTTAATATAATTATGTTTCTCTAGTCCCATGTAATCCTCATCTTACTACATAATCAAGGTTAGCAAGAGAATTTTTAAACGACCATTATATTTGGTGGCAATCGTTAGAGTAATATCATTCACTCTTCGATAACATATGGGAAGAGTGGTACATATTATCCAATGCAAGCCTTGTATTCCATGAAACTTGAAATACCAGGGCATTAACAGTTTTGTTACATCTCTACTCAAAGCACTTGAAAAAAAGATCGGAACCTGAGCCATAATTAGTAAATGGTGTGTTATTTATTTAAGTCAAATATTTAGCACATCAAACACAATTTAAACCATAAAACTACGACATATAGGTGTGTGGGTGCCTGCAAGTGTCGCATAATATAGACATCAACCGCAACAATTATTTTGTATTTATTACTTGTTACAAAATGAATTTCTATAATGATTTATCAACAAAGGTAATATGAGAATTTTTTTTACGCGTAAAAGATGTTCTAATAATGTTTTTTTTTTTTTTTTATCAAATTCTAATAATGTTTTCTTATTTTAGGCATTTGTTCAAGACCTGATGGTCAGCCTGGTAATTTAACTTCAGTGAAACTAAGCAGTTCCCATAAGCATTCTATGTTTGTCAGTAACTCCTGCGGAGGTTGGTGCAGCATGCTGTCGTTAATGCTACCTGCGGTGCACAGAGGTTGCTCCCATTATAACAATAGTGGGCTTTTCTCCAATTTAATTAGATTAGCAGCTTATTTTTTTCCAGAACCCACAAAGGTCCGGACCTCCATGATGAATTGATATTGGAAATAAGCTGTGGTTAAAGTAAAGAAAGGAAACATATTACGGAAATTATCGATCACGTGTTAATAGCAATTTTAAACATGGTCCCATCTTGCAAGCGAGTGAACATTTTTCTGAATGCTTTATATGTACAAACTCGTAATATGATAACTGAGGATGGACAAATGAGGATGTGCAAGGAACAGACTGGCAAGGCTTTATTTGCGAGACTTTTTCAATGTCATCCCAATATTTTATCTACATCTTTCTTTATATGTCAACCTTGTCAACTGTCTCGGGTTAGTTTCAGTTTTACCCATGCGGCAATACCGTTATATCTGGATCTGTACATGTACATAAATGTTGAACATTTGTTATGTATATCTTGGTATATGTTAAGGAAAATTTAGATTGCACAATCTGTACCTTTATCTATTGGAAATTTTTAGAACTGCACAAGCATTTATTTTAAGGAATATATATAACTACACAAACATGTTATCAAGCATTCCTCGAAAGCATAATGGACACGGGAACCCGGTTCATTAGAGGTGGAGGCCACTTTTGTTCTGTATCATGAATATTATTGATCAAATTAAGATACACCTTATTACAAAATTATATCAGAATTTTAGCAATCTCATATGAGAGACAAGCGTATGGGGTATAGCCTTGTTATGAGTGATTAAAACAAACATTTTATTTACTCATGGGCATTACAGTTGTTTGTCAGTCTGTGACGCGACATACCTTAATTTTTTTTTACTTAATAAATCCAGTATACAAGTGCACATTTCCCCTTTACAATACGAAAAAGCGGTCAACTGAAGTTAACATTAACCTTGATTTATCTTGATTTATATAATTAATAAAGTTTTGAAGGGCAAGGGAACAATAATTTCGAATCATGCAGCAAAGTAACCATTTGCTCAAGGAAACTCCCAGCTCTCCGCACATCCAATGGTCTTTTTCCATTGGTTTGGTCCAATATAAGCTTTATCTCTCAGCATATTCGGAGAGCTTCTATAAGCGTTTGGTTCAGTAGCATTCTCAGTTCTTATCACATGAAATGGTTCATTGTATGAGCTTGGATTATGAGGATGCCAACAGATCGTCCCGTGAGTAGTCTTATGCAATATTATAGTTCCAACATTTTCTCAATGAACGGTTTTATAACTGGGATTGGATCATGTCGGTTGCCAGCAAAGGACACACTGAATAATTATATATTTGGATTTGGATCATGACGGATACCAGATATCCACACGTTAAAAGAGTCTTATTCAAAACTCTCCGCACTTTGAAAGGGTTTTAAATGTGGCTTTGTTCGTGAGAATTCCATGCATTTCACACATTGAATATTCCCATGAATGTATGGGTTTGGTCCATAGTGGGTCCAAGCTGCCCGCGCGTTGATTGGTCTAATTCATTGATTAAGTTCCTGAGTTGGTCAATGTATCATATCTGGGAAATAAAGCTGATTATACTTATTCCTACGCATGCATGGATGGAATTATGATGCCAGTATATAAAATAATGAAATAAGTGGTTTCAATGGTGGAGACAAATTTTTAATTACTTTAAACACGTGTTGCTTAAAGAATGAATTGAGCAAGATAGATGCTCTGCATGTTATAGCGTTGTCAGATGCTGTTTGTAGAGTATTTCGTAGAAACTACCAGATAGTCCGGGCATTCTTCAAAATAAGGGGTCTTATTCAAGGAGTTATAAAGTTATCATAACATGCTAGCTTATGTACATATTGTTTTAGGTACTTGAAGTGAGTTTCTTATATCAAGATCATTCGTTGATATTATTTGCTCTACTGTACCTGCATATAATAAAACAAAATATGAAGGGAATATAGATTAACCGCTCCTTTTTTTCGCGGATTTTAGTGCATAAGTGAACGAATGTATACACGTTGACTGTTCATCATTTGGGTGTCTCAATTATACAATATGTGTCATATGTGAAATATTCATCTTCTAAACATTAAATACGGTACATTTGGGTATTTTTATGGATGTACCTACCATCTATACAGTTTTTCATGAATAAAAGCAAATATAAAGCATTACATACGTATTGAGATTATTTTGCTGCGGTTTTCTGTAAAAGTATAATTGTATTTTGATACTTTATAGCTGGAACAGTGGTTTTCAACCCTTTCACACAAATGAATTTTATAACAATTTACATATTTTCTGCATTTTTAACGGTTTTCTAGTAGATGTCTGATCGATACCTCACATTTATTCGGCACCTTTGCAGGACGAGATGTTCCGCATTTTTTTTTAGATTTTTTAACATTTTAACATCTGTGCCTTACTCATAAACTGGTTGTTAAATAATTTGTACAATAACACTTGTTCGCATTTGACAGTGTTTACCACCGGAATTTTTGTCTTAATGAGCTATGACTATAACCTCTCCTGGCCTCAGTTACATATAGGCTGCGCTTTTCTGTATATATAATGTATTATTCTTGTTTCTGCCTTGGTGAAGCCATCCCTATACGCATTAGGTATGTTCATGAATTGGTCTTATAAATGTAGATATAAAGTTATAAATACAGATATATCAAATTAATACATAACATTGAATTTATTTTTTAGGTATGTGAATGTAGGTGGCGCCACCAGTCTTGTGTACGAGAAATCTACACAAAATAGATCTACATGTTCAATTTTAGGCTGATACATTAAACCACCCATGAATGCATGCTTGTATTTGTCACAAAGTGCTTTGTGACTGTACACCTTTTCAGGTTTTGTTTTGAGACATGTGTGATGTCAAACGGCCATCGGCCAAACGGCGCTGAAAGAATTCTGCGCAAGGTCCGACCCAGTCTGACCTTGGCAGTATTCTACAAAAACGTGATAGCAGGTGGCGCCACCAGTCCTGTCTACGACAAAACTATCCGAGACTGGTTAACATGCAACGTTTCAGGCTGATAAATTCCACCACGCCTGAAATGTGTGCAATTTTCACTAAAATAGATTTATGGATGGAGTTCGATTGTAGCGTGGATGGACGCAACGAAAAAACGTCATCTGTCTTGAGTCCAAGCTGGATGTATCGAAGATCTATGGACATACATAATCTCAGCTCAATACATTGGACCACTCGTTTTATCACTTTAAAAGGACGCAGAGACGGGAACTACGCGAAATGGGTTGCATGTTGCGCCACCAATCTTTGTTAGGGAAGAGTTCACACGTGACCCAATATTTATGCTGTGTTTCAGAATGATCGGTGCAAGTGTGTCAGAGGAGTTCTTCGTAGACGAACACGGTGGCGGCGTGTAAAAACAAAGTATCCGCACAACTCTGTTTTGTCGGATACAATTCCGTATGCCTGTGTACTCCTTGCACACCAATACTGCCCCAGTAAGATATTGTTATTATTGAAACTCTCATCTGAACATTCAGTATACCCTATTTCTTACAGAGTTTGGCTTCTTAGGGCTTTATACTTACCACTTGCACTCTTAGGCCGCAGTGGTAGTACTCTAAGATGAGGCGAGGTGTCCAATGTTTCATTTAACAGTCAAGTTTACGTAGAATAGTAAATATCAAAGTTTGAGCAGGGGACTATCCAAAAGCCGGCAATCCCGGGGGTAGATGCATGCTTAAGATAAATGGAGGATACGTTGACGGTGTCAGGGAATATTTTAGTTGCAGATAGATTTTGTCGGTGATTGGACCCATAGGGCCTCAGAGGTAGCCTGAATAACTCACTTTCGGGGCTGCGCCGATGTGGGTGATTGAATGTAAGATGCCTTGGTCCATATATACTGGCTTTTACACAAAATAGCTTTCAATAAAACTTATAATTTTATGAACATATACATTCATAAATAAATTTTAAATATTATGGATTATGAACTCCGATATTTTTTCTCTTTGAGCCTTTGATTATTTCCTGTTTCAGGAAGTTTTAATGTGTACAATCGTATTAGTCCACCCATCGTGTGCCCGCTTTCCAGACCCTCCTGACACGTAGCGACACCTAGCGGGGATTTGTAAAACCAATATAAAATAGGACCAGTTTGATCCACGTAGCCATTGTATGTCTAATTTAAAACTGACTGGTTCATCTTTTCATAAGATATCCCTGATGTATTTATATCATATCATACATCAACCTAACCCTGCAAAGTGTAATTTAGGATAATTTCTGTCTGTAGGTTGAAGCCAAAATATGCTTGTGCCAAGATTATATCAGCTTTGCAGTCTAAATATGGATTAAATATTGATAAAATATATTATAAATTGTTTAATTATAATAAGATGATACGTGAATAGAGGACTGTTTCTTTGTTTTAATGTAATGATTTTGAAAGTGAACGCCTCGATAAAATCGCCCAGAGAGAGTTTAACAGCAGTGCTGGAATATTTCCGCCTTAACATGCATGAAAGCATTTTAGAAATTAAATGATTCTGAGATATCTTAAACTTTCTATAAAGAATGATGCAGAAATAAACAGTCTTAGCTTTCAGAATATGTACAGACCAAGGGTTCCATGATTACCAGTTTTGGTAAATATTTCAAAAGAAAATCTGTAAAAACGTTTGAACACATCCGAGCAAGTTCTGAGACCTTGAATAATCTTTTTGAAAATAGAAAATCCGGTAAATGAGATGTTTATTCAGTTGAAATGAATAGCTTGGTAGCGTATCGGTTTACCAGACACAATTATTATTAATTATATATATATGATTTAGATTTTAAAAAAAATTTTATGGAAAAACACAGGGACACAAAGAAGCAAATATGGCTGGACCTTGATCAAGATCCGCATTTTAATTTCACGATCCGTCCCAAAACTATAGATTTTCTGTTTTATTCACCGTGGCCTGTGACCTACTCTTAAATCAATTTCATCTAAATTGGTGCTGAAAATCCCTGGTTCGATGGGGAAATCTCGTTATAGAACCTCAGAGATTCTCTCTTATGTCTTAACGACAGGTATAGACTTCTCAATTACCGTATTCCTAAGACCGTGCATGTAAAACCAAGATTCAGAAGGCCTAAAAGTATCACATAATTCTGATCATATGGATACCTTCATCCTCATTCAATATACAGTGCCACCAACAGGCCCAGGACCAATCCTTTAAAAAAAAGATAAAAATTCAATTAAATCAATAAAGAACTTTTCAGAAATATATTGGACAAGCAAGGCATTATTTGTGGAAGGATGGAAAATAGGCAATTCCCTGTTTTTTGTGTGTGTTTTTTTTTGTGCATATTAAAAGGAATTTAAAAAAATAATGTAGAAGGACGGCCATTTTTTCATGATATATCTGGGTTGACCAACCGTTGGCGGAAGTATGCGCTCTGTGAGTACCCATTATTGACACACACACACGTACAAGAACGAGGATAAACGTATACCCTCCTGGCGAAGGCAATCAGAATTTAAATCATTGTTGAAACAGCCCGACATAGGTTTTGTTTGTTTGGAAAATGTGAGGCGACAATCAAAAGAAGTAGAAACCTAATCCCTCCATGCACCCACCCCCATGAGGACTCACACTCAAATTCCCCCCCCCCCCCCCTTTAAAAAACAGGGCAAGTCCCTTCATTCTCACACATGATAGGAAATATATATTTTCCAAATACAAAACTTGCTATGCTTTCAACAGTACACGATTATAAATCCACATTTGATTTAACCTATCTAAAATCAGCCCTAACAGTAACAGTTTGTGTCCTGCATACGGACTGCAGTACAATGAATTTTAGTACTGAAAAGGGATATTATATCTCTACAAAGATCATTGAAAAAGAATATTTTGCTTAGAATATTAATTCATCAGTGTATGTATATTCTTTTATGCATTTTAAAACGTTCCGTACTCTCAGGATTGCTCATCCCATAATTGAAAATTAACCCTCACTCTTACATCCCGTGGTTTCTCATCAAATGCTAAATTATTTACTTTATTTACTTGATCATAGGAAAAGTGCGCTGCTCTGCTGGATATAAACAGCAAGAAAAACAAATCAATCCAATTATATTGAAGCTCTTGAAGTGGGACTTTGCAATGTCAGATTTGTCATACAATACTTTTCACCTACCAATACATGGGTTCCGGTCCGCCGAGACCAAGTCCGTCAAAACGTACCAAGATTCATACCTGGTTATACCTTCAGAATATATATGCTTTTATTTTTCCAAATAAATAACTCCGCTTCGTTCACAAAAATTTATACTTCAGTTTGATTTTTACGCTTTTTGAAACAATTCAGCAAATAATTCGACGTAGAAATCACTAAAAGGACGCATTTTAGGAATGTTAAAAAGATAACTTATTCGGCGATTGTTTTGCTTTTTAATTGGTCGTCGTTTTCAACTAAATGGGCAAATCAGACGAAAATCACGTTTAATTGCACGAACCATTAATCATGTTCAATCGTTTTAATGGCACAATTTTTTGGTGTTTCGGGCATATCAAGGACAAGGAAGCGGTATTCTGCATGTATTCCTCGCGTTTCCACCGTGTGTATATGATATGGAAGAGTTTAAACTGTAATTATATTAAACCATATTATAAATTATATGTTTATTTATTATGACATATTTTAATGTTTGGGTGCAACTATAATCTGTATTTACCTGGGTCACTGATACCGTGCCAAATACGGAGATCAGTTATCCGAAACAAAGCCGAGACGAACGTAATTAATTATGAGAAAGAGAGAAAATATAAATTTTCATAAAGAATTAAAAGGAGGATGACATAGATATAAAAGCCACGAGAGAGAGACACACACAGACAGAGAGAGAGAGTGGGGGGGGGGGGGGAATAATGAATGATAAAGAGAGAAAATGAGAGAGAGAAAAAATGAATTGATGATTGAGAGAAAACGAGACTGAGAAAGACAGATAATAAAAGAACATTCATGTAAAATTGTCGGTGATATACTTGAATTGATTACTGTCATGTGCAATGATAGTAAGAATCTGTCATTTCCGAATTTTGTTTTTACTTATTATTGATAGTTATATCTAATCAGTAATAAAAAGCAGGTTTATGTGGATATGATGGAACCCTTCAGATGACATCTGATCTTAAAGCACCACCAGGAGGCATTTTTTGTTTGAAAACCCTGAAACTGCATATATGATTCAAACATTTATGAGATGTATTTACGACCTTTCTACAAAGTTATAGTGAAACATTGTTGACACTTGATTAAGGCAAAAAATAACGTTTCACTTAACGTTCTTAACCAGTAGAAGAAAAATATTATAAAGATCAATGTCTTTCAATGCTCTTTTGCTATTAAAATAGCAACAAATAGAAAAATAGGACATATAATTACAGTAATATTAAACCTTTCATGCATGATTTTCCTTTCTCTCTGAATTTTAATCTCGATCATTCTCTCTCTCTCTCTCTCTCTCTCTCTCTCTCTCTCTCTCTCTCTTCCAATCTCTCTCTTTCTATATATCCACTCTCTTTCTATATGTTAATCTGTATCGTATATCTCTGACACTCTCCCTTAATCCTTTATGACAATTTATATTTCCTCTCTTTCTCATAATTGTTAACATTGTTATTTAAACGTAAGTATGAAACCGTGACCTGTGACAAATGATCAATTAACCCGTAATCGCTTTGCTGTGCGGGTTTCCGTATCATTGCGCGTGTTCGTCTCGGCCTTTGTTCCGGATGAGCTGATCTCCGTATTTGGCTCTATCAGTGACCCAGATAAATTCAGATTATATTTGCACCCAATCATCAAAATAAGTCATAAAAAGTAAATATAATGTACATATTATTGTTTTACTTTATTAACGTATAAACTCTTCCGCATCATGTACATATAGGGAAACACGGGAAATACAGAATACCGCTCCTTGTCCTTGATATGCTCTAAACGCCCGAAAGGTCGCCGTTAAAAGGGTTGAACATAATTAAATGGTTAATGCAATTAAACGTGATTTTCCTCTGACTTGCTAATTTAGTTTTAGTGAGAACCATGACCAATTAAATGGCAAAACAATCGCCGAATGAGTTATCTTTTTATCATTCCTGACACGCGTCATTCTAGTGATTTCTACGTCGAATTATTTGCTGAATTGTGTCAAAAAAAGTAAAAATCTCATGAACATATTTGAGTTAACGAAGCGGAGTTATTTATTTGGAAAAAAAATAAAACATATATATTCTGAATGTATAACCAAGCATGAATGTTGGTCTGTTTGGACACAGGGCTAGGGGTTTCCCTATATAAACCATTCATCTCAAGCAAGAGTCGTCTTGACGGGTCGTCGATTTTCGGATTCGTCTCAGTATACTTCGTCTCAGGAGGAGGATACCAGTATATGCTCCTTATCAGGGTAGGCTCCTATTACATGATTTTCATTACTTTTACTTTTACTATTACTTCTGGTTGCATCTATTCAGTGGCGTCCGTTATCTTCAAGGGGGGGGGGGGGGAGGACCCGCAAGGTGGGGAGATGACTCGCAATGGTGGGGGGGGGGGGGACGACAGGCGTGGAGGGTAGTCAAAATTGGGATAAAACAGACATGTTACATATATATATATTTTATATATATATATATATATATATATATATATATATATATATATGTACCTTTTTTGTCCGTGTGACATATCAAATGTATATCAATTAAGTATAAGTTTTTAAAAAATAAGGTATAAACTTATAAATGGAACCAAAGTCTATAATTCTATTTATTTATATATTTCATTTGAAAAATATCAAACATTATTCTCTGAATAAGCATTATCTGTTTTAGTCGAATACATGATCAGTACTAAGAATGTCGAATTTTAACCTCTTTGGTACGTCATTAAAGCAGTATATACATGTTCTGCACAGATTAACCTATTGTATTTTATAATTAATTTCACACAATTAAAATTTAATAAACCATTGAATAAGAAAATTCATGTTGTGCAGAGTTTAAAAAAGTAAGTTTTGCATTATCAAGAAACACGTCAAAACATTTGACAAAATATTGGATTTGTTCAAATCCATGGTACTTAAGCTGCGTTTACATTACGTGCGGTATGCGGTATGGGATAAGCGGTATGCGGTATACAAAAAAGACTTTTTCGCTCTAGTTATTTTATCATAAACCGTTTACTGGGCCCGTGGTATGAGACGCGGTAAAATCGGATTTTGGGTGGAGAATTGGATCCGCATACCACGTGCGGTATAGCGCCCATGGACTCTTTTTCACCGCATAGCGCCATTTCGGATTCTGACTTTAGAGACGCTACGACTAGGGTACTGCATGACTGTCAGAGTGACGTTACATCCTTCAACGAGGAACGCACTGGAGGCTCTATGAGAATGCAAGTATTTTCGTCATTTTTGAAATCGCCACATGGTCTACAAGTACGCTGTCACTTGACATAAACCAGACATCGTTAGCTTTTTATTATACTTTCTAACTACCCTTAACATGAGCGAGAAAAACTTCCGTTTTAACTCAGCATATTTATAAATCCATCCGCACGTTGAGTTTCTGACCGCATGAATACAAGCGTTGCTCGCACGAGTAACTTGACATAGGCAACCTGTAAGCGATAGAGGTGATACGGGAAATGACTTGTTACCCACCGAGACGGGGATTCAGTTTGGGTTGTGAGTTACATGTATTCTTTTGTTTTTCATCATTCGTAGCCTAATGTTAAGATTATGGGCCGTTTACCATGATATGAGTGCAACAAGATGGAATACCACTGCGATGCATACCACGATGTGGCATGTACAACGATTCATGTTAGGCTAACCAGCCCAATTATAAGTTTCATTTATAAAAGCAATAAAGCAAAGTGAATTACTGGGCGGGTTTTCACGGCTAATATATTACCTACGGATGCCGCGCGATCTAGCGGGTTTTGACATCATAGATCCCATGTCGCAGTGTCTACCGCCCGCCAGGTAAATGCCATACGCGATTTTGTATGGCATACGACGTTATGCTGTCGGAAACCGCATACCCCACCCGGTAAACGCAGCTCACCGCAATATTTCTGTTTAAACATGACTTTATTCAATGTGGGTAAGTTTGCTGATTACCTCATACAGAGGATTTGACCTTAAATTCCCTGAACATCTGCAGCACCAGCACTGACTAGTCATACTCTTTAAACTGGCCAAGCTTAGTTAATGAATCTACAAACAGGCCCACGGTTTATCTAATTGGTTATCACCTGGAACTTTAAGCCATTACCTTGAGGCCAGTGCCAACTAGACAATGTAGTCATCCAGCATGAACTTATCACATACAACATCCCAAACTTTAGCTGTTTTAGCAAAGGGTTGCAATAGAAAAGTAAAAGCTGTTATTATAATACTCGTGGTCCTATTACTTTTACTTTAAACACCTGTAATATTCTATTATTATTACATATTACTATTACCCCTTCATTATTCCGTATATATGGCTTAGGACACAGTAAAAAAGCAGTTCGCACACAATTTAATGCCTAATACTGAGGGAGAAAAAAAGAAGAAAACGCAGAAGAATAATTTGTAAAAGTACATGTAGTACATCGAACACCCAACTGTCCAAACGTTACAACAGGCTTCGATCCTTTGAAGATAATTACAGTATAATGCAGTATACGATATTTAACCCTTTTTTACAGAAATTATCATTGAATTGATTCGATAGATTCAGTTGTGACGGGATCAAGAAGTCTGTTAAATTAATCTGGAAAATAACATACATTTGAATCTGGATAATTTGCCGGAAACAAATCTGAAAATGATATTAACTTTGCCTCCTAGTTTTAAAAAATAATATTTAATACTCTAAAGTAAAAAGAAAAAAATAAAGTATTTCTAACTTTTCTCCGTCTTCTGCCAAGTAGAGTTTCCGGGTTTTCAGTGAGAGGCTTCTCAAATAAGAGCCCCAGTCTTGCACCCACTCCAGAATTCACCCAAGAGCAAATTTTCAGTTATAACCAACCTGTCCCTGTTTAGGTCATATCTCAACATGGCTGATTTTTATTAGCAGAAATTCAAGCACAATATCAGATCTAGATCAGAGATATGCACCTCACACTTACATGTGACCTTGACCTTACGACGTCAGTCCAAATCTGTCCCTCTTTGCGCTTTATCTACGATATAGCGATTTAAAAAAAACTGATCGTTTGGAAAAGTGTAAGTCACAGATGACAGATTTGCAATTGATATTCATTTTTATCAATATCTAATTTCCGAGGTCGCACGTATACCCCCATTTTTGCCAGTCATTCAGGAGACTTTCATTGAACGATTTCATGTATAAACTAGGTATTACAGAAACAGATTTGTGTACCTTTTTGTAGACTTTTTGTATTCAAGGACTTCATCGATGTTCCTCTAATAGTATTTCAATCTAATTCTGAATATTAAATAAAAAGCAACAAAACGCTGAGAAATAAAGGGTAGAGTAGCAGATCGAACGTCCAGAAGTACACACGGAGCATCAGGCTTGGGTCATGTGAAGATATATTTAGAAAGCATTTACAGTAACCGGAGGCTGAAGATAGTGGTGATTGGCCCATTTAAATATTATTTATGTTTTCAATGTATTTGTTTCATTTTTGTCAGGAATCGTCTTTGAAAGGCCTTAAGAGATTTATTTTTGGTCAGGTCATAGCCTATAAGACAAGGATAGAAAAAAGACTGATAACATTCAAATTTTCTTTCAGAAACAAATGGTGAGATTTCGTTCATTTTCATCAAAATAGAAACATAACTTAATGGAAATACTCAAAGTAAACGCGGACTTTGAACAAAACGTTGATAAATTAGTTAAGATTAAAAACGTAAATAAATATTGTTATAGCATATGTAGTTATAAAATAGCCGAATTTCCAGGCAACTGTATAGAAAAGTGGAACAGAGATGGTGTTTTATGTGATGACTATATGGTGCAATCAGCATTTGAAAATATCAAGGTTACAAAAGTTGCAGCTAATTTGTAGTACTTAAATTTCCGCTTTCTGAACTATCATTCGCCTTTAAACTTAACTAGACCAACATATATGAAACTGAAGAACTCAGTGCAAAAAAAAAAAAAAAAAGAAAAGCAAGATTTTATTTCGTTGAAATAAATGAAAATTATTGACTAATTATTGAATGAAACTATAACGCAAAAACTAAATATAACTATTGAAAAATTGTGAATATTTATTTTATTGCAGTATATATCCATGTATTCTAGATCCTTTTACGTTTTGGTCTTATTTGTTGTTGTTGTTGCCATTGTAATTAAAATGTATTATGTCCATGTTTTGTATTGATGTGTATCATGTTTTGTGTTATGATTTCCTTGTATGAATAATAACATTTAAAAAAAGACTTAAGCGATTTGATAAATCCAGTTGTTTTGATTCCATTAATACAGTGTGGTTTTTTTTCACAATTTTATCATTATATAACGGTTTTTTGTTATGCGCTCCGTCTTATTACCTTCATCAATTAGACCATACCTTTAGTATGCATAATATATAATAGTTTTGTCCTGTCTCAGGCTTACTTCAAAGTATACTTATACATATAAGAAACTATTTATATACAGTAAGCACGACATAATAGGTTTAGTATTGATTAAATATTCTCTATGCCCACTCAGTTATTTGATTTCTGGTTAAGTCTTAATCAGCTGCATAAGAAATTAAACAGACTCTAGAAAAAGACACCTGAATATTACCATTTAGTGGCATTATCTAGTTCTTCACAAGAGGAACCAAACCACATGTGCCCTGTGCGGAGTTAGAATGAAAAAAGCAGATACAAGTCTCCAGAATTAATGATATAAGTAGGGTGATTCGCCATAGAACTAAGAATTTACAACCATTGAAAAATATTGTGACAGAGGCCAGTTCGTAAGGTTATGCACAATGCCTAGTTGTCTAAGTATAGAGCTAAATAAGTTTATTTCTATATCCATATTTGGCAGGGGAGATTTTGGGAGAACCTTCTGTCACCCTGAGGTGAAAACCATTGAATTCATGTTTTTCACTTGTTTATCCGATTATCTATTTGCGTTGGATCTCCGTTATGGCTGGTTTTCAAAACCTAACATGTGAACACAATCTTTGTTCTAGTTGCACCTAACCCTTATTTGTGACCTTGACCTTATTCAAAAGGCTATACATTATCAGTTATCGCCCACTTATGTAACTTTTTGCACTGGATCTAAAATATGCCTGATTTTCAAACACGAATCTTAGGGCAAACTATTATTCAGAGATCACAGCTTTGTATTTGACATTTGCTTGACTGTGGGGAACCACAGGGATTTATTTAAGGTCACCTTTATTCTCAATGTATTTATGTCAACTCGGTGATATAGTGCGCCAAAAAAAAAAAAAGAAAAAGAATCCAATACCATCTTTACGCAGATGTTACCCAGTTTTTTAGTCGTTTGCTTTGGGAAGGGCTGATTAATCAGTCAATTTTATGGTAGGGGCTGTTACCTTCTACAATGCTGGATGAATATGAAAATGCCTAAATTTAACACAAATAAAACTGACATCATGATTGTCAGTGATAAGCAACTCATAATCAACTCGCAAGATCTTGTGCCGCAAGTTGGGTCAGACAGGGTTTAAACATCCCCTTATGCCAGGAATATGGATGTAATGATTGATTCAACCTTATCCATGTTACATCAGATTTCTGTCTATGCGAGTTCAACGATCCTCCACCTTAGAAACATTAGAAAAAAATCGCAAATTCCTTACCCAAGGGGCAACTAATAGCTTATTCATTTAGTTTTAATATAACAGTTTATACTATGGTAATGCCCTTCTTATTCAACACTCCTAAGTGCAATCCTTCGAAAGTCCAGCATGTGCAGCATATCGCCGCAAGGATTACAACCAGATCTTCTAGGTGGTCATATTACACCCTTGATACAATTCCACCATTGGCTTCCTGTCGAGGTGTGCATAATGTGTCCGTATACACTATCTTGTCAACCTAGATCTAGTCAAAAAGGCCTACTGACAGTTCCAAATTTCAGAACAAATCTCTTTCGTGCAAAAGCTTTCAGTGCTGCTGCACCTAGTCTCGGGAACTCTCTTCCTTTTGAGATTAGGTAGTGGCACTCAGTCAATTATTTAAAAAGGCTTCTTAAGTCATAGGTGTTCAGAAGCTATTACAATGCATTGTTTTAATGTCATTTTAAAGTTCATTAATACATTATTTTGATACATATTTTAAAGAGCATCCTACAAATTCCCAACAACTAATCACCATTTAACACTCCATGGTTTAACCTTCGGCGTGTATTCAAATTATGTAATTTCAAGCCATTTTGATGGTCATTTTAGATTATTATTGTCTTATTGTTAGATCGTAACATGTAACATTGATTGTCATTTTTGTGCCACAATTTATGTCAAATAGTCAGTTGCTTAAAAGTATTTTGTTACTCACTTAAATGTAAGTTAAGTAAAAATAGGCACCGGAGGCCATTTTGAATTTTGTGCATTTTTAAAAATGACCAAGGGTGGCAAGCTGGCATCCGGTGGATTCAGATTCAGAAGCCTTTCGAGAACACAATTCAGCAATAAGAGGTTTTTCTTCTATCTTTTGCAAGGTTACTGGGCTTGGCAACTGGACTCATATGGTTGATTTTCAAAACCTGTCATTAAGGCAAGATATGTCATAGGTGACTTAAATGCAGCTGATATTTATTTTTGACCTTAACTTTTTTTCAAAAGCCATAGTGTAACCCCGTCATTTGTCATGTAACTATAGGTCAAATAGTCACAATTAATAGATTTGACTTCTTTCAAGCTACCTAGCCTATGTTATCCTTACAACTGCTTACTTCCGTGTATTCTATGTCGCAATGAGTTTCTTGAATATCAATTAGTGGCTTCTTTAAATATAATCCTCTTTACATGTAAAGCGATAGAGCTCGCTTTGTTGAAATGATCTGTACATGGGCCTAAAATGTTATATTATATCCACCTTAACCATTAAGGCCCCCGCACATAATCAAAGATTTTTTTTCAGCAGGGAAACATGACTGCTCATGGTTATAAAATAGCGTTAACATTTTACATACGTTCATATAATTCCATTAGATTTTTGCAAGAAGGGAAAAGACATATTGAAGATTTAGATGAATTAGTTGTTAATTGTTTACATTGCATGACAAAAACAAACTTTCCCCCGTAAGGAGAGAGGTTTATATGTGTTGATAATGTTTTTACAAAGTTGTGGATAGACTTTCTCAGGGCCCATCATTTACAATATTTCTTTCTGTTTTTTGGTCTTCTTTTGCCTTCTTTCTGCTTGTCAGCAACTGACAAAAGTAAAGCAAACGCACTGGTAAACCAGTTCTCGTCAGTATTCCCTTTAGAAGACATTGAAAGCTTGCCTAATTTACCTCAAGCCTATCCTAGCATGCCAAAAATTTCATTTGAAGTTGAGGA
Organism: Sipunculus nudus; assembly: GCA_026874595.1. NCBI lineage: Eukaryota > Metazoa > Annelida > Sipuncula > Golfingiida > Sipunculidae > Sipunculus > Sipunculus nudus. Next base: position 10,915,248 of record CM049320.1, on the reverse strand, counting down.
AGTTTTGAAAATTAAATTTAAAAAACTAGAATGCAGGTAGTCGACAAGCGACTACGTGTATCCGCCAAAATCAGAGTAGGACGGTTGATGTGAGGCATGGATTGAGTGGCAAGGGGAAATAGAGTTAGATTTATTACATATAAGCATGGATGCCTGCCATGTAGACATGATTGTAGGTGGCGACACCTGTAATTTGAAAGAAAACTATTAAAGATGCATACAAATGCAAAATTTCAGGTGGAAAAGTCAAACCAGTCTAGATATATTAGCATGAACGTGGATGTATGTGGCGCCACCTGTCATATAATCAAAAAGCTAATCAGGATGTTTACGCATGCCAAAATTCAGGTTTATAAGTCAAACCACTGCCCAGATATGAGTGATTTTAACCCAAGGCAGACGAACAGATGGACACTGTGCAAACATGGTTTCAGGTGGTGCCACTATTTTTTGTGTATGTTATAAAGCTATCCAAAGGCTACATTTGTCCAATTTTTTCCTGATCGGTTAAACGAGTCCGAAGAAAAATGTGGGTAAATGTGTCAAAACAGACACACAGATGGAAGCTCTGGAGAGAGGAAAGGTCAGAGGTCAACGCCAATTGGTTAGGCACCAGTTCACATGTGACCCGATGATTGGTGTAAGTTTCGGAAAAATCATTCCAGTAGTCTCAGAGGAGTTTTCCGGAAACGAACGTGGCGGCGGCGGCGGAACCCGGTCAAAAACATAGTATCCGAAAAACTTTGTTTTGGCGGACACAAATATAAATCCTTCTAAGACAAGGGGCCGGACCAGGTGCCAGCCAGATTCCTGAAGGTTACAACTGGAGAAATAGCAACAGTATACACACATCTTTTCAATCAGTCACACTCCTGGTGGTTTCCTTTCAGAATCCTGGACCAAAGCAGCAGTATGCCCTATCTACAAAAAAGGTGCCAAATCTAAACCAAAAAATTATATACCCGTTTCTCTAACTGCAATCCCATGCAAGTTATTCGAACATGTGTTGATTTCTAAAATGTGGCATCATCTTAATAAATACAGAATTGTAACATCTTAACAGCATGGGTTTAGACCAGGTATGTCCTGTGAAACACAAGTTGTTGAAGCCCTCCATGACTGGACAAGTATCCTAAATCAGGGGAGTGGCCAAGTTGAAGCAATCCTAACCAGGAATATATATCATATTTTACAATGGCAGACTCTACAGAATAGAATGGCGATTTATGACCTTGCTCTATTTTACAAAATTAAACATTGCCTGGTAAACATAAATTTCCCACCCACAGTGGAGCCATCACGTCGCCATGTCAACAAGTACCTACACATGCAGGCCCTACACGCTGATGCATATAATTATCATTTTTGTGGAAGAACTGTTAGAAATTGGAAACTTCTACCTCATAACATTGCTGGAGCAACACCCCTTGACAGTTTCAAGTCACTTCCAACAGCTTGGATCAGGACCAAAAAGTAGACAAGAATCAATGGCCCTTATATAAATTGAAACCTCGTTTTTAAACTACTGCACAACCTATTATTTTCATGTGTAAAAGTTCATTGCCACTTGAAGTGATGACGCACACTGTCCAGTACGGCTAACGCCCATTAGGACATTGGGACTGAAGATGAAGACTTGCGCTAGACCTCCAATATGGCAGATTTTAAAAGCTGACCTTTGGGAACCATGACCGTATTTCTAATACCATACATTGCTTAGCCGCCACTCAATCACCCGTGTACCGGTGTCCTCTAGATCTCGATTATTTGCAAGTCATATTAGTGGTAAGTGCTTAGAAACAGTTTGTTTGCATTTTACACCATTAGCTACTCCTAGGATTTGTGATTCCATAATTGAAATGTTACCCAACCTTAACACGTCGTGGTTTCTTATTCCAGGAAAAATTATTTTCCTGATCATAATAAAAATTTTATGAAAGACTCACATGTGTTTTCATGTAAAACTGTGCATTTAAGGTGTCGATGTCAATCAGAGAAAAGGAACCAACGTGCTCTGCTAGAAGTAAACAGCCAGAAGAACAAATCCATCCAATTAAACTGAAGCCCTTTAAGTGAAATATGCATTGCCAGACTCCTCTTCAGTTTCTCTGGGCCGAAAATATAATTTATCATATAAATATGGACTCCTTTAGACGGTTTAGGAAACAGGAAAAAGGCAGTCAGCACACTTTATTTTAATATTTATCTCCAGTTTATTACAGTCTAAAAGAAACAAAAAGATCGAATCTAATCAACAACCCCATTGATGACCTCCTAATAACATTACAATCTGATTCCGGCTATTAAGGCAAGAAAACGCTGAGGAATAAACGGTACAAGAAACAAATCTAACAACCAGAAGTCCACTCTAAAAACAGGCTTGGTTCATCTGACGATATTTCAGGAAGCAGTTACAGTAACTAGAGGCCGAAGTTCAGTAGAGGTAGGCCAATTTATATATTATTTATGTTTTGATTGTATTTACATCACATTTTTTTTCAGGAGTTGTCTTTGAATAGAATTGACTGATCCAGTTTCTACTAATCCAAGAAGTATGCAAGAAAATCAGGACAAATAAGACCAGGTACACCTTAAGAAATTACGGAAACGAACCTTAAAACGTAAAAAGTGTTCTGCTTTGGTGTAAAACTGTAATTTTTAATAATTGATACCGAAACATAAACAAGAATTATAAGATAAGAAATCATAAAATACAGGAAGTTTAGAAAACCAGTCAGGTTACATTTCCAGATCATTTGTTTATTCGGACGTCGTTATTTAACAGACGTCCCTTTATTCGACTCCTTTGAAAACAGGCGCAGCTTGATGGAAATCATGGAAATAGAAAATACATCTTTCATATGTAGCCAATATTTTTAAAAGAGTCTACAGCATGCCCAGATATTCTCCCTTCATCGGTGTTTCTGGCCCCTGTTCTTTAGAGTGGACTTCTGGGTGTTCGATCTGCTACGTTTACCCTTTATTCTTCAACGTTCTCTTTCCTTTATAGTCAGGTGTAGATTATTAGGAGGACATCGATGGGGTCCTTAAAGAAAGCAATCGGCATGTAACTATATTATTTTTTTCTTGTAGATTGTTAGAAAATTGAGATTATAATTTTATAAGTCTTCCGACTGGTTTCTTTCCTGTTAGAAAAACCTTTCCTAAGGAGTACATATTAATATGAAACATTATATTGGAGTCGATGCAGAGAAATGGGAGAGGAATTTGGCATTACAAATTCCACTTCAAGAGCTTCATTATAATTGGATAGATATGTTCTCCTCGATGTTTACATACGATAGTGCAGATTTATTTTTATCTCTGATCCACATCGACAACTTCTATGCATAGTAACATATGTAAAAACACAAATGAGTCTTTCATAGCATGTTATGAGATATATTTAGTTATGGAATTAGCAATGACAGGAGAAGCTCATGGTGTGAAATGCAGACAACATTGGAGTAAATGTTTTTACCATGAGCAGTCTTTTTTTACCTGCTGATATAAAGCTGCAATGATGTGTTTAGTGTGAAAAGTCGATCACATATAACACATTGGGCCAATGCACAAAGATTTTTAACAAAACGAGCCATATTGGTCGGTAAAGAGGACTATATTCTAAGGATATTAATCACCCGGAAATAGTGTGATATATGAGACCAAAAAAAGCAAGAATACTTCAATTTTATAATCAATATTAGAAAACTAGGTATTGTTTATGGTCATACAATGCGCTTCTGTCGCAATGTTATAAATTCTTAGCATTTGGCGAATAATCTTAAGTAAGTAAATAAACTTTTATTTCCTTTTTACAGTTTGCTCTCATTTCTTTTTAAATCCGGAAGCAGCGCATCCTTTTGTAAAGAATTTAATGGACCTTAATGGCATTATTATTTCTTATGTGAACTCCCCTCCAGAGGCTGTAATTCTAAGATCTTATACTCCAGAGTCCGGCTAAACCGGAAGTCAAGTATCTGATTAGACACAGGGAATGTGTAATAAATTAGATGATGTCAGGCAGATGTAAAATGTCAATCATTTCGCTATGAAGTCACCCGTTTGCGGTATGAAACTATATGACATATAATATAAGTGTGTATTTAAACAGGAATAAGTATATCCATATTAAATGGTGGACCTTTAGTATACAACCTGAATACTAAATGCAACAAATTGTTAGACTTCTCATTTTTTATATGGATAACTAGAACACTTGGGATACAAAAAAAAACTTCCTTCAAAGAAATAAAAATCCATATGAATGAATCGATATAAATATGTTTTCTGACAACAAATCAGGGCAAACAATCGCTATTAAAATGCGATTTTTTTTTAATTTTATTTATTAAATTATGTTTAGTTTATTCCCCGTCGAGACATTGCTAAGGAGCTTAACAACAACAAATATTAAACTTTACTAAAAAGCATAATGTTAAAGCAAAAAATATTGCCGGTAATACCCATAATGCACCATTACAGACTAAACATTAAACAAATGCGTCTACACCATGGGAGGAGCACATAGGGGACCCGCCTAAACGGGGAACGAGGACCCTTCGATGTTATTTAAAATATATGTTTTATGCAACATTTTATCATTATAGGGAGATAGCACGACAAAACATGTTCTGAGGGATATATTCCTTCAACCTTAATCTTACGTTAATGCTCTACAGATGATTGCAAGTAATAGTCGTAATCTTTACCAAAAAGCCATCTCATTAAAAGTACGTCAGTATATATCCACAGTTCATTTATTGAGCAAACTGACTTTTCTGACACCGAGGAAGTAAAAGTCCACTACTTAATGGCCTTTACACAACTCTGCCACTTCACGCATATGCGCACATTCGCACATACGCCCATGAACATTTGAGGGACACATGGAATCATAGCTGCTACACTTAGTTAACATCCTAACCGGAGGCGATCGCTATCTTTAGCACTGATGGAAACTTCTCCCCTCCACGTCCACAACATTTGTTTCTGAAAGCTCTCTAGGTAACTAAAGCTGGTTCCCTAGGGAACTGTCTCACGGACATATGTAGAAGTGTTTACCTCAGTTGATTACCTCACGTCCATAGCTCGGTACGCAAAGAAAAAGCTTTATCAGGGATCTTCGGCGGATGATGAATAGTAAGGACGAAAGCAAAGAACAGCATGACACTGTAAACAGAAATAATCTCGAATACATTCTGTGACATTGAAAATATATTATTATTCCTTTAAATCATTGCTGACATTGTGATAGATATAATATGTATTAATATGATATGATTGGAAAGTGAGGTGTATCAAATTAATGGTTAAGATTAAAGAAATTGTTTACTATGAGATTTAATCATGTCTGGTATCGATGAAAGAAAATGCCTGTTTAATCAAATATATGTGTGATCCATCTATCATTTTATCCTCGGAGACGATAAAAATCGATAGCTTTCCAGTTCCAGAGACGACTAATTTCCCCGAACGCATCTAGCGAAAAGTCCTGAATGAATCATTCACATTTGAAATCTAGCACAAGGGCAGAAGAAAAAATGCAATCCAGGGTTTTGTTCTCGGGCCGTCCTTCATTCCAATAATGAACTCTGGGTAATTCACCTTGACTTTGAAAATAATGCCCCTGAACTCTGTAATTTCCTCTGTTTTGTTCCTAGAGTCCGGAGGAAAATTCCATTTATGCATGATATTTGAGAGAAGACATATCTCACTCACAATAGATACCTACAAAACATGCATTATGCCTTTTATATTAATGTTTACTATTTTCGTGGTTACCCTCTCTTAACAATATCTCGATGTTGAATATAGCGCCATTTAAATCCAGAATTAATTAATAAATGAAAATATAAATAAAAAAACGAAATATTAAAATCGATTGTTTGCCCTGATTCTTTGTTAGAAAATGTATATTTATATCTATTCATTTATGTCTTGATGTAAATTTTTTTTTGTATTCGGATGTTTGTATTGTAACCCCAGTGTTTACGAGTTACATATAAGAAAATTATAATTAAAGCAACATTGAATTAAGTATACAGGTTATACACTAAAGGTCCACCAATTAATAATTTATGGCTATTCCTGTTATATATCATAAGCGATCTGTCACATACCTTCATTAATATCACTGATTCCTATAAAGAAAGGGAATTTTTATATAAGCCCGACTTAATAGTATATATTTCATATTTTCTGTGTCCATTTAGGTACTTGATTTCCGGTTTTAAACGAGTTTGGTGTATAAGAATATATATATATATATATATATATATATATATATATATATAAGTATATATACGACTTTAAATAATACTTAAAAAAAAGTTTTTTTTTATTTTCTTTAGATTATTCGCCAACTGCTAAGAATTAACAACATAGCGATAGAAGACCTTTAAATGACCACGGACAATACCAGGATGTTTGACAATGAACAATACCTAGTTGTCTAATGTTGAATTAGAACTTGAAATCTTTCTGCCTTTTGTCGGACTCCTATGCCCCTCTGTGCTCTCTCCTCATCAGTCTGCGGCTTCTTAAAATATAGTTCTCTTTACACGTAGACCAATATGGCTCGTTTTAAGAAAGAGTTTTGCATTTGCCTAACGTGTTAGATTTTATCGACTTTAAACATGAGGTCCCCCTCCTAAACACACATACACACACACACCATCATAGCTTTGCTTCAGAAGGGTAAGATGGTTGCTCGTGGTAAAAATAAAGCATTAAGACCATATGAGTATCTGTGTTAATATAATACATGTAGTGAAAACAATACAGTCGAACCTCCCTTAGTGGGCATCTCCATAAAGTGGCAGTTCCATTTTTCTCTCATTTTTATGTTTATCTAGGTGGACACCTCTATCTTGTGTGAAACGGGCACTTTTCCCGAGTTAATGTGGGCAATTCATTGATTACCGAAATGAAGTATCTTCCTATTTAAACTAAAGACCTAAATGTGTACCTGTTCATAGATCCTGAGGGTGTCTTGTCTTAGAGAAAGTTTGTAGAAAACTTTGGTACATCTAAGGATGCATTGGTTAACTTATCAACATATTAGCAGATATAAATAATAGGACCAATGCTTGTTAGTTATGTCCATGATTGCATTTATATATATATATGTACTTATATTAATATATATATATGTGCGTGTGTATGTGTGTATATTATCAATAATATATCTAATACTTATAAAAGGAATTCGCTCCACCTTTGTCCTCAATGTTCTCTGAAACCGTATTTCGTATGACACTGTGCCCTACCTCATTTTAATATATTGTCCCCGCTGTGACATAGGTGATATCAGAATATATTCGTTTTTACTGACTTGCGCGGAGGTCAGACCGAGCACAACCGAACTGCCTCCGGCAATGACCGGAATGCATGCAAACTATAAAGGACTATTGTTCTTATGAATAACGTTTGTTTTCAGTGAGAGATTTGAGCATGTCTGGCTTTACAATTGACCAAGGCTCTCACTGACGTGCGTGGTCAGTAAAAGTGAAAAACACGTGTATCTCGCTTTATGAAATGCAGGTTTAAACCTAGGAGGATTAACGACAAAACCTAATTAAAGGTTTCAGTTTTAGGAACAGGTATGAATTAGGGCAGAATGGGGGTGGAGGGGGTTTTAGGCCTCAAAATTGGTCTGATACGATAAAAAAAGGTTCCGCTTCTGCTACTTACGAGGTATGCATATATCTGTTTCTTTTTTTTTTTTACAGAAACAGTTTCCTTGCTACGTACAATAGTCTATCTCTCATGTGTTCCTTAAACCAACCTATTCTTTATACGTCCAATGATTGAAACCAGTCAAATAACATTGAAAACCTGATAGCACCCGCGTCCGTTTCTGGTTTGCAATGTAAACATCATCACTTACTAGGTTTCAAGGTAAACAAACCGGGGTATGTATTTCTTCCCAGGAGCACAGCGCCACAAAATTAATGTAAACAATATTTGTACATATCTTATTGGGTAGTAGGACCCCACTGAAACCCTATATTTTCTTTTAACTTATAGAATAAAAAGGAGGCATAATTCCACATCTCAGTAAATAAATAATAAGATAAGAATTAGGAAAATACAGGTAGATCAGAAATCTAGTAATGTTATATTTGCAGATCGATTGTTTATAAGACAACGTGTGCATATATTCCACAAACATGAAAAAAAGCTGCACTCATGGTTAACTTCCGGACCCGAGGCGATTGGTGTAGCATTAATAGAAAGTACCTCCCAAAGCTGCTACCTCAAATGTCCGCAGCTTCTGTATAATGAGAGCCCTCGAGGTAACAGAAGTTGCTTTTTTTTAACTGCCTTACGACTGACAAACAGATATATATTTGTAAGTTTCAATTGATTATCGCATGCCCATGGCTCGGTGTGCATAAAAATAACGATCTCGAACCTACGGCTGAATATAAATCGGAAGGCAGCTTCACTAAAAATAGCTCTTACAAAGGGCATGGTAACATTGAAAATATATTATAATTCCTTTTAATCATTGCCGACCTTTAGATAGATGGAACATATTAAATAAGATATGATTCGGAAGTAAAGGTTAATCGTTTGAATAGTTAGGACTGGGAATTTATTTATCATGGGATTTTATCTTGTGTGAACCACTAATATAAAAAGCACTTTTTCTAATTAAATATAATAATCTGATCAATCTATTTTGGGTAAGCCTTTGGACAATAAAAATCGATCTTTTTTCCAGTTCTAGAGATGATTGGTTGCCCGGAGCCAGTCTAGCCTGGAATGAACCAAAAGAGGATACTAGATTATTCGCGGAGTGATCAAAATGGAAGAATCTCCTACCCCCGAATGTCCTCTCCTCCTTCCAAACCCAATCTCCACCCTCAAACTCAAGCCCGGTCTTTAATCCAAAGCCATCCGGTTACTGTAAGTGAACAGGGATAGGAGATACCTAGCAAAGGCTGTCTAGCTTAGACATTTATGAACTAATGACGGATGGGCCTTCGCTCCCTCTCGATAGATCCATCCATGACAGCACATCGCAGGGCTGGCTATTGAGCGAAATGTTAATATTGATTATCAGCACTGATTCTGCGATTTCTTGTAAAAAATTATATTAATATTGATTAATTCATGTGGTTTGTGAATTGTTGTTTCCTTTAACTTAGGTTTATAAATTACATATGTTCACTGATGTAACTGATTTCCGTTGTAGCCCAAATTTCGTAGAATTTTCAATATGCAATCAACCACCTTAGGTAACATAGACTCTGTATATAAGTATGTAGCCTGTGTATCACTAGCCTGTAAATTAAAAGCCCATACGTTAATCACAGGACGTTATAACATTTTATCCTGAAATAAATGTATGCAGAGCAAGCCATAAATCACTAAAAATTATATAAATAATGCAGCTGAAATGTGGCTTTATTGTAAAACTAAAAAGGTTTACTAAAAGAAAATCATAACGAACCATGATCGAGAATATTAAAATACTTTATTTAATTATTAAAAGTTAGATCATTTATGACATGATTACAAGACATGATTTAAAATCCAGAAAAGATCTTCACACGAGCAATTCTGTTGCAAACATATTCCTGGTAAGCTACTTTTGTGTCGCATCAACCAAAAATTAGGTCATTCTGACTTAATTTCATGTTATATGTCCCTTGGACGTGTGTCAGTTTCACCTTAGCTTCAAAGCATACGGCAGTTATGATTTATATTTCTCAAAGATTCATATTATATGTTAGGTAAAGGGTGAAGTGTTTATGTAAATAATTGGTTGTTGCAGTATTTCCAGTGACTTTTCAAAATCTCTGAGATAATAAAATTGATCCTCCATACTCAATAAACCACCTTAGAATTGATTAAACAAATAGATCGAAACTAAATTAATATTGACGCTTCAGGCTCAGTTGAACTGAAATAAATTTATGAACATGTGTTTACCTCCTACACGTTTCTACAGGTATCGCTTATCAGAATCTGCCCTTGTCTTAGAGTTCCTCTTTTAGCAGGTCCACGATATGGTTTCTGATAGAGGAGACACTCAGCTGCCTCAGAGGCTATACAATTTTTTTTTCTGCGGATTCACCGCTGCTGTTTTGCGCAAATATTCTTTTTTTTTTTCTCGCAAATAAATACCAGATCAAGTAACATTGCTACATTGTGCTGACCCACATATCCTGGTATGAAAAATACATTAAATTTTGTGTTGATTTTTTTTTTTTGGTCTTCTTGGCATGATTGGAAATATATATTTTGTCTCGAGGTCCGTGACACAATGAATTTTGTGACCTAATTCACTTAAAATCAGTTCAGTGCTTCAGTATATACACCAGTGAGACTTTTTTTATTCAAACGATATCCAAATTACATATTGCAAATTTGATTTTAAATGAAGACAACTTATCATAAAATTTCGTCAATTGGAATTAATTTGGAAATTTTAAGATCTGAATGACCTACCGTGTTTGAGTAGTATGATTGCATTCCACAGTGCATGTGATTTTTTGCGATTGTTGTACTTGCTATGGTCTACATTTGATACAGAATTCAATGTTTGTTCGGATTTGTTAAGTTTGTGTTACATTCAGCAAGTCATGTCTCATCCTCCTTCAGAATTGTTTGCGTAAAATCTCCACCCGATTTTATTCATAATACTTTAATATAAGCTCAATAATAAGTTAATAAAAGTGTCTATTGAATGTCTACCGATCATTATTTTTATTTGTGTAAAGAATTGGAATGTCCATATTATGCACCTCATATAACACTCCACACCATGGGTATCCATTAGAGAACCTTACATCGGTTTCTTAACTTCTGCATTGCAGTACAGTGCTCTTTTAAATACAAGAGCGACTTGGTTCTTGCAGATGGTCTGCTAATTGCTGAACCTGGCTTTTAGCTCAGCTGACTGTAAGTCAGGCCGTCTGTCCGTAAACAAGGCACAAATCGTAACCACTGGTCCTGGAAACTTTTAACTTAACATCCAGATAGGTCCATAAAAAGTCTCCTTGAAAACTTAGAATTAGGTCTCTGTTACTCATATTCTTCAAGCTGTGTGGCTCCAAAGTACCCCCCCCCCCCCAGAATAATGAAATATTTTATACAGAAGCTCCAGCATCTGAACAACTAATGCATTGATCACCATGATTCTTTGCATGGATATTGATAATGGGGTGTATCATCAGTTTCTGCAGACTAGTGGCGCCACCTGTATTTTTTTCTATTTTTTAACTTTTTTCTCTATTTTTGAGACCTCAACTTATTCCGTCATCTGTTAACAGAGCACAAATCGTAACCGCTAGTTCTGGAAACTTTTCACTTTACATCTAGATAGGTCCATGAAAAGTCTCCTTGAAAACTTAGAATAAGGTCTCTGTTACCCCTTTCCTTTCAGCTATGTGGCCCCGAATTACCCCCCAGAATAATGAAAAATTTGATACAAAAGCTCAAGTATCTGAACAACTAATGCATTGATCACCATAATTCTTTGCATGGATATTAATAATGGGGTGTATCATCAGTTTCTGCAGACTGGTGGCGCCACCTGTAGTTTTTTCGGTTTTTTTACTATTTTTTTCTCTATTTTTGAGACCTCAAAAGATGCTGTCATCTTTCAACAGGGTACAAATCGTTACCGCTGTACCTGGAATCTTCTCTCTTTACATCCAGAGAGATCCATAAAAAGACTTCTTGGAAACCTGGAATTAGGTTTCTGTTACCCGTATTCTTCCAGCTAAGGGGCTCTAAAGTACCCCCCCCCCCCCCCATAATGAAAAAATTTGATACAAAAGCTCAAGTTTCTGAACAACCAATGTATTGATAACCATCATTCTTTTCAAGAATATTAACCATGGAGTATATCATCAGTTTCTGCAGACTGGTGGCACCACCAGTATTTTTCGATTTTTTCACGATTTTTCCCCTATTTTGAGACCTCAAAAGATGCCGTCATCTGTTAACAGGGCACAAATCGTAACTACTGTACCTCGAACCTTCTACATTAAATCCAGATAGGTCTATGAAAAGTCTTCTTGAAAACCTAGAAATAGGTCTCTGTTTCCCATATTCTTTAAGCTATGGGGCTCCGAAGTACCCCCCAGAATAATGAAAAATTTGATACAAAAGCTTATTAATCTGAACCACTAATACATTGATCACCATGATTCTTTGCATGGATATTGTTCATGGTGTGTTACATCAGTTTTTGCAGACTGTTGGCGCCTATTGTATTTATCGATTTTTTTTAAGATTTATTATCTCCATTTTTGAGACCTTAAAGATGCGGTCATATGTTAGGGTCATGCGGTCATAGGGCACAAATCTTAATGACTGGACTTAGAATCTTCTGTCTCGACATGCAGGTAGACCCATGAAAAGTTTTTTGGAAACCTGGAATTAGGTTTCTGTTACCCAAAACCTGTGAGCAATGGGTCTTCTAAGCACCCCCTACCCCGAATAAAAGTAAATTTGATACAAAAGCTCAAGTATCTGAACAACTAATGCATTGATCGCCATGATTCTTTGCATGGATATTGATCATGGAGTGTTTCATCAGTTTCTGCAACTGGTGGCGCCACCTGTATTTTTTTTCAAATTTTTACTATTTTACTCTATTTTTGAGACCTCAAAAAATGCCGTCATCTATTAACAGGGCACAAATCATAACGACTAGACCTAGAATTTTTTTTTCTTATCATGCTAGGAGGCCCATGAAAAGTCTCCTTGGAAACCTGAAATTAAGTCTCTCTCACCCATATTGTCTGAGCTATGGGGCTCTGAAGTATCCCCCAGAATAATGGAAATTTGATATCAAAGAAGGGCACAAATCATAACTAAGGGCCCAGATAGGATATGATTGCTGTATGCAGAAATAATATCGAATAATTTCTGTATCATTGAAAATATATTATTATCCCTTTAAATCATTGCAGACATTGTGATAGATATAATATGTTTTAATATTATGATGTGGAAGTGAGGGGTATCAACTTAAGGGTAAAGATGAGAGAAATTAATGACTGTGAGATTTAATCAGGCATCACGTCTGGTATCGATTTTTAATTAAAAATATATCAATCTGATCCACATAACATTTAAGCTTGTAGACGATAAAAATCGATAGCTTTCCAGTTCTAGAGACGACTGATTTCCTAAAGCACATCTAGCGAAAAGTCCAAATTAAATCATTTATATTGGAAATCTAGCACAAGGACAGAAGGGCACAACAAAAAGGGAATCGAGGGTTCTGTTCTCGGGATATCCTTCATTCCCATAAAAAACGCCAGGTAATTTACCTTGACCTTGAAAATAATTCCCGCTAACTGTGTTAAATCCTTCCGTTATGGTCCTAGAGTCTTGAGAGTATTCCATTGATGCAAGATATTTAAAGAATACATCGCTCTCATAATGAACCCGTCCATGTCATATCTGTACATCTCTTTAACATGCATCCCAGCTTTTATATTAATGTAAAATAGTTTTGTTGTTAAGCTGTCAAAGCAATATCTCAATGTTGAATATAGCGTCATATAAATTCAGAATAAATAAATAAATGATAGAATAAATAAAAAATTGGATTTCAATATCGATTTTTGTGCTCTTATTCATTGTTGAAAAATATATTTATATCGATTCATGAATGTCTTGATGTAGATTTTAATTTTAGTTTTATATTCGGATGTTTCTTTTGAATCCCTAGTGTTAACGATTTACAATCAAGTAAAGCAATATTGAATTAAGTAATCAGGTTATACACTAAAAGTTTACCAATTAATAATTTATGACTAATCTTGTTATAGATCATTGGCTTTCTGTCGAATTACTTTCATTAAATTCAGAAAATCACTTCTAGTACATGTCAAATTGTTTCATAACACAAACAGGTTACTAAATAGCAAACTGATTCATATAAAGAAAGGGAATTCTTAGATAAGCCTGATTTAAGAGTATTAATTACATATTTTCTGCGTCACTCAGTACTTGAATTCTGGGTTAGAACGAGTCTAGTGTATAAGAACTCAAAATCACAGCGTCTGGAGGAAGAGTACATATGAGTTGTAATAATGCTATTAAGGTTCATTAAGTTCTTCACAAGTGGATGCTCCGGGATTTCGAAGGAAACGAAGGAATTTAAAGAGTAAATAAAAAAAGTATTGATTTACTCAAGATTATTCGCCAACTGCTAAATTTATAAAATTTTGGCAGGAGCGCACAATATGACAATGAATAATACCTAGTTGTATGACCATGAACAACTACCTAGTTGTATGACCATGAACAACTACCTAGTTGTATGAACATTGACAATACCGAGTTGTCTAATATTGAATATGAAGTTAAAGTATTTTTGCCTTTTGTCGTACCAGTATCTGCATGCGTTCATATAATACAGGTAGTGAAAACAATATATAGATGTCGAGATTCGTTGATGTTGAAATAAGTTACTGTACCTGAATATATTTAAGATTTTGATGCGATTATATATATATATATATATATATATATATATATATATATATTTCAAGAGTGCATACTCTCCTTGAAATCTGCATTTACCATTACTTCGGTATAAGTTTATTACTACATAATCAAATGCAATAGTTACTACTATGATTGCTCGTTTCATTAAAATTTCTTGATCACAGTTCTCAGAAAGACTCACGTTTGTTTTCATATGAAAATCTGCATGGAAGATTGCATGAAGTAAACAGCTAGGAGAACAAATCAGTCTAATCACACTTAAGCCTTGAAGTAAAAACCTCTCAGCCGTTTCTCTCCACCGATCCAACTTAATTATGGTACGTTCCACTATCCCTGTCCATCTGATTTTTCGCGATTATATCGACATAAGACAAAATTGCCAAACAAAATAAGCACCAATGGCATAAAGAGGAAAAGCGTATTTTTGTTGGTACCTTACTAGTCACGGTATAAATATTATTTACTTTACGGCCTGGTTGACATGTCTCATATATATCCGTTGTTCATGGCGTCCCTGATAAGTAGCCATTGTTTATCTTCTTGGGTATGGATATAAAGTAATATGACGTAACAGTGAAGTGCGTGCATGCAGCGAATACAAGTCTCGCTTTAAACAGGGGTCCGCAACTCTTGGTTATTGGTCCCGTGAATGTTGGTGCATCTTTAGTACGTCATGTCTATTATAACGTCATTACCATTCCCTTATATGACCATTGCACAGATTAGTGGCACGATGTCATGTCGAACATCGAGATGTCTAAATGAAGCAACAGACTCGGGTCATTTAATGATATTTAAGGAAGCAGTTACAGTAAATGTAGGTTGGAAATAAGTCGAAGTCGGTCTATTTATATGTTATTTATGTTTTGAATCAATCTACATCTAATTTTCCTCAGAAATTGTCTTTTAATAGATTTGTTTATCCAGTTCCAGAGACGACTGATTTCCCCCAACACATCTAGCGAAAAGTCCAGAATAAACCATTCCCATTGGTAATCTAGCACAAGGACAGAAGAAAAATGCAATCCAGGGTTTTGTTCTAGGGGCGTCCTTCATTCCTATAATGAATTCCAGGTAATTCAGCTTGACTTTGAAAATAATGCCCCTGACCTCTACTCTGTAATTTCCTCTGGTATGATCCTAGAGTCTGGAGAAAATTCCAGTAATGCATGATATTTGAGAGAAAGCATCGCTCTATCATAATAGATACCTACAAAACAGTACATCTCTTTAACATGCACTATGCCTTTTATATTAATGTTTACTATTTTTGTGGTTAAGCTGTCTAAGATATATCTAGATGTTAAATATAGCGCCATTTAAATCCAGAATAAATTAATAAAAAAAATAAAACTAATAAAAAAAGGAATATTAAAATCGATTGTGTGCCCTGATTTGTTGTTAGAAAATATATATTATTATCTATTCATTAATGTCTTGATGTTGATTTATTTTATATTTGGATGTTTGTTTTGTAACCCCAGTGTTTACGAGTTACAAAAAATGAAAATTATAAGTAAAGCAGTATTGAATTGAGTATTCAGGTTATACACTAAAGGTCCACCAATTAATAATTTATGACTATTCCTGTTATATATCATAAGCGATCCTTCACATACCTTCATTAAATTTACAACATCACTTCTACTAAATGTCATATAGTTTTATTGCTAAATAGCAAACTGATTCCCATAAAGAAAGGGAATTTTTAATATAAGCCTGACTTAATAGTATATATTTCATATTTTCTGTGTCCATTGAGGTACTTGATTTCCGGTTTAAACGAGTTTGGTGTATAAGAACTCATAAATATAGTACATATACAACTTTAAATAATACAAAAAAGATTTTTTCATTTACTTAAGATTATTCGCCAGCTGCTAAGCTTTAACAACATAGCGATAGAAGACCTTTGAAGGACAATGAACAATACCTAGGTGTCCAATGTTGAATCTGAACTTGAAGTCTTCCTGCCTTTTGTCGGACTCCTATGTACCTCTGTGCTCTCTCATCATCAGTCTGCGGAATCTTAAAATATAGTTCTCTTTACACGTAGACCAATATGGCTCGTTTTAAGAAAGAGTTTTGCATTTGCCTAACGTGTTAGATTTTATCTACTTTAAACATGAAGTCCCCCTCCTACACACACATACACACACACCATCATAGCTTTGGTTCAGAAGGGTAAGATGGTTGCTCGTGGTAAAAATATAGCATTCAGACCATATGAGTGCCTGTGTTCTTATAATACATGTAGTGGAAACAATACAGTCGAACCTCTCTAGTGGGCATCTCCATGAAGTGGGCATTTTTCGGCAGTCCCATTTTTCTCTCATTTTTATGTTTAGCTAATGTGGGCACCTCTATCTTGTGTGAAGTGGGCACTTTTCCCGAGTTAATGTGGGCACTTCATTGATTACCCAGATGAAGTATATTACTATTTAAACTTTTTGTTTTGTATAGAGCTAAATGTGTACCTGTTCATAGATCCTGAGAGTCTCATGTCTTGGAGAAAGTTTGTAGAATACTTTGGTACATCTAAGGAGCATTGGTTAACTTATCAAAATATTAGCAGATATAAATGAAAGGATCAATGCTTGTAAGTTATGTCCATGATGGCATATATATGTGTATATATATATATATATATATATATTTTAACACACACATACTTATATTAATGTATATATATATGTGTGTGTATGTGTGTATATTATTTATAATATATCTAATACTTATAAAAGGAATTCGCTCCACCTTTGTCCTCAATGTTCTCTGAAACCGTATTTCGTATGACACTGTGCCCTACCTCATTTTAAAGGATATTGTCCCCGCAGAGACATAAGTTATATCAGAATATAATATTTTTAATGTACATATATTTTTAGTGATTTATTTCCTTTTTACTGATTTGGGCGGAGGTCAGACCGAGCACAACCGAACTGCCTTCGGCAATGACCGGAATGCATGCAAACTATTAAGGACTATTGTTCTGATGAATAACGTTTCATTTCTGTGAGAGTTATGAGCATGTCTGGCTTTACAATTGACCCAGGCTCTCACTGACGTGCGTGGTGAGTAAAAGTGAAAAACACATGTTTCCCGCTTTATGAAACGAGGGTTAAACCTAGGAGGATTAACGACAAAACCTTATTAAAGGTCCTAGATTTTGGAACAGGGATGGATTGGGGCAGAATGGGGATGGAGGGTGTTTTAGGCCTCAAAATTGGTCTGATACGATAAAAAAAAAGGTTCAGCTTCTGCTACTTACGGGGTATGCATATATCTGTTTCTTTTTTACAGAAAAAAGTTTCCTTGCCACGTACAATAGTCTATCTCTCATGTGTTCCACAAATCAACCTATTCTTTATATGATGAATGTCCAATGATTGAAACCAGTCAAATAACATTGAAAACCTGAGAGCACCCGCGTCTCATTCTGGTTCGCAATGTAAACATCATCACTTACCAGGCTTCAAGGTAAATATACCGGGGTATGAATTTCTTCCCACGAACACAGCGCCACAAAATAAATGTAAAAAAATATTTGTACATATCTTACTGAGACAGTATCCTACTGAAACCCTATATTTTCTTTTGACTTTTAGAATAAAAAAGAGGCACAATTACACTAATTCCACATCTCAGTAAATATATCTCCCAAACCCCGGTAAAAAGCCCGGTCCTCCAGGTTTATCAGCAAGTGTGTATTTATATATATATATATATATATATATATATATATATATATATATATATATATATATTTTACTTGTACACCTGTTAAATGTAGAAATAATGTTCAGTCGTTTCTATTCAAGGACCTCGTTGATGAGGCACTTAATAACATCACAATCTAATTCCGACTATATCGTTTACGCAAAAAAGTAGGTAAAAGTAGCAAATCGAACACCCAGAAGTCAAATGAAGTCTCTGGATATTTAAAGATATTTAAGGAAGCAGTTACAGTAAATGAAGGTTAGCGATAAGTCAAAGTCGGTCTATTTATATGTTATTTGTTTAGAATCCATTTACATCATATTTTTTCAGAAATTGTCTTTAATAGATTTAGCAGATCTAGATGCTTCGAATTCAAGAATTATGTGAAAAAAATCTGGATAATTTAACTAAGTTAATCTAGAAAATATTGATGGAAACGAACCTGAAAATGATAAAAAATTAACGAAGGTCTAATATATAATATTAAAACGAATAATAAGATAAGAATTACGAAAATACAGGTAGATCAGATATCTAGTTCTGTTATATTTGCAGATCGTTTGTTTATAAGACAACCAGAGCATATATTCCACAGACATGAAAAAAAAAGCTGCACTCATGGTTAACTTCCGGACCGGAGGCGACTGGTGTATTATTAATAGAAAGTACCTCCCAGAACTTCTGCCTCAAACGTCCGCAACTTCCGTATTATGAGAGCCCTACAGGTAACTAAAATTGATTTCCTTGGAAACCGCCTCACGACTGACAAACAGATATATATTTGTAAGTTTCAATTGATTATCGCAATCCCAGGGCTCGGTATGCATGAAAAACTATCGCGAACCTACGGCGGAAAAAAAATCGGAAGGTAGCTTCACAAAGAATAGCTCACACAAAGGGCATGGTAACATTAAAAATATATTATTAATCCATTTTAATCATTGCTGCCCTTTAGATAGATGGAATATGTTAAATAAGATATGATTGGGAAGTAAAGGTTAATCGTTTGAATAGTTAGGACTGGGAATTTATTTATCATGGGATTTTATCATGTCTGAATCAATAATAGAAAAAAGCACTTTTTCTAATTAAATATAATAATCTGGTCCAACTATTTTGAGTTTACCTTTGGACAATAAAAATCGGTAGCTTTTACCGGTTCTAGGGATGAATGGTTGCCCAGAGCCAATCTAGCCTAGAAAGAACCACAGGAGGATGCTAGATTATTCGCGGAGTGATCAAAATGAAAGAATTCCCCCACCCCCGAATGTCCTCTCCTGCTTCCAAACCCAATCTGCACCTTCAAACTCCAGCCCTGTCTTTAATCTCAAGCTCTCCGGTTACTGTAGGTGAACAGCAATAGAGATGCCTCACATAAGCTGTCTAGCTTAGAAATTTATGAACTAATGACGGATGGGCTCCCTCTCAATAGAACCATCCATGACAGCACATCGTAGGTCTGGCTATTAAGCGAAATGTTAATATCGCATAATTTCAATATGCAATCAATCACCTTAGGTAACATAGTCTTTCTGTATATTACCATGGGCTCATGTAGCCTGTGTACCACTAGCCTGTAGATTAAAAGCCTCTACTTTCCTCACAGGACGTTATAACATTTTTCCTGAAATATATGTATGCAGAGCAAGCCAGAAATCACTAAAAAAATTATAAATAACGCAGTTGAAATGTGGCTTTATTGTAAACCTAAACTAGTTTATTTTAAAAAAATCATGATGAACCATAATCGAGATTATTATAAAACTTTATTCATTTATGACAAGTCAGATCATTTATGACAAATTTATTCTGAGCTACAGTCCTGGACCTTTGTCCCTCGTCCGTTCGTTCTTTAGCACCAAAAGACATGATTTAAAATCCAGAAAAAAATCTTCACACATGTAAATTTTGTGGCAAACATATTCTTGGTAAACTACTTTCGTCTCGCATCAACCAAAAATTAGGTCAATCTTGATTAATTTTATGTGATATAGCCCTTGGACGTGTGTCAGGGTCACCCTGGCTTCAAAGCACACGGCAGTTATGATTAATTTTTCTCAAAGATTCATTTTATAAGTTAGGCAATGGGTGAAATGTATCTGTAATTAATTGGTTGTTGCAGTATTTTCTGTAAATTTTCAAAGTCTTGGAATAATAAATTTGATCCTGCATTCTCAATCACCCAACGTATAATTGATTAAACAATTAGATTAAAACTGAATAAATAGTGACGCTTTTAGGCTCAGTTGAACTGAAATAAATTTATGAACATGTGTTTACCTCCTACACGTTTCTACAGTTATCGCTTATCAAAATCCGCCCTTCTTCCTCTTTAAGCAGGTCCACGATATGGTTTCTGACAGAGGGGACGTTCAGCTGCCTCAGCTGTTATACAATTTTTTCTACAGATTCGCCGATCCTGTTTGCGCAAATATTCATTTTCTGGTAAACAAATACCAGATCAAGTTACATTGCTGAATTGTACTGACCCACATAGACTAATAGACTAAATTTTGTGTTGATATTTTTTTTTTTTTTTTTTTCTTGGCATGTTTGGAAATATATTTTGTCTCGAGGTCCGTGGAACAATGATTTTTTGGTGACCTAACTCACTCTAACTCAATTCAGTGCGTTAGTATATACACCAGTGAGAATTTTTTATTCAAACGATATCCAAATTGCATATTGCAAATTATATGGAAGTGAGGTGTATCGACTTAATTGTAAAGATGAGACAAATTATGCTTACTATGAGATTTAATCAGGTATCATATCTGGTATTGATGATAGAAGATGCAATTGTTCAACTAAAAAATAACAATCTGATCCATCTATAAGGATAGCTTGTAGACGATAAAAATCGATATCTTTCTTGTTCTAGAGACGACTGATATCCCCGAGCACATATAGGGAAAAGTTCAAATTGAATCATTCATTTTGGAAACCTGCACAAGGACAGAAGGGCAGAAGAAAAAATGCAATCGAGGGTTTTGTTCTCGGGACATCCTTCATTCCCATTAAAAACACCAGGTAATTTAGCTTGACCTAGAAAATAATGCCCGTAACTGTGTTATTTCCTTCCGTAATCGTCCTGGAGTCCGGAGAATATTTCATTTATGTTAGATATTTAAAGAATACATCGCTCTCATAATAGATCCGTCCATGTTAGTACATCTCTTTAACAAGCATCCCAGCTTTTATATTAATGTAAAATATTTTTTGTTGTTAAGCTCTCTAAGCAATTTCTCGATGTTGAACATAGCGCCATATAAATTCAGAATAAATAAATATATGATAGCATTAATAAAAAAAAATCGGATTTCAATATCAATTGTGTGCATTGATTCTTTGTTGAAAAATATATTTATATCGATTCATGAATGTCTTGATGTATATTTTTATTTATATTGGGATGTTTCTGTTGTATTCCCAGTGTTAATGATTTACAAATAAGAAATTTATAAGTAAAGCAATATTGAATTAAGTATTTAAGTTATACACTAAAGGTCAACCAATTTATAATTTATGACTATTCCTGTTATAGATCATTAGCGTTCTGTCGAATTAATTTCATTAATTCACAAAATCATTTCTAGTAAATGTCATATTGCTTTATTACGCAAATGGGTTACTAAACACAAAGCTGATTCATGTAAAGAAAGGGAATTCTTATATAAGCCTGATTTAAGAGTATTAATTACATATTTTTTCTGTGTCACTCAGTACATGATTTCCGGGTTAGAACGAGTCTGGTGTATAAGAACTCAAAACCACAGCGTCTGGAGGAAGAGTGCACATGAGTTGTAATAATGCTATTAAGGTTCATTTAGTTCTTCACAAGAGGATGCTCTGGGATTTTGAAGGAAACGAAGGAATTTAAAGAGTAAATAAAAGTGTATTGATTTACATAAGATTATCGCTAAATTTGTAAAATTGCAACAGGAGCGCACTGTATGACCATGAACAATACCCAATTGTATGACTATAAACAACTACCTAGTTGTATGAGCATGAAGAGTACCTAGTTGTATGAGTTGTAATAATGCTATTAAGGTTCATTAAGTTCTTCACAAGAGGATGCTCCGGGATTTCGAAGGAAACGAAGGAATTTAAAAAGTAAATAAAAGTTTACTGATTAACATAAGATAATTGCTAAATTTGTTAAATTGCAGCAGGAGTGCACTGTATGACCATGAACAATACCCAGTTGTATGACCATGAAGAATAACCTGGTTGTCTAATATTGAATATGAAGTTGAAGTACTTTTTGCCTTTTGTCGGATTCCTATGTCACGCTGTTTTTTTTTTCATAATCAATCTACGGATTCTTAAAATATAGTTCTCTTTACACATAGACCAATATGGCTCATTTAAGTACGAGATGTATGCATTGGCCTGTGTTAGATTTTATCAACTTTAAACCTGAGCCCCTCCCACACACACCATCATAGCTTTGTTTCAGGAGGGATAGATAGTTGACCGTGCTCATAGCATTCAGACAGTACAACAGTACCTGCATGCGTTCATACAATACAAGTAGTGAAAACAATATATAGATGTCAATATTCGTATATGTCTTCCGGACTGTACAATCTCCTGTAAAATCTGCATTCACCATTACTTCATTCAATATATATTCTTTTAGTCGTATGCATTAGCTTTTCCTAGTACTGCTTATTCCATTGAAATTTTTATCCCCCGCCATAACACCCCATGATTTTTCCTTAAATGCTAAATTATTTTCTTGACCAAAGGCGCCTTATAACACTAAAGTCTAATTCCGACTATAAAGTAAAAGGAGTCAAAAGGAAGCAACAGACTCAAATCATTTGAAGATATTTAAGGAAGCAGTCACAGGAAATGTAGTTTGGCGATAAGTCGAAGTCGGCCTATATTTATGATATTTATGTTTAGAATAAATTTACATCATATTTTCTCAGAAATTGTCTTTGAAAATAATTGACAGATCCAGTTACTACGAATTCAACAATTATATGGAAAAGATCTGGACAAATAAACCCAGTAAAATGAAAATGATAATAATCTTTCGACGGTCTAAAAAAATGATTGTTTCCTATTATCGCGTGTAAAGGATAATGAGATAAGAATAAGAGGAGACTGGTGTAGCATTAATAGAAAGGCCCTCTCATAGCTTCTGCCTCAATCGTCCGCAGCTTCTGTATTAAGAGAGCCCTCGAGGTAACTAAAATTGATTTCTTTTGAAAATGCCTCTCGATTGACACAAATATATATTTGTATGTCTCAGTTGATTATTGCATGCCCAGGGCTCAATATGCATAAAAATGAGGATCACGGACCTCCAGCGGAATTTAATAGGAAAGTTGCTACAAAAAGAATAGCTGTTACAAAGGGCATGGTGACATTGAACATTGATTATCATTCCTTTTTAATCTCTGCTGACATTAAGACATATGGTATATGTTAAATATGGTTAGGAAGAAAGAAATCCAGTAAATCTAGATCCAGAAACGTTGCAAAATTGTGCTGAGGCACAAATTCTGGTAATTTTTTTTTTTTTTTTTCTTGGCAAGATTGGAAAAGAATCGATATATTGTCTCTCGAGCGGTTAATTAAATAAGGAAAAATGTCGACCGCTCGTACCATATTTTACCTCCAGGAACAATGATTTTTTGTGACCTTATTCAATCTAACATAATTCAGTGCTTCAGTTCATTCACCGGAGAGACTTTATAATTCAAACGATTTCAAAATTGCAAATTGCCAATTGGATTTGTAATGAAGACATTTTTTATAAAATTTGGAAATTGAAAATCTTAATACCAACCGTGTTTGAGTAGTAAGGATTTCATACCGTACTGTACATGTGATTTTAGGCGTTTTTTTTTTACTTGTTCTACATTTGTTACAGAATTTTACGTTGGTTCAGATTTGTTAAATTTGTGTTACAGTCAGCAAGACATATCTACACCCTTGTTTCAGGCTTTTTTTTGGCGTAAAATAACGACCCGCGTTTATTTAGGAAACTTTAATATAAGCTCATTTCTCTCTATGAAATTGCATTTTTTTGTTTTATCAATAACGCCTTTCGGTAAACAACTGTGGGTCCTTCCTCTAAAAATAGAATCATAAAGCAACGCACTGATCAAACCAAAAAGAACTAAATCGTCTGAAGACTAAGGAATAACAGCATCGTTTGTAAATTCAAAGGGTACAGCCATGGAAAATACATGTCAAAATCATAAACAGATTTGCTCTGTATTGCTTTTTATTAGCCTGATTATATTCAAGAAAAGTCGCTGTATTTTTACACATTTCTGAAGATCCTAAGCCGCTCAGTGCCCAAGGTTCAGTTATTCATGATGCTGAAATAGGCCGTATTCCAAGGCAGCGATACGGACTGGCTGTATCGAATCGTATCTTGTAAGCCAATGGACCTGTATCCAGCGAATGGTATGCATAATGCATAATATGCATAATCAATACTTATATATTAAATTCCTTCAATTGTTCTCTGTTGCATTAATAATGTTTTTGCTGTGTGCTGGAAACAAAGATCAATTTTCAACCATTATACAATGGAATTATCCTGTGTCTAACATACAGCTTTGATCTGCCATTGGCAGAATATATAGCAGCGCTGGGCCGCAGAAGCAGTCTCGCCATAATTAAAAATGGCCATTTATGAGATCGTGCATTATATCAGAAAAAATTCAAGTGTTTCTTCAGGATCAGAATATCTTACATAATATACAATGAAAATATTTGACCATTTGAGAAATCTCTGTCATTACATTATGATTGGTCACATTGTATCCTGGCAGACAGAAAGAATGGTAGACATGTTCTGTAGGATATAGAACTTAATTCTATGGACCTTAATCTTACGATTATACTCGATAAATACAAGTAACAGATCATTACCAAAAAGCAACCTCATTACAGGTACGTCGGTATATATCACTAGTTCATTTACTGAGCTAATTGAATTTTCAGACGCGGAAGAAGTAAAAGGGGACTACTAAGAGTCTTCTACACAACTCTTCTGTTCACGCGTAAAGGCATATACGCATTTGTGAGCACGTGGAAACTTAGGTGCTACACTTGGTTAACATCCAGACCGGAGGCGATCGGTTTTTTGTTGCACTAATTGAAACACAGCTTCTCCGACGTCCACAATATCCTTTTTATGAAAGCCGTCCGGAACATGAATAGGAAGGACGAAAGCAAAGAACAAATGTTGAAAAGGGTATGGCGTTGTATGCAGAAATAATATCGAACAACGCCTGTGACATTAAAAATACATTAGTTTTCCTTAAAATAATTTTAATCATTGCTCATATTGAAAGAAACAATTTGTTTTAATATTATATGACTGGTAAGTAAGGTATGGTAAATTATGGTAAAGATGAAAGAAATAATTTTTATTATGAGATTCAATCCTGTCTGGTATGATAGATGATAGATGTCTTTTTCTCGTCAAATGTAATAATCTGATCCAGCTATCATAGTAGCTTAGAGACGGTAAAAATCGATAGATTTCCAGTTCAAGAGACGACTGAGGTATCTGTGCATATCCAGCAAAAAGTCCGGAAAGAATCTGTCATATCGGAAATCTAGCACAAGGACAGAAGGCGGGAGCACAAAAAGAGCACAAATGTAATCAAGGGTTTGCTCTCGAAGAAATCCTTCCTTCCCAAATAAAAACACCAGGTATTTCAGAAAATAATACCCACTTAACACTGTAATTTCCTCTAATTGAATCCTAGAGTCGGGAGAAAATTCCAATAATGATCTTTACAGAAAACAACGGCTATTTGGTCTAGGGAAAGAAAGGGAGACTGAAAGCCGGGAGATCAAATCTCGAATCAAGACGGCGAATTTTTTCACGGTCGACCCTCGCCGGGGGGGGGGGGGGAGGGGGCGCTCTACAGGCATAGTAAGAATGTAATTATAAGTTAGACTGGCATTTAAAAATTTAAGGCTTTTACCTCCTAAAAAATGTGTTATATGAGGGGCTTACATAGCGGCGAGTCGGGAACCCTTTAGGGAGATGGAATGAGCGGGCATGTGTACATCTCATGGTATGGAAACATTTTTTATTTTAATATTTAGTCTGTAATGGAGCAATATTGGGCTATTTTCGGCTATGTATTTCGGACAAGATGATGGGTGTTCCCGCGTCTTCTCTGCATCATAATAGATGCGCCCATGACGGGACATCCCTTCAACATATGTTTTCCTAGGCCTGTATAACATTTTATTGTTCTTAAGCTATCTAGACAATATCCTTATCCTTATTTTAAAATTAGCGCCATATAAATGCAGAATAAATAAATAAATAATAAAATTTAAAAAAAATCAAATTGCTTGGTATTTGAGTAAAAAGTTTAATAGCGATTGCCTGTCCTTATTTTTTGTCGAAAAAATATATATTTGTAGTTTCATTAATTGTTATACGTGTTATAAATTTATAAACGGAAGTTTGCATTGTATCCCATCACATAAGAAAATAAAAGCAAAATTATTTAATTAAGCATTCAGCTTATGCACTAAAGGTTCACCATTTAATCATCATATAACCATTCCTGTTACAGATCATTAGCGCTCTATCGCATTACCTTCATTAAATAAACCAAATCATTCATAGTATCTTTAATAGTATATTTTAGTTTATTAGTTTAAACCCGGAAACGGGTTCATTCGTAGCAAACTGGCTCATAAAAAGAAAGGGACTTTTTATATTAGCCTAACTTTATGGTATTAATTACATATTCCCCGTGTCCACTCAGGTACTTGATTTTTTTTTAGCTGGAGTCCGGAGTATAAGATCTTAAAACCACACCCTCGGGGATAAGTACACATGCCTAATAACAATGCCATTAAGGTTCATCTTGTTCTTCACAAGAGCATGCGCTGTTTCCGGACATTAAAGAAACAAGAGCAAACTTTCAAAAGTACATCAAAGTAACTTTTTTTTTTGGTTAAATTAATTCCTGAAACATTAAAACTTTGTGACGGAAACGCATTATATGACCAGGAAAAAATACCTAGTTGTCTAATATTGATTATGGAGTTGGAGTCTTTTGCCTTTTATCTGATGTGTTAGATTTTAAACACACCACCACAGTTTTTTCTTCAGCAGGGTTTAGATGATTTGCTAATGGATAATAAATAGAATAAACCGAATCATACAGGTCATACCAGGACCGGAGTTAATATAATTCAAATAAAACATTATAGATTGTCATTTATATTTAGATCAGTACATGCCCATAATCAAAAGTAAAAGCATATATATATATATATATATATATATATATATATATATATATATATATATATATATATATATAATCTCAAGTATTGTACTGAATTCCTGTCGAAAAATGTATAGATCTTTTATATTTTCCGAAGGTGTGAATATTGTGCTTGGAAAGTGCAATCATCATTACTTCAGTCAATGTATCTTCTTTCAGTTTAATACATTTTACGCCATTAACTCATCCTATAATTGAAAAATTAACCCCCACGTGAACATCCCGTGGTTTCTCATTACATGCTCAATCATTTTTTTATCATAGACAAAGTTCAATGAAAGACTCGCGTGTGTTTTCACACGAAACTGTGGATGGAGGGTGTCGATATGGATCACAGAAAAAAGAACCAACGTGCCCTGCTGGAAGTAAACAGCCAGGAGAACAAATTTGTCCAATTAAACGAAAGCTCTTTAAGTGAAATTTGCAATGCAAGACTCCTCTTCCATTTCTCTGCACCGATTCTTTTATAATGAATCATATATATACTCCTTGTAGACGGTTTAGGAAACAGGAAAAAGCAGTCATCACACTTATATATAATATTTATTTTCAGTTTCTGACAGTCTAAAAGAAAAAAAAGTAATGTGGACTTATATAACGATCGATTTTAATCCACGACCCCATCGATGACCTCTTATTAACATAACAACCTTTTCTTTTTGTTATAATGCCAAGAAAACGCTCAGGAATAAACGGTACAAGAATCAAATATAACACCGAGAAGTCCACTCAAAACAAAACATTTGGGTCATATGACGATATTTGAGGAAGCAGTTACAGTAACCACAGAGGCCAATCGATTGTAATCCACGACCCCGTCGATAACCTCCTATTAACATAACAAACTGTTTTTTTATAAAGATAGGAAAACGCTTAGGAATAAACGGTACAAGAATCAAATACAACACCGAGAAGTCCACTAAAAAAAACAGGCTTGGGTCATATGGCGATATTTGAGGAAGCAATTACAGTAACTAGAGGCCAAAGATCCGTAGAGATGGGCCAATTTGTATATATTAGTTGTTGTGATGGTATTTACATAACTTTTTTGTTTTTAGAAGTAGTCTTTGAATTAATTGACAGATCAGTTTTTAATAATTCAAGAAGTATGCAAGGAAATAGGAATCAATTGACCCGGTAAACCCTAAGAATATTATGGAAACAAACCTTAAAATATGAAAAATGTTTTGTAAAAAAATGTGAAAATTAAAATTAAACACTGTAACGTAAACAGAATTACAAGATAAGAAATTGTAAAATACAGGAAGATAAGAAAACCAGTCAGGTTAGATTTATCAGATCATTTCTTTATTAGGCACCTTGAAAATATAGTCATGAGACGTTGACTTATTGTACTCTTCTGAAAACTATCGCAGCTTTATGGATATACTGGAAATAGAAAATACATCTTTCATATCCGACAAACACGGGATTCCGCAATATTACGCAAGTATTATGGACTACTTTCATAATGCCAATAGTTTGAAAGGTTTTTCAGCATGCCCAGACATCTTCCCCACCCTCGGTGATTGTGGCCCCTGTTGTTCAGAGTACACTTATGGCTGTTTGATCAGCTACGTTTACCATTTATTTAGCGTTCCCTTTACTTTATAGTCAGGAAAAGATTGTAATGTTAGGAGGAGGACATCGATGAGGTCTTTTAATAAACTCAATCGTTATGTAACTATATAGTTATTTTTTTTCCTTACGATTGTAAAAAAAGAATGGAGATAAAAAATTATAAGTGTGCTGTTTCTTTCCTGTTGGATAAGCTTTCCTGGGGGTACATATTATTATGATACATAATATTTGAATCGGTGCAGAGAACCGGAAGATGAGTCCGGCATTGATAATTCCATTTCAAGAGCTTCAGTATAATTGGATGGATATGTTCTCCCGGCTTTTTACACATGGCAGGGCAGGGCAAGTTGTTTGTTTTTCTTTTTCTCTAATCCACATCGACACCTTCAACTCACAGTTTCATATGAAAATACAAGCTTGTCTTTCATGTAATGAGATATCATGGCATTTAAGTGTTGGTAATTTTCAGTTATGGAATGAGCAATTCTAGGAGAAGCTTGTGGTGTAAAATGTAGACAACAATGATTTATTTTAATAAAGTAATTGTTTTAAACAGGAGCAGTTCATCTTCCCTGCTGATACAAAGCTATAATGGTGAGTTTAATCTAACACACAAGGCCAATGCGCAAATTTGTTCAATAAAACAATCCATATTGGTCTAGGTGTAAAGAGGACTATATTTTATGGAGCCGCTCATCATTGATCTTGAAAAAGTATAACATAGGAGACCGACTAAAGGCAAAAGAACTTTAGCTTCATGATCAATATTAGAAGAATAGGTATTTTTTATGGTCATACAATGCGCTTTTGTCGCAATGTTTCAAAATCTTAGCAGTTAGCGAATAATCTATCAACGTTTATGTACTTTCTACATTTTGCTCGGATTTCTTACGAAATCCGGAAGCAGAGGATCCTTTTGGAAAGAACTAAATGAACCTTGAAGCATTTTTTTTACTCATGTGTAATCCCCGTCCAGAGGCTGTGGTTTCGGATCTTATTCCCCACCGGCCATATCGATATTTATATGTTTTTCGACAACGAATCAGGGCAGAAATTTGCTATTAAAACGCGATTTTTTATGTTTATTTCATTATTTTTTAACTATTCTGCATTTATATGGCACTATATTCCACATCGAGATAATGCTGAGAGAGCCTAACAACAAAAAGTTTCGTACATTACTTTAAAAGGCATAATTTTAAAGAGATGTGCTTTCATGGACGAACTTACTACCGCCATTTTAATCCAAAATAATATATGATAAAATAAATTTAAAAATCCGATTTTATTAGAGATTGTCTGCTTTGATTCGTTGTAGAAACATATATTTATATCAATTCATTAATGTGTTGATGTCCATTTTTATTTAATATTTGGATTTTTATGTTTGTATTTTATTCCCAGTGTTAACGATTAACACAAAAGAAAATTATAAGTAATACAAAATTATTGATAAGTATTCATGTTATACACTATAGGTCCACAATTTAATTATCTATAACTGTTTCTGTTAAACATCATAAGCGCTCTGTCATATTAAATTTATAAAATTCACCAAACCACTTCTAGTATATGTAATATATTTTTATTGCGTAACCGGGTTTTTTAATAGCATATTTAGAAGTGTATCGAATTTATGTATCGATGCATTTTTAAAATAAAATATAACAATCTGGTCCATCTATCATTATAGCTTGTGATGTTAAAATCTATAGCTTTTCAGTGTTAGAGACGACTGATTTCCCCAAGCACATCTAGCGAAAAGTGCAGAATGAATCATTCATATTGGAAATGGGGCAAGGACAGAAGGGCAGAAGGAAAAATGCAATCTAGGGTTTGGTACTCGGGATTTCCTTCATTCCCATACAATACGCTAGGTAATTTAGCTTGACCTTGAAAATAATGCCCTCTATCTCTGTTATTTCCTCTGTAATGGTCAAATAGAAAGATATTTAAAAAAAAGTACATTACTCTTTCATTAAAGATCCGTCCGTCCAGGGCTCAGCATGCATAACAATGACGATTTCGGACCTCCGACGGAGTATATATAGGAAGGTAGCTACGCGAAGGATAGCTGTTACATAGGGCATGGTGACAGTTAGAATTGATACTCCTACTTTTTTTTTTATCTCTGATGACATTTATACATATGGTAAATGTTAAATATGGTTAGGAGGACAGAATTTGTTGATAACGAGATATAATCAGGTCTGAATCAATAATTCTAATAAAATATAATAATTCGATCAATCTCTCATAAGTTTACCCTTTGGATGAGAAAAATCGAAAGTTCCTCCATTTCTAGAGATAAATGGTTTCCCCGAGTCCGTTGGAGACTGGAATGAACAAACGTGGATACTACATTATTAGCGGAGTGAACCGAAGGGAATTTTACCCCCCCCCCCCCTTTCCCTCTCCTCTTTCTTAACCCCATCTCTACCCTCAAACTCCAGCCCTGTCTTTAATCTCAAGCTCTCCGGCTGCCGTAATTGAAGTGCGATAGGAGTACCTTGGATAGGCTGTCTAGCTTAGAAATGAAGGAACTAATGACGGGTAGGCCTTCGCTCCCTCACAATAGATCCGACCATGACAGCTCCTCTTAGGGCTGGCTCTTTAACTAATCTTCACATCCCTACCTCTACGATTTTTTAGTAAAGCAATATGTAACTATCGATTCATTCATGGGATTTTGTGAAATGTTGTTTCATTAAATTATGATTATAAATGACATATGTTTCCTGTCTGAAGTATATGGAATTAAAAACAATATACATTCAAAATGACAATTGATTATTATTAATGCGATGAAGGGTGAATTTCCAGTTCTTCAAAGGGGACACTAAAGCTCATTTGGCACGCTTGCCTGCTTGAAAGAGGCGGAAGCACATTTTCGAGCAACCTTCTCGAATTACATAAACGTTTATTTATTTCATTAAGATTATTGCAAACACTAAGAATTTTTAATCATTGTAAAACCTTACAGCTTCTCTTGTCGTTTCACAACGCTTTCCATAAGTTACTTAGTAACAAATACTGACAGTTTTGTTTAAAAATGGTATCAAAATTACACTCGAGTACACGTGGATATTACCCGACTCAGATTCCGAATTAAAATCTTTAAGTGGAGAATGAATCTTATCGTCTTTTAAGTATATAATATTGATCCATGTGATACAGGGGAAAAGCCAGTTTTTTTCATTGATACATGTGTCCCGCTCCTGGATGAACGGCTCACAGACAGGAGAGACTGACAGAAGATTGAAGCTGTTTCTTCCGCGTCAGTTCTCATTTTGGCGCTTTTTATATACAGGTATCATTTACTCCATATAAAACGGTTTTGTAAGATCTTTGTATAATTTTATATTTCCCTGCATATCAATTTAATTGTTGCATGCTGACATTGTCTGATTCCATGGTAGGTTTAATAAGCCCAATTAAACATTTATGGCAGAATTTTATAAGTTTGTCAGCGTATTGCGATATATATTGTAACTGCATGGATTTTTTTCATTTTATATAAGTTCAATATATCCTGATAAATCAACACTTACTCGGAGGATGACGCCATCAGCTCCTCCCCGGCTTCTTAAAAACACCAGACAGGTAAATATTCGTATTTTTAATTCCATCGATCATAAAACAATTTTGATTTTGGTGGTGTACAGATCATGTATTATAAATATGCAGTTAAATAAAATGTTTTATAGCTGCATGCATGCCTAGCTCAATGATGGTTTCGTTATAAAAGTTTCATTGATAGAGGTCTATCCTATTTATAAAAATACAATAATTATCATAAGAACACTTTCCACTGCGTGTATTTGGTAATTTCCTAGAGGACCATTCGTAAGAATATATAAGTATTTCTTTGAAAGGTTTAAACACCGATCTCACTCATTAAGTCATCAAAATATGCCAAACCAATTGTAAAAATGTACACGTAGAATAATACAAAAACATTTCCGATAATTCCCAGTTGACAGTTTCTCTTTCCTTTTCCATGGGCGAATAAAGATTCATGTAAGGGTAGCGGGCTCTCATATCATGGCTACGAAGCACTGAGGGAAGAGAAGAAAGATAGGTTTGCCGTAGAAGCTTTTGGAAAAAATGGCTAAATGTGATGAGATACAGGAGTGGATTATAATACAAGCGTCATATTGGTGTAATCCAGTGATGTTTGTCTGATATTAAGCATGTATTTTCTATTTTCTAGATTTCCATAAAGCTGACCACGTTTCCAAAGGAGGGGAATATAACAATTTCTTTTGAATGTATGTTTTATATGTGTGCCGATAACCTAGCCGGCCAGAGGTTGTGCGTTTGCCTGAAACGACATGGAAACAGTCCTGTGAACAAAAAAAAATAAGATGAAGGAAATGAGTCATACTTTGTGAAGATATTGGCCAGTATTGATAACTTTATGAAGGAAATAAGATATTGACGTGTTTTGATGACCTTGAAATTCGACCGATTAAGAAAGACACATACAGCTTTAAGAAATCGTCACAATACATGTCATGGTTAGTTTCAAAATTATTCTTACAAAACTGTTGCCTTAAGAATGCTATATGTAAGATGCAGGAACCAGCACGAAGACGAAATTGGGGACAAATGACAAGCAGACAGACATACTGACAAAGTAACACAATGTGTAGAGCCGTTCACTATGTCATACTGACAGAGTGAAACAAAGTTTATACAAAAAGACCTGACTAGGTCATTAAGAAGACCCAGAGAAAGATAATAAGCTATAGTCTATGTAATTAAGGTTTACAGTTTTGGAAATATGACAAAGAAACAAAGTTTGAAAGGTTAGGTGCAGCGCCTCCGTAGGGCCATAACCCGAAAATAAAAAATCACTTTCGAGATAATAGTATAAGATAAAGGATGTATCAGTTTAAAAAGGATTCCTGCAAAATTGTGACCTGCAGAATGCTATATATTAGATGAAAGAACAAGCAAGCACGCGAAATAGAGAACAACTGACGAACAGACATTCATACTGATAGATTGACACAAGATATGACCATATTAAGAAGCAGAGCAAGAGAAAGAAATTGAGCCTAACAGTATGAAGATAGGACTGATATTCATGAAGTTATTACTAAAATAAGATTTCGTCGTTTCCCGATGACCTTGACCATTGATATATATTAGCTTATAACAAAAAGAATCAAGGACTCTGAGATGAGGGAGATGGAATTACGGGCGTTTGCGCTTGCCATGGTGTAGAAGCATTTTATTTTATATTTTGGCCGTAATGGTGCAAAAAAGGGTATTTTTTGCAGTGTTTTCTGTATAAATGACGAGTGTGCCCAGTGCCATCGGTCTCTCATAATAGTTCCATGACAGCACAGCATATCTCTAAAACATTATGCCTTTCTTAGTAATGTGTTATATTTTTTGTTGTTAAGTTCTCAAGGAAATATCTCGATTTTAAATATAAAAATAAATGAATAATGGCCTTTCAACCCGATGGTCCGGTTCAATAATGTTGATTGGTCACATTGTATCCTTGCAGACACAAAGAATGATACAACATTATCTAAAGGATATAGAACTTCAATCTATAAACTTTAATCTAATTTTAATACTGTACAGATGATTGAAAGAAATATTCACCATTTTTACCACAAAGCATTAGCGTAAGAGGTACGCCAGTACTGATTTTTGAGACTCGGAGGAAGTTTAAGTGCACTCCTTAGTGACTTCGACACAACTCTGCTTGTTCACACATACACGCATATACGTATTTGTGAGAACATGGAAACATAGATGCTACGCATGGTTAACATCCAGACCAGAGGCGTTCGGTAATTGTAGCTCAAATAGAAACAGCTTCTCCCACGTCCACAACATCGGTTCAATGAACACACTCAAGGTAACTGAAGATGGTTTCCTTAGAAAATATAGATAATTTTGTGTCTCGGTTGATTACCTCATCTCCAGGGTTGTTTATCAGGCGAAACATGAATAGGAAGGACGAACGCAAAGAATTCCTGTTTAAAAAGAGCATGGCGCTGTATACAGAGATGATATCGAATAATTTCTGTCAGTACATCTCTTAAACCTGCCTTAGGCCTTTTATATTAATGTACATTTTTTTTTGTTAAGCTCTCTAAGCAATATCTAGATGTTGAATATAGCGCCATATTTATCCAAAATAAATAAATAAACTACAGAAAATTAAAAAAAAATGATATTTATATTGATTGTGTGGCATGATTCGTTGTTTAAAAATATATTTATATCCATTCAGTCGTGTACATTAGAAACTCCTAGCATTGCTCATTCCATTGATTAATTCCCCCATCCAAACACCCAATCACCCAATGATTTCTTATTTCATGCTTAATTATTTTCTTGGTCACAGGAAAAGTTTTCTGAAAGACTCACCTGTGTTTTCATATGGAAAAGTGCATAAAAGTAGACATGAAGTAAACAGCTGGAAGAACATATCAATTTAATAATGAAGCTCACATTTACAATGCGAGACTTCTCATACATTTCTCTCCATTGATTCCAATTTAATGTAACATACCAATGTACACTCCTCATGTGGCTTATGAAAAATAGGAAAAGCAGTGAGCACACTTATCATTCATCGCCCGTTTCTAATACTCCAACAATAGATTCTATTCTAGGACCTCGTCGATACAATCTAAATCCGACTATAAATTGAGAGCTAGAAAACGCAATAAATCATAGTCTAAATGGAGCCACAGGCTTGGATTAATTGAAGCTATTTGAGGATCCAGTAAATGTAGGAGGCGATGAGTCGAAGTTATATGTTATTTATGTTTTGATTCAATTTACATAACATTTTCTAAGAAACTGTTTTTTAATAAATTTTTAAGATCCAGTAACTGAATTCATGAATTATATGTTAAAAAAATATGGACAAATTAAAATCAGTAAATCTGAAAAAATGTAAACGAAATCGGACCTGAAAAATATAATAAATTTTTAATTTCTAAACAATCAATATTTGCTATTCTAAAGTACAAAGAATAATGCGATATGAATTATTAAAATACAGTTATATCAGAGAAGCCTCTCCCATTGCTTCTGCCTCTCACGCCAGTAGCTTCCGTTTAATGAAAGCCCTCGAGGTAAATGAAGTTGATTTCCTTCGAAACTGCCTCATAAATCACAGACAAATATATTATTTTTATTATCTCATTTAATTATCGCATGCCCAGGGTCTAGTAAGCATAAAAATGACGATCTCGGACCTCCGGCGGAGTATAAATAGGAAGGCAGCTGCATAAAGAATAGCTCTTACAAAGGGCATGCTGATATAGAAAATTCCTTTTAATCATTGCTGTTCTTTAGATAGATGGAATATGTTAAATAAGATCTGATTGGGAAGTAAAGGTAAATCGTTTAAATAGATAGGAATAGGGAATTTATTTATTATTGGATTTTATCATGTCTTAATCAATGATAGAAAAAGTACTTGTTTCTAATTAAATGTAATTATCCGATCCATCTTTTGTGGGTAGGCCTTTGGACGATAAAAATCAATAGCTTTTCCGATGCTAGTGATGAATGGTTTCCCAAGCCAGTCTTTCCTGGAATGTACCACAAGAGGACACAAGATTATTCGCGGAGTGTTCAAAGGGAAGATTAATCCCCCCCCCCCGCCATTACTTCCCACCGCCCGCCGCCCAACCCCCATCACTCATCGCCCTCAACCCCCTCCCAAGCCTCATCCCTTCCCTCTCCTTCTTCTAAACCCTACCTTCACCTTCAAACTCCAGCCCGGGCCTTATTTTCAGGCTCTCCGGTTGCTGTAGGTGAACGGCGATAGGGATAACTTGGACAGGCTGTCAAGCTTAGAAAGTCCCAGTTCAAGAGGAACTTAAGCACATTTGGCCTGCTAGCCTGCTTGAAAGCGGCGGAAGCATATTTTACCCTCTTAAATTTTTTAAACGTTTATTATTTAATCAAGATGTTTTGCCTAAATGGTAAGAATTTGCAATCACTGTAAATCTTTGTGGCTTCTTTTTCCATTGCACAACGCTTTCCATAATTAATAAGGAATTATACTAAGAAAAAACCATCGGCAGTTATATTAAAAATTGGTATCAAAATTTTACTCGAGTACACGATAGGTATTCCTCGACTTAGATTCGAGTAAGCTATTCGTACCACGACTTTATTATACAAGGGAACGCTTAAAGTGGAAACAAAATCATTGAGTGGAGAATGAATCTTACCATCTTTTTAGTATATTATATGGTTGTTGATCCATTTGATAAGGGGAAAAGTAAGTTTTTCTTTAATGTGTGTGTCCCGCTCCTGGATGTACGGCTTGCAGACAGGAAACCAGAGGGACGGACAGAAGGATGAAACCGATCGCTCTATCCTCCCCGTCTGTTCTCATTTTGTGGCTCTTTACATACAGGTATCATTTACTCCAAATACGGCGGTTTCGTAATATCTTTGCTTAATTTGATATTTCGCTGAATGTCATTTTAATTGTTGCAAGCAGCGCATTGTTTGTTTCCCTGGTGGGTTTATAAGCCAAATAAGGCGTTCATTGTAGAGATTCACAGCGATCTAAACTTTGATTTGCTAATGCACGAACATGTCTTTTTTTTTGGTGCTGGTGACAAAACATACTAATTTTTTTTTTTTTCATTTACTCTCAGCAACAACTGGTGGCCTTTTAATATGAAATAAACAA
This sequence comes from Sipunculus nudus, assembly GCA_026874595.1. Classification (NCBI taxonomy): domain Eukaryota; kingdom Metazoa; phylum Annelida; class Sipuncula; order Golfingiida; family Sipunculidae; genus Sipunculus; species Sipunculus nudus. The sequence continues at coordinate 10,877,469 of CM049320.1, read as the reverse complement.
ACTTAGGTCACATGGTCTGTCTTTATGTCAGCACGAGATCATGTAGCTTGTGTAGTACTAGTTCCAAGATTAAAAGACTATACGTTCATCACAGGGCGTTATAACATCTTTCTCTTAAGGAAATACCTGGAATTCTTGTATATGTATGCAGAGCAATCCAGAAAATACAAATCCGAGCTATTGCCCGTCGTCTGTTCGTTCGTTATCAGTGTATAGTTCATAACCGTTCCAACAATTCACAAAATTCCCTGGAAGATCTTAACACAAGCAATTTATATGCAAAAATATTCCTGATATACTTTTTTTGTGTCGTATTAACCCAAAATAAGGTCACTCTGACCCTTTTTGTCTATGTGATATGGCCCTCGGACGTGTGTCAGGGTCAACTTTGCGTCATAGCATACGCCAACTGATGTTTTCTTTGTTATTTATAAAAGATCAATATTACAAGTTAGATAACATATGAAATATAAATGTAAATAATTTGTTGTAACCGTACATGCGGGGCCAGTGTTTCCTTCAAAGTCTCGATAGAAAAAATAATATTTGAACGATTTCTAGATTGCGAATTGGATTTGAAATAAAACAAATTTTTATTAAATTTCGTCAATTGGAAAGGATTTTAAATTTTAAAATCTAAGATCAAGCAAGTTCTGCATATTATGATTTCACACCGTACTGTGGAAGGGATTTTAAGAAATTTTTGAACTTGCTCTGAACATCATGTGTTACAAAAAATATAATGTGTGTGAGGATTTGCTAAGTTTGTATTAAATTAAGCGAGTCATGTCTACAGTCCTCTTTAAGTATTAATTGTGCAAAATATTCAACGTATTCATGAAGCTATAACATAAGCTCAATTCTCTCTATGAAAATTTCATTTTTCCTTTATCAATATCGCCTGTGGAACCCTCCTCTAAAAATAACCTTATAAAGCAACCCACTGATCAAACCAACCAGAACTAAATCGTCTGAAGGCTAAGAAATATCAGCTTCCTTTGTAAATTTAAAAGGTTATATCCAGGGTAAATACATATTAAAATTACCAACCGATTTACTCCGTATTGCTTTCTTATTAGCCTGATTAAATTCACGAAGAGTTGCTGTATTTTTACACATATCTGAAGATCCTAATATGCTCATTACTCCAAGTTTAGTTTTTCATGATGACGAAATAAGCCGTATTACATGGCAGCGATACGGACTAGCTGTTTCGCATCGAATCGCGTGGGCCGGTGTACCTGTATCATGTGGATAGTATGCTGTTAATAAGAGTATCTATTGAATATCGAATTATAATTGTTTTTCTATTATATGTCAAGAAAATGTATGTCCAATTTAAGTTTCCTGTAAATTAAGTTTTTTTACACGGTCAACCCCCGTCCAGGATGAGCGCTCTGCAGGAATAGGAAGATTAAGGGCCACTCACAAAACCAGTGGGCTTTTCGAAGGTTCCTCTGTAGTATGACCCAGTTATGGGAACAATAACGCACCCAAGACCAACAGGTGAGTAGTAACCGGGCGATAGAAAAGGAAGCGTATTCTAGTGTCCCGTCTTGGAGTCTGAAACCGGAATGTATTTCTAAGTTAAACTTGCATTTAAAAAATTAAGGCTATTACCTCCTAAAAGATTCGTTAAATGAGGGGCTCACATAACGGCGAGTGGTGATCCTTGAGGGAGATGGAATGGGCGGGCATGTAATGGAGCAATATTGGGCTATTTTCGGCAATGTATTTCGGTTTAAATGATGGGTGCTCAACGCAGCTTCGATGCATCATAATAGATCCGTTAAATTTAGCGCCATATAAATGCAGAATAAATAAATTAATAAATAATATAATAAAAAAATCAGATTGGCTGGTATTGAGTTATTATTTATTTTCCTTTGTGGGTTTTTATTTGATATACGGAAGTTGTATTGTATCCCCAGTGTCCACGATTTACACATAAGATAATTATAAGTAAAGCAAAACTATTTTTCTAAGCATTCAGCTTATGCACTAAAGGTCCACCATTTAATCATAAAATAACTATTCCTGTAACAGATCATTAGCGCTCTATCGTATTACCTTCATTAAATAAACTAAATCATTTATATTATCTTTAATATAGTTTTATACCGCAAACGGGTTGATTCATAGCAAACTGATTCATAAAAGGAGGAACTTTTATATAAGCCTGACTTGATGGTACTAATTACATATTCCCTGTGTCCAATTAGGTACATGACTTCTGGTTTAGCTTGAGTCTGGAGTATAAGATCTTAAAACCACAGCCTCGGTGGATAAGTACACATGACCAATAAGAATGCCATTAAGGTTCATCTAGTTGTTCACAAAAACATGCGCTGTTTCCGGACATCAAAAGAAACGAGAACAAATTTTCAAAAGTACATAAAAGTAACGTTTATTAATTTAATTAATTTGCCAACTGCAGAACGACAGAAACGCTTTGTATGATCAGGAACAATAACTAGTTGTTGAATTTTGATTATGAAGTTTGAGTCTTTTGCCTTTTGTGCATTGGCCTGATGTGTTAGATCTTAACGACTTTAAACACGCCATCACAGCTTTGTTTCAGCAGGGAAAGATTATTTTCTTATGGTTAATACACAGAATTAATAGAATCATTCAGGTCATACTAGTACCAGAGTAAATATAATTTAAATATAACATTATAGGTAGTGAAAACCATAAAATGATGTATTATTTTATGTCTGGATCAGTACACACACACATATATATATATATACATATATATATATATATATATATATATATCACTTCAGTGAATGTATATTCTTTTAGTTTTATGCATTTTACACCATTAGCTACTCCTACGATTGCTCACCCCATAATTGAAAATCAACCAACCTTAACATCCCGTGGTTTCTCATTACAGGCTAAATAATATTTTTGCTCACAGGAAAAGTTATGTGAAAGACTCATGGTGTATTCATATGACACTCTCCATGGAAAGTGTCAATGTTGATCAGAGAAAATAATTTTCTTATGGTTAATACACAGAATTAATAGAATCATTCAGGTCATACTAGTACCAGAGTAAATATAATTTAAATATAACATTATAGGTAGTGAAAACCATAGAATGATGTATTATTTTATGTCTGGATCAGTACACACACACACATATATATATACATATATATATATATATCACTTCAGTGAATATATATTCTTTAAGTTTTATGCATTTTACACCATTAGCTACTCCTACGATTGCTCACCCCATAATTGAAAATCAACCAACCTTAACATCCCGTGGTTTCTCATTACAGGCTAAATAATATTTTTGCTCACAGGAAAAGTTATGTGAAAGACTCATGGTGTATTCATATGACACTCTCCATGGGAGGTGTCAATGTTGATCAGAGAAAATAACCAACATGCTCTGCAGGAAGTAAATAGCCAGGAGAATAAAATTTGTCCAATGTTTCTGAAGCTCTTAAAGTGGTATTTACAAGACCAGACTTCCTCTTCTATTTCTCTGCACCGATTCTAATAAAGTGCCTTATTTTAATATAGGGAGGGATACCTTGGAAATAGAAAAATAAATGCCTAATAACCGACAAACTGCACTGGATTTTGCAATATTACACTGATATTATTCACTAGAGACTCATTGCAAAAAAGTATATATATTATTCTACAGCATGCTTAGTTACCCTCCTTTCCCACAGTGCTTCGTGGCCTCAACGTTGCCCTGAGTGACATCAGGTGTTCTTATTTGAACGATGTTCCTGTTTTATTACCGCGAGCTTTGATTAGATGGTGGTTTCAAATACACATCCATGCGTTGCGGGAAAAAAAACAATTTTCTCTATTACGATATATTCTATTGTATGCCAAAATAAAATGTGATATCTAGTATATCTTATTCGTAAGATAAATATGGCTTTCTTTTCGTCAACAGAAAGAATAAGTAAAATGCAAAAAATAATGTGGAAAAGGGGCAGAGCAGTATCAAGTGTTATTGGAATAGAGAAAGCCTACTAACATCTGTTTCCATACAGATCAGGCGTGTTTGCCTCCATGACAGTCACATGGTTGTGACTTGTAGGAGGTAATTGTGTTTACTTGTATCAAACACTGATAATTAGACTCAGCTTAATAGTGACATTTGTGAAATACTGCGTAATAACGAAAAATGTTGAGAATTCTTCAGAATCAAAATGTGGTTGACGATATATGATGATAATATTTGACATCATGAAAAATCTCTACCAATCCATTCTCATGAATCCAACCATCGATATAACTTAGCAGTATATAAAAAGGAATGGATCAAACAGATGAAAGGTTTGCAGGACTGAGTCTATTTATACAACGCCAATTTGTCTCTTTTGAATGATATGGTATATTATCAATACATATTGATGGTTGATTTATTGAGCAATTATCAGACTCGGACGGGGAGGGGGGGGGGGGAGTTTATGTGCACTAGTGGAAGACCTATACATAACTCTGCTCCTTCACGTTTGTTTGCGCATACGCATTTGCACATTTTTGCGCCCATGGAAACATAGAAGTACATATGATTAACATCCGGACTGGAGGCGATTTGTACGTGTAGCATTTATAGAAACTCATTCGTCCGCAGCTATCGTATTATGAAAGCCCTCAAGGTAACTGAAGTTCATATTCTTGAGTACTGCCTCATGACTTACAGACAAATATAAGTTTCTGTGTCTCAGTGAATTATCGTATGCCCTGGGCTCAGTGTGCATTCAAGGAATATATCGGACCCCCGGCGGAATATAAATAGGGAGGGCGAAACAAAGAATATCTTTTTTAATGAAATTGTAAAATATATTATTATTCAAATCATTGCTGTCATTGAGATAGATGCAATATGTTTAATTTTGTATGAAGGGAAGGTGTACCGATTTAATGGTTTGGAAGAGAGAATTTATTTAAAATGATATTTCATCATGTTAAGTATCAATTATAGAAAAAATACCCTTTTTGCTAAATAAATATAATAATCTGATACATCTATCGTAGGCTTAGCCTGGGGACGACAAAATTCGATAGCTCCTTCAATTTAAAAAAAAAAAATTTGTCTATCGGCATTTTGTCCATTTAAAAAGTGTATAATTCATAACCGTTACAACAAGAGATATCATTTAAAATACGGGAAAAATATTCACACAATCAATTTTTTATTCAAACGTATTCCTGGTAAAATATCTTTATGTCGTATTAACGCCAAATTAGGTCACTCTGACTTCTTGTTATGTGATATGGCCACTGGATTGTGTCAGGGCTACCTTAGTGTCAAAGCACACGGCAACTTATGATTTCTATAATAAGATCCATCTTATTAGTTAAGTAACGGGTGAAATATAAATGTAAATAATTGGTTGTTACACTACATGCATGGTCAGCGTTTCTTTCAAAGTCGCGATATAATAAAATTTTCCCTACGTACCCAATCACCCACGGTAGAAATGATTAAAGCAAATGAAATAGATCGGAACTGAATTAATATTGACAGTTTAGGCTCAGATGAACTGAAATTAATCTTTGAACATGAACCGTATTTTCCCCAATAGTCCGTGGAACAATGATTTTTTTATTGACCTTAATCACAAGCTGTGCTTCGGTACATACACCAGTGAGACCTTTTTTATTCAAACGATTTCAAAATTGCAAATTGGATTTGAAATGAAGACAAATGTTTATAAAATTTTGTAAATTGGAATTGATTTCGAAGTTTAAAATCTGAATGCCACCGTGTTTGAGTATTACTATCTCATACCGTACTGTACATGAGATTTTAGGCAATTTTTGTACTTGCTCTGGCCTACATTCGTTACATAATTTAATGTATGTTCGCATTTGTTAAGTTTGTGTTGCATTCAGCAAGTCATGTCTCCAGTCCTCTTCAAGAAATTTAATGCGTAAAATAAAGACCTGGGTTTATTCATGCATATTTTAATATGAGCTAAATTTTCTCTATGAAATTTTATTTATTCCTTTTCTCAATATCGCCTCTGGCTAATTAACTGTGGAACCTTCCTCTAAGAATATATGATAATATTCATTAAACGGCCATTCATGTTGTCAATATAATCAACCGTGAAGAGCCGCTGAATATTTACACAGTTCTGAAGATCCTAATACTCGGGTTCAGATCAGTACTCCAGGTTCAGTTTTATATAATGCTGAAACAAGCCGTATTACAAGGCAGCATTATGGACTGGCCGTTTTGCATCGTATCGCGTTGGCCGATGTACATGTATTCAATGGATAGTATGCTGTTTATAAAAGTGTCTATTGAAAGTCCAATGATAATTATTTTTTATATATGTCAACAAACGGTATGTCCAAATTAAGTTTCCCATATAACGCTCCAAACCATGGGTATCCATCAGAAAACCTTACATTGATTTCTTAACTTCGCGTGTTCTGCATTTCAGTACAGTGCTCTTTTAAATGTAAGAGCGACTTGGTGTAATCTTTTGGATCGTTTGCTCACTGCTCCATCTGGTTATTAATACCTCGAGTTTTGGTAAAATGGTGAATCACATCCAAATGCGTTGTAGGAAAGTCTACCGTTATCTATTGCGATCCATTCTATTTGAAGCTGCATGAATTAGTCTATTATAAGCTATATAAGAAACTGCCTTACAGCAGATAATTCGAGTGTTCCTTCAGATTAAAATATATCTTATATAACATGTTATGAAGATATTTGACCGTATAAGAAATCTCTACCATTTCATGTTGTGTCGGTATCCTATGATGCTGATATTTTATTATGAGATTTAATCATGTCTGGTATCGATGATAGAAGATTTCTAATTTGAATAAAATATAACAATCTGATTCATCTATCATTATAGCTTGGAGACGATAAAAAGTTTCCAGTTTCAAAGACGACTGAGTTCTCCGAGAATATCTAGCAAAAGGTCCGGAAAAATATCTGTCATTTTGAAAATCTAGCACAAGGACATAAGGGCGGTAAAAAAAGAGAAAAATGCAATCCAGGGTTTGCTCTCGGGGAATCCTTTCTTCCCATAAAAAACGCCAGGTATTTCAGCTTTACCTTTAAAATAATGCCTGTAACACTGTAATTTCCTCCATAATAATCCTAGAGTCCCGAGAAAATTCCATTTATGATATTTACAGAATACATCGGCTTATTTGGTCTAGGAAAAGAGAACAAGACTCAAAGCCGGAAGATCGAATCTCAGCCAAGACGATGAGTTTTTTTCACGATCGACCGCCGCCCAAGGTGAGCGCTCTGCAGGCAAAGTAGGATTAAGGGCCACAGGTTTCTGTTTCACTCACAAAACAAATGGGCTTTTCGAAGGTTCCTCGGTTGTAAGACCCAGCAATGGGGACAATTACGCATCAATGACTAGCAGGTGAGTAGTCACTGGATTATAAATAAGAGGAAGCGTGTCCTAGTACCCTGTCATTGAGTCTAAAACCAGAATGAAATTCTAATTAAACTGGCATTAAAATAATTAAGGCTGTTACCTCCTAAAAAATGAGTTATATAAAGGACTCGCATAGCGGCGAGTGGGGAACCTTGATGGAGATGGAACTGGCGGGCAAGTGCCCCTCCCATGGTGTGGAAACATTTTAAATTTAATATTTAGTCCACAATTGAGCAATATTGGGCTATTTTCATCTATTTATTTTTCTATAAATGATGGATGGTCCCCACGCTTCCGCTGCATCTTAATAGATCCATCCATGATGGCACATCCCTTCAACACAGGCTTTTCTTAGGAGTGTATAGCATATTATTGTTCTTAAGCTCTATAGACAATATCCTAATGTTTAATTTAGCGCCACATAAATGCAGAATAAATAAATTAATAAATAATAGAATAAAATCAAATCAGATTGCATGGTATTTAAAAAAAATTAAGTGCGATTATCTGTCCTGATAAGTTGTCAAAAAAAATTATATTTATAGATTCATTAATTTTTTTATGTGGGTTTTTATTTTATATATGGCATTTTTGTATTTTATCTCCAGTGTCCACGACTATCACATAAGAAAATAATTAGTAAAGCAAAATATCTTAATAAAGCATTCACCTTATACACTAACCATTACTGTTACAGATCATTAGCGCTCGATCGCATTACCTTCATTACATAAACCAAATCATTTATAGAATCTTTAATATAGTTTTTTACCGCAAACGGCTTAATTCATAGCAAATTGATTCATTAAAAGAATGGGATTTTTTATATAATCCTTACTTAATGGTATTAATTACATATTCCCTGTCTCCAATCAGGTACTTGATTTCTGGTTTAGCTGGAGTCTGCAGTATAAGATCTTATAAACCACAGCCTCGGTTGATAAGTACACATGACTAATAATAATGCAATTAAGGTTCATCTAGTTCTTCACAAGAGGATGCGCTGTTTCCGGATTTCGAAAGAAACGAGAGCAAACTTTCAAAAGTTCATATAAGTTTATTAATTTTATTAATTCGTCATCAGCTGAAACATTAACGCATTGTAGGACCAGGAACAATACCTAATATTGATTATGAAGTTTTAAAGAGTTTTTTGCCTTTTAGGCAGTTGCCAGTTGTGTCAGATTTTTTATCAACCTTTAAGGCACCATCACAGCTTTGTTTCAGCAGGGATAAATGATTTGTTTAAAAACATAGAATAAATCATTAAGGTCGTACTAGTACCGGAGTTAATATAATTCACTAGCTATATGTAACATTATAGGTAGTGAAAACCATAAATAGATATATTCGTTCATGTCTTGAACAAAACATGCGCTTTATTTAAGAATAAAAGCATATATATATATATATATATATATATATATATATATATATATATATATATATATATTGTGACGAGTTTTAAATAGAGGCGGTGTTGGGAGCCGAGAGGGGAGAGAGAAATATTTCTGCAGACACGGAAGGGTGTGTGTCTGTTTGTGGACCTTTCAAATAATTGCAGCACTTATAGATATTCTTCGAACTTTGTAACAGATTTTATTAAGTCTTCGGTTTGCGTTTGGGACAATACCAGAACTTCACTTTTGGATTACAACAGATTGATTTCGGGATTGAATTGGACTATTATTCTCCGAGAAGATTTACGTGAACTGTTCATCTGGATTATATGTTTTAAAGGATTTGTTGAGCTGTGACAGTGGTGGTATCCAGAAAAGCCTAGGATCCGGACACTCTGGTACCGTACACTTTATTTATCGTACTGTGTAATTGTATTGATTTACTGTTGTACTGTTGTCATACTGTGCAAATGATGGATTTAGTGTGTTGTAATGTAAGGGTTGTTTAAAAAATAAATTATAATTATTTGCTAACAAAAAAAAACCACTGACTTCTTCATTCATTCCCCTAAACATTTAACTAGTGTTACAGAATCTGATTGTTATTTTTCTCCGTAACAAAATATATGCTCGTCAGGACTACGTAATCTGTTGTTATTAGGTTCCGTAACAATATATATATATATATATATATATATATATATATATATATATATATAGATAGATTGATAAATCTTTAACATTAATCGAAAATGTGTACATTGTGCTTGGAATGTGCATTCGCCATTACTTCAGTGAATGTATATTCTTGCAGTTGTATGCATTTTACACCATTTGCTACTCCTACGATTGCTCGTCCCATCATTTTAAATCAACCCCAGGCTAAATCATATTTTTGATCACAGGAAAGGTTATGTGAAAGACTCACGGTGTGTTCTATTAAATTGTCCAAGGAAGGTGTCGATGTGGATCAGAGAAAAAGAACCAACGTGCCCTGCCGGAAGTAAATAGCGAGGAGATTAAATCCATCCACTTTTTCTGAAGCTCTTTAAGTGGAATTTGCAATTATAGACTCCTCTTCCATTTCTCTGCATCGATTCTAATATAATGCATTATATTAATATGTACTCGTCACATAAGGATTATGCAACAGTGAACGAACGGTCGGAAAATTTATTTAAAATGTTAATCTCCAGTTTCTAACAATATAAAAGAAAAAAATTAATATAGCGATACATAGCTGTTGATTTAATTCACGGCCCTCATCAATGTCCTCCTAATAACTTATCAATCCGATCTTGAATAGAAATGCAGGTAGACACTGAATAATAAACGGTTAAGAAGCAAATTAAACAACAGTAATCCAATCTAAACAAAGGGCTTGATTATCTGACAATATTCGAGGAAGCAGATACAGTAAGTAGGTGTGGGCCAATTTATATATTATTTATGTTTTGAATGTATTTACATCATATTTTGATTTCAGAAATTGCTTCTAGTCAAAGAAGTATGCAAAGAAACCGAGACATATAGACCCGGTAAATCTTGAGAATTTAATGGGAACGAACGTGAAAATGTTATTTAATTTTGTGCTAAGGGCTACAATTTTAATATTTAACACAGTGACCTAAAAAGATTTTTTTTTTATAAATGGCAAAATACATGGGGATCAGAAAACCAGTTTTGTTACATTTCCAGATCATTTGTTTCTTTTGGCACCTGGAACATATATTAAGCAGACTTCGCGTTATCCTGCTCCGTTGAAAACGGACGCAACTGGAGGGATACCTTAGAAATATAAATGCCTAATAACCGACAAACAGCACCGGATTTTTTAATATTACACTGATATTATACACTAGAGACTAGAGTCGCATTGCAAAAAAGCCGATATAATATTCTACAGCATTCCCAGTTACCCTCCCTTCCCTCGGTGCTTCGTGACCTTAACGCTGCCTTGAGTGACATCAGGTGTTCCTATTTGAACGATTTTCCTATTTTAATACCGCGAGCTTTGATTAGATGGTTGTTTCAAATACATTTCAATGCGTTTCGGAAAAAAAATCTCTCTTGTGATGCGATATATTCTGTTGTATGCCGAAATAAAAATGTGATATCTAGTATATCTTATTCGTAAGATAAATATGGCTTTCTTTTCCTCAAGAGAAAGAATAAGTAAAATTCAAAAATGTGGAAAAGGGGCATAGCAGTATCAAGTGGTATCGGTGTAAAGAAAGCCTACTGACATATGTCAGAATACAGAAAAAGTGGCAATGCCTTTTTGACAGGGTCTCGGTTGTGACTTATGGGATGTTTTTGTGTTTAGTTGTATCAAATAGACTCATTCCAATAATGTAGTTCATGATATACTGAATAGTTGTGGAAATTCTTTGATTATTTTTTTTTCAGAATAAGAATATCGTTGATGATATATGATGATTATATTTGACATCCTGACAAATCTCTACCATGACTCCAAATAGCGATGTTACTATGCAGTAAATAAAAAGTAATGGGTCAAAACGGTTGAAAGTTTTGTAGGACTGCGTCTGTTCATATATCGCCGATTTGTCCCGTTCTTATGTCCTTCTGATGCACACCCGCTGTCGCCCTGTTCCAAGCCGATTTGTCTCGATGTCTCCCCGATGTGTCCAGGTATCATCAAAATTCTTTTTTTTTCAGATCTGAAGGATATAGACTTGTTAATCAGTACATTTTGATACGGGATTTATTGAGCAATTTTAAGACTCGAAGGAACATTAATTTGCACTTCTTGGTGACCTCTACATAACGCTGCCAATTAGGTTTTTCGAACATACGCTTTTGCACATTTGTTCGCACATGGACACATAGAAGTACACATGGTTAAAAACCGGACCGTAGGCGATTTTTACGTGTAGCATTAATAGAAACTCATTCGTCTGCAGCTATTATATTATGAAAGCCATCAAGGTAACTGAAGTTGATTTCCTTGAGTACTGCCTCGTGACTCACAGACAAGTAGACATTTCTGTGTCTCAGTTAATTAACACATGCCCAGGGCTCGGTATGCATAAAAAGGACTATATTGGACCTCCGGCAGAATATAAATAGGAAGGGTGAAATAAGGAATACCTGTTAAAAAGGGCCTCGTGACACTGAAAATGCATTATTATTCCTTTTAATCATTGCTGACATTAAGATACATGCAATATGTTTAATATGGTATAAAGTGAAAGTGTATCGATTATTTTTTTTTCTTAGCAAGTTGGAAAAAAAGACCATGTATCGTGTCTCGGGCGGTACATAAAAAGAAGAAAATTGTCGCCCGCTCGCACCATATCCCCCCCGGTCCAATGAAAAGTCCGTTTTTTGTGACGTAAATCACACTTACTGAATTCTGTATATAAGAACATACACCAGTGACACCTTTTTTTTTAATAAATTGATTTCCATATTGCAAATTTTATCGAAATGGAGAAAAATTTTCATAAAATTTCGTCAATTGGAGTTGCTCTGGAAATATAAAACATTATGAAATGACACAATGTTTCAGTATTATCATTTCATACCGTACAGTGCAAGTGATTTTATACTTTGCTCTGGGCTATATGTGTTACAGAATTTAATGTTTTATTTTAGGATTTGTTAAGTTTGTATTACATCCAGCAAGTCATATATACAGTTCTCTTTGAGTATTACTTGCGTAAAAAAATAAGGACCCGCGTTTATTTTGAGACTATAAAATAAGCTCGATTCTCTATGAAAATTCCATTTTCTTTCTTTTAATCAATATTGCTTCTAGTTAAATAACTGTGGAACCTTCCTCTAAATATAACATTATAAAGCCACTCACTGATCAATCCAACCAGAACTAAATCGTCTGAAGGCTAAGGAATATCAGCTTCGTTTGTAAATTGAAAAGGGTATATCCATGATAATTACATGTTGAAATTATAAACCGGCTTTCTCCGTATTGTTTCCTTATTGGCTTGATGATATTCATTAAACGGCTATGCATGTTGTCAACATAATCAACCGTGAAGGGTCACTGTGTTTTGACATAGTCATAAGGATCCTCATACGCTCAGTACCCAGGTTCAGTTATTCATGGTGCTGAAATAAGCCGTATTACACGGCAGCGATACGGACTGGCCGTCTCTCATCGTATGGCGTGGAGTATGTCAAGAAATGGTATGTCTATATTCCATTTATGGTCTTTTCCACCTTATAGGTGAGACCATATGTCTAAGCGACCATGAAGAAGGATTTAAAGTTAACCCTTGATTACAGGCTATTATAGCCTAATTCAGGTAGATAAGCAGTAAATGTAAGGGAACAATGTTAAATTTTAGGAAGGTTGGTGGTTTAGTTAGGTAATGGTGGGATAGCCCCAGTAATGCTTGTAATATCGTTCATCCCTTAAATAAAGTGTCAAGCGCCTGTGGCCCGGGTATCGCTTGCAGTTTTCATATCGCAAGAAATTGCTTTAAATTTGTTAGATTATTGCGATACATATTATGATATTTTACAATTATAAATTGTTACTGCATTGATTTTTTATATAAGTGCTTCTTCGTTCATTTCTTCACTAATGGTTGTTCCTTAATCTTCAGCACAAGATCTCCAGTTAAATCGACAGTAAATTAGGGACTGACGTCATTAGCTGCTCCCCCGGCTGCTTATATTCGAATAGAACTTTAGTTGTTGGGAGAAATAAACCATTGTATGTTTAGACCCATTGGTCAGAATCCAATGTTTTCGGTAGCGCCATCTGAGGAGAAATTAAATAAGTACGATGAGTCCAAATGGACGATTTTGGGTCGAACGCAAAAATTTGAAAATTTGAAGATTTTGCTTACATTCTTTAACATGCGTTTACTAAAGTCTAAATAATGCTGGCAGCCTTCAGCATAAACATTCAATGTGAAATTGACCAGGAGATGCAGATGGTGTTATCTGTGTTGACCTTTTTCCTGCCAACTAAAACGATATTTTTTACTTTTCTTCAGAAAATTCATTCAGAAATTAAGACTCCAGCTTTAATATAATTGTAAACGATATTTAAGGAAAAGATATAACTTTAAGAATGGTACCTATAAGTTATTTCAAATTTGTTCGATTAATTGACACTTTGGTGTGTTTGTACATGTGATCGATTGCCTAGTATCAAATATCTCCGGATTAGTAGCAGTAATGAAGAAAGAAAAATCACAAAAATATTGACCACTTGACTGCTGTAGGATTGATTAGGTCAAATGGTCCTACTTTGTTGATGTACTTTCTGCGAACCAAAATCTTCTCTCATCTTTTTGCTAAATAAGTCCTAGAGTAGAACAAGTTTGCTTTCATATCAAAGTTATATTTTTTAAGAGAAAGAGTAAAAAAAAGTGTATAGAATCATTTTCACAGTGGCGTCATTCCATGTTTAGAATATCGCGAAATTTGGCAATATCGTGTGTTCTCACACATAATGACACGTATACCACAAATAATTCAGGAATGCCTTCTACTATCAGCGCAAAATATCATATTAATATTAATCTTGTGACTGCTATGTGATTTTGAGCTGCAGCTGGCGCCATCTGTGTTGACATATTTGAGCCGAAATGATTTCTTATGAAATCTTTTCTGTAGTCAGAAAATGTTATCACTTTGTCTTTTATTTAATGCATAGCATGCAATTCCTTAGAAGAAGAAACTTTAAACGAATATTCATAGATGTTTTGAAATGGTGACCTTTCTCAGCTCTAGATAAGGTTAATCCTAAAATGTGACCATGTTCATGTATAAACAAGTATTAAAAACACAATTACAGGTATAAGGATCACATTTCACAGGGGTATTGATAAAGTGAGTGTTATCCGGTTATAGGCTACTTTTGGTGCAATCTGTGGATATTCAGATTTTCTTTGAGCTAAAGTAATTTTTTTCTTGAATGAGTCAGAAATGATAATTAGTCTTATTTTCATAAGATGGTAAACAATTGTCTGAAACATAAGATATAAAAAACAGTTCAATGAAGTCTTCATTTAGATTTACAATTAAAATTTCATTTAAATGTACAAATAAGGTAATGAATTCCATCAGTTACATAGCGAATAGCTGCACATAGTGATTATGTGAATGGTAAGCAGTTGCAAGAAGATGGAACCTATTCACGGTGCTAGCCATGTTGGTTTTCTGCGGAATCATATTTTCGATTTTCTGTTTCTTCCTCGATCATCTTATATCAGGCACAATCTGGCTTAGATTGAACATTTACACCTGGATTTCTTTTGTCTAGTTTAACTTATACTGCTCTACTGTTTATCATATTACGCCACCATTGCTGTCGGCTACTTTATTATCCCTGCTTCAAGTGCTTATACTCATTTGATCTAAGATTAACTGATTTATTCACTCTCAGTACTTAAGCTTACTGTAATTGCGTCCTTGTGCTTTGTGGTTTTTCATTATTCTTATTAACATCGGATCTAAGACGTCATTTCTTATATGTCTGTTGAAAGATGATTATAACTATTTAACTAATAATAGGTTCATTACAGAAGAGAGCTTAATCAGGCATATGAGAAGCACTGGTGACGATATGTTGGTGATTAATAATAAATCTCTAATATTACCATTTGAAGCCGGCCTAACATCGATCGACTTTTGTGAATCGATTTATTTTATAGTCCTGAATTATATGCCGGTAACGTTGAAGTCTCGCATACCCGCACATCTACTGATTTAGCGTACACATCAACAGGTTTTTGTGCCTCCTTTGGTCTCTTCTATCAGCAAGAAGACATTTTTATGAATTGCTTTTATGTTCTTAGTACGTGCTTAACTCTTGTGATTCAAAATCATCTTGTGTAATAAGTTTGTATTATAAAAATAATTCTTGCCTGTTTCACAAAACAGTAAATCAAGTCACAGCAACGTATAATCCACAAACAGCAGGTGATGCAAAGTGCCTTATACGATGTTTGTATGGCCGATACAGCAATCACACCTTGGTGAACAATGTTAACGTACACAAGTCCCTTATGCAATGGGACTTTGCTCTCTCTCTCTCTCTCTCTCTCTCTCTCTCTCTCTCTCTCTCTCTCTCTGTAATGAGATTGTCTTTGAAGGGATAGTCTTGGGAAAGTAAATGTCGACAACTTTACAATGTTTCTGCAAGGTTTATGAAATATCATCACGATAATTTAATTTGTTTAATACAAAAAATATAATGAACAGAGTATACATGTATTTTACAAAGATATATCAATAAATAGAATATGTAATTTCACCTAATAACCTTATTATTTCTTTAATATTTATAAAATTTATAATTAGATACCTCCATATCTAAAACTAGGTGGTCAATACAGACAAAATTTCCTTGATTTTTTTTGCATCGTGATTCAAACTTCTAAGTGCATTAGTAATACATGTTATGATGTAAAGTAGCTCTGGTATGACCTATCATCTTTTAATCATCAGACCTTTTCACGTGAAAATCCTTTTTTCCTTCTTTATTCTTCATGTGCATACTTGCTAGCCAGGCAAACATATCTGGTTTCTTCAGATAAAAAAAACATAGGATGTGGACCTTTGTCTATACATGCGATAATTAGTCAATGCAAGATCAGGCTCATCAAAGAATGCCTTTTTTAGGAATCAATCTGGAACAATTTACCATGTTATAATCCTCAGTCCTTTTCAAATGAAAAGTCTTTTCTTCTTTTCACTTGCACTTTTGCATGTCTGGTAAATGTATTTTAGAGACAGAATAAATAGATGACTTCAGAATTCCACGCTTGGTAATAATTATAGTCAGTTTAACAATGAGTTAATTAGAGAATACCTTAAGTGAATGTGTAATTAAGCGTGACCAAACATTGGGAGGGTTCGTTTTGTTTGAACAGAACAGAACCGAAGTTTATTCAGGAAAAAGGCCTCAGGCCCAAATTTCCAACATTCCAACAATAATTTATTCAAACAATTGCATTAAACAGAACATAAAGTAGCAGTTTAATCATTAACTAATATATAATGTCACTAACACATGTAACATGACTGAAAACCTAAGTACAAAATGTACCTATATTGCAATCATCAGTGAATATGAAACACATAATTTTACCATCTTTTTTCTTCGTCTCCTCAAAAAACGAATTACATACATATGCCAGTAACATTTATTATTTCAACATGATTGTCTAAATTGAATAATTTGATAAAATTTTGTTCACTTGGAGAATGTAAGTTTTGTCTGAAGTATTTTAACCTCAAATAATTATATAATATACATTCTTGCATGATGTGAGCTTTATCCTCAACAATTTTGTATCCATGATGTAAACAATATGTACAGATCCTCTCTTCACGAGATATATCATTATGACGACCTATTTCTATAGCCAATTCATGATAAGAGTATCAAAGTTTAGCAAGTGCTATGCGTTGTTTCTTATTTGGAATACAATATAAGTACTTTTCAAGAGTTAGCATAGATTTGAAAGCACCATAATCATACCATTTACTACACAACTCAGTATCACTATGCCATGTCTTCTATTCTCATTTTAAATTCTTTCAAAACATTATTCACATCTACAACATACTGTGCCATCCAAACATATCCAAAACATATATATTTGCAAATATATATTTGCAAAATTTGAACTGCACTCTCTCTATAGCACTCTCTCTATAGTTTCTGATTTTTCATACCCCCATAATACGCATCCATATATTAATAAAGGCACTATCATTTGATCAAAAAGATAAAATGGATGTTTATTACTAACATATTTACCCTCTCTAATGATTTTTTAATCATACATACAGCTTTGTTTGCTTGCAAAACTTGCTGACCCGGATAATTTTGAGGAGAAAATTATACCAATATAATTTTGGAACCACTTCTTACTGTTTTCCATTTAAATACCATCTTTCAACTTTTTTAAAGGACCACCTTTTCTAAATACATAATTTTAGTTTAATCTGTTTAATTTTAAAACCATTTTTTTAACAAAAAAGTTGCAAGAGAGTAATCTGTTGCTGAAGTCTAACTACAGTATCTGCACAATTAACCATATCATCTGCAAATAATTAAGTCATTACATTGGAATGATTACCATTAACATATATCCGTTTATAATCGCTTCTATGTAAAATATTACAATACTCCTTTATAGGTACCTAATGAGCATAAGAAATAGTCAGCAGTTCCACTGTCAGTTAATATACAAGACTGCATTTTTTAATACATCGATTTTATAACATTAAATTGTTACCATTTTTACCTTGATTCAATAAGACATACCACAATAAAATATGTTGCACACAGTCAAAAGCTTTGGCAAAATCAATAAATAAACAATAAAACCTTCCTTTTCATTTAACAAAGTATATCTGAACTAAAGCATGTTAACAAATGTTTGATCAATGGTAGAATACCACTTTCAATAAACACCATGAGACTATGATAAATATTCATTTCCTGCACATACTGAGAGAGTCTATTATTCAAAAATTTAGGGAAATTTTTTTCCTGTTACATTCAATATTGATATCCCTCAATAATTACTAGGATCATTTAGAGGGCCCTTCTTGTGTACAGGAAATATTATTGTTTTACTCTATACACCAAAGAATGATCCCTTACTGAAAACATTGTTTAACAAAGTATGTAATAAGAGCAAAATAATTTCTAAAAATGGATTTATAATATCAACTTGTATCCCATCTGGTCCCGGAGAATTACCACTTTGCATCTGATTTACTGCCGTCTTATTTCGAATACTGTTATTTCATTGTTTAGGGACCCACATACACATCCACTCTTAAAATTATTTTCGAAGTATATGTTAGCAATAATGCAAAATTCTTCCTTAACATCATTTTTTTCTTCATTAACACTCTTAAATAATTAAACCACTCATCTGCTAGAATATGATTAACACTATTCTCTTTCTTAAGGTACGTTTTAATACAGACCCATAAATCATTTATATTTTTAATATTGATAGGTGTATTATTGTAGACTTTTGTTTGGATTTGTTTTTATTATCACAAAAGTATTTTAATTGTTGACTTTTCATTTTATACATATTCAAATCATATAAATTACCTGATCTCCTATATTTATTTTCTAGTGCTGAAAATTAGCTTTCATTAGCTTTGTTTGTGCACAGTCCTCATCCAACCTGTGATCAACTCTTTTTTTCTCTTGTACATTTTAGGAATAGTAAAATTATGTATCACCTTGTTCAAGTATTCAACTGCCTTATCCACACCTTGTTGAACATAATGTGCAAAATTACATGAATGTTCATCATATAAATGATCATCTATAAGTTCATCAACAGCCTGTGATTTAAGTTTGTACTTTTTCCGGTCACGAGACAAAGGTAAACAGAAGAGCGAGCGTGAAGTGGGGACAACTTATCTCGCTACATTCTAGAAAGCTGCTGAATTTCATAGTATTAACGAGCATAGTTAATTTAAGTACTGGAGGGGTCTCGAACCGTGAAAAGAAACCAAGCGAGAACTTTTGTTTAGCGCGTAATCACAGGGAAAAATCCGAGTCGAGCTTCAATCAGCTGATCAGCTATAACGAGCCATGACGTCGCATATCAACCATGGAACCGACAAACGACTCCAAGGTAACGCTTGAAGCTATCTGGAAAAAAACTCTCGCTTCTTGACAGAAAAGAACAAAAAATTGATAACTTGCATATAAGAGTAAAAACGCTCGAGACCAGAATAAGTGCCCTTGAAATGGATAGTGACCACCATACCCGAAATAATGTATTGGTTTAAGCTGAAGTGGCCACCGTCAAGCCAGACTTGGCAAAAGTCCACAAAGCCGTCTCCAGCAAACAGCTTGATAAGTAAATTGAATATTTACAAAATAAAGGGAGAAGCAAGAGCAGCAAGCTCTTCAACCTACCGGAAATTCACGGGGAAACCAAAACAAGCCTATAACAAGATTGACAGAGGTTTTGAAACATATAAAAAAGACCCTCATAAAGACCGTGTGCACCACGCATATCGGCTCAAAACAAAACAACAGCTGGCATCAGGTCAAGGGCAAGGCCGAAGCGACCCAAAATGGAGTCGCCTGTGTTAGTCACGCTGTCAGTCGAAAAGCTCGTTGACGGAATACTTAAACATGGAAACAGAGCATTGAAATCCAACAAAACAGGTAAATACAGAGTTGATGACGATGTCTGTAAATCTAAACAAGAGAAAAAAATCACTCATAGAAAAAAGAGACAGACTCAGGAGAGATGGACTTGTTGCTCTTATCCCCTTAACCAAACATGACAAACTCATATATAAGCAAGGGAGGGGGGAATGGAAAACTATCTTACCCGAAAGTGGCAAAACTTAAAATTCAGCAAAACGATATAACGTTACGACATCACGCCAGGAAATCCATTATATTTATATCAGTGTGTCATTTATGAATGGACGTTTTATCATTCTAGTGACTCGGACATTTGTTTTCAGTAATATGCATGCTTTTAATTTAAGTTTAGATACATATTCAGATTATTCTTCAGTTGGATCTTTGCCAGGCCATAAGTTTTACAATAACTGTAAATATTTATATGAATTAACCGTACACATCACATCATTTATAATGCGGGCATTACGCAAAATCATAAAAAAACATATACAGGCACATCCAGACAACTTATAGTAAAAATAATTTGTATCATCTGACTTGTATACTTTATGCAGTCATTCAGTGTAATTTATTATTAATGATAACAGTGACACTCAACTTCAAATTTAGGAATCCCTTTGAATTTTAATAATGGAAGGTGATCAGTATTAATTTCCAATATCAAGTGTCAATGTGCTAAATTAGTTATTATGTAAAACGCAAGAAATAAATTGGTAAACAAAACACGATATGGTTAAGGAGTAAGTTTTATACAAGAAACACATTTAGAAGGAAAAAGTAAACAATCTTAGGAAAATCAGTGGCGAGGTACATGTTTTTCTCGCATGGAACTAGTCAAGCCAGAGGAGCCATTATATATCTGTTGGTGAAAAATTGAAATTCATGTCAGTAAAATACATCTCTGACAAAGAGGGTAGATTTGTAATACTCTATGCATGTATTCAGGAATGTCCATTTTTATTAGTCAATGTTTATGGTCGAAACTTTAAGACAGAACAAGTGCTGTGTTACCACAGATATTTAGAAATAATTAAAAAAGAATTTAACATAGACTGTAATATTAAAATTATGTGGAGAGGAGACCTGAATTTCTGTTTAACCCCTTGGATGCTCCAGGTGGTAATCGAACATTTAAACAATACTTCAAACATATGATCTGTGTTATATATGGCGACTACATAATCCAAAAATTAAAGGATTTACTTGGAGGAGATTAATTCCACTTACCCAACGTAGATTAGACTACTTTCTTATATCAGTGACTTTGCAACCCTATGTTACAAACTGTGAGATTATACCTTGTGTTGGAACAGACCATTCAGCGGTACTACTTAGACTTTGTTCTTTTGAAATGCCAACGAAGTTGCCATCATAATGGAAATTTCATACTTCATTAGCTGAAGACACCATATTTATAACCAAATTAAAAGAGTATATACAATTAGTAAAACATGGAGCTTTTCAGACAAATACGAATGCTAAAACCAAGTGGGACTATTTAAAATATAATATAAGAAAATTTACCATGGCATACTCAACAGAAAAAAGCAGAGCTAACAGAATAAAGCGAATAAGCTTGGAAAAAGAAGTGGAGCAGTAATATTGGAGACTGTAATGATATTAGTATTAATGACAAATACAAAGATTTAAAGCAGAAACTTAAAGAATGTAATGATCTGAAAACAGAGGGCATTATTGTTAGATCCAGAGCTTAGTGATATGAGCAGGGTGAGCGCAGCTCAAAATATTTCATAAATCTTGAAAAGAGAAATCATGAAATGACTTTTATAAAAAAATAATAGTAGGGTCTGTACAAACAATGGATCAGAACAAAATAATGTCGCATATTTATGAACACTATATGCAAAGATTTTCAAGATCTTCAGATGTCACCGCTGAGGATTGTCATAAGTTCTAGGAAGAAGGTATTTATGGTTTACCAGAACAAACTGAGGATGAGTCCTTGAAGTGTGAAGGTAACATCACTTTCACAGAGGTACTTGAATCCTTAAAAATATGCCAAATAATAAAACACCAGGGAATGATGGAATAACATAAGAATTGTACTTGAGTATATTTAATGAAGTAGGTTTGGAAATGACTGCTTGTTTAAATGGAGGGTATCACTCGGGAGAGTTATCAGAGAGCCAAAAGCAAATAGTTATTAAGCTTTTAGAAAAACCGAATAAGGACAAAAGATATATAGAATCCTGGAGACCAATAAGCTTAATTAATGTTGAATGCAAGGTGTTAAGTTTTGGAACAATTGGTCCACTCGGATCAGAATGCTTTGTTCGAGGCCGCTATATCGGAAATTCAGTTCGCTTAACCAGTGATATGATGGAATATTGGGATACAGAACAGAAAGAAGCAATTCTCTTTGAAGCTGACTATAAAGAAGCTTTTGACACATAAGATCAGGTCTTCGCGTTAAGTGTTTAAAAAAACTAACTTTGGCCCAATATTCCTTAACTGAGGAACAAACTGAGGATGAGTCCTTGAAGTGTGAAGGTAACATCACTTTCACAGAGGTACTTGAATCCTTTAAAATATGCCAAATAATAAAACACCAGGGAATGATGGAATAACATAAGAATTGTACTTGAGTATATTTAATGAAGTAGGTTTGGAAATGACTGCTTGTTAAAATGGAGGGTATCACTCGGGAGAGTTATCAGAGTGCCAAAAGCAAATAGTTATTAAGCTTTTAGAAAAACCGAATAAGGACAAAAGATATATAGAATCCTGGAGACCAATAAGCTTAATTAATGTTGAATGCAAGGTTTTAAGTTTTGGAACAATTGGTCCACTCGGATCAGAATGCTTTGTTCGAGGCCGCTATATCGGAAATTCAGTTCGCTTAATCAGTGATATGATGGAATATTGGGATCAAGATCAGGTCTTCGCGTTAAGTGTTTAAAAAAACTAACTTTGGCCCAATATTCATTAACTGGATAAAAACTTTACATAATAACATAAAAAGCTGTGTTACTAACAATGGTTTTACAACACCATACTTTTTATTGTCTAGGGGTACTAAACAAGGGGACCCAATATCCCCATATTTGTTTATATCAGTTTTAGAAGGGTTAACACATCAATTTTGTATAAATAAAAATATCCAAGGAGTCCATGTGATGCATATGAATTAAAATGACATGTTTGCAGATGACATAACATTTTTCATCAGGAACACAGCTCATTTGAACATTTAATCAGCACTATAAATGGGTTTTTACAATTGTCTTCCCTGCATGTCAATTATAATAAATCTGAGGCAGCCTGGATAGATGCAAGTATACATAGTACACTAGAACCTGTTTCATGTAAACGAGTTAACCTAACAAAAGGAGCAATTAAAACTCTTGGCATCTGGCACTCTTATGATAAAGATATCAGTAGGAAATTTAATTTTGATAATGTGAGAGAAAAAGTGAAAATATCATTACTGTGTGGTCAAGCAGAAATTTAACACTGTTTCGAAGGGCTGAAATTTGTAGATCATTAGCTGTATCCAAAATAAAATATGTATGCAATATGCATTTACCACCTCAGTCATTCATACATATTGTTATGCCAATGATGGAACATCTTGTATGGAGAGGAAAAAAACCCAAAGTCAGATATAGTGCACTGATAGGACCATACAACAAAGGTGGTATAAACTTTGTAGACTTAGCCAGCACTCAAAGAATAATTTGGATTGATTGATTTGGTTGATTATATTTAATAATGCAAATGCATGGAAAGCAGTACCAATGTTTTCTCTTGAGAAAATTGGTGGAGTTACCAATTTGTCTTCAAATTTTGAATACCATAGAATACCATCTAAAATACCAGGTTTTTATAAACAATGTTTGGAAAATTGGTTATAATTTGTCTACAAAAATACAAGTATAAAAAAATGAGGTAAAACTGCAACCTCTGTGGAACAATAGGTTGATCAGAGTGGATGAAAAGTCAGTGTACTGCAAAAACAATTGGATTAATGTGGAATAAGGTTTGTAAAAGATTTAGTATCAAAGGAAGGAAAAATGCTAAAATGGTATGATTAAAAAATATCCAGATATTAAAACAGGAGTCTTTCTCATATGGAAATCCGTATTAGCCGCAATACCATGTAACTGGCTAAAAGTATAGCGAGATGAGGATATCATATCTAATAAAAGTATATCAGAGCAGTATATCATTATAACAACTAAGGGTATTACAAATAAACAGACTTTGTCTTCTAAATATGTTTATGATATATTGGTGGGGAAAAAAAACAACTGCACCCCCAACATTGTTCAAGTTAAGACATACAATAAAGGATGATAATATCAACTGGGAGAGCTACTTTGAAGACATCCAAAAGAAATCTAATTGGATATGATATCAAGGGAATTCTTATTTAAAATACTCCATAACTGTTTACCAACCAATAGTTTACTTTACAAATGGAAGTAAGTTGATAGTTACCGATGTTCTTATTGATTCATAGAATTAGAGAGCAAGGAACTACTCTGTACTAAGGGCACCTCCTATTTACGGTCGCCTACGGGAAGTCCCTTGAAAGTAGATCCCGAAACCAATGACCTCCCTACTACGGACACCTCTTAATGCGGGGAAAATATCCGGTCCCGTCATTGTTAGTTATTCGTAGGTTCTACTGTACATATATACACAGAAACCTTCTTGTGTCGAAGTCTAGGGGACCCTCAGAAAACGTGTACACATCCGAGGTTCGATACAAGCGGATTTTGTTTGGAAATAATTTTAACTAGAGTTGCCCGGAATATCGTGTCATAAGCTGCGACATAAGTGAGGTATTGGACTTTAAGTGAGTTCGACATAACGAGGTTTCAATGTATACTATATATATATATATATATATATATATATATATATATATATATATATATATATATTTAAATATATATATATATTTAAATATATATTATATATATATATATATATATATATATATATATATATATGAGTAGCCATGCTGGTTCATTGTTTCATAGATGGAAAGGGTATACACAGAAAAGTGGTTCACTGCCAGTGGGATATATATATATAAAGGAGGGACACACCTAGCGGCGAGCGGGGACGCTGAGGGGTAGAAGGTATATGCGGCCGTGTGACCCTACCATGGCGTAGAAATATTGTTTTAATATCTAAACTGTAATGGTGCAATTCAGTATATATTGGCCCTGTTTTCTGGTTTAATGAAGGGTACGCCTTCGCTAACTCTCAATGACAGCACATCGTAGGCAAAGTGAGATGTCAATATCGATTATCTGCCCTTTTGTCGAAAAATATATATAAATTAATGTGTTGTTGTGAAGTTTTGTTTCATATATGGAAGTTTGTATTATATCATTATCATGTACAGTGTTCATGATTTACAGATAAACAGGAAATTGTTAATTAAAGTAAATTTCTAAATCAAGTGTTCAGCTTATTCACTAAAGGTCCACCAATTAATCATTATATAAAATCCTGTTACAGTTTATTAGCCCTGCAACATAACCTTCATTGAATAAACGAAATCACCAGTATGATATGATATATATAGCTTTATACCGCATAAGGGTAACCTCAAAGCAAACTAATTCATATAAGAAAGTGACTTTTTGTATAAATCTAACTTAATAATATTAATAGCATATACTTCTATATCTTGATTTCTGATTAAGCCCCAATCTGCTGTTTAAAAAAAAATTAAAAACGCATGCACTAGAGTAAAAAAGACAAATGAATAATAATAATGCCATTGAGGGTCATTTTGCGTTCTTCCCAAGAGAAACTAAAGCACATTTGACCTGAATCCAGGTTAGAAGGAGACAGAAGCACATGCAACTCGTTGAAATTACATAAACTTTAAGTGATTTAAATAAGATTATTCGCCAAAAATGCTATCATTTAAAACGTTTTAGCTTCTCTCGTGATAGCTTGGCGCTTTCCTTAATTTGCTTTGTTATACTAAGCATTCTTAGATTGCGATGCTTAAAATGGGTATTAAAATTCTGCTCGGGTGCCCGATTCAGACTCAAATTAGCTGCTCGTTACCATGACTTTATAACGCAAGGGAACGTTTAAAGAAACAATTATCACTAAATGGAGAATCTTAACGTTTGTTTAGTATATAAAATTCACGCTGAACCAGTTTATACAGGGTATAAGCCAATTTTCATGGATTCTTGTGTCCCTCCTGGATATCGAACAACAGGAACGCTGGACCTGGCCGACTCTAAATCGGTCACTCCACTATTACGAAGAAATCGGCCGGTCCCTTGATTGTCCGTTATATAGGATACGTATACTTCGTACGCACAAGCTTTTATGGTTTAACATTTAATATGGTGAAGTTTGTGAATGGGGCTTAGGTTTAAACCAAATTTCGATTTACAGGCATAAAAATTAACTGGATGCAACCTTTTAATAAATGACTTAATCCCCTTATTGTGAGCCGACACGGCTGCTCGCGTAACGGTTTTGGCATCGAGTACTCGTTGAGAATGATTCGGACTCGGGTACTCGAGTGTTCCCTTCAAAACTACCAAAAAGATGCTTTGCGTGGTGACAAATTTTCAGTCTCTCTGTTTCTTGAGTTTAGTTGAAATTCAACATCATGTTGTTTTGTACACCTGTCCTGAACTGCAAATCTTCAGCGCCAAAATCAATGAGCTGTGCCCATCCTTCAAAAAGGAATTGTAATTAAATCACATGAAAGAGTTCTCTCCTGCAGTTATGAAGATTGCCAATAAAAGGTTGAAAACCAAACTGCATATGCGTGTTGCCCAGAACAGTGTAATGAAAAAAGAAAATGTTCTGATGACCTGATCCCTCGCTAATATGGAATCTGAGAAATATGTACTTTACCTTGTATTAAAAAAAATGGTTAAGTTGAAGAGTAAACTGAGGATCCATAAGATATACCTGCCTCGCTAATTAGAAATGCATATTGAGATGTGGCATCGTATATGAAACTATAAATTTAAATCATTAAAAAATCTAAAAAAAAAAATCTACCAAATAAAACGGTTTCGTAATATTTTTATACAATTTTATATCTCCTTGCAGGTCATTTGAATTGTAGCATGCCGGCATTTACTGATTCCCTGCTAACTATAATAAACCGAATAAAAACGTTCAAGGTCGACATCCACAGATGTAAACTTTAATTTGCCCCATGCCCATGCCACCTAAACGTACTAGAAGACTCCGTTGGTCAACTAAATCATGTAATTCAAAAGATTCACTTATTCATCTGGCGCCTGTAGAGCTAAACAACATTCTAAAAACATTCTAAACGTAAGTAATTGTGTTTAATATGTCGGGAACAAACGGGTACTGAAGTGCTGTATTAAACGATCAATGGAATGTGACATATCGGCTCAATGAAATTAGAGAAAAGGCTAGATGTATAGATAAATAGTGCCTTTATTTTCCTTTGAAATGTCTATATAGAGACTTTCATAATCATTTTCCGCATTGCTTCAGGATGGTATAGAAATTAGCTATGTATCTTATTCCTATTTATTAAATGGCTATGTTTTTCAATATCAGTTCTTGTCAAAGCCATAATAATCCTATCGGTTCTCTTGCATAGAAGGAAATGTCGAGATAAACCGCCCAAGGGCAGACATATAACTACTTTAAACCTAGATCCTATTCTAGATTAAACTAGATTTAATTTGGATCCGAATCGATTTGGAAGAGGATAAGATTTGTACGGTAGCTCATCTCGAGATAACGTCTCAAGATCTTGGATTAATTCTTTCGAGATCGAGCTTATTTCTTAAAATAAGAGTCGATAACACGGTGTTCAGGTTGTTCCTTTTGTTTATATTCACCTATTTATAACATGTGAGGGAGACCGGCTTCTGTGGCCCAGGGGTAGAGCGCAGGGCTCAAAGCCTGGAGATCGTGAGTTCGAATCTTAGCCGAGCCGGTGAGATTTTTCACGGGCGGTCCCCACCAAGGGTTAGCGATCTGCAGGCTTAATGGGGAGACTGTACCCAACAGTCGTTTCACTCACGAACGAGTGCGTCTTTCGGGGGTTCCTCGGTGTTATGACCCAGCAATGGGGATGAGATGCACCCAGGACCCGCAGGAGTGATTCACCGAGCCTGGTTCACGCCAGAAAATCGTGTGTAAGCCCCTGTCACGGAGTCCGAAACCGTAATGGAATTCTGCAGATGTACATACTTAGTTAAGCAAGCATTAAAAAATTGGAGGCGGTTACCTCCACCAAATAATATCTTAAAAAAAAAAACATGTGAGGGAGATGACAAAATGACTGCTGGTTTTAGTCCATTCATTTTCAATCAGTACATCCGTTTGCAAATCAAACGAACAAACTTGTTTTGGAATGATATAAAAAGATTGCGTTGATTCATTTGCTCTCGCTAGCAGCAGCTTGTGATATTCAATCAAACAACTTAGGTAACATGGTCTTTCTCTATGTCAGCGTAGATTCAAGTATGTGGTTTACTAATAGCCTGTAGATTGAAAACTTATATGTCCATCACAGGAGCGATATTACAACCTCCCTTAGCAGGAATTACCTTCAGTTTCTTTAATATGTGTACAGAGTAATTCTGAAATAAAAATATATCTATAAATAAGATAGGTGAATAGCGGTCATTTCATTTTTGGCGACAATCTGGCCTCGAGCCGTCCAACCGTGATCAATTATTATTATAAGTCCCCTAATCGTGAAACTATAAATAAGCTCAATTCTCTCTACATTTATTTCTTTTTTTTTTCCTTTTGACAGTATCGCATCATGCATCTAGCTGTGGAACCTTCCTCTAAAAGAAGCCCGCTCATCAAACCAACCATAATTAAATCGCCTGAAGGCTAAGGAATATAAGCTGTCCATAGAAATAATTATAAACCTACTTCTTGCTTTCTTATTGGCCTGATAATATTCATTAAATAACTATGCATGTTGTCAACACAATCAACTGTGAAGATGTACGTAGTCCTCATGCAAGATCTGGCCTCGAGCCGTCCGGGGTCTGAGGTCTTGCCTCAGTGCCCATTCTCAGCTTTTTTGTGATGCCACAAAATTACGTGACGCATTTGACATGATCTTTAACCAAACAGTTTGATGGATGATTTCATCACAGGGATCGACACGTGCGACTCATTAGACTAAAGCTGGTTGAAATAAGTCGTATTACACAGCCGCGATACGGACTGAAAGTCTCGTGTGGTATCACGCGGACCGATTTACCTGTATCCAGAGGTAATACAGTGCTGGGAAATACAAGTAGCCTGGGGAAATCCTATGTCTTTTATGATGGGGTTGTCAAAGGTCTCTCGGTTGGATCTTTTGTAATTTTTTTTCCGTAGTCTAATACGCCCAAGGGGCCTACCATATTTTCAATATTCAATGAGATAATTTGCATATTTAAATAAATAAGGGAAAATTTATGAATAATAAAGTAATATATTTATAATTTGGAAACCTGGAATTAGGCCATAGTAATCTATATTATGTGAACTAAAGGCCGAAAAATTGATTCAAATTGTATCCATTTGGCCTAGAATCTTCTAACATGACATTCCAGCAAGTCCTTGGAAAATCGTTGTGGACACCTGAAATAAGGTCATGTTGACCTGTATTTTGCGGGCTTCTTGCCTTAACTTGGTATTATGCACCGAGACAGATAGACAGGGCACAAGATATTAATGTTCGACCTAGAATCTTGTGTCTTGATCCAAGTTAGTCTTGGACAGTTTTCCATGGAAGCCTGAAATTTGGTAATCATAACCTACATTCTGCAGGCTACCGGCTAAAAACATGATTTGAAATA
This sequence comes from Sipunculus nudus, assembly GCA_026874595.1. Taxonomy (NCBI): domain Eukaryota; kingdom Metazoa; phylum Annelida; class Sipuncula; order Golfingiida; family Sipunculidae; genus Sipunculus; species Sipunculus nudus. Next base: position 10,847,693 of record CM049320.1, on the reverse strand, counting down.
CCTAGCACTTAGATTTTGGACCTAAAAAACGTCTAACGTTCCTGGGGAAAAAAATGCTTTTTAACCCTAAAGAAGGTCACTGTAATCTATTTCTGAGGACTAAGGGCGAAATGCATGATTTCCAGCATTCTATAAGTCATTCTTCCCACTGTTCAAGGTTCCTAAGCACATATATTTTTTTTTCACGATAACATTTAAAAATTAATACATGCGTCACCAGTAGGTCAAATTCAGCTGAGCGTGATAGCCCATGGGTCGCTTCAGACTTGGAAATCCTGTGTGTTTGATAACGGTGGGCGTTAAAAGTTGATTGGCTGATTCTGATGTAATTTTTTTTTCCGTAGAATCCAAAGAGCCCAGGAGACTTTAAATTTTTTTTCATATTTAATGAGATAATTTGCATATTTTAATGTATTAAATGAAATAAATATATGATAGAGTAATAAATTCAGAATTTGACCGGAGAATTACAGAGTATTGTTTATTTGGGAATAAATTATTCGACTTTTATCTCATATAATATAAGGTTATACAAAAGTATAGTTTTAGATGAAAAATTGCGAATAAATAATGCAAATAAGGCAAATTTTCAAGTTTTTCCTTTCTTTAGGTTTTCTTATTAGGAAGAAAATTACAAGAAAGCTGACTTAGCTTTCTCAAATGTTTTCTTTCAAATAACTCTTAGACACATCACGTTTATGCTCACCTTATGCTCATTTGAAAATGGAAAATTTTAATTTTTCAAAGCATTTATTTTAGTTAATAAATTCAATGTGTATTATTATACTTCAGCTAATCCCAATTTTCTCCCTTGTTCTATACTTGACAGGCACGTATTACTGCCATATATAGCTGAAATAATGATACTTCCAGATATATTTGGTCATGAGAGGCTCCTGTATCTTTGATATAGTCCAAAAGAGTGCACAGTATTAATTTGGAAAATATATATGTAATATTTGACTACCACCAGTTAGCAGGGCCATTTTCTCTTAGCTTTTTAAATGCTTATATATATATATTAATATATATACATATATATATATAAATGTAAGTAATTTTTGCATTTGCTAAAATTTTCCAAACTTCAGCTGAGCGACGTGACCAATGGGTCCCTTGTTACATGTTAGAAGGCAATTTGTTACGTTAAAAATATTCTTTGCGTAAATATATGGAAATATTAATTACCTAACATATTTATCAATGGGAATCAGCGGAATGAAGAGTAACCAATATGATGTTCTCCTGTTTTTGTTTTTTTTTTGTTAAAAGAGAAATTTATACCTATTCAGTATGAATAAAATTGATTGTTGTAACATGTTACAATTGTAACGTAAAATTATGTTTCTTCACATTAGAAAACCTTGAAAGCATGTGCTGCCTGCTTATTTTACATGAATGAATGCAATAATCATGGCCTAATCTGTGCCTCCTTATATATGCAAATGAGTTAATTCTGTATTCAGTGGACCTTTATTCAGGAAAGACTAGTTATAATGTGGCACCTAAGCAAGTAAACATACAATTTTATAAGCACTGAATAAATAATACCAAATGGCATCCATAATTTTTTCATATTAAAAGTGTCAATTTTTATGTTAAGATATATGTATATGCATATGAATATTAGCTGATAAAATTATACATATAAACAAAGTAACTTTACAAAATGATGCCAACAATATATGTCACAGCTTAGTCAGTAAAAGCATCAATAATTTCTTTCTAATAATGTTCTTCCTAAGACGAACCCCCTAAAGACAGACGCAAGTGATCACATATGGCAAATGCACTAACTATGATTCAGAAAATGTTCCAAAACTCCGTAAATTAGAAAAAGAATTGCTCGAAAAACCTTTATCGAAAGAGGAACATTGAAAAGCCCTAAAGATTTAAAGGAGGGAAAAAGCCCAGGTTTAGATGGATACATGTATAAATATTTCTGCACGTATTTGGGAGATTTATTTTAAGGTTATACCAAGTGTTTCGAAAGTTCCTGTAGTCCATTTTACTGGCAAGTCTCGGTTTTTCCTTACCAGCTCTACATCCTACCCATCGAGCTTCCGTTTTGTTAAGAAGGATTCTTAAAACAGAATTAAATTGAAATATTTTCATTAAGGCTAATAGATTTTTTACAAATGTTTCATCTGCCAAGAAACATGTTGTGTCATCAGCCAACTGAGTTCTTTTGAGTTTATATTTTTTATAACAAACAAACAAAATACACATACAATGTATAGCAAACATGAAAAGCAAACATCGGCTACTACAAGTACATTCACAAGACATTAAAAAAGACATCGCATTAACATACATTTACACACATACAAACATAGAAATACAAAACCCTTATAAACTTCGTACAGTTAATCCAGAGTTTTCAAGAATATATAATCACTGTTTAGTTGAATATTTACAGAGTTGATAATTTAAAAAAACTATTCTTAATATTTGATTAATGGTTTCCATTTACTGTTGTAAACAGCAATATTACCAGTTTGTTTTGCTATGTTTTTCTCAATATTATATATCTGCCTAGTATAAGCCTGTAAACTGTCAAGGTATGGCTATATGTCTTTACATTTTTCATATTTACATTCTATATTTCAATCGATATCCCTTTTATGTGTTTGTTCACTAATTTTTATTGATAATATTTCTGCACATAATACGAAAGAATGGAGGAGAGTTGGCAACCTTGACGATCGATTGTAAACCTTGGCAACAAGTAACCATTGTTCTGTACACAGCTACCTATATCACTGAATAATATTTTAATCCATTTTTGTTTGAAGGTCAAAGATTTCTAGTGTTATGTAAATAAAGGACCAGTTTAATGTGTCGAATGCGGTTTCAAAAATCTTTAAGAAGCAAAATATTGGATACTTAATTTACTTTTGTTAGATTGAGGCCATCCTGAATTTTCCCCAGATTTTCATCGATAAATATTCCAGGGACAAAACCGGTTTCATCAATATGTATTAAGCCTTTCGAAAGAGTTTTTAACGATTAGAAATAGCTTTTGAAATTATTTTATAGTCCACAGGCAATAATGATATGGGTCGCCAGTTGTTTTTTAAATAGTCCAGTTTTTATTCTTTCAGGGGAGCCGAGTAATTAATCCATGTCTCTGTTCAATCGAAAGTAGTTCTTTCTCATATAAAAAGTTAACATAATTATAAAATAAATCTCCCAAATACGTGCAGAAATATTTATACATGTATCCATCTAAACCTGGGCTTTTTCCCTCCTTTAAATCTTTAGGGCTTTTCAATGTTCCTCTTTCGATAAAGGTTTTTCGAGCAATTCTTTTTCTAATTTACGGAGTTTTGGAACATTTTCTGAATCATAGTTAGTGCATTTGCCATATGTGATCACTTGCGTCTGTCTTTAGGGGGTTCGTCTTAGGAAGAACATTATTAGAAAGAAATTATTGATGCTTTTACTGACTAAGCTGTGACATATATTGTTGGCATCATTTTGTAAAGTTACTTTGTTTATATGTATCATTTTTTCAGCTAATATTCATATGCATATACATATATCTTAACATGAAAATTGACACTTTTAATATGAAAAAATTATGGATGCCATTTGGTATTATTTATTCAGTGCTTATAAAATTGTATGTTTACTTGCTTAGGTGTCACGTTATAACTAGTCTTTCCTGAATAAAGGTCCACTGAATACAGAATTAACTCATTTGCATATATAAGGAGGCACAGATTAGGCCATGATTATCGCATTCATTCATGTAAAATAAGCAGGCAGCACATGCATTCAAGGTTTTCTAATGTGAAGAAACATAATTTTACATGTTACAATTGTTACATGTTACAACAATCAATTTTATTCATACCGAATAGGTATAAATTTCTCTTTTAACAAAAAAAAAACAAAAACAGGAGAACATGATATTGGTTACTCTTCATTCCGCTGATTCCCATTGATAAATATGTTCGGTAATTAATATTTCCATATATTTGCGCAAAGACTATTTTAAACGTAACAAATTGCCTTCTAACATGTAACAAGGGACCCATTGGTCACGTCGCTCAGCTGAAGTTTGGAAAATTTTAGCAAATGCAAAATTTACTTACATTTTTATATATATATATATTAATATATATTTATAAGCATTTAAAAAGCTAAGAGAAAATGGCCCTGCTAACTGGTGGTAGTCAAATATTACATATATATTTTCCAAATTAATACTGTGCACTCTTTTGGACTATATCAAAGATACAGGAGCCTCTCATGACCAAATATATCTGGAAGTATCATTATTTCAGCTATATATGGCAATAATACGTGCCTGTCAATTATAGAACAAGGGAGAAAATTGGGATAAGCTGAAGTATAATAATACACGTTGAATTTATTAACTAAAATAAATGCTTTGAAAAATTAAAATTTTCCATTTTCAAATGAGCATAAGGTGAGCATAAACGTGATGTGTCTAAGAGTTATTTGAAAGAAAACATTTGAGAAAGCTAAGTCAGCTTTCTTGTAATTTTCTTCCTAATAAGAACAGCTGAAGAAACGAAAAACTTGAAAATTTGCCTTATTTGCATTATTTATTCGCAATTTTTCATCTAAAACTCTACTTTTGTATAACCTTATATTATATGAGATAAAAATTGAATAATTTATTCCCAAATAAACAATACTCTGTAATTCTCCGGTCAAATTCTGAATTTATTACTCTATCATATATTTATTTCTGCTAATATATTTAAATATGCAAATTATCTCATTAAATATGAAATAAATTTTAAAAGTCTCCTGGGCTCTTTGGATTCTACGGGAAAAAAATTACATCAGAATCAGCCAATCAACTTTTAACGCCGACCGTCATTTAACACACAGGATTTCCAAGTCTGAAGCGACCCATGGGCTATCACGCTCAGCTGAATTTGACATACTGGTGACGCATGTATTAATTTTTAAATGTTATCGTGAAAAAAATATATGTGCTTAGGAACCTTGAACAGTGGGAAGAATGACTTATAGAATGCTGGAAATCATGCATTTCGCCCATAGTCCTCAAAAATAGATTACAGTAACCTTCTTTAGGGTTAAAAAGCATTTTTTCCCCAGGAACGTTAGACGTTTTTTAGGTCCAAAATCTAAGTGCTAGGTGCTTCAAATCATGTTTTTAGCCGGTAGCCTGCAGAATGTAGATTATATTTACCAAATTTCAGGCTTCCATGGAAAACTGTCCAAGACTAACTTGGATCAAGACACAAGATTCTAGGTCGAACATTAAAGTTTTGTGCCCTGTCTATCTGTCTCGGTGCATAATACCAAGTTAAGGCCAGAAGCCCGCTAAATACAGGTCAACATGACCTTATTTCAGGTGTCCACAACGAATTTCCAAGGACTTGCTGGAATATCATGTTAGAAGATTCTAGGCCAAATGGATACAATTTGAATCAATTTTTCGGCCTTTAGTTCACATAATACAGATTACTATGACCTAATTCCAGGTTTCCAAAGATTATAATTTTCCTAGGACCTCCTTTAATGTACAATTAGAAGTTTCTAGGTCCAACGGTCACGGTTTGTACCCTGTTGCTTCATTTAAAGGTCTAAAAATAGAATAAGGCGTAAATTAAAAAAAAAAATAATGACAGTTAAAAACTGTCTTTTGAATGTTGATATATATTTGTATATGTCAAGAAATGACACATCAATATTAAGCCTCGGTCATAACCCGCTGCGGTCACCGCACACCGTAGATCACTGTTCGGTTTTTGAATGCGCAGCAATACTTAAGCTGCCTATCACGGCCTTCGCACGGTAAAGTAAGCTAATCCTGCGGACGACGCAAGCTAACCTTGCGGAAGCCGTAAAGACCCCTTACGAAAGGCTAAGGTACACTGTACGTCTCTCGGGTAACCATGTAGGCGATGAAAATCGCAAATTTGTAAATATGTGCTCCAAGGATGATGGTAGGGGTATTATAAAAATCTTTATCACTTTTTTAGTTTTTATTATTTTACGACAATTAACCCCTCATATGAAAGAGTAGAAATGTGATTTATCCTCAAGTGACATACTTAATGACATTATGGGAAAGGTTAAGGTCAGAGGGTCAGTTAGTGCATAAAACTTCATTTTCTATCAATTGGGCGTTTCTTTCCTACCCAATGAGTGAAAAGTTATATCCAAGTTGTCCATTTATGATTCATATACCTCTAATTATTGTTATGAGTGGCCACCTACAGCTCTTTGGTTTATTGTCAGGGTAGGTGTGAGTGAGAAAAGTGTTGTAATTTTTTTGTGACAGCCCACCCGCTATAAAAATATGCAGGTCTTGATCCCAAGATAGTGGTAAGTGTAAAATAATCTCTATAACTGTCCATGTATTTAATAGAGTGCGAAGGGTGCAGTGGAATATTGCTTTAACCTGGAGTCAATTCGGGGACATTTTGTATAATTTCAAGGTCAGAGGGTTCAACAAGTGCATGGCAATTAATAGTTAAATAAGATGGTTCCCTGTTTCATGAAATGTTGTCCAGTGCCAGTGAAGACTGTAAGGAGGATACATGATTAAAATATGTGGCACATATCAAGGCTTCCTTGTAAATATCCTTTGATATGATTTATATGTCCTAAATTAATTCATGATCACTTGCTATGCATTGTAATCATAAAACGATTACTTGGACAGCTATTACACTGGTATTGGAAGTAACGGATGAATCAGCAGAGGGGAAACCCTATAATTAACCGTACATCCAAAATCTGTTTTGACGTTATGAAAACAACACTCATCTCGTAGTCAGACAAAATCCACACAATCCAAATTGCCTTTATATAATTTTACAAAAATTCCTCCCCCGTTTCATGATTGAATTGCATTGAGATAATATAAAGACACAACGCCCAGTCAAAAGGGTTACCTGCATCGTAGGATTTCACACTTCAAGGAATAACAACAATCTTTTCTGAATTTTTAGAAATTATTAATATTTAATTTATTGGGCTGCCCTTTGTCCTCATATATAAAAATTGCAAAAATTATAGTTATAAGACAATCTAATAACAGGAACGTAGCCACTGTTTACCGCTCGTAAATTATCAGAATCTATACATATACTTTTTGTGTAAATGTCAGGGGCGCATTCATAGGGGGCGCACAGAGGCGCGCGCCCCGTCTAAAATTCTGCAAACACTTATACCAGTCAACTACTGGCAAATGTTATGTTTGTTAATTCAAATTTATTTTATGTTATTTTAATTGAGTATGCACACACAGAGATATAAAATATGGCGTTTAAGGTAAAAAAAAGAGAAACTAGTTTTGTTGTATTTGTTAAATATTTTTGAAGAAAGAACAAAAGCTTAGCAAGATATTGTTTGTAATGTTAATGTAAAGAGTAATAATATAAACCTAAAAATCTTATGCACATAACAGTCGAGTATTTTTCATTTCTAATATTTCTTGTTTTTTGTTTGATCATTTTCTTACGGGTGCTGTCTGCTTTGGGTCCAGACATGTTGGGGAAACAACCTAAACCGTTTCACGGGATGCGACCCGATCATCAGGTGAATGTGGTTAGAATGAAGCTAACGGCTAACGGCGTGGTTTGATCATTAGCAAAAAGCACTTGGAAAAAATTAATAGCCAACTGAGACTGAAAACCAAACTCAACCAGTGGCAAAATACCGCACAGGTAATATCTTGGTTCAAGAAATTGAAGCTGAAACAAAAATCTTAGTTCATAAAGTTTGATATTGTTGACTTTTACCCCTCGATCACAGAAGATCTTCTCATGAAAGCCCTCAAATTTGCCGAAACCATGGTCTCCATTCCAGAGGATGTTATCAAAACCATCCTGCACAGCAGGAAAAGCTTACTGTTTAGCAACGGTAACACCTGGGTGAAAAAAGATCATACTAGTTTTGACGTCACCATGGGCAGTTTTGATGGCGCTGAAGTATGCGAAATTGTTGGTTTATACATCCTAGATATGTTGAAAAAGGAATTTGGTGAAAATGCTCTAGGCCTGTATCGTGATGACGGTTTAGGTTGTTTCCCCAACATGTCTGAACCCAAAGCAGACAGCACCCGTAAGAAAATGATCAAACTCTTTTCCAATGTTGGGTTAAAGATAACCATTGACACTAACCTGACCTGCACAGATTTCTTATACGTAACATTTGACCTCCAAAATGACATCTTCTACCCTTACAGAAAACCAAACAATGACCCGCTCTATATCCACGCACAATCCAATCACCCCCAGCTATCATTAGGCAGATACCTATGATGATCAGCAAACGTGTATCTGACAACTCCGGCAATAAAGAGCTATTTATGAAAGCCAAACCCATGTATGACAAAGCTTTAGCGAAAAGCGGGTTCTCAGAAAGCTTAAAATATGTTGAACCCTCAGTGAAAAGCAAACGAAACAGGAAAAGGAAAATAATATAGTTTAATCCACCCTACAGCCGTCATGTAAAAACCAACATTGGCAGACAATTCATGAAACTAGTTGAAAAAACACTGCCCTCAACATCACAGGTACCACAGGTTATTCAACAGGAACAATTTGAAAATTAGCTATAGCTGTCTACCCAACATGTCTAACCTGATCAGCAAACATAATATGAAGGTTTTAAATACTGACAATGCTGTGAATGTACCTAAAAAACAATGTAACTGTCGTAAAAAGACGAATGTTCTATGAAAGGTCAATGTCAGCTGAAATGCATTGTCTATAAGGCAACAGTTAGAACAGATAATGACGTAAAACACTACATAGGGTGTACTGAAGGTATTTTCAAGACAAAATACAATAACCACAAGCAATCCTTTCGGAACAGATCCCACGCTAAAAATACTGAACTGTCTAAACACATTTGGTCTCTAAAAGACAACAATATCAATTACAAGCTCTCCTGGGAAATATCTGCCAAGGCAGCACCTTACTTCTGTGGGACTAGGAAGTGTGATCTCTGCTTGTCTGAAAAGCTACTTATAGCATTGCCCCCCCCCCCCCCCCCCGGATCATTGTTGAAGTCAAGAGCTGAAATTCTCTCCAAGTGCCGCCATCAAAACAAATTCACCCTGAAATATTTTAAAACCTAGCATTCGTACTAATATTCAGCGTGCCCCCTTAACCCCCCCCCCCCCCCCCCAACGAGGATCCGCTGGGCAGACTTACCTGTTCAGGTAGTTGTTCTCTCACTGCTTTGCAGTGATGAGGGACATGGCGTTACCACTACATCATGGTGATTTTACCGAGTGGATTGCATTTGGTATGAGTATAGTATAATATATTTGCCTTTTATATTGTATATTTGCCTTGTATATTGTGTATTTTCATAGTATATGTGTATTTTTATCGTATGTATACTACTGATATGTTCACTGCTTCCAAGACCCTATTAGAAATCAGTTCAATATGCTAATTGAGCATCCTGGTTTATATCTTTGTATTATATATAAAATTTACAACAATAAATAACCTCTTTGCCCTGCCCTGTTATGTTTCAGTATCGCACGTGTACCCCGACCAATCCTATTGTGCACCCGAGGACAATAGGATCAGTGTCAGTCTTTCACATGCCCCCCCCCCGCCCCGAATCGCACAAAGCATAATCTCGTAATCTCGTAAAGTCTCGGCTTTTCAAACAAAGCCGTTAGCTTCATTCTAACCACATTCACCTGATGATCGGGTCGCATCCCGTGAAACAGACTGTTGTGAATTAACAGTGTTGTTTTTCTTCAGAGTTATATATATATAGATATATATATATATATATATATATATATATATTTATATATATAAGGGTGCCACGGTTAACATAATAAACAACTTCAACCAGATACCTTACAAATTTACATATAATTATCATAATACCTATGCACGAACTAACAATATTTGATATGTTTAGTAGGGGGAAATTTAACAGCCACGCAGTGTGTACAAACTAGTTTAAATATGCTTGCTTCCTACTAATAGGGCTTTGTGGAATATCAATATAATTTAGAAAAAAAGATTTATTAATATATATATATATTATATATATATATATATATATATATATATATATATATATATATATATATTGACTGGAAGTGTGGTACCAAATACCTGCATGAGGATTGGTAGCAGTCTTGAGCAAAATATTTCACAGATATATTGTTCAGCTTCAAGTGACTGCTATAGGATTTGTTAGGTCAAATGGTCTGGCTCTGTTTATCTACATTCTGCGAACCGAGATCACCTTTCAGTGTCATCTTTTTCCTAAATAATTCATGGAGTATTACTACTTATTTTTTATCAAATTTACATTTTTTAGAGAAAGAGGAATAAAAATTAATATGATTTGGGCCAAGTTATTTTCACAGGTGCGTCTTTATCGATATTTCATGCATGTGTAGTCCATCGAGAAATTCAATAACATGATGTCATGTATGAAAAAAAATATCCCAGGAACGGCATATACTATCAGCACCAATATTATTGATCATATGACTGTGGTTTTGGGCTGCAGCTGGCGCCACCTGTGATGACATAGAAAGCGATTCCTCAGAAGAAGACACATTAAATACATTTATAGAATGTACTTGTTTTAAAATGGTCACTTAACTTAGCTACAGATTTGCTTAATCCTAAATTTGACCATTTTCATCCATTTGAAAACAGCATGTATTGTTTAAACGTATATTTCAAGAACAGCTATAAAAGGATCACATTTCACAAGGTTATTGACAATCAAGGATATTGATATCTTATTATAAGCTTCAAGTGGTACCACCTGTGGGTCAACATATTCTGTGAGGCAAGGTGATCTTTTCCGCTTTTGAGTCAGAAAAGGTAAATAGTCCAACTTCTATGTAATGATAAGCAGGACCCGAAACAAGCAATATTTAATGAGAACGTAATGAGTTAATCATTTGCTTATAATTGAGTCTAAATATAAATTTACGTTTAAGTTGAAATGTACAAATAAGGTGATGACTGTGACTAAGAATGAGCTATGTTGGTTTTCTGTTGAAATCATATTTACCATTCACTTTTTATTCCTGGATGATCCAACATCACAAACGATTCGACATATATTTAACATTGACTACTGGTTTTCTTGTCTTGTTAAACAAATAGTGCTTTACTTCTCAGAATATTACGCCACCATCGCTATCGGCTATCTTCCTATTCCTGATTGAAGTGCTTATGCTTATTTGTTCTAGGATTAGACGATTTATCCACTGCCGAAGGCCTTGTCAATTTGAAGAAACCCTTAATAAGTGCGGCTGTGATTCACTCGTTAAAAAAAAAGAAAATACAAGTTAAATATATTTATTCTGTACTTACGCTTATTGCCACTGCGTCCTTGTGCGTCTTTTCATTATTATAATTATATGCGCATATTTTCACCAAAGACTAGGTAAGACGCCATTTCGTGTATGTATGTTTAGAAGCACGGCCAGCTGGTAGCTGGTTATAACCATTTAACTAATTATATGGTCATTATCCAAGAGACCTTAATCAGGCATATGAGAAGCACTGCAACCATCTGTTTGTGTGTAAGAATAAAACTCTTATTATTATAATTTGAAGCCGGCCATCAACTTTTTTTTTAATTGATTAATTATATCCTCCTGAAATATCTGCAAGTAACGTTGAAATCTCGCATGCCCGCACATCTAATGATTCAGGGCGCACACCAACAGGTTTCTCTGCCTCCTTTTGATCACTTCTGTTTTGTCTCTTGGATTGCACCAGATGAAAGAAATAAACCCTTTTTAGGTTCTACCGAAATAAACACGGCCGGAAAAAATACAAGTCTCGCTGGCCGTACACCTCCCGATTTTCCGTGCAGATCACCAGATCACCTATGGTTATTTTGGTCACTTCTGATTTCGTCTCCAGGATTTTTATTGGCGTCAAGAACGATAAAAAGAAGTAAAGGTAAGTTGTTAATCAGGCTCTTGGATTGCATACTCTTAAGAATAAGAAACCTGTTTTGGGGGGTTCTGTTCTCAAATCTGTCGATTTTACCGAAATAAACAGGGCTGGAAAAATCTACAAGTGTCGCTGGCCAGACACCTCCCGATTTTCCTTGCAGATCACGAGATATATCCGATCATTTATGTCACTTCTTATTTAGTGTCCAGAATTGTTATTGGCGTCAGGAGTGATAAAAAGAAGTAAATGTAAGTTGTAAATCAGACGATATTTTTTCGGTTTCGTCATAACCCCCCCCCCCCCCCCCTTTTCAGTCGCTGCAAACTTTTTTAATGGATTTCTGACCAATTTTACTGGCTATGACCCCCTCTTCGAAAAGTAAATTATTCAGCTGGATCGTTAAAACAATATCAAGACAAACGGTGTCTGTGAGAGATTCAGACTTTGCTCTGCACATAAAATTTATGCACTCTATCATTTCTGCATATATCTAGGTCACTCTGGTCAGAGGGTTAATGCTTTTTTTATACTTTTATTTCTAAATCATCGTCCGACAACCTAAAAATCGCGTTCGTATTTATGGCATTTCGGACTTTGCGGGGATGGCCTGGTGGTTTTTCTATTCGCTGTTGCATGGATATGCATTGACGCGCGCGAGCTTATGGTTAAGTAAACCTATGCCATGTACGTTTGTTGTGTGATGGGAGGATTTCATCCAGATCCCAGACTTTGTCCTGATTTGATTGGCTGGCATACAAATGACATCATGGACTGAATTTTATCAACAACTCAGATCTAGTAATGCATGTTGTTTTATTCTCTGCTGAAAATTTGGGACTGACAGAAGCAGAAATACTGTGTTTTTACTGAGATCTAGAATTTTTAGTCACAGGGGATTTCCCAGTGTGACGTCACTGCCGAGTTGACAGTGCTCATAGATGTGCCAAAAGTTTTTTAACAAATCACACCATCTCATGTTTTTAGTGGAAAAATAGATAGAAAAAAATGTTTTTCCTCCAGGAATTGGGCTTATTTTATTTCATATAAAATCTATATTAATTTTTTTTATAGGCAATTATGCTATATATGATATTATAATAAGATTTGGAATACGTTTGCTTGACTTTATCGGATCTGAATACTGCGCTCATGAGAGCACGTCGCGGTCGACTTGAAGAACGGTTAAGTGCGCGTGATATGACCAGTGGTTACTTGCGTCAGCAGAACGCTTTCGCTGAAGCAGCTCGCACCTGGTGGTAGCTAATTAATGTTTATCAGCTGCAGTTACCCTGACTGAACTGAGTGAAGAGGTTTTTCGATTTGTCGAGCAGCTACAGGTTGTTGTGGTCAAGAACCTAGCCCTGTGCGCTCCTTAAGCTTAATTTTGAGAGCCAGTGGACGTGATGCCACCAAGCCAAGCAGGAAGCCGCGAGAGACCGCCACCGTTTTACCCGCACCGATGACTTTTCAGGAAGCCCAACACCCACCCCAAAAAGGCAAAAGCAGCATACATTCTCTCCACCGATCCCAGCAGCGGAGACCCAGCCATGCCAATCGAGAGCCGAACTGGATCAATTAAACGACAGAGCTTTGAGACGAATGTCATTTTATACTTGAAGTTTCTGCCATTAAAACAGAGTTAGCAAGTCTTTCCGTCATAAGCCAGCTGCAGTTATCCACAGCTGGTCAATCTAGTACAAGTATCTCAGGCCCTTGACGGAAGTGAGGAGAGGGCTAAAAGGAGAGCGCTTGGTTATCTTGTACGAGCATCCCAAGCACTCTATTATTATAAGCTTCCAGATGGTGATTATAGGCTGTTTATCTGAACCAATCGAGTGCAGTAGACATATTCTGTCAAAATTTCATAAGAGTTGCATTTATTAGCAATGATTTGTGTATTTGCGACCTTGCCAATGTTTTACAAAATCACTTGATATATTGATTTATTATAGAAATATATAATAATTCTTAAATACCTAAAGATATTTTGGTATCGCATGCATGATGTAAAATTGTACCAAAAATGCCCATATTTGGCATTGATATTCACCTTTTTTCATACATATTTTCAGACATTTTATTTTTTTTTCTGGTGAGATTTTAGACTTTATATCTAGTGAGATTTTAGACTTTTTTCTTATGAGCTTTTAGAGTTTTTTCTTATGAGGGTTTATAATTTTTCTGGCAAAATTAAAGACTTTTATTTCACGTGAGATGTTATACTTTTTTCACGTGAGATGTTATACTTTGATTCGGGTGAGATGTTATTCTTTTATTCTGGTAAAATTTTAATTTTGTTTTCTGGTGAGATTTTATACATTTTTCTGGTGAAAAGTAGCATGAGAAGTTTCTCACAAAAATTAAATTTATACATAAAAAATATAAACTTGACATTAGAACCAATCAAAGGATTCACAAACAGCTCAATATAGGAAAGCTCCGCAAAAAGAAATACAGATCTGTTGTTACTCTTGATTATATATGCGGCCTTGCTAAGCTAGAATGCTATCGAGATTCTGCATGACCTGTCATGCAAAGGCATGCATTTCAGGGTCAGCTACGTTTACAGAAATTCCTAGAGGGCAATAGCCATAGAAAAACCCCTCCAGAGGTCCAATTTTCCCTGATGGGGGAGGGATCTCTTTCTTATATAATGTGCGCATAATGTTACGACGAATTCAGTTGCTTTTTCCTTGAAATGTATCAAGAATCTTCACTCTATAATTCACCAAAATACCATGACATTTAAGAAGCCCCAGCTCTCCTAAAATGCCTTTTTTCATGATTCTGCATAGTCTTACAACAGTCTCGTTAAAATACAGACGTTTACAGTATCCTGAACATACTGAGTATAATACTCTACCATAAGTTCTGTTTTGCCTTTCGATTTACCACTGGTTTTATATAACTTGTATAATAACAATCTTTCACCGAGACCTATAGGAGTTTATTTCGTCTTTCAGATGTCAGATGTGATTGCATTTCAACTATATATCAATTATTAATGTCTTGGGGGGGGGGGGGGGGCTGGCCGCTATGCCTCACTTCAATACACGTATCAATTTAGTATCACTGTTACTTTTTAGAGTTCAAAACTGAAAAAAGATTTCCCTTTACTATTATTTTCGTTTAACTGCTTGATCCACTATCTACAGAAAATTATTTTACATTGAGTAAAATCTTTTCAAGTAAAGTACTAGATATATAATATACATATTATAATATATAATTTAAATTTCAGTAATATAATTACTTTAGATTTAATTTAATACTTTATTGAATAACAAATAAAAATAAGTTAAAAAAATAACACTGCCTAATGTGTAGAAACATAATCACTAATTCTTAAATGAAGTGGATTTAGCGTTTAATTAAATTTTTTTTGTTACTTTCAGGGTATACTGTAATTAACCCCGCCCCCCCCCCCCAAAAAAAAAAAAAAAAATTCATTTTATCCAAACATTTCATTTTTTATCTGAAATATTAAACATGCCCTTGCATAAATATAGGGTTTCGAGTAAAAACTACAGTATTAGTAGGTCTATACCTTGCATGCTGCAGCACCATGTATAGGCCTACATATCTCAGAGCTGCTGTTAGAGCTTATTCGATAACAAGGGGTGGATTTATAGAATTGGCAAGGTATAAATTTATGCGCGTAGAGAATTGAATAACACTTAACAAATAAAATTTACCATATTCAATTTAAGCTTATCATTAATTATGTGTACATGAACAATGAACTTACCATTCACATTATCTGTGTATCCTGCAGTGCCTGTAATGGATTTTTTTTCTTAGTTGCAATTTATTCTTTTCCCTGTAGGCCCCTACTTCATTTTGGAATATAGTTCTTTTAAGTCAGAGCTATCTTTCGATTTGCTATAGCAAAAAGATTATTTCTCTTCAATATGTCAATATGTGGCCAAAAAAATCCCCTTTTATCGAATTAATTAATAAAATTGCGTTGTCAAATGAAAGCCTGTAACAAGGATATTTGACGTGATAAGTTTCAATGTGTTCTCCAGTTTTGTAATGTTTTGCTGGAGAGGCGGCATATTAAGGGTGTATGTCCGCCGCAGTAAATATCAAAGATCGGGTGGCTTAATCTGGACTAATTTTATAATACGAAATTCAGTTATCAAAATAATTATAAGCTCCAGATTATGATAACCTTTGTTTTAAAACATATTATACCGTGCATGCAGCTACACATACTAAAATTTAGTTGATTTTATTAATAGTGGTTAATAGTCAGATCCACTGAGGAGTGCAGATCTATTTTTTTCTCACAAAATTAGTACATTAAGAAAAAAATAACATTTTAACATGAATTAAAAGGGCATTGAAGCATTTTTTTTAAATATTGAGGAACGTCACATCGTTCACATTTTGAGTTATACATCTGATTTAATAATAGAGAAATCAGTTTATTTTTTTTTAACAAAATAGTTTACCGATCTGAATGTTTAGAATTCAATTAAGGCATGTAACAGGATGGTTGCATGATCACGAGTATTGATCAATCAGCTGGTGGCATTAACTTGATGATGTGTATAACCCCCCCCCCCCCCTTTCCCGAAACACGAGGTTACTTTAGTAATAATTAAGAAAAGAAATAAAATAATTTTTATAATAATAACAACATCAACAATAAATTTATATCGTAAGAAATGTTTTATTTCAAATTTTGATATTAGTTTCAAGAAGAATTATAAACACCCGCTTCGTCAAACGTTACGTTTGTCCTCGCACACACTCCATTGACGGCTGACCCGATTAAATCGTCCACTTTAATAAATTTATTAATTTAACATTGGATACGAAGTGACGGACATGAAGCAAGACTTAATCGGACTCAGTTTTATTGGGCCCTGCCATATATTCAATATCTGGCAGGTCCTACCTGGCAGGTCCTAATCATATTGAGTCGGATGAAATCGGACTAACGCACACGATACTCAGAAACGGATCCAGAGGAGGAGTCCAGACCCCCCCCCCCCCTTTTTTTTTCATCCGCTGCAAGCTTTTTATAAGAGTTTCAGACAAAATTGTGCGGCCTGGACCCTCCCCCTTAAGTTTTTCGGACTTAGTAAATAGTAATCTTTTTTAGTAGGTTTTTTATTACTATAATTAGTCCTCCTTGGATGGACCCCCCCCCCCCGTTTTTTCCCTTAATCCTGGATCCGTCCCTGTTACTTCACGCCAAGTCTAATGATATAATCTCGACCAAGACTGAAGTGACTACAATATTAACGTCAGGTCCCATGTACAAGACTCGACTGCCCTTAAGCCCAATGACTTATGTTACGACCCATAATGTAATAACTGGCCCATAATGTAATAACGGCCCATATTGTAATAAAAACGACCCATAATGTAATAATAGCCCATAATGTAATAAAAAACGGCCCATATTGTAATAACTATACCCTGCCCATATTGTAATAAAATCGAAAGTGGGTAAAACGGCCCATATTGTAATAAAATCGAAGGTGGGTAAAACGGCCAATAATTTTATAAATCAAAGTTCATGCAAATTAACTTAGACAATTCAAATATTGACTTCTCGTGACACGAATGTGTAGGTGAACATACAAGTATGAAAAACCACTGGATTACATAATGACTATTTGTTTAAAACGGTGTATATCGCCAAAATGTAAATATTTTGTCCATTTTAACAGATAAAATATACAAAACTCTCATTATCGATACAATTTAATGTATTTTAATTATATAAAATTAAATTTAAAATATAAATGAAAGTTTAAATTTCAGTGCGTTTTGCTCAATGTATCATAGAGAAGATTTTATATGATCTCTCGAAACCTCCCGAGATTTGGAAATTATAAATCGAGGTACTGCTGCAATTTTTTGGTGCCTATATATGTATTGGTTAAGATGTCTTAGGTTAACATGTATAACACGTCGCATAGATAAAGAGCTTTCAACGCACGTATTTGAAGTTAAAACCTGGATGCGTCATTCGTGCGATTCAAGAGTTTACAATTTGATTTTTAAAAAGAATTAGCCGAAACAACAAAACAACAATTTGAAAATGCCGGTTTCTGTGTTCTAGAGGTAGAGCATAGGGCGCAGAGCGGGCAGATTCAGGGGCGTAACCAGGTTTGAGGGAGGGCAGGGGGCCATGATTAGTGGCGGATCTAGAAATTCGAAAGTTGTAGGGGGGGGGGGGGCGCTAATATGCATACATGGGTACTATGAAAACTGTTATTTATACGTGTATATATATATATATATATATATATATATATATATATATATATATATATAGGTATATATATATTATTATTATTAAAATAATAATAATAATAATTATTATTATTATTATATTATTATTATTATTATTATTATTATTATACGTTATATGTTAGTGTATGAAAATATGATTTTTTTTATTCAATTGTGAACCATGGTTTCATTAAGGTTAGTAACAGGTTCATGGAGAGGGTATGGGAGGGGGCAGGATATTATGTAAATGACACTAAGCGTGTGCCCTGTCATTCTTGAGCTTAAACATATGGTATTACAATATAAATATGTTATTACAATATGGGTCGTTTTTCCCACTTCCCGTTTTATTACAATATGGGTAGGGTGTGATTATTACAATATGGGTCGTTTTTATTACAATATGGGCCGTTATTACAATATGGGCCGTTTTTTATTACATTATGGGCCGTTATTACAGTATAGGCCAGTTTTATTACAATATGGGCAGGGTATGATTATTACATTATGGGTCGTTTTTATTACAATATTGGCCGTTATTACATTATGGGCCGGTTATTACATTATGGGTTGTAACAACTTACATAAAGCCCTAGTGAGGGCCTACGGTTCGAGTCACCCACACTAAAACTATTTTTTTTAAACACCAAGCAACTCTGTTGCTACTTAATCCCATGAATAATAATTAAACTTGCATAATGCCTCGATCTCTTTAGTGTATAATTAATTTATTATAAGCGGCAGTACATGTTCAGACAATAATTTTCATACAACCCAAGTCGGATTGTCTTCGGTCACGCAACACGGTTCTAAAATTAGCCTGGTTTCGCTTACCCATAACAAGGTAAAATTCCTACGCCTTGTGCTGTTACGTTCAGTGATAAACAACATTTACCTGGGCATAAATTAAATAACAATCGAGATTAACATGCTTACTTGGTGATACTCTATTAAATATTATGAAATGCCTGACATATTGACGTACAAGTAACAGTAGTGCTTCATGCACTTTATCATAATAAGAAATATTTAATGCAAATAGTTTCGCGAAAGGATATAGCTTGACCGGTTCACTCATTCTTCTGCCTGTGTCACGGTGCACAACACGTGAGGGGCACTGAACGTGAGGTTGTATCTCAAAATATACATCCGCACTCAGTCGGTACAAGCCTGTAGTTGTTAACATGAACATTATCATTCCCTAGTGGCCATCCCAGTCAGTTTAACAATGTTTTATTGCAAAACGAAGCAATGAGGATGGTTAAAACAAGGCACGTACAGCCCTATATATCAATTCCTGAACTTCATCAATTAAGTAATCCTCAGTATAAAAGTTTTTTTTTATCAAAACACGTTTACATTGTTACGTTACGCAGCTGAAACAAAGATTACGTAACATGACATACAACATACAGATGTCAATATATATATATATATATATATATATATATATATATATATGGGAATTATATCTGAACAATGCATGCGGTGACAAATCAAATTATTTACATTTGGAGAATATATAAAATATATATATATATAGGCATATATATATATATATATATATATATATCCGATATTTTTCAAGATTTAAGTTTACCTAAAACGTTTAGTTGTTACAATAAACCGTATAAACTGTATAACACTAAGAAGTTCACATTTCTCTGCTACAGATAAATTATTGCTTCCATGAAATAAAATATGTTTACTTCTGTATACAAATTATAGGCCTAAGTACAGGTACTAATCCCTTCGTGAAGAGTAGGCCTAATTCTCTCTTGGGCGCATTCAAATAATGAAAGTAATAAGATTATAAGCAATACTTATCATGATAATAATGACAACAACAACAACAGCGGCTGATTCAGAGGGGGGTCGATCCGGACCCCCTCCTACAAAGCCGAAAACCTTTTTCTTTAGGATTCAAAAATAATTTTTTTCTGATCCCTCCCTATTTGAATCAGATGACCCTATTTTTAAGTTTCCAACTTTTATCTTCCTGGGGTGGACCCTCCCTTTTCTAGAATCCTGGATCAGCCCATGAATAACAAAAAGAGTAAAAAAAAAATGTTTCCATCATCAAACATATGATGTTAAAAAATTTATATCTTGTATTGTTGTTCTTTGTTAATTTATATGCTTATATTCTTAGGATATACGCCTTAACTAACCTTTATTATGTACAATTGTAGAACGTAGGCAGGTACCCTTTTTTACCTGCTCGAAGATAACTGAAAGTTTTTGTTTTGTTAATTTATTACTGGTCTTTGTTTATTTTTTCTTTTATTTTTTTTCAGGAATAGGGAAATGACATAGGAAAGAAACATGACCAATAATATGACTCTCGCAATCATTTTCTAGCACCGAACTGACAAAAAAATACATGCAGTATGTGACTGAGACTAAGCAAATTTCAAGGAACTCCAAATATACTATATACATTGGTTGTTAGAAAATGGAGTTTCTGTAATAAACTACGAAAATGGACCAATCGTTATGTTTTATTTGTTACAAAATGGCAAAACATTTTGCTTGCTGGTTGATTTAGGCATATTGCTTCATGTTTATGATTCAATGTAAATTATTTGTGAAGCAACCTCTTATATTCATGCAAAGATCTGACTTTTTTAGTGCTCAAAATTGCGATTTTGTATACTGCGGTTTCCAGAATGCATGCGAAATTGTATTTGTGTTCTGCGGCCCGAAGAATATGTGTCACAATGTAAGTATACTTATTTTGGGTTCCCGCAGATATTTCATTAATATAGTACCATGTATAGTCTAAATATACCAAAGAATAAATTTATAGGTCCGATGTTTACGATTAATGCCCTGATAATTATTAACGAATGGCAAAGGACCATCGTTATATCTCTGCATTTTTACCAAGAAAATTCCTTGCTCGAACCATATATATCTTAAATTCAATTATATTCGCCTGCCTTATCGGTAGACTTATGTACAACTTTTTTGTTTATAACTTTATACTTAAAAGTCTCCTTTGATGAGGGCATCTATATACAAGCTTTAAGAAAACAGGGTATGGGCCTATATATATAGGTCCATGCTGACAAACATGAAAAAAAACACATTTAAGGGGAAATGATGGATTGTACATTTATACTATATAGTACGCAGAGGCTGAAATTGTAAATCTCATAAATACTATCAAATTGCTCGAAAAATATTTATAAGCGGTAACTCGAACACTCAAGATACCTGTATTCGAATACAATGAATTCATATACTGAATACGTTTACCCTATGTCTGATATATATATATATATATATATATATATATATATATATATATATATATATATATATATATATATATATATGTGTGTGTGAGAGAGAGAGAGAGAGAGAGAGAGAGAGAGGCGTCCTTATGTCTTTACTTTCGGGAAAAAAAGTTCCGTATGTAATTAAAAAAAAATATGAAGTATTGTCAGCTTTGAGAAAACAGTACGTCAAATTTGTAAAATAAATTCAATAAACTCGGCCGTCTGGAAAAAGAAAACAGTGGATCTTCATTTTCATTTTCATTTTTACAAATCATAAAATTGTATCTTATGTCATGATGGTCTAGTAGAAGAGTGTTAATGTTGATTCAGCTCATGCTTTTAATTAAGGTAATACTCCGCTCCCACTGATAAAGTGCCCGCCCCATCGAAAGGAGGTGGAATACAACGTTTCACTTAATAGGAGTACGCGTACTTTCTGTTCAAAGTCGCCTCCAAGATATAATACCTTGTTGATTTTATCATTATTACGTGAAAAGCAAGTTACTTTGCGCAGTCGCAGTCTTATTGCGAGACAACAGGCGTGGCCAGGTAAGTCTACTTGTGATTGGTGCTAGCATTTAGGTACAATGCTGACAACTAGTTGTATAACATGCCACGGGCGTCCTTGACCTGTGAGTGTCTGCAGTGTAGTTCGCAAATCACTCTGGGTATCAGAGAGGATTAAGCGAGCCAGCCTACTGCATACAACATGAACTGGCAAAGATAAGCAGGCAAAATAAAGGATTTTACCAAATACTTCTTCGAGGTAAGTGGCCGATTTATTTGGTAATATTCCTTATTGCCCAGACTATATGTCTCGCCATGTTTAATCGTAAGTTTGTGGGTGCCATGCCAAATTTTCCCATTTACTGTCTGTGATAGAGCCAGTGACCACATTGAATGGCAGGTCTATGCAATAGCCTATTCACGGTTCACAATGTATTTTTGTGTATACAGTATAGTCCACCCCAGTTACCGGATACACCTTTTTTTTCGGGATAATTTGGTACAGTTATAGAAAAGGTGTCTACTGGGTTTTATTCCCAAGGATATTGTCAAAAACTACATGACCCAAGACCCCCCCCCCCCCAAAAAAAAAAAACAATCTCAATATTTTCTATTATTTATATTGATACGAACACCCCTGTTACTGATATAAGGACAGAGCAAAGTCATTAAATGTTGCACCTCAGTAAATGACCGATTCAATGAAAGATTTAAGAATACAAAAATATTTTTTAAGATCATCAAATTTGATTACTGTTCCATTTTGATGCATGTACCCCATTAACCACTAATAATTTGATTTATGAAACGACAAGATGAAAATTAGTACTCATGTCCAAATTTAACATGATAATTTTTTATTTATGAGCAACTGGAGTGTTACTCACGCACTGTCTCGACGAGGTTATGAGTGTATACGGATGGAGGGTGCATGAGTTTTTCTACAGTTGTGCCGTTATTTTAAGTAAAAACATAATAGGGAGGGCTTAGTGATGGAGATTTATTTGCAATGTGCCTCGTACCAGTCTTTGAGGACGTGAAATTGAAATGGGAGCTCTTCCACATAACACAGGTTTCATGAACAGCCATGTGATTTAAAGTTGGCAGTTGATTATATAATTACCTAAAGGAATTAAAGCAATGCCAGGTACAAACATAATGATTTTATTAATTTTCTTAGAATATATTTCAAAACATAGATGTTGAATAAATGGCAAATAAAAAAATGATTTTAAGGAAGACAAAACTATAGAAATACATTAACAAGAACACAATAACTAAATCACATAGGTGTTAATACTGATATGCCTACAGGTGATGTTAAAAAAGTGTACCAAATAAATAGTAAAATGGTGAGTAAAAGGGGTCCGTGAGGTCCCTGCACCAGGGTCTGTTAGTGTTTATTATCAAATGTTGTTTCAAAAACCTACTTATTTGTATGTTTTTCACCACACATAATATAAAATATGTCTATAGATACTTTTCTGCTAAAATATCTTGAAAAATTACCATGAAAGTTTTAAATATTATAGATTTTTCTTGGGGTCCAAGATCAGGAGTCTGTTGGGTCCGGTTTTACACACTGCCCAAAAACTGCATATAACAAAAAATAGTGACTCCAGGGGGGGGGGGGGGGGGGGATAAGGGATTACATATCGGTTTATCACTATACTCTGTTCCAACACCCCTGTCTACAAAATTTCACTCGATATTTCTAATGTCTTTATTTTGTGTGCCACTACAAATTAGGTTTTATCCAAGGAAGTAATTTGATAATTTATGATGATTTAAATAAGCATGAAAAAAATATTTAGTTACGGCTGTGTGTAAACCCAAACCCAAAAAAGCAATTTCCACATTTTCTATTATTTATACCAATTAATACATGCCTGTTACTGATATGAAAACAGAGCAAAGTCCCTAAATGTTGCAGGTATTTAAATTTATGATCGGTTCAATAAAAGATTTAAGTGTACAGAAATATTTTAATGAAGTCAGACCCCCAACTGCTTGAATTTTAGGACTGTAGTCATATGACTATAGTCTATTCCAGCACCCCTGTCCATCTGTTTTATTGCAATTAATAATTTTGTTGCAAGTCAAAAATAGCCAACACTTTTTTATCCTTTGGGCAGAAATAGTAAAATCGGTAATTAACTATTATGGAAATAATAGCCTTTCTCATGGCATTTTCCTGTAGGCAATTTAAAACCAGTTTAGTTTTTATGAGTATCTAGTCTTTCTGTAGCGACATCTTGCCACCAACCTGTGAAATAGGCATATCAGGGAACAGTGATGATATCGTAATAGCCGTGACGTACTAAAGAGTAAAGAGGTACCAACATTCATGGGATCAATAATCAAAAGCTGCTGACCTCTGTTTACAGTGACACTTGTTTTCTCTGCAGCACGCGCTTCACTGTTACTTCACATTACTGTATATCCATACCCAAGGAGGATAAAGAATGGCCACTTAATAATAAGGATGCCATTAACCTCAGATATATATGTGACGTCACCCAGGCCATCAAGTAAACAGTATTGTAATTGTGAACAGATAAGGTACCCAATATTATGTATTTGCCCCTTTATGCCATTGGTGCAAATTTTGTATCCATGGCATGTTTGTCTTGCGTAGATGTATTTGCGAAAAATCAGGCTGACAGGGGCAGTGGAACGGACTATAGACATTTTTAGAGGTCATACTCGTAGGCCATGCTTGCATCAGAAGTTTTAAACATGCATGGTATCTTTGTTACGTGCAATTCACAGGCAAGATTGGTGATATGTTCCATTAGTGATCAGAGAATATAACTATAAGCACCATAAAGTAAAGCAGCTGAATAAAACTTTTGAGTTCTGACTTAAGTATCGAAGTTAAACAGATCAATTGAGGGAGGGAAATGGCCAAGGAAAAGATACACCGAAAAATCCCCAATTTAAATAATTAAGGGAGATGTTGAGGGATATATTCACTCTTGTATCACTGATAAACTTCCCAATGAATGTATTAAACTGAGCATAAACTTAAAGCAAAATACTGTATAGAGTATTCAGGTATTAATAAACCTGTGTGTGATAACATTAATAAACAGTCACTGGTAAGAAGTGGTTTACTTATATTCATAGTTAGCTGCACCTTTTAATTGAAATTTTGAATACCTCTACAGTGCTTCATGGACTGTACTTATAAGCATATCTTATGCAATTATTTCAAAGAGTAGCCATGCAAGGTTAGAATCATCAGAGTGACTGTGCAGATTATTTTATAGCATTTTTTTTCACCATATAATTAATTAATAAAGATGATTAAAGAGGAATATAAAAACAATTAATTTTTGTGTTATGGGTGGGACATAAATGTA
This sequence comes from Sipunculus nudus, assembly GCA_026874595.1. Taxonomy (NCBI): domain Eukaryota; kingdom Metazoa; phylum Annelida; class Sipuncula; order Golfingiida; family Sipunculidae; genus Sipunculus; species Sipunculus nudus. The sequence goes on along the minus strand of CM049320.1, from coordinate 10,822,355 downwards.
CAAATATATTGTAACTGGCCCATAAGGTCCTTTCAGTAATTTACCATGCCACTGATTTCATCTTGAACATGTTCAGTGATGTTACTGTGGTGTCAAAATAGGAAGTGTCTATCTGCACGACTGTCGTTTGAATTTGGCTTCTTATCCACACAAAAGCCATGCGTTCTCAAATATATTGTACACTTAATATATTTTAATTTTCCATAATACAATAACTTCAAGTCCCAGATAAATTATAATTGTTGGGAAATTGATAAAAAAAAAAACTCATGAACCGAAATAAACATACTACCAGATTGGTAAAGGAACTTGCTACATGATAGCTGGCCGAGGAACATTTGTGTGTTTGGCCCGGCCCCCACTTCTCCAGTTTTATACACTGATTGTGACTAATTTGTAAGTTTTAAGTTTACGTAAATCCTCCAGCATCTACAACTTTCAAATAGTTCCATTGTGCTGAGGTGTCTGTTACCAGCCATATTGTTTGCAGTGGTTAGGTTTTATAGTATAATATGAGAGGCTGTCGTGCGGATTGTACTTCTTATTGGCAGGACAGTCGTGCTGACAGCCTCGGCTGTTTAAATAGGAAAAAATTACTAGAACTTTGAACAAAGAAAAATAAAAACTGTAAATATAACATATGAAGCTTTGACTTTCAGACCATTGTCACTTTACTGATAAGAAAGATATGCATCTCAAAGGTAAGACCAATGACATTCATTTTTTTTTAATTTTTTAGCTCAGCTGACTATAAGTCATCTGAGCTATAGTCATGGTCCTTTGTCCTTTGTCCATCTGTCCGTCCGGCCATCCGTCCATTAACAGGGCACATTTTGAAACAGATGGACCTACGAATCCAAAATTCAGCGTACTGCTAGATGTCCCCGAAATCTCCAACCATACCAAAAATTGGGTCACTAGGACTTCGTTCCTTCGAAATATTAAGGAAAAACCTCCGTTTTCCATAAAAAAGCCATTGTTACACTTCAAGGCTGCCTAATTTCAAAACCACTGATCTGTTTTTAATAATATTTAGTATTCATATTTTTCCATAAATTTTGTATGACCATACTAAAAATTAGGTCAGTATTGCATATTGTTTTGAAGTTATTGGCCCAAACATAATGCAATTTTTAATAAATTTGGAAATATATTTACCCACTTAACATTAGAATTGCTGAAGCTGGAGACTTTTTTTCAGGAATATAACTTTATTTAATAAAAAATTCAATTGTTTACCCAAAACTAGATCTGAATTTTGCAATTTTTTCAAGTTATTAGCATAAATAAAAAATCAATCCCTTAATTTTGTCCAACTTTGGCAATGCCACGTTTTTTCCCTTTTAGCACTGTTGATTTAATTTTCACAGCATATATATACAAAAGGATTTAATCTTTTAAAATCTGAAATTTCAAAGAAATTGATTGAAAGGTGTAGCTTTTATTCAAGTTTTCATACACCATGTCAAGTGTTGTTTACATCTAGTCTACCTAGTAGTACAGCCTTCACTTGTGTTATACCTACCCCAGGCAGCTTGCCTTGGCTCAGCTTGGCCACTACTAGCAGGCTTCCCCTCTGCCCTGCACTCCCCCCCCCCCCCCAGATGGTCCATTAACTAGATGAATGTTATAATTTTTTGTATTTTATTCATTGTTATTGGTGGCTATGCTACATTTTAGATTTTGTATTGTACCACCAGGGTTATAATGATTAAAGTGCACATTTAATTGTGTCCACAAAGTGGTGTATTGCTATGAAAATTGGATATTCATCACATAAGTAATTCCTTACTTCAGAAGAGTAAAAACTTCACCAGGTGTGAAATTGACTATTAATTCCAGTAATAAATTATAGCTGAGATAGTAATTATCACAATGATATTGTTTGTCCCTCATTTAACCAACAGTGTGTATACTTTATTTGAAAAGATGTTTTTATTTTATCAAATTTACTGAATCTTTTATTTTATTTTGGTGAAAAAAATTAAGCATGTACTGAACACTCCAATGTGCAAAACTTTTCAATATGTTTCAAGGGATAATCTTGAAGATGCCATGTTGTGGCATTATTTTCGTTTAAATTCATTTTAAACCTTTGTGATTTAAAAATAATAAAATATATGTGTATGCATTATATGACCCAATATGAGCTACACTCTGGATATATAATGATTGCAACATAGAAAACTTGTAAATGAAAAAAATGTGTATGCATTATATGACCCAATATGAGCTACACTCTGGATATATAATGATTGCAACATAGAAAACTTGTAAATGAAAAAAATGAATCAGATAAAAACTATTAATGGAAAAAGTGGATATGCTAAAAAAATAGGCTTATATATAAACTGAAATGCATTATTCTTTGAAAGTTAAATAAAGGTGTAAGTCCATTCTGTCCACTTGCCTGTCCATCTGTAAATTTTTCATATGCATCAGAGTATCTCAAAACTTTTACTGTTTTCCTTCATAACAGTCTTGTCAGAGTATACGTTTTGCAATCATATATTTAGACCTTAAATATAACCAAGTAGGAGGGCCCCTTTCCTCTTAGCTTCTCATATGCTTATATATATGAAAAACATCACAATAGAATATTTTGCATATTTTGCATTTGCAAAAAGTTCAAACTTCAGCTGGGCGCCGAGACCCATGGGTCCCTTGTTTATATATATATATCAGTGGTGTCAAATACAGTGGCCAAATGCAAATACAGATATAAATACAATAGCTAGTCTCTTCGAAATACAAATACAAATAAGAGTGACTGAAGATAAATACAAATACAAATGCAGAACATCAAATACAAATACAATTACAAATACGCAGATGTAGGTTATACAGATTATTTATTAATTTCCAGCACCATAAATATTCATAATTTTTAATGGAGAAGTAAAACACTTGACCTGATGCTGTCTTTTGGGTTGTTCAGAAGTTTGGTAGTAGCTAAATTTTAAATTATGGCAGATATAAATATGTATTTACACATGTATATGTATTTGTACAGTATTTGATCAAATACATCAAATATTGAGATCAAATACAATGACAAATTAAATGCAAAACACAAATTCAGGTATAAATACAAATACATACTTTGACTGTATTTGAAAACAAATACAAATACAAATATGTGTTTGACCCCAACCATGATAAATATATTCATCAGTGTTATCCTTTAGAGCTGCTGTAAATGAATATCTACTCTAACAAACTGTTCCACATCTAACATGGGGATTGATAACTCCTAGGGGGAGTGGAAATAAACACTTCCAAATTTTTATTTGATGGCAATAAAGATAAATTCCATTGATAACTTAACCACAGCAAGAAGAATAACACAAAAGACTAAGGGACTGCTCCTCATTCTTGTGTTTGTAGAGCTTAAGCTTGTGGCTGCTGACAACCAGTAAACATGAACCTGGAGGAACCTGCTGATTGGATGTTAAGCTTACATATTGTTAAGCGTATTGTCTGTTGACAATTATCATTTCAGATTAAGATGCCCCACTGATCATTACTATATTGTTATTCAGATGCACTGATTCATGTAAAAAATCAAACCTACATAGGTTTAAAGCTCAGCTGACTGTAGATAGGTCAACTGACTGGCTGAAGATGATTTAGCTTTATCAAGCAGCTACAGGTTGCTGTAGTCAAGACTGCAGCCCTGCGTGCTCCTGTAGCATAATTATGATAGAGCCGATAGACATGATGCCCTACAACTTTCCCACAAGCCAAGCAGGAAGCCACAAGAATCCGCTACAGTTTTACCCATATTGGTGACCGAGGAAAGCTACAGCACCCATTATTTCAAAGCCCAAAGCAGGACACAAGACTGGCACTGATCTCAGTGACAAGTACCAAGACAATGCGCCAGATAGTAGAACTCTTGCAAACGTTAAAATGAGAGATCTTAGTTCTCTTCATTAGCACTGTAGGCCAAATATAGGTCAACTTAGCAACAATGAATATTAATTGTCTGTAGTATGTCCATATGTCTGTCCACAAGACCTGCTCATTTTGAAACCATTAGACAAGTTAGGTAACCAAATTTCGGCATTCAGTTAAATGTCTATAAAACAATTAAACCCATCAGTGTGCATTAATTGATAAAAACAAATTATTGATAAATAAAGGCACAATTTAGAATTATGAAATCTTAATCCTGTATTATTTTCAAATATTTATTGTTTTTGCAGATTTAAAAGATATATTTTTGTGGTAAAAAAATAAATTCATTTGCATGATCTCGTGTTATCTGACAAGATTGAGATTTATTATGATGCAATTTAGAATTATAAATCAACTTTTATATATTCAGATATATGTCATATTGGAAATGTATAGAAATATAAACTTATAATAAAATAAATGATGTGATTAAAAGAATTAGGATACTTATTTTCCTGCCCCAGCAGAATTGGAGATCAGCCTTTTTTTGCCTGCAGTGTATATATATATATGCAGATGTGTTGTAAACCCCCCCCCCCCCCCCCAACCCCACCCAGTTCAGACTGGCCAAAACTGCGATCACAATCCAGGCTGGCCAGATATGAGATCCATCCAGCCCAGATTATGATTGCAGTTCAGTCCGGCCCAGATTGGGATTCTGTCTTTCTTGTTACAGATCTAAGATCTGTCCAGCTGAGACTGCGATCCTAAACTTGACAAGCCTTTATTGCGATCCATGCTTTTACTATCACAGGAGTGAAACATTAGATGTTTCACCAACTCATTTAGTATTGCCTGGTTCCATTTCCCTAAAATTAATATAATTATAATACAAATAGGTAGATGGAAAAAAGCTGCCTGTTGAAAAAGGTAAATAAAATGAAACAACTGGGCATTTTCCAAAATGCAAAGCCCATATAAGTCATCAATCCGAGGAATTATTATGCATTAACCTTGAGGCTATCATCTAAATATTATACTTTCAGCCATCATGTATCTTTTAAAAAATCAATATATTTTTATAAACTTTAATAGTATGTATTATATATTTGGTACCAGTAGCTGTTCTGTTTGACTCATTATTGGATTTGGTCTGGTCAATTTGTTACCTATTTATGGTGCTTTTAATCCTGTGATCTTTCCATGTTCTTATATAAACTTGCTGATTGATACCATAATTACTGTTGTTGTTTGTTCAAACAGCGTAAATAACAGCTTTAGCCCTTTTGATGGCAATAATATTAAAGATTTTTTATACTTTCATTTTCCAATGATCAGGTAAAAACTTTACCACATTCTGAGTTAATTTCAGTGAGCAGATATAACTAGAGTACCGGTACATGTAGGGTCAATTTGAACGGACGGCAAGCTTATCCCTTGCAAGGTGCTTACCGATAAGAAGCTTGCCCGCCGTCGCATCCCTTACCAGGTCTACTGGACAGCAGGGATCATACGCACCTGCTTCACCGGACTTGATCTGGTAGACATGAGGACCGTCTACTTCCCTGAGCCATTGAACAGGTGGATCAAACAATTTTTTTGAGAAGTTACTGTGATACAGGCAAGCCGAGACAACAGCAAATGTCAAACACCAGCAGAGGGATCAAGATGTCAGTGCAAAGGGACTTGCCTTACCATGAAGATCTAAGATCCGTCCAAATCATGATCTTACCCATGACAAATACACTATAATAATACATAGGGTTGTTTTTACATGATGTTCAGGGATAGAATATCAGGGAGTGGCGGGTGTGGCTATTGTACCGAATCACCTAAAATTGATTGCATGTTCCTTTCAAACAAACAGTTGACAGAGTGGTTAATTTCTGGTATGGTTGTGGCATTTATCAGCATGTTTAACAAAACATTTTTGCTCCGGAACTATTTCCATATGCACCTGTCCACACACCTCGTTTTGAATATACACTCTTGCCCTTTACCCAGTTATCGCTGGAAACATTAAAATAGCATGTGCATAATGGTTCATAACTGTTGAAATTTTCAGCAGATACTAACAAGAACGTGAGAGTTTAGACTGGTACCAATAATAGAGTGGGGTACCAGTTTGGTGAGCACGCCGGAACAATGGGCTATGTCACGAGATGAAGGTGGACCCTGTGAGTGTCACAAATCAAACCAAAGTCTTTGAACTTCTGCTGTCATGACTGAAAATAATTTTCACTACAAACTTTGGTTAAGAATTAAAAAGACTGTCATGACTCATGCAACATGAGTTAATTTGATGAAATTCTACCCCTGACATTAATTACCTAAATAACAGTGTAAATAACTTTGGTGTTAAAAACTTGCCAACACTGGTGTCAGATGAAAATATTAAATAGGCGGTATCACCCAACTAACCTTTATGAACTAAAAGCAATCCCTTTATACTTTTATGAAAATAGGCAAGAAAACATGGATTTCACTGCACACAGGCTGCTGGTTTTGTTTATATCAATGTGTTTATAATATGTGGGGGCCTGCCAAAATAAAACAACTTGAAAAAGGGCATCTGGCAGCAAGTCAGATAAGCCAGAGCTTTGCAAATGGTGTTTTGCAACAAGTGACCCCATTACCTCCACATATATATATGCCACCTACCACCTTAGGTCACATGTTTTTCCCATTTGTCAACATTGCTGTGTTTACAAACAATTTGATAAACAAGTTCATTTATTCTTCATAAATGTCTGATAAGAACTTTTCATTTAACTAGAATTACCCTTAGATCATTTATTTATACACAGAGGAAGCCAGAAATCACATGAATTCTTTTTCAACAGGAAGGTGAATGGGCAGCTTTAATATCCTGACATGGCAAATACATATCAAATGGAGGAATCGATGAATAACCTATGCCTTAGTCATTTCATTTTAAAATGCTAAGATTTGCAAAGTCAGGTGAGTTTGTGTGCACATTGTTTAAAGTTTAATTCTCAAAAGGTAATCAAATTTTCTTTGTATTTTTAGCTCAGCAGACATAGATCTGGGAGCAATGACCTAGGAGTAGCCAGCCAGGAGTTTAATACTGTTAGGACTACAACCTTGTGATTGAAAGTCCAGCAGCTTACAGTAAGTTTTCCTTATACTCTACCTTCAATTTTATTAATCTTTCACCCTCCATCATTGTTCTCAAATCAATTACAATGGCCCTGTTTGAAGTCAGCTAGTTTCTGAACATCTTATCTGGTTTATTGTCCGCCATCCCCTCCACAATTCCGCAGAAGGAGGGACATTGATTTGGGTTTGTTTGTCTGTCCCTCTGTCCGTCTGTCAGGTTTTTGTTTTTATGAATACCTTTCCTAAATATTATCTTAATTTAATTCAAGGCTGGGTCAGTGACTGCTCTCCTGCATACTTGGTTGGAATTAGTTTTGGAGTGTCTGTCTAAATTTATTATCATCAGCTCTAAAACAAACAAAAATTTCCCTTTTGTTCCCTATTCACAACTCAAATTATGACATGTGGAGACATCTTCAGGGAAAAAAACTAAAACATATTCAGAAGAGAAGCATGAAGACCACAGGAACCTAAAATAACAAGAGGCCGAAGCAGAGGACATAAATTCCATGAATTTGCTTGTTATTTTAAATAGATGTGTAAAAATGCAACAAATAATTGATGCATAGAATTGCAACAATCTGGGTTAAATTGTAATTGATTCTTGACTTCTGCTTCAATTTTCTAATCTTAACTTTTTTGCATAATTCCATCCCGGCATATCCAGCCTAGTTTCATCACTCACCTTACAACAGTTCAACTCACAATAAAAAACTGTTTCTTTCCTCCTGGATCACTTGGGGAAAAAATAAAAAATTAAAATCTGATGCACAAGTGAGTACATGTATGTGTTTGTTATTCCCTATTAGCCTCACTCTAGCCTCTGGTATACATGGCATGCATAGAATTTAAGAATCCCCTATGGTGGTACAAGGTTTGCTTTTATTCAGAAGACTTTAATTTACTACTTATTGAAATAACTTAATTGATAATTAAATCAAAGCTATAAGAGTTGATTATTGAATCAATTCTAAGGCTTGTCACAATTCACAAGCCTAATTTTAAATGTATTTGGATGGGAATAGGTACTATTTCACCATTTCCAGCATTTTCTTCCAAATATATTTCTACCTAATTTCAAGTTTTGTATTTCTAAAAAAAATTGTCTTGGGGATTAGCTGCTCCCTTTTAATGTGGACTTTTGAAGGCCAGGTTCTTGGTTATGGTGCTAATTTATGCCCTTGCCTGACAACTTCAAAGAATTCTGAAAGATATCTAAACAGATTAAATCTTATGCTGAACTGTTTCAAGAACTGAAAGAAATTTATATTTTTTTATTTCTTGCAAAATAAAAAATACATACATGCAAAATACATACATTGTGTCTTGACCAAAAATTGGTAAAAAAATAACTTGCTCTCTCACACCACATATTTTGTAAGAGTCTGTTGAACAATGATTTTTTTTTGTGTGGCCTCTGGTATTACAATAGGAATTGATAAATGATAAGATTATGTTTATTGATCTTGGATAGACTGATAATATGTGAGGTCCTTCTTTAGTTACTATATTACTGGTATCATGAATATCCTCAAACATCACATTTAATGCTCCTACTACACTATAAAAAGATAAATAGTTAACAGGTTTTTTCACATATTTATCTTTTCTTTCTTCTGCAAATAGGGTTCAGAATCAAAATAAAGTTGCAAATTATTTATCATTCAGAAACAGTCTGTTAGTCAGAAACATGAAACATATGAAATCTTTGCAGTTAAAGTGTGTCAACTGAAACATATACTGTAAAAACAGAATTTTTTTCCTGCAAGGGTATCTTGATTTGCAAAAAATGTATAATCAGACAAATTTCATTTGATTCAAAATTGAACATGTTATGCAAGAATATTGAGTTGAAAACTAAAAGTAGGGGTTACTCGCAAGAGCATACTTAGCACCTCAATTATGAGGGGCCATCCATCACACAGCATCAGTTTGTGTGAATGAAATTACTAGCTTGACTCTCGTTGATGCAATAAATTTCAATATAAATTTCAATTTGAGCTAAAAAAAGGCACAGAGGTGATTCACTCAGGAAAATAGAATGCACATGAGAGGTCCATCCATGTCATTTGGAGAAATTTGAGTTTTGTTAAAATAAAATGTTCTGCAGTGTATTTTATTACCAATATAAAAAACAAAAGATGGAATCTAATTTGTGAGAGAATTATATTCTGTTGTAATATTATTCATGACTGGAGATTGGTGTTTTAAATGCAGAATTAAGGCCATCGAAATTGGCTTGACATCTCAAGTGACATTACCTGTCCAGATTGTCCAAAAGACAGCAAGAAGACCTGCTGGCTTGGTGTCGTGTTTGTTTAATATTGGCATCTGTGAGTGTTCCAGCCACAGGGCTTAGCTTTGCATGTCAATTGCTGCAGGTGGGGGTTGAGTGGTCTGCCTGGCTGCTAGTTAATTAGGAAGTACAATAACTGTTCCTTTTGTCATCATCATCATCATCATTATGTAACTGCCAGCGTCCACTACTGATCATTATAGGCAATGCACATTTTAGTCTAGAAAGTGAAAAAAAGAAAGGAAAAAGAAGAAGAAAAAAAAACATTTTTTATATATACAAAGTAAAAAATATATTGCTAGAGCTCCTTGACCACTACAGATATGAACTTGTCAAGGGTTTGGGATTTAACCACAGTGGACCTGAGGGCATTCCACTCTGGTATTGTACGTGGGAAGAAGGAATTGCTATAACAATTTAGTCTGGCCCGATGGGCAAGTATTTCTGTCGATGACCCCGGATGCAGGAGTGAGATGGATTTAGGTATGCCTAAGGTTCTAGAGTGACAAGGCCATGAACTATACGATAGAACATATATATAGACGACTGAAACGTCATCGTGCTTCCAGTGAGGTCCACTGTAATTTTTCAAGCATAGACTTAACACCACCTGTCTCGGAGCGTTGGCTTTTAAGAAAGGAGTTAAACCTTTATTTGGCACCTGGTTTACCTTTAGTGGAGTCTGGGTCAGCTAGGCCAAGGATCACGTTGTTTAAATAGGCCCAATACTTTTGTCTAATCTTACGCTGTATGGTTTTCTGTAAGTCTTTGGCTTTGGCACATACCTCGGGGTGTTTTGTCCTTGATCTGTATCAGGCACACTGCTTCATAAGCCTGCGTACCTTGTTGTCCACCAATGGTACATGTTGTCTTGCTTTTGCATGTTTCATTGAAATGAAGATTTTCACATCACTGGACAGTGCTGTTTTAATCATAGTCCAAAGTTCATTGTATGATTTTGATGACTTGTCCATTATTAGGTATTTGTCTCTAAACTGTTAAATGTACTGCGTAATTTCATCCCACTTGCCTTTTCTCCAGAGCAGTATTTTTCTCAGTATAAATCTTGACTCTGGAAGGTCTTATGTCAGCCTCCATAAAGAGGATGTCATGGTCGGCAAATAGGGGAAGGGTTTTGACTCTTCAGACAACTACTTATTTCATCAATATAAGGTCAAGAGTATTTTTATGTCATGTAAGTTGGTTTACGACTTGCATGAGTCCATTGTCCTGAAGAAATGAGAGACATTTAATATGTAAGCGGGTTGAGCTGATGCCAGGTTTGGTACTAGGTGTAGAGGGATCAGACCAATCAAAGTCTGGGAAGTTAAAAACCCCAGCAATCCATATATGACAATTTTTTGCACCAGTTCTTGACAGGGCTAAGCTTAGTTGATTTTTTCTCTCCTCATCCTGTTCATTTGGTCTGTAGTTACCACATATGAGAAGTTTTTTGCTCCAACAAGATTAATTTCTACTCAGACTTCTTCACATTTTGTACTAAGCTCTGGGACCTCACTGCTGAGGTTGTCTTTAGAGACAGCTACAAGTACTCACCTGTTTACATCACCTTGGCTGTCTGCTCTTTATACATTCATACATAGTGAATTGGGTATAACTGATCCTGTGGCTATTTTGTCGTCAAACCAAGTTCTAGTTAAGACGAGGACGTCTGGTTGGATCCTTTCTATGTCAGCATAAAGCTCTGCTACTCTGCTGGGGTTTCTTAATGAATTACAATTGATATGGACTAACCTCAGTGGTTTGAAGTTGAATTTACTAAAACCTTTTTCAGAAGTGTTTGTAGGGGTTCTAGGGATTTGGGAGGAATAGGCTGTGGGGGCCCCAGGGCTAGCTGATGTATTGTCATTGCTGAGGCTAGTGCAGAGCTAGACTGGTACCCCGCTCTATTTTTGCCTTCAGCCAATCATAGAGAAGGGGAACAACGCCATCTTAGGTACTCCCATTTGCATTTCCTGACCTACCCATAGACTGATTCCAACTCTGATGTGCACTCTCTTACGGGTTGTCATGGATGCTCACGCGGTCCTGGTTGATTATCCATGAGCAGTTCTTGTAAAATAACTTTCTTGAGTCACGTCTAAATTTATCTAGTTTTAAAATATTGAAGAATGAGTTGTTGCATTAATATTGAAAGATGGATGTATAGATAATTCAATTGAATGAGATTGATATTCCACTTTATATGATATTGATTTGTCATTAGTATCTATTAATCTAATCATTAAAGTCAGATGAAATGTACAGCCAATTTAAGCTACTTCCCAGAGCAAAGGAGATGTTTATTTTTCTCATATATAACCATATTGGAGTTGGAACAAGTCTGCAGGGAGTACTGAAGATGGCATTTTTCATTGTATCTATGATTGGTAGAGAACCATAATAGAGCCGGGTACAAGTCTAGTGCAGAGCTTGAAAACTCCAGTAGTCTTAGTATATCGCCACCATGTAAAAAATTGTGAGGATGACAAATTTATAGTACAAAAACATCCTCTTGGATGAGCAAATTTACCAACTGTTGGTCTTGGTTTCATTAAAGGATGTGCCCTTGGGCTTTAGCCCACATTTTTTCTGAAAGGCCCATTGAACTGTCATTTGATGGGCCCCAAAGGCCCACAAAATCCTTGCTAATTAGAAAATGAGATAGTTTTCAGCCTTTTTCAGCAGGCTGCCATTTTGGAAGTCCTACTTGGAAATGAATGATAGATCATTATAATGAGGTTTATTTTATACAAGAATTTCAGACCTGTTGTATTTGAATATTACCTTTGACCATTATCTAATAGTGGCCCTTCATTGTATAATGTGTTTATATGCAGCATACAGTGAGAGCTGTGAGAACACTTTCTTGTCTTTGACCTTTCACCCTTTCAGTGCTGGGTTTGGAGTTTTCATGTTATTCCATTTTCAATCTTTTGTTTATGAAATGTATCCTTTCATATACCAAATATCTCTTTTTTTCCTTATTGCAATATTAAATGGTTTTATACCCAATTTTCATGTATTACACAGTACAATATATTCTTATCAGATTTAGTTTATGCTCATTTTAAATTAGAAAATTTTAATTTCTTACAGCACTTCTTTCAGTTTTTAATTAAATGTGCATTATTTTACTTAAGCTAATCATCTGATGCACATATTACTGTTATATAGTCTTAAAAAATAGCACAGTATTAGTTCAGCAAACATTTATTAAATATTTGATTAACACCAGTTAGCAGGGCCATTTCCTCTTAGCTTTTGAAAAAGAAATAAGTATATTTTGCATTTGCTAAAATTATCCAAAATACAGCTGAGCGAAGTGACCCATGGGTCTCATGTTTGGTATGGCTTCAATTTTTTTTTATCACATAGAACTCGTTCATATAGGAAAAAGGCCCACCAGTTCACATTTAGTGGGCCCAATTAAAATCATAAACAGGACCTTGTTAGTACTAGTGTTTATACCTTTGGAAAATCTGTGGCCTTTTTTAATCGTAATTTTCTTCAGAAGTATATATTGAATATTCTGCAAATAGATTGATTTCAGTTTTGTTTCCAGACATATTTATATAAATATGAACTTCCCATCTCATTATATAGCAATTTAATGAACATTTATGAGAGTCCAATAAGGCTGTTTAAACATCTGAGTTATCATCAGATACTAGTGAACCCATTATTCTCCCTGGCTCTATATATTTTCCAGGACTCATATATTGTACAAAGCTATCTATACCTAATCCTTTAAGATTATTTGTAATTTATTTTAAGTTTTTAGTTTAAATACCAATATTTAAAGTTACCACTTCAATACACTGTTGAACACTGACTAACTGAAGGACAGTGAGGTTGAAATGTTAAAGGTCATGCCTTAGTGCACTTACTTATATAGTACAATTCAGAACATAATGTGTATTCTGTCAATCATAGTGATTGGTTGATGATCAGTTATATTCATTGATTGGCGGGGTTGTTGCAAAAGATCTGATGATCAATCTTGCAGTGTTATAATTAACTGCAATTTTTGCACAAAACTTGGGCTTTGTGATGACGAAATGTATGTATTTAAATACATTATGCAAGCAAACTAGAGAAAAATCTGCCGTTACTAAAAAAAACTGAATTCCTAAGTTACTTATTAAAGATGTAGGCTATGGAATTATAACATCATTATACTGAATGTAGGACTACACATCAACTGAGATGATGTACCTGTCTATATATATGGTCTTAAAGTTCATACTTCTAAAAAAATCAGTTATTACTGACTATTGGTCAGTAGAGGTCAAACAATTTTTACTGATGATCCACCATTAAATTACAACTGATTCCCAACACTACATCTTCAGTGATAAGGATTAAGACCTGCCCTTTAAACATTACACAAGGTCCTTTCTTGCATTCACATAACAATCCACTCACAGGTTTGCCGTATTTGCTATCATTCATGATACATAATATTATCCATTTCCTTGACTTTCATTTAACTTAATTTGTTCTACTAAAGTTATTCTTGGTATCTGTTCATATGTTCAATTAATCTATGTATTAGACTAGAGTTTTTTTCTGGCATAATAAAATTTTGTCATGATGTAATTACAGTCATTCCTGTGGGTGCAACTCATGTGAAATTGTCCCTAATTGAAACAAAGTGTTGCAGAAGGCATAATTCCATATTTTGTTCACTAAGTCTGGTCAGGAGGTGGGCTGGACCAGACACTTATCAGAGTTTAGAATGGTCAGAAACATGATCGGGATTTAGTCTGTACCAATCAGGAATCCCAATCTGATTTTGGACTGGACTGAATCCTCTTCAGGATTTGGCCTGCTGATTGGTCAAGATTGGAATCTGGGCCTTCACATATAATGATATATATATGTCTTTGGTAATATGGGCTTTTAGCCCAAAACACACTAAAGCCCAAACCACACTAATGCACATGTCAAGTGTTGCGCTTCAAGCGTCAAATCTGGAAAAAGCAACTTCAGTCTATTTATTCAAAGCAAATTTAACAGACTAACGCGTCTTGTATCAGCAGTAACTCCTGGAGCTCAAGATTACTACTTTAACAAAGTTTAGCAAAAAATACAACACTAGTGCTTGTTTAATACGGTCCAATCTGACATGTTGTACAAAGTGTAGCCGCATTAGTGTGTTATGAGTTTGTTGTGAGCTGCACGCATGGTGCACCCATGTCCCTTAATCGGTCACGAGCATTAGTCTGTTTTCTGGGCTTTACTCAGTTTCAAACTCGTGTTCATGAGCAATTGCTGAACATACACTCATATAATACTCACACATAGGTTTAGGCTTTGGACTCTTTTTCATATACATTAAAATATAAAGATTTGCATATGTGAGGTCTGTTACCATACTTAAAGTATTCTCTCTGTTTGTTCAGGAGAAAATGGATACATCCAAGAAAACAGAACAAACCGGTGACAGGTGAGACTTTCATTAATGCTGAGCTATAGTGATTTTTGCATGTCCTTCATTCTGTCAGGGTGTCTATCCAGTGATCAAATTGTGATTATTAGACCTAAAACATCTAACAAAGATCTGGTGAAATCCTGAACCTGAATAAGGTTATGGCAGCCATTATATTCTTTGCGACCTATATTCTGCTAAACAAGGTCTGCAAGGCCAAGACACTAATTTAGAGATACTGTTGTGAATGTTTCAGATGCTGTACAGGTATTAGTTTCAGCCATGCCAGATCATGAAAAATATCACTTACAGGTGTGAAATTTAACTTATATGAATAGAAATTCCCAGTTGAGATTTGCTTTATACAAAAGTTTCCAAGCAAAACTATCTCAGCACACGGCTGTTTAACACCTTTTTGTGGTTCTGTGTGTGAGTAAACACAGTCTCTGTGTGTCTGTTTAACGTAACGATACCACATGACAGGAGGTCTGATTTTGCTCATGTGCACTATATCCTAAACTAGGACCTCTGCAAACTAGTCTATACATATACATGGACCTTCATGTCCTCTGATATATCTCTGATTGATGGACATTACAGTCCATGGGCCAAATGTAAATTCATTGAAGAACCTGTCACAGTGGATTGTACAATAGGTCCAGGGGCCCAAGACTCACACAGTGTGAGCCCATGTGTCAGGTCCCTGAGCTACTGCAAGCCATGATGCTTCAGCCAACACTCTTTCAACACTCAAGTACAGGTATAAGCCAACGGTTATGGGCAATATTTGGCAGGTACCTTTTTTACTCTTTTAAAGAGAACAGACTATTATTTTTGATAAATCAACATGTCTATAGGTCCTGGTCCCCTTTAAATTATGTGAAAAAAGAAGAGACTGGTTTGGACCCTCACGAAAAAAAAATTATATTCATTTGGTAATATTAATGCATGTCGGTCAATTCAAACACAGATCTTTAAAAGTAAAAATGTAATTTGCCGAAACTTGGCAGTATAAGTGGAGAAATAAATATTTTATATGTGCTATTATTTGGCAGGGATAGAGAAGGGAACAAGGATCCAGTACTTGGGCCTCCACAGTCGATGCCAAAACGACCACCATTCCTAAGTCACCGGAAAGCAAGGTAACTCTTGATTACTCTCTCTGCTGCATTGTTTTTGTTGGTGTTAGTTTGAAATTTTGTGGAGGATTAGGGTAGGACCTAAGGAAAGACCTCTTAAAGGGACAAATCAGGAGCAATATAATGCCTATTCTTCACACTTTTAGTTTAGTTTTGCTTTATACAAAAGTTTCCCAGAGAAACCATCCCAGCACACAGTCTCAGTACCTCCCATACAGCTGTTCAATGCCTTTTCTGTTTCTATGTACAAGTAAACATGGTCCACAGTTGTCTGTTTACCATAACAAAGCCACGTGACCCATGGCCGGAGTTCTGATTTTGTGCATGCGCGACAGTTCTGGAAAAAGTAGTCCAAACTAGTCCATACTAGGACCTTCATGTCTTCTGAAATATCTCTGCTGGATGGACATTACGGTCCATGAGCAAAATGTAAATTCTTTATAGAACATATGGCAACAGATTTGTCTGACAAGTCAGGGGGTGTCAGCTGAAATGATATGATCTGAGTGACCCCGTGTAGTATTCCCTGATCCACAGCTACCTGCTATGTTTCAGCAAGTAGGAACATGTAATACATTTTAGGGGGCAAAGTTAGTCAGGGCATCCTCTGATTGATGGGTGTTGTTGCCCAAGCAGTGCGGCATGGGCTCTATGTTTATGTTTGCGCCAGTGATCATGCCCAGTCCTCTTTTTTTAAACACTCCTAATGGTTTCAAGGCAATATTTTGGTGGGTACCAATATATGTTTAAGAGAGAAGAGGCAATTGTAAATAAAAGGTAAAAAGTTTATTAATTCATTAAATTCAAAGGACCTTCACAATTCTTAGACCTAATTCATATTGCATCATGAAATAATGAGGCAGTATCAGTACATACATGATGGACAATGGTGAATAATGAGATCTCATGACATAATTTTTTTTTACAGCACTATGGCACAGAGGGATCATGCACATGGTGTATGGAAAGGAGAGAAGCGACAGAAGGTCAAGGACTGTTTGAATGAGTTGAAGTCACTGGTTTCACCAGAACAAGGACGAGGTTCAACAGGGACACTTTCCGCTTTACAGACCGTCATAAGTCACATGCGCAAACTCAAAGGTGAGCCCATGGTTGAATATATTGTAAATAAATTATTATCTGCTCCAGCAGAATATAAGACTAGATTCATAATCTCAGTATTAATCTTTACCCGGTATTTGGTAACAAAGTTCTTGCCTTCAAACGGTGCCCTAAAACTGGAAAGGATGGAATTTGAGCATTATGACCAGGAAATTTTCTTATAGTGTCATCCGATGTTTATCAGAGAAAATTTATCTGGAATACACTGCTTTTTTACTTTTATTCATTTCTTACCTCACCAAAAAAATTAACTTCAACATGCCATTGTTGATTATACCCCAAGTCAGGGATACTGTGATGTTGGCACACTCACACCCACATGAATTTCTAGGACGAGTTCAAAAACTTGTGACTTTGACAGGGATCTTCAAGGTCAGATAGACCAAATTAAAATTCATATCTGGGATTAGTTTTGACAGTGATAACTTATGAAGTATTGTTAACTTTCTTCTCGGCTTTGACAAACAAGATGTTTCCGCTAAGTACTGGTGAGTATGACCTTAATGCTCAAGGTCATTTCTGCACAATTCGAGGAATA
The DNA here is from genome assembly GCA_026874595.1 of Sipunculus nudus. Classification (NCBI taxonomy): domain Eukaryota; kingdom Metazoa; phylum Annelida; class Sipuncula; order Golfingiida; family Sipunculidae; genus Sipunculus; species Sipunculus nudus. Next base: position 10,804,806 of record CM049320.1, on the reverse strand, counting down.
TTGTGATCCCATAAATTTGAAACTACTTAAGATTTATTCCTCAAATTGACACACCAGTTCTGCAATGTTCTCTGAGCAGTTTGAAATCTAGTGACCCTCAAATTTGAAACACAAGTTTTTCCAACTAAGTACTTAGAAGAGTTTAAAAACTGGGTGACCATGACCTTGATCTTCAAGGTCTAATCTGGGGATTTATATGTTTTCAGAATTGAAATAATGCTTGTTTTATTCACCTCAGATTGTGGGGTTGCCCATGGAGGGGAGACAATCTGATGTCAGACATTCCAGAAGAGTCTTTATAATGATTTGATGACAGTGACCATGCATTTATGAATAATACCCAGGGATTTAAAATAGCCTATATTCAAATTAACCAGACGCAAGGTCGAGCTATAATTAAGGTTTAAATCAAAGTTTAAATTAAATCAAAATCCTCATTTTTCAGCTTTCTATATTAGATAAGTGGATTATTAGTAAACTGCACAGTATTGATTTCCTTGCAGCTGTCTTTATATGGAGATTTTCATCACTAGTGTACTCCACATCCATTGCATAGAATTAGTTCTGACGGCATATTTATTAAAACAAGATTATAGCCACTGACACATGAAACATTAATGAGGGATTACGTTCCATTCTTTCAAAATCTTTAAACATTTATGGAAATATTTTGCTTTGAGTGAAGTAGGTGGTCTGTTTATGTACATCTAAACAGCAGAGATAACCAGAACCAATTATGTCTAGGGGTGTATTGTTAAAATTATGTTTTTTGTCCCGCAATAAGCTTCAAGGTGTTCATTACTGAGATAAAAATAGCTCATTGGACCAAAATACCTTTGCGTTCCATGATTAACCCACCTGCAGGGGAGATCATTAAGCCAGGCTAGACTATTGATTAGGAGCAGATGACAGAGTGTACAGCAGCCCAGATAGTCTGCTGTCAAGGAACAACGTAATACCAGCCTTCTCCATGACTAAAGCTACCCATAATGACATTTATGTTCCTCAGTCATCAAATCTTCAGCTGTAGAAACCAATAAAAATGACACCTCGACCCATAATGATCCTAAAACACATCAGAAGTACAGAGTAATTCTCCAGTTGTTGGTAGGCATATATACGTCATCATATATATCCATTTCCTGTCTCGGTATATTTAGTCAGACATCCTATACCTGTTGGTGGAATCGTACGTAAACATGTTTGATTGGACCTTTTAAGATAAAAGAAAAATGCGTCATTTATTAGCCCAGGTGACTTTTAGGAATGTCTGTATGGTTCAGTGTGTCCGGCCATCTAGCTGGCCAGCTGTCTCTAAGCAGGGTACAAATCATAGCAATTACAGAAGACAGGTCTTGTTGATATCTCTATGGAAAGTTAAAATGAGCTTACCTATATCCTGTGACATAGCTGGTGATAACATACCTGGTGATAACGTACCTGGTGATAACAAGTTTTTTAGCATTGCGAAAGCTGGACTCTTCTGATTAGGAAAGTCAATGAAAAAAAAATTCACTAAAAACTCTGACAATTAAAATTATGCTCTTTGTCTACACATAATATCCCAGTCAGCATGCAACATGAAAAAGGAATGGCTGAATTACATATTTGAAATATCACTAAATAATTATATATTTGTCTGTAATTGTTTTTTTATCTGCAACAATAGTTCCAATTATTCCTTGAATAGTCCATAACAGGTACTTAAAATTTTAAATAAAGACAGTTCTGCCATTCAATTGTATTGTTTGTGAATTCTGAACAAAAAATGATTTGAACAGGGAAAGTCTGCACAAAGCAATCTCAATCTCTAATGTTTCTCTCAGGTTATTTTCTTTGGCCCTCCTGCTCCCCTAGTCTTGTCATTCCATTGCCTTTAGTGATCTTTGCTAACTCTTTCAGGGGTTCCATGGTTGTATGACCAAGCAGTGGGGACGATTACACACCAGGACCCACTGGTGCAGGAGTCACGGGGCCTGGTTAACACCTAGATATATATAAAATGAGAGGAAGTGTGTGATACTGCCTTGTCACATAGTCAGAAACCAGAATGGAATTCTGCAGATGTACACATACTTTGTTAAGCATGCATTAAAATAATGGAGGTGGTTATATTTTATATATAATGACATAAACTGCTCCAGTCATGAACGTCATGCATAATGTCATGGTGGATAATCAAAATTTGAGCCCATAAAGTCGACTTTTAAGCCACAATGACTCTCAGACAACACCACCTTTCATTATAGAACCCTTATTTTTCTAAAGCTATACATTTTCTCAATATTATAGAATATTACATTTGTATATAATTTGCATTAAATATGGTAATATAGGCCTTTTATAAAAAAACCCCACTAAACTACACAGTTACCGTTGTAATTTCATATCAACCATCAGTAAAAATTAATTGACCTCAAGGAGTATGAAATTTTTAATTAAATATAGACCTGTAGATCCTCTCAATTGATATATACTATAGGCCTACATATTGGCTAATATATCTAATAACTCCAGATCCTACATGTGAATATTGTAATCTTAGATGTAAATATGTTGTTAAACAAAACTGGTTCTAAAGTTTATGGGCATAAATTTATGGAAATGTACCTTCCATCATTATGAAGCTTTTTTTTGTGGATATTGTGTAATCAATTTTGGCAAAACAAGATCCATCTTAGGATCAACTGCATCAACTGACCAGTCATCAGTTATAATCGATCATCAGTCCCAACACTACTCAGAAGGTCCTTAAATTGCACTAAGGTCCGGAGAATAAACCCTTTTGAAATTATCTGTAGTTCACCTTGGATAGCTGTAACTTTCTGAATTGTGAAATCATCCGATCAGAAATTGTTTTTTTTTGTTTTATTTTATTTTCTTTGCAAATCATGTTAAAGTTTTAAGTTTGCATTAATATGTTTGGTTTTGGGTTATAAAATTGAGATATAGCTCATCTGTAAGACCTGTGTCCCTGTCATAATGGAAATTTGAAAAAAATCAGGTGAACCAGTTCTTAGAAATAAAGCTGAAGCTGTGTTTAATAGATAAGTGGTATGCAGATTGCGGCAGCAGAACACAGTTTGCAGAATGCAATATAAAATCGCTTGGGTATTAACTTGTCGGGCAGTAAAACACTGAAATATATAAGCCTAATGATGTCCAAACCCGCCAGAACAATCCGCATGCATAGGTCATACAATGAGCCCATGGGTGCTATACCACACTTCAGTAATGACCCACTGAGCCAATGAACCACTGAGAATTTCTGTTTCACCACATTTTGCATATTGCTGAATGCTGGCCTGGTAAATGGTTAATGATAAAATAATTAAGAGTGAACAAAATTTAGTTTGCATACTGCTTACTTACTTCATATCATGCGCCTGTAATCCTTCAAAGTTTGAACAAGATTGGGTAAGAGTTCTTTAAAATATCACTAACATTTGTTAAAATTTCACTACAATCAGTCTTCTTTACATGAAAATTATGAAGAAAAACAAACTTCTCAATTTCTGCCTGAATTGCTATAAAATTTGCTTTGCATGTTTATCATAAACATAACCTCGTATTTTGTATTATATAAAACAGGCATGTTTAATGGTTATTTTACACTGAAATATCGATAATAGCTCAGCAATTCTTTAAAAGTTGTGACTATCAACTGTTAAAATTACTCTGTAATTTCACAGATTATGCTATACAGCTTAGTGTCAGGGCCCATGGATCACTGGATGATATGAAAGTTTGTGCAAAATTAAGGTGGGTAGGGGGTTGCTGAACTTTTATTAACAATCAAGATTTGTATTCAACATTTTGTTATGCAGCTAGCTTGATTTTGATAATAACCTTCTGACAAACGCGAATTAAAATTTAACATTTTCCTCTTAAGGTATCCCTGAACAAAACTCTGATAAAAACTTATGTAGAAAGTCACTAGATACTGTGACAATAAGCAGGGATAAAGATCACTCAGTGTGAGCATCATTACAGAACTCTAGTTCCATCGATAGTTTCTGTAGCGCATCAGTTCTGGAAGATAATCAGTAATAAGCATTTCTGAGATTTTTGTTCAGCCATCCCGGAGACTAATTTGACAGTTTGATGGCTGAACAGCAGGTTGGCCAGGACATCAATAAAAAGACAACATTAGATGTCTCCTGCAGCGTTGAACTGCTCATAGTCCTTGAATCTGATGATGCCCTGGGTCCCTCATAAACTCACAGTGATAAGATGACATCACTGAATACAGTTACCTTGGCATTTCTGCAGTTTCTAGTAATGCTATTTGTTGAAATTAATTATAAAAGAAATTAATTTACTATCTTAAAGGAAAATGTCAAATTCTTACGGAGAAGATTAAGCTAAAAAATCCTCAGGTTACAGTTATATTGTAAATTATAAATGAATAACTAGAATATGGGCAGTCAATAAGTGACCACGGGTATCCACCAAATCACAGAGGCATGGATAAGGTGAGGCATGAAATATCTCCTAACATGACAGCCCTACCAAATTTGTTGCATCTTAGATTGTACAAATACACGTAAAATAAAAAAAGTTTGATTAATACTGGCCCCTTTTGGCTGGTCATATCCTTCAAATAGCCTGATCTAAATTGCATTTTTGCAGCAATAATATTAATATCTTATTTGCTGCACCATAAATTAAAAAGGCTATCAAAAGACCCAAGATTTGAAGAAGGTGTACTAGAACTCAAAGCTGACGGCCTTTGACATGGAGACATGGACCTGCTTTAAGACTAGCTCTGAGAGTACTTGATTACAGCATGGTTGGTGCTGGAGCTAGAGGTTGCATGTACATGATAATACAACACATTATTGATTCTTGAAAGCAGATATTTTAGTTGCAAGTGGGTACCCCCACAAAATTCCATGTTGTAACAGTCTTGAAAGTAGTGATAAAAAAGAAGTCAGCATGAGATGGAGTTGCAAACACCACAGCAAAGCGTGTGGTTTTTTGTCCCAGGGTTATGGCAATTAATCACTGAAAGCAACCTGCAGCACAGGTAGCTCAGTATTGAGATTGAAAATAATTAATAACTTAACCTTCAGATATTTCAGTGGCAAGCGGGTACCCCCACATAATTCCATGTTGTAACAGTCTTGAAAGTAGTGATAAAAAGGAAGTCAGCATGAGACGGAGCTACAAACACTGCAGCAAAGCGTGTGTTTTTTGTCCCAGGGTTATGGCAATTAATCATTGAAAGCAACCTGCAGGACAGGTAGCTCAGTATTGAGATTGAAAATAATTAATAACTAACCTTCAGTTGCGCAGTTATAACCAGTCCTAACTGGTCCTCTAGGACAGTTTTGATTAATAACGGTGATAATACAAGATGAAATCTTACATTGTTATGGTTACTTAGCGAAAATAACTGGATCATGAGAAAGCACTGAGTCCTTCATAATGCTCATCAACTGTCAACAACTTAGATTTCAAAAGATTTCAGAAAACAAGTCTCCTTGGGTTTTTATGCCTATAGCCTTGGTTATTTCATCTTTCATTAATAATTAACAGTTCTATTTCTTCTAAACCTTCAGTTAGTTTGAGCATCAGTGTTCTTGCAATGTTCACCAATTGACATGAAAATTGATGAAGCAACAGAAAAGTAAAAAAAATCAGCTGTTTTTTTTTATTACAGCAGATGCAATATACATATTTCTATTGTTATTGCTTTTTTTAGAAATAATAGCATTGGAGAATTCCCTGCTGACTTGATGGTGCACATTCCAGCTGTACATTTGACAATTTGGTTGAACATTACAGTTTAACAGATACTTAACCAAATAATTGATGGAGGCAGCTCTTGGTTCATAACTTCTGCTGGTTACAAGTTGAGAAGGAAATATATAACATGCTGGCATTATTCCTAACACACAGCCAATTCCACCCCAATATACCAGACGTCAGCCATATGTCATACCATAGCATGTTGTCGCGATCTCATAGCTCTTGTATTGTGCCTCTTTCCAGTTGGGCACCCCTTTCATACAAAATTGCAATACGATAATATTGGCATTGGATGAATATTTGACAATTAGTCAATAACTTGTTTATAATAACTGACAGGTCCCAGTCTGTCATAACTCACTTGCCCTATGTTTCATTAGACCTCATCATACTAATTAACTAACACTTCAGATGTACAACTGATTATCTTCTAACTGCTGATTTTTGAACAAATAGAAAAACATAAAACTACATTGCCTTGGAACTATCGGTCTGAACTAACACTTCTGTCATGGTTTAGACATTTTTTTTGCTTTTTTTAAGATCTGAAGACTGTCATAGTAGTCCAGTGACTTGTTGAAAGAATGGAAAACCAGAATCAGCAGTATCATTGTACCAGCACATTTATTTTAAGATGTTTTATGACAGCTGGTGGTATACCCATAATTACGACATGTGACATGCGCCATCTAGATTTTAGTATGGGTGCCAAATGGCAGCTCCCATGAGTAGATTCAAGAAACTTTAAAAAATAAACCTGTCAGGGTTTGATAAAGGTCGGGTTGCGACACAAAAGTACAAAGCACTTATGATCATATTTTTTTTATCGTCATAAAAAAATATATGAATTGTCACACTAGGTGGAAATATTTACATAGTAATGACAAGAAAAATATGTGAAGCCCAGTATGATAACACCAAAGAAATATTGCAAAGAATCATTTCAAACCTGAGCACCAGATTAAAGATGGCTCTCTGTTTGAACCACTCTAATTATTGCATTCTACCATAATATGTACATGAGGGGGGTGGTCGTCCCTAGATCCTCCAGCTTCTACTGGAAAGATGTGGGTCCATTGGCCAACATAATTTTTCTGCAGATAAATTCTAAACATGGGTACATTGTACTTGGAGTACTTTCCTGTGGTATTTCAGTGTCCTTATGAAACCTTGCCCTTGCAAACATTTTGTAACCTCTCATGGAGGCTGCCTTTTTGTGTGCGGACTAAAATGCAGAAGTCAAAAGTGACATGTTGGATAAAGGATATACCACTGGATATTGTGAAAGAATAATAATAACTGTACATGCAAAGCACTTTCAATTCTTCTCAGTAAGGAAAAAAAAAATGGAGGGTCAGGGACTTGAAGGCTGCTTTTCTGTGAAGTGTTAGAATGCACCAAGGGTCTGTGTTAGATTTTAATAGTCTTCTTGAATACTACAGCAGTTGCTTCATTTGATGTTTCTTTGAATTAGTTGTAAATGTTATTGAAAGACTCTTCATTAGTTTGTGGAAAGTGGTTGTAAAATCCTCACAAATAATTGAAACAAAAAAAATTCATCAATTTTTAAATTGTTTTTATGTAACTTTGCAATTCCATGAAATCTACTTTATGAATCTGAAGATTTGTACCTTAAAAACTGTCACTCATCAGTATTCACATTAAAACTTGGTAAGTCATGTTATTATATAAATTGTTCATATTCATGAGGTTCCCCTCAGGGTGTATGGTTACTAACTATGCATAGCAGAAAAGTGGCCAATCTTAAGACTGGTAAACTGACAGCAAAATGGGTGTTTTATGGTCACATTGAAAGGTCAAGCTAAAGACCAGGTTGTTGACACTTATTTGCTGCTCATAGTTCAGTTATAATATTATTTGTGACTTAGTGACCAACATTTCTTATATTTGGTACTCCATGGAATGTGTATACATAATCATAAAATCATTCATGATCAGTCAGTTTAATCATATGTGAAAGAAAATGACCATTTATTAAACATAGTCTTTCATTTAGAAAAATGACCTTTAACCTTTTTAACATAATCAGTTAATTTGCACAACATTGCTCTTTATTACAAACACTCGTGTACCATCTTTATGATGCTTCTGTAACAGGTGAGATCGAGCAGAATGAGGGAAACACATCCCCTGAGTCCACACGACGCCCCCTGGATCTTGAATCAGCAAGGGACAGTGATAACTTCGATCTCGGGAAGGTACGTGAACAGAATGGCCGGAAATGCAATCTCACATGCCTAGAATGTATTACCAACCTTTGTTAAGGATTCTCCTCATTCAGATTTTTTTGCAATCATGATTAGATCTGTATTCATGGGCTTAATCTTTCACCCACTCCACAAAGTCGTGGAATCATTTACCGCTGTTCTACCATTGGTACAGTCTCCGTGACTTCAGCCAACAAATTTCATTTTCATGTATTGAGCTTTGACTGTCCTGTCTCATTGTGTAACATGGTTGCTTGTTCGTTATTGTGTTTATAAGACTTTTCAAATTAATAATTCCAGTGAAGTCTGTGTATCTGTCAGTAAACCTGCTTGTATGTTCAGTCTCCCTCTCTCCTGCCAAATCGCTCTTTTAAATTATACTTTTTATTTAGCTCAGCTGACTATATATCATCTAAGCTATAGTTGTAGTCCATTGTCCATCGTCCATCCATTAGACTGGCACATTTTGAAAATGTTAGACCTAAGAATCCAAATTTCGACATACTGTTAGATGTCCCCAAGATCTCCTACCAAACCAAAAACTGGGTCACTGCAACTTTGTTCTTTTGAAAAATTAAGAAAAAACCTCAAATTTCCATTAAAAACCTATTATCACACTTCAGGACTGCCTTATGTCAAAACTGCTTATCTGTTTTTCTTAATATTTATCTGGATTATTCTCCTATATATTTCCTATATACATGCCAGATATTAAGACTATTAAGTGTAATTTCTATAAATTATGGGCTTGAACATATTGGACTTTGTAAAAAATCAGGAAAAATATTTGTTCATGCAACATGAACATTTTTTAAGCGAGAGACTTTTTTCCAAGTATTTAACTTTGTTTAATTAAGTTTCAATTGTATACCCAAAATTAGATCTGAATTTTGTATACTTTATAAGTTATTAGCATAAAAAAAATCAGTATCAAAATTTGGCAAACTTTGAACATGGCATATTTTTTTTTCTGTGAGCACTGTTGATTTTATTTTTTGCAGCATGTAAAACCTTAAATCTAAAATTTGAAAATAAAAACTTGAAAATTAGACTAGTTATTGAATTTTTAGCTCAGCTGACTTTCAGTCATGCTGGGCTATAGGGATGGGTCTTTGTCTGTCGTCCTTCCGTCTGTCTGTCCGGCCGGCTGTCCGTCTGGCCGTCCTGCCGGCCGTCTGTCCGTTAGCAGGGCACAAATCGTAACCGTAGGGGCTAGGGCCATGAACCCTATGCAGTCTTAGAGGTTCTAAAATGATCTCCCCTGCAAACCTGAAATTAGGTCACTGCGGCCTATATTCTCGAAGTTATGGGGTGTGTTTGCACCCCCCAGAAATAATTCTTTTAGCCAAAATTTTCATCCCAAACCTTCCATCTTTCACATACAGCTCACCTACCAACAGGGGACGAACCATAATTATTTTGAGGTCACAAGGTTAAAGGTCAAGGTCACAGAACCAACTTCTTTGAAAAGCCTGTGGGTGCATTTAAGCCAAACCTTTCATCCCAATTCTTTGATCTTTCACATATAGCTCACCTACTAAGTGGGAGAAGAAGCCTATAGATGTTGAGGTCACAAGGTCAAAGGTCAGGGTCACAGGATCCACTTCTTTGAAAAGGTTGTGGACACATTTCAAGCTAGACCATTCATTCCAATCCTTTCAGCACTGATATCGCTTCTCTGCCAACGGGGGAAAAGACCTGTTGATTTAGAGGTCAAAGATCAAGTTCACAGCACCCTCTTCTTGCGTGGAGTCATTTTCAGGCAAACTTTTCAATCTATACTGTCCATCTGTCATATATGGATTACCTACCAATAGGGGAAGAAGCCTATTGATGTTGAGTTCAAAATGTCAAAGGTCAAGGTCACAATATTGTTCTAAATGCTTGTGAACATATTTCAAGTGAAACTGTTCAACCCAAACCTTCAGTCTTTCACAAATGCCTTATCTATGCATCACTCGATGTGATTCAAACTTCATATTTATGGGTCTTTTTGCATGAAGAAATAACTAATTGATTTTGAGATCAGCTGGTCAGGAGGTTAAAGGTTGCAGGTCTAAGTTATTCATTCATTGGTTGCCAAGTAATTACACCCGGCCAGATGTAAGTGGTTAGTAGTTACCCATCATTTAGAAAGAATCCAGTTGATATGTGGGCAAAAGGCCAAGGTCATAGGTCAGGTCAACTTATTTTGTAGACCATCTCTATTTTTCTTGTTTATATAAGCTTGCACTCCAGCTGGTACATCTCACCCTGTGACTGTAATTGTGAGTGACACTGGTGACATATGACTCCCTTTTGTATCAGGCTATTAAGTGAAAAGGCTGCTGATAAGTACCTCGTTACTGCATAACTGTTGTTGGAACATGCCTTTTGAATTGTTTTGGACATTCATTACTGTAACATCATTTAGAGAATTTGCCCCAAGTTTGGTCTCTTATTGGAGGATGTGTGATATCAAATGTCAGACTTGTCAGAAATCCATTATGTCTGCCAGTAGCCACCTTAGAAATCCTTTTTTCAGTGCAGTTTCAGTAATTATCCTTTAATGTTTGGTCCGATTTAGAGAATGGTTGTTGTGTGATTTCAGACCTGTCAGAAGTCCAAAATGGCCACCAGGCAACCATCTTTAAATTCCTTTTGATCATATTATCTAAAGAACTGTTAAAGTGAAGGCAGTTGGACGTATATTAATGTAATCTTGCAAAGGATTGGGTCAAATATTTCTTAATAAATATTACCATCATTTATATAGGTGCAGTACAGTTGGCTTGTATTGAATAAAAATTCATACAGAAGCACCTGTTTCTCAATAATTCTTGCATGGATTTCCTTGATTTTTTGTTATATATTTTGATCTTATATTTGCCCTTTGTGGTGTTCCTTTTGAGACTGACAGGTACCAAGTAAGCTATGGGAATAGTTCTGGATACCTTAACAATCATACATTTTCCTCAGACCATCAATTCACTGTGTTTTAACCAGACATAGGTGATATATATTTCTGTTGTCGTAGAAAATTTCAACAAATTGGCAAGTTGGTTCTTCAAAATTTGACTGGAAGTTGTGAATCTCAGCCCATGATGTCGCAGGTCATGCTTGGCAGCTGAGCGTCATGACCCATGGGTCACTTGTTTTTCTAGAGGCTCTTGTTGTATTCCCTACATTATCAAGCAATCCACTTTTGGTCACTACAGGTCATTCAGTGCAACTCTCTATGCTCCCCCCCCCCCCCCCCCCCCCCCCCCCCCCGGGGCTGTTATGTAATCCCATCACTCAGGCAAGCTCTCTCTCTTGTTGAGCTTGATCAGGCTGCCCGCAGTTAATACCACAAGGAGCCTTTCTCTCTCTCCCCCCCCCCCCTCCATTCTGTTGACAGACCTGTACTTTAAATAAGGAATCTTATAATTTCACTTTTTTTTAGCATTGAGCAGTATCAACAGAGACCGCTGCCCCCTACCGTCCCTTCAATACACAGGACTAATAAACAAAACAAATCTTACAATTTTAATGTTTAATTTTTCTTGTTGAGACTTGGATAATTTTGATTTTTTTTTAAGAAAAAAAATGTTCAGGAATTTGATCCTAAAATTCAAACGTGATAAAATATTATAATCTAATGTAAGTGCTAACTGACAAGATTTAAGAAGATAATGAATACTTTGTAGCATTTCATTCATGTCCCTTAAAGTTGGCCGGGCCTTGGTTTGAATAACACTGTTAAACTTAAAATCAGGAATATTCGTCAATCTTTGTGGGATTAATTTTTAACTCATATGGCCATATATTTAACTTTTGAAAACTTAATTACCTTCACACATTATTTGTTTATGAAATGTAATTTTTATATAACACTTACTGAAGGCCCATTTTTTCCCTCGGTGCATCATTAAATGGTTTTAGGCCACAGGTTTCATTTATTACACAGTGCATATGCTCCAGCTTATGCCCATTATTCTATAATTTACAGAGTTTCATTTTAGCAGGGCCATTTTCTCTTAGCTTTTCAAATACTAATATAAATGACAACCCAAAGAAATAAAAATATTTTCAGTTGCTAATATTTTTTGCCAAAATTCAGCTTAGCAATGTGACCCATGGGTCCTTTGTTTTCACTCTTTTCCCCCCTTTGTTTCATGAAAGAATTCTGATATATATATTTTGTTCCTGCTTTAACAGTCCAAGAATGGGAAATCCACAGTTTTTCGTGTGCAAATGTCCAGCATGTGTCACAACATGTGAAAAATGCCCTTATCTACATGCAGGGGATGTGGGTTATGTATGTTTCTGACTGGGGGGAATGATATGCATTGATATATATATATATATATATATATATATATATATATATATATTCAGTCTGTGAATGGGTAATTGACTCTAATTTTATTCTTTCTTTTTTTAACTCTTTTTATTTCAAAGAGTTCCACTCTTTTTTTCCGGAGCACTTACTTTTTTTTGCGGTCTTTGGCCGGCCTGTGGGAGGAGAGGCTTACAGGGGTTGATGAGTTTATTTTTATATATCCGTAAAATAAGTTTTTGTGGCTGAACCTACTTAGGTCTCCCCTAGCACAAAACCATCAATTTCAGTTTTTATTCTTCTATCTTTTATATATTTGTACATTCTTTACCAAGTGATTTAGAGAGACCTGCTACTGGTTCTTGCCCTGATGGAGGAACTGGCATCTTACAGGAATATAAGTCATTAACTAAATCATTTGATTCATAATTTATAGGGCTTCTTTACATTTGTATGTGCTTTCAAGGCCTTGCAAGATCTCAAATTGAGCTCATTATGTGAAACTACAAGTCAACTTTCCTCAATCTGCATTCTAAGCAATGCAAGCCTCCACCATGGGGGGGGGGAGGGTTTCCTGTTATAGGATGCTTCTAAAACTATGTTAGCATTTTTCTTAATCGGCCTATATTCCCAGGTTCATTCATACATAAGTGACTGTGCATGTGTGAATGTTCCTTGATTATTTTCCTGAATGCTGGGTTCTTAAGCTGGATGTACACCAAAATCTTATAGATTCTTCATTGGCCCATTCCCAAAATGCCCTGAGAATTTCATTCATGATTACATGAATTATGTTGTGAACAAACAAACAAACACATACAAACAGGGAAGAACGCATACCCTCCTGACAGAGGCATTAACTTTTAATAAAACATGAATTTCACTCTTTTCATTCTACTTGCTATTGCACTATTAGCCCAATAGAAGGAATGCAAGTAATTAATCTGTTTCCAAAATTGCTGTACCTTTGTTTGTGCATTGTCTTAACTTCAGTTTTGTTAATTTTGTGTCTAACATGAAATTTTTACACTTGTGTTTCTTCCTCGCACTTTTTAATAGTATTTGCAAATTATAAAGTGTGGTAATAATATTGGTGATAGATGGTAAAGAAGGCTGTCAAAAAATTTATCCCTTAAGTATGTCCAAATTTGTAAGTGTTCTTGAAAAAAAACTTGCAAATGAAATTCAACCTTTTTGGAACCTTGATCCATTGTTTGAATCATGTTTTATGAGGGATTAAGGGATGTATGTGCTTTCCAAGTTCCAATCAGTTTTATGTTATTTATTTAAAGCTATCCTTTTCTAATGGTTTGCACAACACATTTCATATGTGACATAATAGCTAGAATAAAATGATACTTCAAATAATTTAAATTAGATCCATTTCCAAATTTAGAATTTATGTAATGGAAATTAAAGTTAAAAATTCTTGTTTTCCTGCTCTCCAGGACATTAAGTACTCATGTTCAGTTTTGCTGGCTTCTTGAGCAAAATCCTTGAAGCCATGGAAGAATTGAGTGATTCGTCTTTTGTTGCTTGTTCAGAGATCCAGGGTATCGACAAGTTCTTCACAGCCATTTGTCTTGCCACTTAATATACCTGCAGGCCTTCCTTTGTCTGTCCATGCATTAGAGAACACAGCACTTAGGGAAGATGTTTTTTGACTAATACCTCACTATGAAAATGCCATGGCCAGGATATAAACCCGAGGAATCAAGTTTTTATAATTGAGGTAACTGGCTGATGCAGACCTTGTGATATGTTTTCTGCATTAATTCCTGCCTTACTTTGTGCAAAAAGCATGCGATGCTTAGCCTAAACCCATTACGTGAAGGACTACTGATAAAAAATTGTTTCTTCGAAGTAACCAATGGAATTGAAAGAAGGGAACAATTCTTCTCTGTTAAAAGACCTGGAGTTTGGTTTTACTGACATTTTTTATGGATCCATTTAGAGAAACCTCATTCATTCTGTTATTTGACTTCTGATCAGTATCAGTAATTACTTCCTTTTCTAATTAAAATTGGTCATATAATGAGAATGGTATTCAGTATTCATATTTTCTGCCTGTGGGGGAAAAGAATTTTTACTCCTAGTATGTCATTGTCAATTGTTGAAATTTAGTGCCCATATCAAATAATCAGCATGATAATGGATATACTATGTTTAGGTTACAGATAATGAAAATAGAACCCTAGTGACAATGGCAAAGTGAAAATCATGGGTCAAAGGTCACCAGACTGACATCATCTAAATTACGTATCAGCAGTTTCATATACCAGCAGTTTCATAGAAACTGTTTCATATAACTTGTATGAAACATTAAATTGCATGAAACAAACCAAGAATGTTTACCAAAACAGCATGTCACCTGAGTTCAGTACTTGGCAAAGTCTGCAAATATTTCATAAGGTGACAGGTGACAGGACTTAAGATGGGTTATCATGCACCCTTGCAGAACTTTCTTTTATTTCAAAGAAAGGCTCATAGCTACTTTATCCTGTTCAAACACCCCTTTCCACCAATTTTTTCATGTATGTTTCAAACTGTATATCTGTTAATTATTATTTAAATTTGAATTGATATTTCATTAAATGTGATTTATACATGGGACTAGAGCAGTGGGGCCATAATGGACCCAAGTATGATGTTAACCCCATCCCCATCCTTATTTTGTAAGGATATATGTAATTGGCCAATTTGTTCATTTACTCTCGCTCATATCCAATCACAGCATACATGACAGAGGATCACTTAGTGCCACCAGTAGGGGGTTGGACCACAATAACTGTTCTGCAAAATGTCAAAACGGAATTTTCAGTGGACATCAGTCACTATTTTGTCTCCTCAAATGGTATGAAAAGATATAGTAGTGTTATTATTGAAAACAATCAACTGTTTTGTAGAACTGTGCATCCAAGCATGTGAGTAGGATGACATGCTAGATGGTAGAAACAGCTCTACTGTTTACTTTTTGCAAAGTTACTGATCAAAAGTTTGTTATGATGATAGAATGTGTCTTTAGCAGTAATGCAAATATTCCTGCAGATAATCAAAACTAGATTGATACCTTTGCGTTGGAAAGGTGTAGATTTTATTACTGCTTGTAAACCCTTGTTGGTATAAGGTTGAAAAAGTCTGTGAAATCCATAACTTTGAATAAGCTTTTAACAGATCTGATATTTCACTATAACAATCCCTTCTTAGTAAAACTTCATAAAAAGCTGAGCATTTTTTTCAGTAGTTGACCTTGAATTTCCTTAAATTTTTAATGCTATGATGAATGGTCTTGGATAACTTTATCAGTTGAATGAAGACAGATGTGATTTACTTTGTAGAATATTACATAAACAAAATAGCAGAGGTGTCTCTGTATTTAATTATACAATTTCATATTAGGCATTTGACTAGAAAATACATACGATGTGCTCAAGTCAGACATATTTGCTTATCAAAGTAGGAACAAAATCTAGTCAACCATTTCTTAAAAATGTAACTAACAGTTTTCATAAAGAGTCAGTATTGTTATCTAAATAAAAAGTTTAGATATGACCTTAATTCCATACTCTTATCAGCAATTAAAAATAGATATATTGAATCTTGAAGTTTAATCAGTTTTCAAAAGGGAGGGCTTACTGTTTTCATTAAGGAACTATCTCTGATAGTTTTTTAACACCATAACAACAAATCGGAGGTGAGTGACGTGGCCATTGATAACCACAGAAACTTTGAAGTTAAAAGAAAAACCTTAAAGCTATGATTCCACAATGAGCTTTTATGCTCCCTGAGTTTTGCTACTTAGCACAATGGAAATTATTCAGAAATTGTTGCTGACGGCATCTCAGCAAACCTCCATGACTCGGTACATAACCTGCACCAGGCAACCTTTTGTTTTAATCCATGGCCTTAAAACTCCTGAAGATTTAAAGTAATTATTTTGTTTAAGCCTTCGCAGAATTTTTTTCCCTTTAAATGTTATGTTTCATTTGCCAGTTTTGCATGGTGGTTAAAGCAGCAATTATCTTATTAGATGAAGTCCTTGATGTCCGAGTCAATTTAAATCCTTGATGATATTTTAACAAAACCACAGAACCATGATGTAATGATCCCCCACCTCAGCAGCGCGAGGTTATAGTGATCAGCTGCACCCCTCTGTCTGTCCTTTCATTAACAATTTTATTCTGTGATATATCTCCAAAAAGTTTTAGTCAGATCTACTTCAAATTGTAATAGGATGTACATCTTATGGGTCTCCAGAGCTGATTAGGTTTTGGTCCCACTATTGATTTTTGGATTTTTTATTAATTTTTTAATGCAAAATTTTAACATTTCATATGTGACGCAATATTTGAAAAAAAGTTTATTTAGTTCTACTTCTATTTTCAGTGTAGCCACCATAACTTGCCAGAGCTTTGGTGGATTTTCACAAAACTCACCATAAATACTTAACAATAGATTATCTCACCCAAGTTTAATTATAGGGAAAATACCCGCATATTAAATGAAGTCAAAAGTCACAAGGCTACTTTGTAGTGATGCCACAATAACTTAGGAGGAATACCATGGTTTTATATTTATATTAACCTCAGCAAAAATATTAATCAATATAATATCTCACCTAATTTTGATTTCCAGAACAATCCATGCATATTAAATAAGGTCAGAGGTCACCTAACTTAGGTGACACCATTGTGACTTACCAAAAATCTTATGGATTTTCATGATACTCAATAAACAGTTTCTCACCTGAATTATAAGGAGGCATATTATGTACACTGGTTCAGTACTTGACCAGGCTTCAAAGGTTTAAACATATTATAAATTGTTATAATAATACATAAACTGTGAAATTTTGCATCAGTTTATACTCTTTTTCAAATCTTTCCAGACAATCTGATACCATTTCTAGTAAGATTAAATTATACTTTTTATCAAGTCGGAAGGGAACTTTTATATTGGAAGCATTGTGCCAGTTGTCTTGATCTAACAAACAACATGACAACCTGTGATATTTTCTTTTAGATTGATTTTCATATATAGAGTTTCATCTTGCTCCTCGTCACCATTTAATTTTTTTTTTAAAGATCCCTTGCACCAATACCTTCAGTGTCTGCATATTCCTTTGATTATCTTTCAAAGCGTTCCTTTGCATCATTCTTTGAGTTTATTTTCTTTACCTTTGAGTCTTTTTTACACACTGTTTCCTTACACCTGATTGATGATATCTTTGTTTGGAAGTGGCATTTATCAGTCATGTTGACATCATAACTGTCATGGTAATCTATTCTGAATCATCATTGTTTTCTTCTGATCATCAGCAGTGAGCATCACTCGCTTAGCGTATGCCATATGCCATCAGAACACTGGCCCAAAGACACCTGTAACGGGACTAATTGTCACAGGAATATGAAGACCCCGTGTTCTGGCATCCTGTAAATGATGCTAATCTTGTTGTTGATTATTACCATCTCCTCTATCTTGCCTACTGTGGATCTCTCCCCACTTCCAACACAAATGGTGGATCATTGCATCTTTTTATTCAATTTTTCTTCCTCCTCATTTCTAGTTAAAAAAAGTGATGCAGATTGTGTAACAAGATTGAATGTTCTTTTTTATCTGTGATGCTGTCCATTAATTGAGTTCTGATTGATTTGTTGTATGCTGCTTTAAGTTAAATTGGATGAATGCAACTAGACAGTTGTTAGGAATTGTATGGTATGTTGTTGAGCAGCCGCACTTTGAAAAACCTGTTCCTAGTGCAAATAGCAGACATCTGTTGTATTTCTACATTATACATTCATTATAGGTGGTTTACATTTCCATTTATGTAAACTTATAAACATTCTCTTGTTTAATTACATGAAGCAACTATATTAAAATTGGCAAAAATCAAAATGTTTTATTAGTATAGCTTGCTTTTGGGAATAGCCTAGTAAAAGTGATTATCCCAAAACATATTACTATGTTAGATTGGACTGAAAACCAAATTGTTTTATCAGTATAGCTTACATTAGGGAATAACAATTTCAGCTTCAACCAATATCTACCATGTCCAGATTTAATCTGAAAACATTGTTTTTATTCATTATAATCAGTGCTACATCAGTGCTGCGTTTTCTAAAATGATGTCAACTGCAACCTCATCTGAATTACTATTTTAGGAGCAGTAGACATACCAGATCTGTGCTGGGTGCCATATGTCAGACATGGCAAGATTTCATGTGCTGTGACAATTTAGTGTCCCCCTTAAATATTAATAAGTTATAACAATATTTTCTCATGAAAATGGTAGATTGGATTAACTAAAGCATAAGTCATGCATTGTGGTTTTGTGACATACTATGGCAATGTCATAAAAAGTTGTCTGCAAATATTGACATGATCAGTTTTTATGTACTGAACAATAAATTTTCATATATTTAAAGGTTCAAATCGTAAAAAAATAACTGTAGGTTTAATCTGAGATATCCTGTTTTAGGTCTTATTACTCAGTATCAGATTTTGTTTGTTTTTGTGGAATTCTAAGGTATTTTCTGTGTTAAATGTCAAATTAGTTTCGAAAGTTTTAATATATGTATATATATATATATATATATATATATATATATATATATATATATATATATATATATATATACTCTTTTCCCCAAGAATAAATTTGTTAAAGTATCATAAAACTAAACATAGAAACAGAAAGTTGTGTATAGTTGCCAGATGAGTTATACAATTTTTGATGTCATATAGACTGGTTTTCTACAATTTTCTAGACCTGTCAGACTGTCAGTCACTATTTTTTTTTTAACTGCAAGATGTAAATGTTAGACCATACCATAGTAGAAGCATAGTTCTATGTACAGAAATTTGCACAGGCTCACACACTGTCAACCTGTTAGGTTGAAAGAGTGAGTTACTGATATTAGCATATCAATGCTTCTGGTGACTTCTTCTCTTTTGCATATTAACATGTCACACTTAAGCTGTGCCTCTGCATATTTTAATTACTGCATTCTTCAAAAAGAGAACACAGTGAAACCATTGTAATAAAACCACCTGCGGGACTTTCCAATAGTGGTCTTAATTCACAGTTGGTCATATGAGGCAGGTCAGTTATAACCAATATGATTCCTTTCAGTACATTCATTGGTGGTCTTAATAGACAGGTGGTCTTATTAGATCAGTGGTTTTTCAAACAGGTTTCACTGTACATATCATTGGAAAAGTTTTTCAAAGTGTTGATAAGGGGCACTGACTGTCATGCTGTCAGGACTATCCCCTTCTTTAAAACACAAAGATCAAAACCATACATTAGTTATATAACTCATTTATTGCTGTTTAGTCATAAACCAAGAACAACCAAGTACAGGCAATTTTCATCAGCTTTACCGGCTTCCCAGTCTGTGGTAATTTGTGGTAAATCATAGAAATGCTGATAAGGTGGCAGCACCTAGGGCTGCCTGTACATCCGCCACAGCTTATTGACAGGAACGTAAATTACAGAAAATGACAGAGAACTGTAGAGCTTCAGTACATGGTCAGACATTGTGGTTACATCACAGCCTGTCATGATAGGTAACAGACCACCTTTACATATCACAAGGTATGAGGAGTAGAACCATAAACCATAGGCAGCTACCAGAGCACATAGTGCATGCCAGTCACAGGAAATCACTCTGCATTGAATCTCCAAACATGCAGGAGTTTAATTGTCTGTTTAAGAATTGTAGATAAAGAAACTACATAAGGGCTTCTAAACGTATGACCAGAAAAAAGTTCTTTGTTTCTGATTACGTAGTAACAAAAATTTGAGTAGGTAGGGCAAATAAAAGTTTTTTTTTTTAAAGATTTTTTTTTTATTGACTAATTATTGAGTGTTTCAGGTTTTGTTCAAGGGGAAAGTGAACATATATTTAGGATACAACATATATAATGATACAATACATTTTTCCACATGTTTATTTTAATAATTATAAAAATAGTAATAATAAAAAATTTTAGATATTATATAATAATAAAAAGATAAATTTATTACTTAAACAGGAAAGTAGAAATGACACAGGTCTTCCATTACTGATGTTATAAAATGCTTAATTTGACACACAAGTTTTCCATTTTGACACTTATATATAGCGGTATTTCAGCAGGCGAAGCTGTCAATTTTTAAAGGCACTTGTGGTATCATTTCCAAATCACTTAGTAACTGACCACAAAACAGAACTTCTAAAACTTTGAGAATTAAAGGAGAGATGGAGATTCAACAACAATAATTATATGAGCGGTAAAATAAAATTTTAGGTTAGATAATAAGTGCAAACAAGACAACAAATTATTCATAATCCCTTACCAGTTTCATTATATTTGCAGGTTAAACTTATCTGAAGATACATTTAAGGGTCTGTCTGTTCAAATGACACTCCCTGAGAATTCCCTCTCTCTGCCAATTTCTGAATCTTACAACATCACCGACTTCGCTTCATGTTCGTGCAAACAGGCAACTGCAGGACCAGAGAATGATCTATCCTTATTTAAAAAATGAAAAACTATATTTTATTTGCAGACAAAAGTGAAAGTATTTGTTCATGTTAAATGATGCATAAATTCCTTTGTTGTTTAAGGCTTGAAAACGATCATAACTGGCACAAATATGAGATTGTGGAACAATCAGTCTGCTTGGCCAGTTTTGGCACACAAGTTTTTCAACACAGATTATTGGGTCACTGTTTATTTTTAGCGTTAGTTGTATACCTGAAAACTAAACTATAAAATTGTATGTCTGCCTATGGTGTAGGTGCACATACAGTTAGAGAGTAGATACAGTAAAATCTTTGTCATAGGACTGGCCAAAACTGATCTTAATTCACAGGTGATCTTATTATACAGGTCAATTATAATCAATATGAATGCTTTTGGTTACTCAAAGGTGGTTTTTATTAGACAGGTGGTCTTTTTAGTTGGGTGGTATTTCAGATAGGGTCCACTGTATACTCCATTAAGATATGCAAGAATAGAATTGTTTTAAGGCAGATCCCGTGCACAGGAATGTTTTTGTGTTGAGGACTTGATGAAATAAATAACATTTAATTTGGTCAGCATGCAGATGTACAATGTAAATAGCAGATTTTCTTTATATGTGACAAATTTTATTTTGTGACAGTTAAGACAGGTATTCCCATCCCTCCCACAGTCTATAACTAAATAACTGGCACAGGTTTGTTTTGAATGAACTGACCTCTGGTGGAGGAGTGAGAAATCATGTCATTTGAAGGGTCAGCCTTCTTTGGAAACAGGGTGCATAAAAATATGTGGTCTAGTTAAATCCTTTGAAGACTGGAAAACTCTCTGATTTGTTTAACCCCAATGTTTGGTGTAAAATTTGTCTACCAATTTTGAGCTTTGATTATGATTTTTTAGCAAGTCATTTAATTAAGTCTTCCTTTTAATTCCAGAAACCACACAAGATTGTGATGTCAATGAAAGACTACATTGTGTCGCAGGTTGACGATGAACTGCTCATTCAGCTTGGTTACCCGAAGGTAAACTTTCATTTAATTATAAATTAAAGAGCTCCCATTAGAGCGCATACCTCCGCCAAGACTAAACAATCTGCTCAATCCAGGCCTTTTATCTGGATTTGTACCAATGCTGTGGTTGTCATTTTTAGCTCAGCTGACTATAAGTCATCTGAGCTATAGTCGTGGTCCATTGTCCGTTGTCCATCCGTCTGTCTGTCCGTCCGTCCATAGATGTGGCGTGTTTTGAAACCGTAAGACCTAGAAATCCAAAATTCAGCATAATGTTAGATGTCCCCAAGATCTCCTACGAAGCCGAAAACTGGGTCATTTATTATAAAGTTACACTGGCATGTTATGCGTGTTACCCACGCAAACACCCCTGCAGGTCTTAAATCAATAGATTGATATTTGGTTAATAACCTATATTTTTTTTTTTATCACCTATAAATCAAAGACTGACACTATAAATTTTACCAGTCACTGTATATATATGTCAAAGGATTGTAACCTTGTACTTGTGAACTTATTTTTATATTTAATTTTTATATAAAATTGTGTGATTTGAATTGGAATTGATACTTTTCCTAGCAAATATGATCTGAAATAAATAGAATTTTTAGCGAACCTGTGAGCTTATGGATTGGTGCGGCCTCTTCCGTCCAGCCCGCCTTCCAGGGCTGGCCCCTCCGTTGTCCATGGCTGTAAGTCAGAAACTGTCGGAGCTAGCAGCTCTAAATTAATAGAAATTAGTCACATGTGAAATTAGGTGCCGTAGAGCTTATTATTGGGTATCTGCATTAATTTAGACTTTATAGAGAAAAAGCTTAAAATTCCTTAATAATCTTCTTCTTCGAAACTGTCCAGCCAAATTGTCCAATATTTCATTGAAATGTTCCCTTGAACAATCTCTCTCAATCTTGTGCGTCATAGCTATCTCAAAAAGGGCAGGAGCTAGCATCACCAAATTTTTTGCAAAAAATAAAAAATTTTTTTTTATATAAAATTGTGTGATTTGAATTGGAATTGATACTTTTCCTAGCAAATATGATCTGAAATAAATAGAAATTTTTTGCAAAAATATTTGTCATCTAAAATTTCTATCAAATTTTGCTAGATTCTTGGCTAACTGCATTTTCTTAGATTTTATAGGGAAGAAGCTAAAAAACCATAAAAAATGTTCTTCTCCGAAACCATGCTGCCAAATTGTCCGTTCATCTGTCCAAATAATCCACCCTGGCAAAAAAGAACATCAAAAATATCATGACTGATACATCCTAGTTTTAAAATTGCCTAGTCTGAAACTTGCGGGTCTGAAACATCCATTTTGCTGAAGTCATGACAACTAAGGTAGATATGCAGGACATAAGAGGATCAATATTAAATTTTAAAAATAAACCTCCATTCATCTTCCCAAAATTTGCACAGGTTCGCATAAGGCCTGTAGGCCTTGTTGTAATTGAAATTTAATTGGTATTGAAAAATTCCAGTTGACCTCGTGTCTGGTGTCAGTGACCTTTGCCAAATTCAACGTGAGACCTCATGAATCAGAAAGTAGGGGGCGACCTCTGATGGTGGTTTCTGTTACTATAAATTGTAGGGCAGTACTGTATACAAATCCTGATTTTTTTTTTTTATATTTTTTTCAGAAATACTGGCTGAAGCAGTCTCTGATGGAATTTGTGTGTATAAAGGACATCATGACCTTGAGCAGTCACATCTCTGTTTGTCGTGAGACAGTTGGATCCAGCAGCAATATGTGTATGTACCAAAATAGGATAGCTTAGTTGAAAAGTGGAGAATGTCTGTTTCACCACCAAAACATGGAAAGATTAACAAAAAAAATGGAGAAAATATGTTTCACTTCCAAAACTGGGAGAAAATGAAAAACACTAGTGCCCATTTCAGATTAATAGTTTGATGATAGGTTTCAAAGATTTTATATCTCAAAAATGCAAGAGCAGGGAGAAGCAGCCTATAACTTGAGTTAATTCTTGGCAAGATTTGTGCATATTTAATCAGGTCAGGGGTTCTTGTACATATTTTATGTATATTCATACTACTTAAACAAGTTCTGTTTAATTAAAGACTTACGAATCTGTTTTAAATTTCAGCTGCTGACCCACAGGACCCACAGCTGAACAACTTTTTCTTCAGACTCAGGTAGGTTTAAACAAGGTTTACTTTATATCAAACTGGCTCTGTGGCTCAGGGGAAGCTCATAGGCCTCAAAGTTGGGAGATTGAGGGTTCAAAATTCAGCCGAGGTGGTGAGATTAATTCATGGTCGGCCCCCATCTCTGGGTGAGCACTCTGCAGGCTGAATGGGAAGGTTGTCCCAACGGCCATGCTTCACTCACAAAGGGTGCACCTCAGGTGGAATGACATAGCAATAGGGATGATTACACACTCAGAGCTTGCAGGTGCAGTAGTCACCGGGCCTGGTTAACACCAGGCTATAAAATGAGTAGAAGCATGCAATGCTGCTCTGTCAAGTAGTCGGAAACTAGAATGGAATTCTGCAGATGTACATTACTTATTTAAAAGCTAGCACTAAAAAGAATGGAGGCATTTACCTCCATAAAAAAAAAATTTTTAAAAAGTTTTAATTTATATATATGTATGAGAGAACATTCCTTATTCAGTGTTCATATTACGTTTGTTCTCATAGCACTTACCCACTGCAACCAGAGTTAGGCACAAATCCACGTGTGTTCATTGAATAATTGGTATATGTTTTTAATTACATAAAGATTTGCATGTTATTCAACAATTCACATTGTATTGTTATAAAGATGACAGGGGATTTTTGAATTAAAAAGATTATTTTAAAACAAAAGTATTAACTTCTTACATCACTGTTTTTGAAGAGTTGGTAAAGTCTGTTTCTTGCTTACTGTGTGGTTGTTTATGGCAGTGTTTATTATTTTGTTATACAGACAGTACAAAGGGTTAAGACATGGGTACAGTCTGGGAAAGCAGGAGAAGTACACAGTGATGTATGGGCAGTTGGAAGTCCAGCCAGCACTTACCCTGACAGACAGTGGAATGTCCAGTTCCCCAGTGACCCCAGGGACGAAGGCCCCAACAGCTGACGATCTGAAAAACCAGGTGGTCCTAAAATGTGTACAGGTCAAGTCAGGATACCTTGGTGAGTCTTTGTTGTTTAACAATACATGAAACAAAAAATTATGTGGGGCCAATTAGGGTTGTACAGATTAGGATTTCTACAAAATAAAGCCTTGCATTTAACCCATTCTTTTTGTGATTAACTTCAGAAAATAACTGCAAGCATTCGGAGTGTACATTGCAGAGTACATTCTTAGGATAACATATGATTTTTATCTACTAATGCATTATAGCATTTGCCATTTTGGACTAAAATGACATATGGCAATAATTATGAAACTGTCAGTGGTATTATACCTGAAATGTATATTAAAGTGGCAAACCTTCTTTTACCAGAGTATAGATGTACTTGATATAAATATATACATTCATCAGGTGTCACTGTTTGGTAGTAAATAAGCAAAAAGATACAAGCTGTAAGATTAAATATATCATCCAACTTTTACTTTCACAGGCTGAAGTTTTTTAAAACTATTTAGGCAGAGCTGTTACTATGAAAATGAAAGCAAAGTATTTTGCAAATTAGTGTTCTGTATGATCAAAGTAAGATTTAAGAATGTCCCAGTAAAATTCTTATGACAGTTAAACCTCATAATTATGATCAATAATGGCACCTCCATAAGTTTTCGCATTTTATTGTGGTCATCTATCAAGACCGTGAACAGGTGGTCACTATTTCGTGGTGGTCGCTTAACTCAGGTGGTCTGTAGGTGAGGTTAACGTTTTACCGTGTGTCAGTCAACTCAAATGTATCATGATTTACAGAACGTGACCGAGCTCCAGAGAAGAACCTGTTCATTACAAGACAGACTGTGTTCCTCAACTACAACTTCATCAGCATGTCAGCGATACCATTGCTAGGATACCTTCCTCAAGACATGGTTGGTAAATCGGTCTTTGACTACTATCATCCTGATGACCTGCCATACCTGCTGACAGCTTATGAAGAAGGTGAGGCAATTCAAACAAACACATAAGATTGGTTAAAACTTGGGAGATTTTTTTCAAAATAATCAGATTTGTTAAATATCAATTGGATAACTTTTTTTTAAAATGATGCAAGGTACCAGTAAAATGATAGTCAGTATGGGAAATACAATTGTTTAATTCCATGCAAAAAAAAAATGAAAGTATTAAAGGGAATTAAAGACAAATCTTAAATTAGGCAAAAAAAATAAAAGGTATGGTTCTCAAGCACTGCCCGCGTCAGTTTAAAACCCCGCATCAAGAAATTTGATTTTGATTTTCGATAGAAACTAACCAACTTTGAGCACCAGCTGCTTGGACATTTCTGTCAAGAAGATAAAATCATACAATTTTGATAAAATTTCCTTTGTTATGTAGTGCATTTACTTGTTAAGCAAAATAAATCTGTTATTATCATGTATTTTCCCTGATCATTTGACATCTTTATTGAAACATACAAATAAAATAAAAATAAAAAAAGCGCCTATCCACATTGATTTCTGAAAAAAGTGCCTGAAACCCTAACCTTAATTTTTTTGGCCTTAAGTGTGTTAAATTATATTGGAAATTAAATTAAATGGATTTGTAACCACTGTGAGTGCTGCGTTAATAAATAAAAAATCTGTTGATAAGATCCACAATCATATTTAAATTGAAATTAATTTCATGATATTCTTTCAATTGGAATTGAACAAAAAATCAGAATAGATACCAGGCCTGTTTGTGATGCACTCTGTTCTTTATTCTAGTGTTATCCAAGCTGGGACAGACCATCAAGAGTAAGCCTTACAAGATGCGAGTCCGTAACGGAGACTACATCGTCCTGCAGACTGAGTGGGCAAGCTTTGTCAACCCCTGGACCAAGCGTCTAGATTTCATCATGGGCCACCACAGGGTTATCAGGTACATTGAAATTTAAGAAAAATTGAGTGTGGCTAAGAATTAATCAAAAGGCTTGCATGGTTTGTTCTTAAATCAAGATTTTTACTGATACAAGAGGAACTGAAATGAAGACTAACATACCGTGTATGTTCAGATTTTGGATCAGTTCTGGGAATTTAATTGAAGAGAATAATACTTGAATGGGAATTGAATTGATAAAAATATTAGGTCAGCAATCATATATGCAATGTTGCAACTAATATAGATAATAGACCATATACACATTGTGATAAGAATTTAAACCAAAAAATGTGCTTTCTTTTCTTTTCAATAAAACATCTGTGCATTTAATACAAACCAGTATGCTTTTTTTACAGCCCACCGAAGAACCTTGATATTTTCTCAGACAGCATTTTGGGCAAGCGTAAACATGTTGGATGGACGCCCCAAGCTGAAGGCCTGAAACGACAGATTGTCAGTCTAGTGTTGGAGGTAAGTAGCATTGTTTCAGGTCACTGGGTTCTCAAGGTGAATGTCTTAATAGAAGTCTTAATATGCCCTCAAGTTAGAATTATTTCTCTTTGTTTATTGCACTTAAATTTCTTATAAGACATATCCCAAGGGTATTGTCAGATCCAGGTTCCTGATCAATATCAGATTTTTGCAATCACTGAGCAATTAGTGGAAGCCTTTCTTCAACACCTGCAGCTGAGTGATATGGGGGAATTGGCTTTAGGGTGTATGGCCATGGAAATTAGGTCATGGTAAAAAAATAACTATCAGGTGCAGATCTTTTACCCATGACTAATGTTATACCTAAAGATGAATTTTTAAAATCAACTATATTGTATTTGATGGTTTTGCACTTTGGATACCTAAACTCAACAACCCCAGTAAACCTCCCTTCTAAAATGACCAGGTACTATTAACCCTGTAACTGTGCCTCTGTTGATTCTATGTGCAACTCTCCCATAACTGCCCCTCAGCATCAGTAGTGTAAAATTCTCACCACTCAATGCTTAAGTATACTAATGTATACTCAAGTATTCCTTAAGCTGTTGTAAGGAAGGAAAGTAGACTACTTGTACAGCAAGATAGAGCATGGTGGCCCATACATCAATTGATCACTAAACAGAAAGGAAATTAATACTGATGAAAAAAGTAAAAAAAAGGTATATTCAGACCTGATTGATTTATTACTTGACCTGATGCAAGAAAGGTCCAACAATTTTCTGTTTTTGATATTAAAAGGTTCACCCTCAAAGTGCATTTGAGATTACTGTTTAAGGTTATGCTGTAACAAACTTACTTTAAGCATACCTGGAAGTATGAATATCATATTATGTAACGGCAAATATAATCATTTTAATACCAGCTATTCCTTTAAGTTATCACTTGATTACTTTGTTAACTTCTGAAATATACTTTGTGACATATTCAGGTCTGCTGAGAGTTTAATGAGACTTTTTCTTCTCCCTAGATAACCCTTTTCACACTTATATTGGATAAGGTTGCATAAAATTAGGGGGCTATGACCTTAATGGCTGTAACCTAACAATTAAGTTGCTTACCTCTGATATCAGTGTAAATATTTCCCTAAGCCTTAAATTAAGTTAGTGTCTGTGACATATCTGAGAGTGAAATATGATTAATATAATGGTACTCCTCTTATGCTGCAGTCTGCTCGCCCACGAGAAGTTGTTGGAAAGAAGATCGCTGCCGCAGCTGTCAGCAGAAATCCAGCGCATAAAGAAGTAGAATCTGCCAATGGTAAGCCAGTGTTGATTGTTCAGTGACAGAGTCACTAGCTACCAGGAAGTCAGGGAGGACCTGCAAATTATTTTTTTTTTTTTTTTTTTTAGTCAGGGAAAAGTAAATTTTATGAAAAATGATTCAAATTGAAAAAAAGTCAAGGAATTTGATAAAATATAGTTCAAATCAAATGGAAAAAAATTCAGGACCTTCAACTAGCCCAAATAGGAGATATTTTATCTCTTGTCTAAACTTTGTATCCACTTGATGGGGTGCTAGTGGTGTCGTTAAATGTGGAAATTTGCAGAAAACATCCTTGAATAATGAAAATTATCAGAGAAAAGAGAGAATTTTGTTCTTATATTATGTTGGGAACCCTGTTTTGCTTATTTATGCAATCCGCAGGTTTTGGATGGAATTAATATTTGTGATGAAATTTGTTTTTAATTGTGTTTTAAATTTAATGTCTGTAAGGTCTGATGTTTTTGGTCTAACAAATGACTGTCATTAAGAAACATAAATTATCAATAACTCAGATATCCTGTGTATAAACCACTATTAATACAAAAAGACAAATTTTTTTGCAGAAAATAAGTACATTTAACCTAATCAAAATAGTTAAACATTTTGGTTAAATGGTTTTGAACTGAAGTTTAGGAATTCTGAAAATGTTTGTATGGATGTAAGTCAAATCAAATTTCATGTGCAGTTTCATGTAACAAAATGAACAGCCTGATTCAGATCCTAGTTAAATACCTAGAGTCTTTCTGCAAATTTTGATGGTGTTTTCTTTTTTTCTTTAATTAAAAAAATCACCATTTTTAATATTAGATAAATAATATTACAGATAACTGATGTTTTGTTTATTTGTGAATAATAGTGATCAAAAAGTGTAAAGCAGATTCATTTGCTGTCTGAAAGAATAAAGACAGTGGAGTCTAAAGCAACTTTAAGACACAATGTGATGCCACATATGGTAATGATCATTTAATAGTAGTATTATGGTTCTTTTAAAACTTGGGATGACAAAATCATTATTCCAATCCCAGTGCGAAATATTTAAAATATGATAGAAATTTCTGATTAAGTGTAGAACTGTGACAATCCATGCAGTCGTTGTATGTTTTACCTGTTCCAGATGAAAGTGGCTTCTATGAGAAAGACTATACAGCCAGCCTCCTGTCACTGGACAGTTTTGCCATTGCTCAGGTTTGTAAAAAATTACATTCTTTTCCCTGTCAGTCATGTTTGTAGCTTATCACATTCTTTTCTCTGTCAGTCATGTTTGTAGATGATCACATTCTTTTCTCTGTCAGTCATGTTTGTAGATGATCAAATTCTTTTCTTTGTCAATCATGTTTGTACATTATCACATTCTTTTCACTGTCAATCATGTTTGTAGATTATCACATTTTCTTTTTCAATCATGTTTGTAGATTATCATATTCTTTTCTCTGTCAATCATGTTTGTAGATGGTCACATTCTTTTCACTGTCAATCATGTTTGTAGATGGTCACATTCTTTTCTCTGTCAATCATGTTTGTAGATGGTCACATTCTTTTCCCTGTCAATCATGTTTGTAGATGATCACATTCTTTTCTCTGTCAATCATGTTTGTAGATGGTCACATTCTTTTCCCTGTCAATCATGTTTGTAGATGATCACATTCTTTTCACTGTCAATCATGTTTGTAGATGGTCACATTCTTTTCTCTGTCAATCATGTTTGTAGATGGTCACATTCTTTTCTCTGTCAATCATGTTTGTAGATGGTCACATTCTTTTCCCTGTCAATCATGTTTGTAGATGATCACATTCTTTTCACTGTCAATCATGTTTGTAGATGGTCACATTCTTTTCTCTGTCAATCATGTTTGTAGATGGTCACATTCTTTTCTTTGTCAATCATGTTTGTAGATGGTCACATTCTTTTCCCTGTCAATCATGTTTGTACATTATCACATTCTTTTCTTTGTCAATCATGTTTGTAGATGGTCACATTCTTTTCTCTGTCAATCATGTTTGTAGATGATCACATTCTTTTCCCTGTCAATCATGTTTGTACATTATCACATTCTTTTCACTGTCAATCATGTTTGTACATTATCACATTCTTTTCACTGTCAATCATGTTTGTACATTATCACATTTTCTTTTTCAATCATGTTTGTAGATTATCACATTCTTTTCTTTGTCAATCATTGGTCTAAATATATCCTCTTACTCAATCACAGGCATTTGTAGATCAGGTTTTATCAATCTATCATTTTTTCAATTTCTTATATTTGTAGATGATAATATGCTCATTTCAGTCATTCACTTTCACAGATCCTCTTCTCAGTCCTGTGGATGAGACCTGTCTTTTTCTCATCACTTAGTTTTATAAAGACAAATCTTTGCTTACAGAGAGAGGAAGAGCAGCAGATGAAAAAGGTGTCAACAGAACCAAACCCACCCATCGATATCCGAAGTAAAACAGATGAGCTCAATGCCAATGGACTGTTGTTTATGTATGATCAACTGAATTATGCCAACAACATCCGCAAGTATGTAACTGATACATCTTAAAATATGAACAAATGTATAAGAATATCTTTATGCCTTGCATAGCTAACTAGAAAATTGTATGCATCATACAGATATAATTATTTAACATTAATTTGGAAGGATGATTGTTTAACTTTTAAACACTGATGAAGTGCTGCTGTTGAACCTGTCTTAAAAGACCATCCTTGGGTGAACCAAAAGAAATCAGTTTGGTTTTAACTGACATTAAGACTACTTTTGGTAAGTCCTATGGCTGGTCTCATAACATAAATTATATAAAGTATCTAGCTTTATTATAGGATCTTTAAATTCCATGAATTATAAGATTTGTTTTTCATGGGTAGGGGGGATATAGAGGGTATGAACTATGGGTGATATTATGGATTCTCATGGTGATATTACTCATTACAGTATAATCATGGGGCCTTGGAATTATCAGCAAATGAATTTTTTTATGGTATGAAAATGAAATATCATTGATGCTCTTACTGTGGTTTGTTTCAGGTTCTTGAGCAGTTGTCACAAAGCAGAGAGCAGCATCGAGAGTAAGAAGTCTGACGAGGGCAAGGAGGCAGAGTTTGTGTGTAGAGAGTCAAGTAAGTGCCATTGTTACCTGTGTCCTCAAACACACTTAGACAAAAAAGATTACAAAGATTACATGAAATTATCTGTTATAGAAAAGTAGCCTGGGGGCCTTGGCTGTTGAGTGGTAAAAGGCTTGGCACATATCCTTAATGGAGACACACTAATATGGATATACTGATAAATGTTAATAGGCCTGTTGTTTGACTGTTCTAATCATTTTGACGCTTCCTTTCAGATTGTGAATCTGATCCTGAGTCTATACCGATCGATGTTGGTATCACGATTCCTCATCCTCCAAGTTATGCCAGTAGCACAAAGGTAAGACATAAATTCTACTAGAAATATGCCTTATTTTGGAGGAGCATTATTCTGAGTTCTCTGTGTCCTGAGAGTACTGTGGTTGTCCTTTGTTCGTGTGGGTTTCAAATTTGCAATATTGGTGAAAGTAAAATTATCACGAAAATAAAACCATAGTGAATATGACGCCCATCTGCAATTATATTGTTGCCTCATAAGCTTCTCATTTACCTTTTCCTTGTCTCTATTGTCTAGAATCAAAAGGCATAAAGATTGATATTAAGAATTTAAAAAGATCTTCAGTTTTATTCATCTTTCCAATTTCGATATTATGAATAATGTAAATTTTATTATACTCTTAGGTATTATTTGCCAAAAATGAACATAAATTTACATTTCTCAATTTTATTCATAAGTCATTGTGGAACTATTACGTATTACGCACCTGATAAATTATTGTCAATATGGTAGACTTTATACTTTGCACAGGTTACTATGTAGTAAGATCACAAAAAGGAAACCCCCTTAGAAATGCATATTTTGCTGTAACCTTTTCCTTCAAAAAAAATATATATTTTTGACCTAGTCATGGTAGTAGCATATTATTCTTCTTGCAACATTGCTTTTGATTTTAAAAATCAAATTTATACTTACATGACAGGAATAAGTCCTTCATTAAAAATTGTATTTTGTACCTAATGTTTTATCAGCTTAGTTAATGTAGAAATATTGGAAACATTCGTCATATAAACAGGTATGTATAACAGGTATGTGTCTTGACCTCTGCCTACTTTTCCAATTTCAGCCGGTGATTTCGGAGCAGGAGCCACCTGAAGATGTGATGCCACCGAGTCCACAAGAAGACTCCCAGCAAGAACACCCCACTAAGGAAGCAGACGAGGATAACCAAGACCAGTATAAACCTGTACGACTAACACAAGATGTGCTCAAAATGCACAACCGCATGCAAGAAGAGCACTACCTACAGAACATGATGCGCGACAGCTCCAGCTTGCTTCTTGCAATGGCACGTAAAAATATCGGGTCAGGCTCAGTGTTGACAAAACCAAAAAGAAAGGATTCTGAGGCGGCACCGGGCTTGAATGCCACCCAGAGAGCGCATTTACAGGAGCAAATCACACGGACTGCCAAACCAGGAGAGACACAAACGTACACAGCTGTTCCTACGTCTTTGATGCCACCATTCAAACTGAGTGCTGTCGATTTGCCAGCACAAACAACGGCGACGCCAGCCGTGAACATGCAGGAGGGTAATCTATCAGGCATGACAATGGCTAAAACGGCCATTTGTTTACAGCCACACCTTGTGAATTCTCCAGCTCAAATGCCTAATGCCGTTGGTTACTATCAGCCAACATTCTCGTTGTTACCAATGACTCCCCAGCAGCAGGTTCCAACCATCCCACAAGTCATCACTGACCCCCGACCTCCAGAGGAAAGAAACCTGGGTCAGGATCAGCAGTATCGAGTGCCTGGTGCTGTGGGAGGGCTGCAGTGGCCGTATTACCCACAGACAGGTCAGTTACTGAGTTAGTCATATACAGTCCTGCTAACCGTACATAAAGAAAAATTAATTATTAAGCCTTCGTAAGCTGTGGGTCAATCTGTCCCACTAACCATACACAAAAAATGTTTATTTATTATGAAGGGTTTGTTAGCTGTGGTTCCATGTATCTGCAAACCTGTTTTGCATCCACAGTCTCTAGTGTGGTAAAATTTGTATGCCTCTATTCATGATTCTTCTGTTTCTGTGTGTGTGTGTGTGTATATGTATATGTATATATATATATATATCACAAAATTGAAAACATTGAGCTTCAGGCCTAAGTCACTGGGTGCAGTTTAAATATATTGGTAAATTCTTTTATGACTGGTATCCTTGTTGAAACATAGTCTAAGTCTGGATGAGAAAATTCAACTTTTCCTCAGTTATGACGGCCTCTCATTCTGAACAAGTATCATGTCACATATCAAACCTGCATATAGTCATGTGTGACTATCAGTAATCTGAGTTATAGCAATCACTCGTTATACTTCTGACCATAAAGCCATATTTCAACCCTTCATACTTCTGGCTATAAAGCCATCAGGGCACACATTGTCAGGGCTCACATTGTAAGCGTTGGACCCAGAAACTGCTAACTTAATATCCAGGAAAGTAATGTTCTTTGAAAATGTTTATTAGATCTCCTGATACCAGGGAATATCTGTGTATGTATGATGTTTTGCCTGCTGACAAATATAAGTCCCACATCTTAGGAATATAGAGAACCAGTACGATCTTGTTATGTCTCTAGGAGCAGATCAGTAGTTAGGTCATCAGTAGGTCCACTGTGTTAGGGCAAATACTGGTGAACATGGGTAAATACCAGACAGTTAATTCATACAGTCTTGTGTTTTGCTGATAGCATAGTATTGGATATTTTTATTTGTTGTGTTGGTGCTTATGGCTAAAACTGTTATGTGTTAAAAATTGTCCTCATAGTTCATGTATTGATATTTAATTTTCATTGCTCCATCAATTTTAGGTCTATCGTTCGTGCCCCAGGTAATCGGGGGATTCTACCAATCATTTCCTGGGATCGTCCATGCTGTGCATGCTCCCACTATTGCAGAACAGGGGTTACAGTTCACCCTTGCAAGAGGCACCCAGCAGACCTTAGTGCGGTGTACATCTAGCGGCAGCAAGTCATCTGTATCAATACCCCGCAAAGAGGTGAGAAAATAATCCAGAAGATTTTCTCAGCTGTTTACATACTAAATTTTACATACATTGAGAGATAGACAGAGAGAGGTGGAGACAGACACAGACATAGTGAGAGAGAATGACAGAGAGAGACAGACAGAAAGTGACTGAGAGAGAGACAGAGAATAACAAAGACAGAGAAAGACTGAGAGACAGAAAGACAGAGAGAAAGATGGAATGAAACAGACAGGAAGCAGAGAGACCAAGGGAAAGACAGAAACAGACAGGCAGAAAGATACTGAGAGAAAGAGAAAAACGTTGAGAGAAAGACAAATACGACATGCAGCAGAGAGAGACCAAGACAGAAAGTGACTCTAGGCAGAGAGAGACTGGCAGAGAGTCACAATGAGACAGACAAAGAGCAAGCAGAAGAGAGAAAGCCAGAAAGAGAGAGAGAGAATAGAAAGGGAAAAGGAGACAGACAGAATCAGAGAGACCAAGGGAAAGACAGAAACAGACAGGCAGAAAGAAACTGAGAGACAGAGACAAATGTTGAGAGAAAGAAAAATATGACAGGCAGCAGAGAGAGACCAAGACAGAAAGAGACTGTAGGCAGAGAGAGACAGGCAGAGAGTCACAATGAGACAGACAAAGAGCAAGCAGAAGAGAGAAAACCTGAAAGAGAGAGGGTAATGGAAAGGGAAAAGGAGACAAATAGACAGACAGAATCAGAGAGAGAACAAGTGAGATTAAAAAGAGACAGAGAGGGACCTGTAGTTTTCATGGAAGCTGAACTGTTTATTATATTACAGGGTATGAGAGAACCGTTGCCGAATGTCTCAGAGATGAAGAAACAAGAGTCCTCTACAGAAGAAACCAGTTCATCAGCACTGTACCTGTTGGAGAGTTCAGGGGTCAGTGATGAACCACAAGGTTTTGTAAGTATCTTTCACTCTTTTAAGATTTTCTGTTGGATTTGACTTGAGCGGTCATTCATTGTTTGTTAGCAACATTACTCAAAAAGTTATAAAACAGACTTTCATGAAAATCTCAGGATAGCTCGGCAGTGATACAAAGAAACAATTGATAGAATTGTGGGTGTGATTCGGATCACCAACTGGATCCAGGATTTGTTTAAGGGAAAATGTTGCATTTCTGACAATGCCATATTGCGGTAATGAGCTGCCATGGCAGAGGTCTGCACTCTCTTCGTGCTTTTCTATTTTGTAATGGTCTCTATATCCAAGTGTACCAGTGTGGGGCTTTTTTTACTCTGAAGGTAACCCCTATTTTCCCCTTGATGGCCAAACCTTAGTTGAGGCCAGCTGGTTCAGCCTGGAGAGACTGGCCTTGTTTGATGCACAACATGTCTTCAGACCTCTCTAAGTGACATAACTATTCTTTCCTCTGATCCAGCCAAGGGCTAGGATTGCTCTCCAAATATCCCCCCCCCCCCCCCCCCCCTGAAAATGTCACCTAATTTCCATGGTGCTTAAGCTGGATTGAAATGGATAAACTAATGCCATATTTTATTGTAGATTTATATGAAAAACAAATGATCAAGAAACGCTTAAAGGGTATTGAATAGAGTCTGTATACTTCAGGTATAGTGATATCTAGATTTTAAAATGTTCATTTTTAACTTGCAGCAGATCACACCTAGAAGGCGGATACGAAAACGTGCTCAAAGTAAAATCTGTCATGATCCACCTTGGCTGCAGAATGTCAATCTTGATGAGAGCTACATGATGAGATACCAGTTGCCAAAGTTGCAGCTGAGAAAAACCATAAAAGAAACAAGACAGGTGAGATTTACATTAAACTATTCCTGGTACACATCAATATATTTGCCTTTAACTGGCAACAAATGAAAATCTTGATTAGTTGTAGATGTTATTATCATCACCTCAGCCAAGTCTGTTTGTTTGTTCAAACCTATATGATTGTCTGTCTGTCTGTCTGTCTGTCTGTCTGTACTCTATTGTCAAAAATGTTCATTTATTTTTTACAATAGTTATGACAGGGATGGCTAAGGAACAATTGCTAAAATTTTGGGCACACAATTGGATGTTGATCAAGCACTGTTGGCCAAAAGTTAAATCATTTCTTCCTGAGCCCATAAGGGGAAAACTTTGACCAAGTTTAAATTCATTAAGAAATTTCAAGGATGCTGTGTAGACAAACAAACCAGATTGGACTTTATAACCTCATTGGCTTTGAATCAGATCAGTCTGGTTTATGGTTCGTGGTTAACCAAGAGACTGAGATTCAGTTCTGAGACAAAGACACAAACTGTGCCATCTAAAAGGATCACAGAATGGAGACCCAGACCACTTTTGCTCCAAGACCTGTACCTCCAAATTTGGCCACCGGACCTATATCACTGAGGGTTAATTATTCATGAATCCCACCTGTTGGCCAATAACATTTGGTCTTGTCATGGTACCTTGAAGGAGAGTTCTTGGGTATACCTAACCATTGACCGTGAACCAGATTCTTAAACATAAATTATTAGGCAGGTCTCGATGCAGGGCTTTGTTGGAGAAAAACATGAGCTGCTCTTTAGTGACTGTGTGTTACTTCATGTATTTAAATAGTAATCAAAACTTTCCCAACATTACATTCTTCACACAGCAGCTATACACTGAAAGCAGGTGTCGCATGTTTAAATTTTGGCTGCATGCACAATGTAATACCACGCGATCAGTCTGTGGTCTGATTACAATTCAGTGTTCTGTGCGCACCCTGGTGTTCCTGCATGCATAATACTGATGGTTACCTCCATGATACTGAGACAGAACTTGTTGGTTCAGAATGGATTTTATATCCTTTGCCTGTCTTTTGATCCATCTGTCCATCTTGTCACTTGTACAATAAGCCACTTGTTACTTATTTTCAGAACATCTATAAATACAAGCAGCCCCCTCAGGTGGCTCAGCAGATGAACGAGATCCTGCAAGATCGTCTTGAGGGACCTATAGAAATCATGCATCCTGAGGTGGGTCTTCTTAGATATTTGCCTTTTAATCCAGTTAGCC
Source organism: Sipunculus nudus (assembly GCA_026874595.1). Classification (NCBI taxonomy): domain Eukaryota; kingdom Metazoa; phylum Annelida; class Sipuncula; order Golfingiida; family Sipunculidae; genus Sipunculus; species Sipunculus nudus. The sequence continues at coordinate 10,767,116 of CM049320.1, read as the reverse complement.
CATATCACTCTTTTTGAAACATTGACTCTTTTCTATTGAGGATCTAGTGAAAATGATGCTAATTAGTCTTTTTTCACTCTTTTTTTTTACCAGCACCCTTTTTTTCTGTGAAAAAGATATGATACACAGTGAAGTCTTGTTATTTAGAACAAGTTGGTTCCCCTGGTAATGAAATTTGGGCGGCCATGGAAATAATTTTAACTGAGATGAAATTCATCAAGTAAGCAACACTTCACACACAAATACAGTCAATAAGAAAGAGTTCTCCATTATATTCAACTTAAGATTATTTTTGTTCCCTTCAGATTTATCCAGAACTCGAGTTTTCCTGCTTTAACAGTCCAGTTAGAACAAGAATGGGACACTTCACAAATGTTTAGTGTGTACAAATGTCCAGCATGTGTCACAGTGTGTGGAAAATTTCATGCAAGGGGATGTGCATTGTAAATTTCTGACTTTTGGAGTGAAGTATATACACATTCTTAGTATGAGAAGCACATCTTTATTCAGTTTGTGTTAAAAAATAGGGGCATTGCTGCTACTTTTGCTCTTTTTTTCACTGTATATTTCAAAGAAGGCTACTCTTTTTTACCAGAGTACTTACTCTCTTTTTTTCAGTCATTTACCTTTTGCAGGCCTATCTATTGAACATTTTGAGCTCAGGCTGTCCAGTAGTTGAGTTTCAACAGGAAAAAAAATAGATATGGCTTTAATATAATTCATTAGGTTAGGATATTCAACATCATATTGATGGATGCATGAAGGCCAGTATGATTTTTTAGCGAACCTGTGAGGCTTATGCGATGGCGCAGCATCGTCCGTCTGTCGTCAGCCGTCCGCCGTCCAGGGCTGGCTTTCCGCCTTCCATGGCTGTAAGTCAGAAACTGTCGGAGCTAGCAGCTCCAAATAACATGTAAGAATTCATCACGTGTGAAACTTGGTGCCCTATAGCTTATTATTGGGTATCTGCATTAATTTGGATTTTAAAGAGAAAAAGCTTAAAAACCTTTAAAAATCTTCTTCTCTGAAACTATCCAGCCAAATTGTCCAATACTTCACAGAAATGATCCCTAGAACAATCTCTCTCAAGTTTGTTCGAATGGTTCCAGTTCGGAGATTTTTGGCCGAGTTACAGGAGGTTGAACTTAGTCATCTGTCCAAAAAAGTACACTAAAATTAAAATCTCAGAAACGGCTAGTGCTATAATGACCAAATTTTATACAGATGTTTGTCACATATGTCATATCTGATTTTGAGGTATTGGTGGCACCACCTACATTGATGTGTTTTTTACAAGCGAAAATGTTATTTTAAACTCTTCTAGCTTATACACTGATTTATGATGAAACTGTTAAGCTGATTGGTTTAAACTTTACAAGAATTATTCCATGGTAGGGTTCTGCCAGTTTTATAAGAATAGATTGGGTAAATACAGTTTTAAAAAAGCATTGTAGCCAATTGAAAAAGGCTTTCTGTATTTGAAAACAGATTTGACTTCATGCAGCCAAGTCAAGAGGTCACTCAGTACAAACAGGTGGGGTCCAGACATCACCATGGCAAGTGACCTGGCTCTGGTGGGGGGGTGTCTAGACAATGTGTCTAGACGTCTGGACACAGCGTCTAGACGTCTGGACACAATGTTTAGATGCAGAATTCCCAGATTATTGGAACTATATCTTTTAACTGTTTGAAAAAACTTGGTTTGCATTTTAAGCAAATCGGGTTTATCATCAGGTCACATGTGAACTGCTGCGCCTTCATTTTTGGTTGACCTCTGACCTTTCCTTGCTGCCCAGTGTCCATTTGTGCGTCTGTTTCCACACATAAACCCACATATCTGGGGAACCGTTTGACCGATCAGGCTAAAAATTTTGCACTAATGTAGCCCTTTGATAGCTTTATAACATACACTAAAAATGGTGGCGCCACCTGCAACCATTTTTGCACAGCGTCCATCTGTTCATCTGATTTGGGATAAAATCACTCATATCTCAGCAGTGGTTTGACTTATCCACCTGAAAATTTGCAGGTTTATACATCCTGGACAACTTTCTCAATTTTATGACAGGTGGCACCACCTACAGTTTACTCTGTAGACATCCAAGCTCATATCTCCTGAAATTTTGCAGGTGTATACATCATGGACAGGTTTCTCGATTTTATGACAGGTGGCGCCACCTACATTCACATTTACTCTGCAGACATCCAAGCTCATATCTCAGGAACCGTTTGCCGATTAGGCCAAAATTTTGCATGTGTATGGATCTCACATAGCTCTTCATCATAGGCAAACTGGTGGTGCCACCTGCAACCATTTATGCACAGCATCCATCTGTTGATCTGCCATGGGATAAAATCACTCATATCTCAGCAGTGGTTTGACTTAACTTATCCACCTGAAATTTTGCAGGTATTTTACGTCCTTGACAGCTTTCTCGATTTTATGACAGGTTGTAAAGTGACTTTATATCTTAGTGTATTATACATTCCAGTTGATTACTAATTAAGGATAGTATAACGCCTAATTGTGGGTGCATGTTCGGCCACTGTTTATAGGAATAATGATTCAAATACTATCATATTTTATTATTATTTGAAAACAATATAGCACTTAATTATGTGTGCATGGCATATACTGTTCATATGAATATTGACTGATATAATATTATATTTCATAATTTATATTTTAAGTTTCACATGATTAGTATAGCATTTATGATTTTACAGCATAATTTTATATTTAGCATTATTTAAGTCATAAGAAACCAAGCTTAGGGATGTCAGTTACTTTTGGCCATTGCACATAGACATTCTTACAATAGACAAGTCAGGGCTACCAGCGGGGTTAAAGTGTCATCACCTTACCACCTGGCAAGATTAGTGTGCACACCTGCATCCAAAAGGTAACCCTGGGGATCCTTTGGATAAACATAGCTAGATATTTCTTGATTAATTCATAGGCCAGCTAAGCCGGATTAGTTCATCAAAGTAGGGCATATCTACCTCAGTCTTTATAGTGCTTGCTCTGATAAGGCACCATATCCTCACCTGTCAGTGGGGGTCCTATTATGTAATCTGCCTGCAGGGCATTATCTGTTCCCCATATGAGTATCGCGTGTCAGTCATAAACTGGCCTGGCCCCTTTTATTAACTTTGATTGGTCCTTACAGAATTAAGTTCTAATTGGTCATAAGAGTCAAGGTAATTGATTGGCTGTAGTAGTTGATACATTCTCAGGGCATAGCATTAGCAAGTCAGTTGGGTTTTTGTCCATGTAGTGGGAAACTGAGCGTCTGCCAGTTCCTCTGCTGATTGTACAAATAAACCTTGTGTTACTTCACCTGCTGAGATCTTCTATGTGTGTCCAGTGTGCCACAGAGAGAGCGTGAGAGATAGACCCCTTCAAGGTGTCGCCACCTTCATTCACATTTACTCTGCAGACATCCAAGCTCATATCTTGGGAACCGTTTGACCGATTAGGCCAAAATTTTGCATGTGTATAGATCTCACATAGCTCTTCATTATAGGCAAAGCTGGTGGCGCCACCTGCAACCACTTATGCACAACATCCATCTGTTGATCTGCCATGGGATAAAATCACTCATATCTCGGCAGTGGTTTGACTTATCCACCTGAAATTTTGCAGGTTTTTACATCCTGGACAATTTTCTCGATTGTATGACAGGTGGCACCACCTACATTCACGTTTAAGCTGCAGACATCCATGCTAATATGCAACACAGCACGCTCTCTTCCCCTTGCCACTTAATCCATGCCTCACTTCACTCGTCCCACTCTGATTTCTGTGGACACGCAAAGTGGCTTGTCGACTACCCATATTCTGGTTTCAAAATGTCCTAGTCTGAAACTTGCAGGTCAGAAACGTCCATTTTGCTGAAATCATAATGACTAAGGTAGATATGCAGGACTAAGTTGGATCAATATTAAATTTTAAAAATAAACCTCCATTCATACTCCTAAACTTTGCACAGGTTCGCATTAGGCCTGTAGGCCTTGTTGAAGCAAAGATCAGTGCAGTTAATGATGGGCAGATGATTGCTTACAATCGATGATCGGTGGGTTGATGCAAAACTGTCTGATCATCAGTCTTGCAGTGCCATAAACGATTATTAAATTTTATAAATAAAATACTGTGGTTGGTTTCATATTTGCATGTTGACATTTCGCGATTTCTTCATTTTGAACTTTTCACTAGGGTTTCAATTTCGGGATTGCACCAGAGAAAAAATAAAATCTAAGTACATGATATGAAAAAATCCCACACTATCTCATTAATTTCTGTTACAGTCGTTATATTATTAATAATTTAATGATCAGCTACTTTGCATGACCTGATTCCAATACCATGTACAGGTTTGGTTGCTGATGACAAACCAGGTTTCAGAGGTGATACCTGATCAGTTTGTGCAGATGTATTGTCCCCTCTTGTTCATCTTAGTGTATGAGGCATCTTATGGGTTTTATATTCGCGATGCTTTCTCTTTCACAATTATCGCAAAATTAAAACCCTCTCCAACAAAAAGGCAACTACAGTATACTTTGGGATGAGGAAATGTATGCTTTCATTTAATACTGGTGAGTTATCTCTAGACAAGTCTGTCTACTACCGGTAATACCTTTATCTTCAAGGTTACTAAACACATGTATGGGCTACTAAAATTATCACATATATTAGCAAACATGTAGGTCTGTTTGTACAGGCAATTACATTTTTGGTGATTTTATGTGCATTTTTGTCCGTTATTGGTCATATAGCAAGTATTCTTTGTTGAACACTACATCCTAATATCGGAATTAATTGAAAAAGTTTAAAGATGTGCATGTCAGTAGAACCTCAGAGGTTTTCTTAAGTGTCTTAGTTACTGGTTAAGACACTTAGAATCTTCATAGCTTTGTGCATGTCAAAAAATCTGTCCCTTAGAAAAAAAATTTAGTGCGGGCGGGCAATATTTTATTTTTCAATTTTTTTGTATGTTTGATAAAAGTGGCATATAATCAGGGGAAAGCATGAAAATAACAGGTAAATGCACTACATAACAAAGGAAATCTAATCAAATTGTTTTATTTTTTCTTCTTGAAAGATGAAAAAAAAAATTTTGATGCAGGGGGTTAAAATTGATGCAGGCGGTGCCTGAAAACCATACCTTTTTTTGTCCCGCTGCCTTGATAGGGGGAAAGTGATTTGAGTTTTTCTGTCTGTCTGTCAGGTTTTTGTTTCCATGTAATAACTTTCTTAAATATTATCATATTTCATTCAAATTTGGGTCAGTGATTGCTCTCCTGCATATCTTGGTTTGGATTGGTTTTGGAGTGTCTGTCTCACAAGATAATAATACAATATGTTATTTCATTTTTGATATGATGAATCAACACATTTAGTTTCACTAACCACCAACATGTGTCGGTAGCAGGGACATAAATTCATTGAATTTGCATGGTTTTTTTTGGCCTTAGGCTAAATAATGAAGTATGATTTGACTCATATGGCTGTTTATTAATTACAGGATGATGACAGGCAGTCTCTGACCTCTGTATGGCCAGAATCACACCACAGCACCATGCGACCAGACTGCCCGGCCATGGAATCAGAATCCGAACAGCATGAGATAAACACATCTATTGCCAATGAAGGTCATGCTAACATGGCGTCGCTTGATGAGGTCCAAATGGATGACCCATTGTTGTGCTGTACTGGAATCAAAGACACATGTAAGGAAGTTGATAAAATAGTTTTTGAAACAACAGACAATTTGCTATCATGTGATAAAAAGTCCCCCGAGAGTATGGATACAGACGAGAAGCATTCCAGTGTGAGTGAGGAGGATGAGATCAAGAGCAAGCTGGATAAGCCGTCCCCATCGCCGGGGAAAGGGGACATGGAGTCTGACAGTTCCGAAACAGGCTCCAGCAAAGGTTCAAGTGACTTAACCCCCAGTGATCAGCGCAGCAATGAGGAAGCTAACAGCTCGTTGAAAGAATCGGACAATGCCTCTTCACATAGTGGTAATTCTGCCAATATAAGCAGTAAAGAAATCGTTGAGGGACCATCAGCCGAGTTAGAGCCAGAAATGAAAACAAAAAAATTGATGGAACCCATGGATGAGTTGTTCAAGCAGCTTTTTGTTCCCATACACTTAGTCACACAAAACAAAAGCAGTCAGTCCAGCACAGATTGGGAAGAGAGCCAGACAATTAAAAAGGAAATGATCATGGAAAACGATAAGAAAAAACTTGAAAAGATGGCCCAGTCATCAGCTGTCATTCATCAGCTGGCAGAGTTGATGGAAGAATTATCAGATATCGAGTCTCAGACCAGCTCTGTCACATCGCCAGGCTGCCAAGAAAACACGACAAAAGAAGCGGCAGTATCCGATGATGCTTCAGGTTTCACAAACACTGACCCGGGGGAGATAAGCATGGACTGCAATGAGGATGAACCATCCTCTAAACTACCAGTCATAAAGAACAAAGATGTAATTATGACTGATAACGGCGTGGATGTGCCAGGCACTGCTGAATTGGGGACTGAATCAGAGTCCTCTGATGAACATACTGTGACCAAGGCTGAACCCCAAATTGTCACAAATGGAAACAGTCCTGGCAGGCTTATTTATAATGCTGTATGCAACGAGGCTTCACTCCTTGAACATTCACCATGTTTCCAAGACTGAAGCATAAAACAGAGTGGATCCTGTCACTGAAACATCCCCAGCTAAAAATATCAGAGAAGAAGTTATCCACATGGACGATGGTATTATGTGTACTGGAAACATGTCCTAAAACAGGGTGATTATACACTCAGAATGCTGACACAGGAGACATTTATGTAATGTATATAATACACTCCATAAGAATGTTATGATACACAAGAGAATGTCACAGGGAAAAGTGTAATTATGTACATAAGATTCTCTGGCAAAAGTAAGGTGAAGCACATGATATACTTTCACCCTGGAGTTTTATGATAGACACATAACTGACTCAGAAAATATTGTAATGAGTGCACAGGAAATTATGCGCACAAGACACTGTCACTGGGAAAAGTGCAATATTTTAAACAAGATACAAGGAAAAGTGTAATTCATGTACATAAGATACTGTGACAAGGAAATGTGTGATTAGCTACACAAGATACTCTTTCAAGACAAGGTGTAATTATCTACAGAAGCTTCTGCGATGAGGTGTGATTGAGTAGCCAAGCTACAGTCACAAGGAAAAGTATAATTATGTGCATAAGATATTGTCACAGGGAAATGTTCCAATTGATACACTGAAAAAATGTATATAAGATACTGTGACTTGGTAAAGTTTAATTATATACACAAGAAACTGTCATGTATTGTGTAATTATGTACACAAGATACTGTGGCAAAGACAAAAAATGATGTGCACAAAATACTGAGACAGTGAAACTGAAATTTTGTACTCAAGATACCTTGAAAAGGAAAATGTAATTATGTACAGAAGATACTGTAATTATTAACCATGTAAGGCATTGGCAGAGAAAAGTGTAATTATGTACATAAAAACTGCTATATGTACATTATTGATGTCGCACATAAATGTACGCCGGTGCACACAGACTGTTATATAGATGTGAAAATGTACATTGTATTAAGGATATTGTCATAAGACAATAAAATCATATGTATTACAGAAACAGTCACAAGGGAGGTGACACTCGGAAGAACGACATCCATGGATTAATGAATGAAAGTCATTGTTGATATCTCTGCTCTTCACAATGAATTCACAGTGACAAGTATAAAAGATCAGTACTTGTGTGTGTTGACAAAATGAGATATCAGTGGTGAAAAGAATAGATGGGCCTACAGAAGATGTGTACATATGGATAGTTAATATATGTCATGAACTGCATTTTATATATGTTAAAAAGCCACATGTGGAGCTGGAAGGAGCACCATGCATTTGTATAAAAGCTGAAAATGACAGGTAAAAATCATAACTCCTAAATGCAGCTGCTCTGTTGAATTGTACATTGCTCAATGTTGACCAATATACCAGACATATTCTGGTGGACTGTATTTGCACAATTTGTGATTCTAGGCTTATGTTCATATGTATTTATATTGCTTAGGAGTCAAATAATATATATATATATATATATATATATATATATATATATATATATATATATATATATATACTATTTCTAATATTATAACAAGAAAAGTCATCTTTGTGTACATATATCCTACCATTATATTTTAATAAGCAACCTCCTTCTTTTTGACTTGTAAAGTTAAGGCAAAGGACAGTTGAGGTTTGAAGTGTATAATCTCTTTGAGTTGGTTCTGTCATCTTCAGAGTTACACGTTTTGCTACTAGATATAATAGCCCCATTTACACACATTTTTTCTGGAGCGCTCTACATCGTTTAGCGCGCACCAAGTCCCCCAAACCTGCCAGATTTCGAGGATTTTCGGTCTGGAGTGCGCTACATTTTGACCACCGGTTTGAGTTGTTCTACATTCTAGCGTGCCAGAGCGGCCTACATAAGTGCTTCCAACGTGTGTTGGAAAAGTGGAGCGCGCTATCTGTATAGCGCGCGCCAGCAAGACTCGGCTGTCATGTGACTGGATGATACCCATGCGCGAAAGGGAGAATCAAATCTTAGCCGCACTAGATTGCAGTATTTATCTGCGTGTTAACACAATGCAGATTCTAGGCCGGGCCAAATGCAATGCAGCCTTTCTTGACAGGGTATCGCGCTCTTCATAGTTACTTAGTGCGGCACAGTGTGAACGCAACTTAAAAAGTAACCCGCGCCACATTTTTCTGGACCTGTCTACCGCGCGCCACATTTTCTAGTGTAAATTGAGCTTATATCTATATAGCGAGCTCCAGCAAGACTCGGCTGCATGTGACTTGGATTTAGGCATGCGTTTAAGGGGGAATCCAATCTAGACTGCTCTAGATTGCAGTATTTATCTGCATGTAAACGCAATGCAGATTCTAGGCCAGGCCAAGTGCAATACGGTCTACCTTAACAGGGTAGTGCGCTTTACATGGTCACTAAGTCCGGCACAGTGTGAACGCAAGTTAAAATGTAGCCTGCTCTATTTTTTTCTGGACCGGTCTAATGCGCGCCTCCTTTGTCTAGCGTTAATGGGGCTAATATGATGTACGGTGAAGATACCTATGTTCCACGTACCTGTCAGTGCGTATATGTAGTGTTAGCTCAGTCCAGTCAGTTATTGTATAATTAGGCAGGTGGGTTTATTTAAAGGCAGGGAGAGGATTGTTATCTAATGTAACTTTTACAGCCAGCACAAATGCCTATCCTTACTATAACATACTCTTTTATGCTCTGATATAAAATATGAATTATATTTTTATCACATTAGATTTAACCTATCGTTATCCATGTCATCAACGCATGCAACTATAGATCTCGCTATATGCAGTGACAAGAAAATTGGTATTTCCTTAATAATCCTTTTTGCATTTAAATAAAATTTGATTCATAATGTGAGATCCCAGATAAACCACCATTGGAAAGCATGGCAGTTTTTTTTTTTCAGCATTGAATTGCCTTTGATTAAACATGTAATTGAATTTTCCCCATTTCAGTACTGCCCTTTTTCAGGATAATAAACAAATCATGTATTTGTATTAAAACATCACATTCCTGTTTCTCATGTTTGGGAATAACTATCTTTACTTTTGCGCTTAAAAATGATGGTAGTTTTGTACCTTGTGCTATCTTGTACTTTAAAGGGAGAGGGGAGGAAAAAATATTTTATCGACACAATTTTAATAATGTATATTACTCTGAAAGAAGTTTTAGTTTTAGATACATTTTATAAATGCTAAATAGGCTTTGTATTGTGAATGGTATGTTACAGAAGCTCGGTTAAGAGTTGCAGTATTATATCCTGTTCATGTTACAGTGTGTTCAGAATCATGTTTTCAGAGCTGTAAATGTCCAGAACACCTTATTTTGACCACTAAGAAGATAACTTTATTTGTTGTTTTGCAAAGTACAAACCTTGCACATTTTAGCGAACCTGTGAGCTTATGAGATGGTGTGGCATCTCCGTCGCCCATCGTCCGTACGTTAATCCATACTATCTCGAAAACGGCAGGAGCTTACATCACCAAATTTTATGCAAAAAAATTGTCATCTAAAAAACTATCGGATTTCGCTTCTTTTTTTTTTGGCTAACTGCATTTTCGAAGATTTTATAGGGAAAAAGCTTAAAAAACTTTGAAAATCTTCTCCTCCGAAATCCCTGAGCCAATTGTCCAATATTTCACAAAAATGATTTCAGGGATAAGATCTCTCAAGTTTGTTCGATTGGTTCCAATTTCGCTAATTGTTGCCGAGTTACAGGAATTGAAATAATTTATTTGGCAAAACTAATATAAGAACCTCAGAACAAAGCTAGCATCACTAAGTTTTGTGCAAATGTTGCAACATAACTCATGTTTGAAACTAAGTTTTTTTGTGGTGCCACCTTCATCGACCTGTTTATTTTATGGACAAAACCCTTGTAATTTTAGCTTCTTTCAGCTTTAAAATGTTTCATAATGAAACTGAAGCTGAATGGTTTTAGTTTTCACAAGATTTTATAAGTTCTCTCGATTTTATCAGATAAGATTGGGTTCATTGATTTTTTTTAAGCTGAAGTTACTCTTTTAGCCATTAGTAAGTCTTCATTTAGGGCTGCAATAGTCTTTATCCTACAAAAACTTCTGTAACATTACACAAAAATGATTCTTAGGTGGCCTTTGTTCAAGTTTACTTTATATATTTTTGGCAGAATTATTAGACCTTTAACAAAGAAAGGACTGCATCTTTTATTATTCTAAAAAATTGATAAAAAGTCATATGTCAGCTTGAAAAAAAAATTAGCCAAAGTCTTTCAGTATGTGTAAACAGATTTACCAACAGGCCGAGATAATGTCAGTATCAATAAATAGCTTGGCAGACTGCATAACTGTTTCAATTTTGGCAACATGCCAAAGGCCAGTCTTGGTCTTTTTATAGCTTTTGCAGGCTACCAACTGTATCAGATTATGATACAGGTCAAGAGTTCAATGAGTGCACACGGAGTTTGCCAGGCGTCATAAGGTCAGCTCTATTTTCTCAAGGCTGCATGTAATCACCTCATCAGTCATGGGTGCCATGCCCCTCAAGGCTGCATGTGGATGCCATGCCCCTCAAGGCTGAATGTGGACACCTCATGAATGCCTCTAGCCCTAGAAAAGGCTCTCAGGGCTCTGAGGTTCATTTTAGTTTCTCTTTGCTGGGCTTACCGTATCGGTCTAAATTTTGGCATGTTCATCCATCTTTGGAAAGTTTTCTCATGAACCTGATAGGTGGTGCCACTTATCTTTCCGTTTTCGTAGAATGAAGTAATGTCCCTTTCTCAGAAGTGATTCGCAGTATTTGCCTGAAATTGTGCATATTCATAGATATTGGACTCTTCGATCATGTACCCAAGACTGGTGGCGCCATCTGCAATCATTTTCCCATGGCTTCCATCCATGCATGTGCTTTTGGTGAAAATCGCTTGTCTTATAGGAGTGGGTCAAGGTATTGGTGTAAAATTTGGCATGTTCATTCATCAAGAAAAGTTGTTACGTACACCAGGCAGGTGGCGTCACCTACCTTCAGGTTTTTGTAGAATAAATGAAAGCCTTTTTTTTCTCGGGAGTGATTTTCAGTATCGGCCTGAAATTGTGTATATCCATAGCTCTTGGAAAGTCCATCTTGAAGGTTTTCTCATAAACCAGACAGGTGATGCCACTTACCTTTCCGTTTTTGTAGAATAAAATAATGCCTTTTTCTCAGGGGGGATTCGCAGTATTGGCCTGAAATTATGCATGTTCACAGATCTTAGACTCCTCCATCTTTTAGCCAAGCCTGGTGGCGCCATCTGCAATCGTTTTCCTATGGCGTCCATCCGTACGTGTTTTTGGTAATAATTGCTGATGTCTCTGACAGTTTATATGTCTGAAATTTGGCAAGTTTATCCGTCTTGTAAGTTATCACGCACTCATGACAGGTGGCGGTACCAAACTTCCGATTTTGTCAAATAGATCAATGCCCTTTTCTCAGAGTGATTTGCATTATTTGCCTGAAATTATGTATTTTCATAGTTCTTGGACTCTTCCATCTTGTACTTCAGACTGATGGTGCCATCTGCAGTCGTATTTGCGTGGCGTCCATCCATACATGTGCGACTGGTGAAAATTGCTCATGTCTCAGGAGTGGATCAAGGTATTGGTCTGAAATATTGCTTTTCAATCCATTTTGGAGTTTTCTAGTAGACTAGGCAGATGGCGGCAAGTGTTTTCGTTGAGTAGATTAATGCCCTTTTCTCAGAGTTTAAGTGGACTATATTCAGCAGTTGTGTGACTTACCACTCAATCCATCCGTCACTTCAGCCGTACCACCCTTGACTTCAGTGGAGACCAGTTGTCGCTTGTCGATTACCGGTTTTCTGGTTGTTTAATGCATCTGTGCACATAGCCTAACAATGGTTTGAAGTATCTGCCTGAAAATTTTCATGTGATTTTTTTTTATGGCTTCCTCGTAAACAAGACTGGTGGTGCCACTAACAATCATGTTTTCGTTATGTGCATCCATGACATATTTCAGCAGTGACCTTTGTGTAATTTGTGCTTGCACTCGGGTTCAAAATGCTCAGTGCTTCCATTGTACATATATGTCACACGTACTTGAAAAGTAACGGTCCAGCATGAAACATTATACCTGATGTATATCCCATTGCGCAGGTACGCATTAGGCCTGTAGGCCTTGTAACAGTACATTTGGCTGAAATTACACTTTTTGACCAGAAGACGTCGACATGAAAGGCAGTTTTGCATCTGTCAATAGAAAGTTAGTAGGGTTGCCTGGATTGTATATTTGTATTAATTGAAATTTTATCAAGCTGTATCCTTTAGAGTAACTAAAGTTATGTTTCTTTCACATGTGTGCCATGTAAAAATAATGTTAAAAGTCCATGGATCTGTATACATGGGGAATTTGATCTGTACATGTGTATCTCCCGGGCTATCAGTTAATTATTACAAACATGATGAAAATATCAGCGTCAGAATTTCTCTTTGGATGATCTTTTGAAAAGTTTATGTTTAATGGAACCTTTTTAACGTATCTCTTTCAGGTTTGGGTTATATTTAGATTTCTGCCCGAGCATGTTAGACTTGGCAGGTAAAACAATATTCCGCACGTGGGGAGCAGCATGATTCAGGTTGGGTTCGCGGTTTATAAATGAAACTTTTTCAAATAAATGTCAATGCAAATGCGATTTAGATATATTCAAAAGGTAAATCAGGTGAGATAAAATGCAAATCCACTTACAAAAGCATTTCACTTGACTTGACCGCCTGTTAACAAGATATGTTATATTTCTCATGGAACCTCATGTGAATATTATTCTAAGATGGCGCTTGATATCTGTATTTGCTTTGGAATCAGATGTCTCCAGCTCCGTATGTAAATAAATCCAAATGCGGAGTTTCCTTTGAATTTACCTTTGAATGCAAGTGCCACGTTTTCAAAAACAGACGCGTTTGACTTTAAACCAGCTTGTCATGAATACGTTGTAATTACAAGAATTCAGGGAGAAACGGGACCAATTGCATATATCTAAATATATTGGTATACAGAATACTGAATTTTTAAAATTTTTTTTGTGGATAGTATAGGTTTCAATGCATGGCTAGAACATTATCCGATAATGCTGTAACGATTCATCTGTTGATGCCATGGTAACTTGCAAGCTGAATATATAATGATATTCATGTACTACTGAGCACAATATTCTAATAATTCTTTCCCAGTAAAACGGTTCATTGGCACCATTAAACTATTTTGTACAGTTGGATGGGCACGCATTGTTAGCTTTATTAAAACAACCATAAGTGCTAGCGTCATAGTGCTTTTGAGTGACATTTGTTAACTGCCACAATTGAATGTATTACGTAACAAATAATGGTTATGGTCTTTGTATCAGAGACTGGCAAATTATTCATGAATATCATGAATATGAATAGATGTTTCTCAAGTGTTTTATTACCAATGCCTTCAAATGCGTCACAAATTACACTTTCATTCATGAAATTAGCCAGGAATTATGAAATATTATTGAATGCGACTATATTTATAGGCTAATAAGGGATGACAGTTGGGTTTCAGTATAATTCGAAAGGAAATGGCATTTTATCCATCCATATTTTTCTCTTCCCATTAGTATATGAGCTCATGGCATTTTTTAGGTTTGTTGTTCGGGAAATATTTTTAATGTGATCGGTGGTGCAGTGATTGCCGCTCCCCAACCATTTTGCAGGTTGGTACGTTTTTTCCATGTTTCGTCAAGACTATGTTCGGTCCTACGCTGTTACGTATGGATCTATATATTGGAATCTATTGTGTAACGTATTATTTTGCGATTCTTAATCCTGCAGTTGTGATTTTATCGTGAGTCTGTATATATTGAAACTGTAAATAAATTATTATTTGTGGAAAACTTGGTTATTTTTTACCCCTGCAAGACAAAAAAAGACGATAGCAAAAACCCATATTATCTGCTTCCACCGCAAAGAAAAAAACATGAATAACCAACTGTTTAATAATACAATGAACCTAATTTTTTTATGAAAATGTCAATGATAACATCATGAATAAACTAGACATTTCTTGGCCAAAGTATCCCATGACATAGTAATCCCCTCCCCCCCCCCCCCCCCCCCCCTTCCTTCTGAAATAATAGGTCCCCATATCCAGCAGCATATACTGTCACTTGGCAAGCAACCAAGGTTTCTTCTATCTATGAACTCGAGAAACAATATTTTTCACCAAATATGGGGCCAATATGGTGAATCACTCTTGAGAAAAGGGGATTAATGTATACTATTAAAGTGGAGAAAACTTTCCAAGATGGATGAACATACCAAATTACAGACCAACACATATAACGATTCCTCACTTATGAGCAATTTTCACCTACAGCAAATGTATGGATGGACGCCACACAAAAACTGTTGCAGATGGCGCCACCAGTCTTGAATATGAGATGGGAAGTATCCTAGATCTAACGACAAGCACAATTTCAGGCAAATACGACAAATCATACCAAGAGAAAAGGGCATTTATTTATACTATGAAAACATGGTAGGTGGCGCGGCTTTCTGGTTTACGAGAAAACTCGCCAAGGTGGATGTACATGCCAATTTTCAGACCAACACATTGAATGACTCCTGAAATATGAGCAGTTTTGACCTAAAGCAAATACACGGATGGAAGCCACACGAAAAATGATTACAGACGGCGCCACCAGTCTGTAATGTGAGATTGAGATATCCAAGATCTATGGACTTTGTTCCTTTGAGAAATTAAGAAAAAACCTCAATTTTTTATTAAAAATCTATTTTCACACTTCAGGACTGCCTAATATCAAAACCACTCATCTGTTTTTCCTCATATTTACAATAAATATTTCTGTATATAGTTCCTATGTACATGCCAGAAATTCGGTCTGTATTGTATAATTTAAAAAAGTTATGTGCCCAAACATAATGCATTTTGTAAAAAATCAGGAAAGATATTTGATCACTTAACACAAAACATGTTAAAGCTAAGGACTTTTTTCCAGTAATATAACTTTAATTAATAAAAATTAAATTGTATTCCGAAAATTAGATCAAAATCTTTTAAATTTTTTAAAATATTAGCAAAAATAAAAAATTGGTACCTTAAATTTTGCCAAACTTTGACCATGGCTCATTTTTTTCCTGTAACTGCTGTGGATTTAATTTTCACAGCATGTTTTTGATAGCATTTCAACTGTTAACACTAAAAATTTGAAACCAGTTGATCAAAAACTGTAGATTTTATTCAAGTTTTAAAGCACCATGTCACATATTATTTACACCAAGCTAGTGTAATGCAGTTTGCTGGAGCTCAGCTCCCCAGCTTCAGCTCTCAGTTCCTAAAATTTGACATACAGTTAGATGTCTCCAAAATCCCATACCATGCTAAGAATTTGGTCACTAGGACTTAATTCCTTTTAGATATTAATGAAAAACTTAATTTTTCATTAAAAACCCATTGTTACACAAGACTGCCTAATATCAAAACCACTGATCTGACTTTGATCATATATAATATACATATTTTTCTATTCATTCGCTATGCACATGCCAGAAATGATGTCAGTATTGAGTAATTGTTTTAAGTTATGGGCCCAAACATAATACAGTTTGTAAAAAATCAAGAAATTTATTTACTCCCTTAACAAGAGGATTGCTGAAGCTAGAGATTTTTTGTCAGGGATATAACATATTTAATCAAGATTCAATTGAATACCCAAAATTAGTTCTGAATTTTTCAAATTTTATAAGTTATTAGTATAAATATAAAATTAGTACCTTAAATTTTGCTCAACTTTGACCATGGCACGTTTGTTTCCTGTGAGCACTGTTGATATAATTTTCATATCATGCATACATAAGTAATTCAGCTTTTTAGTTAGAAAGCTGAAAGAAAATGGCCAAATATTGTAGCTTTTATTAATGTTTTTATGAGACCATGTCAGAACCAGGCTCTCCAAAGCCCCTCTTCAGTCACCTGTATGTTGACCTTGTTGACCTTTCAGCAAATTATGCACGCTTGAGGCAGGCATACACTGGGGCAGCCAGGCAGCTTATGGCTAGCCACAGTTGATCCAGAGCGGTAGCGGCACCTGGGGTCTGTTGGAGAGACCACAAATCATTCCTGAAAAAGGGGCATTTATTTATACGATTTAAACGGCAAGGTAGGTGGTGCCACCTGTCCGGTTGACCAGAAAACTCTCCAAAATGTATTTACATGTCGAGTTTCAGACCAACGCATTGTTCGACTCCTCAGATATGAGCAATTTTCACCTTAAAAAAATTTACTGAGGGACGCCACTTGAAAACGATTGCAGATGGCGCCACCAGTCTTGAACTTGAGATGTCGGTACCCAAGATCAATAGACAAGCACAATTTCAGGCCAAACCGGCAAAATCACTCCTGAGAAAAGGACATTAATTTAAACTATGTAAACGGTAAGGCATGTTGCGCCACCTGTCAGCTGCACGAGAAAACTGTTCCACAGGATGGACATGCCATGTTTCGGACCAATACCTTGAACCACTCCTGAGATGTAAGCAATTTTCTCCCGAAGCACATGGACGCCACACAAGAATGATTGCAGATGGAATTACCAGTCTTGAATACTAGATGGATGTATCCAAGATCAATGAAAATGTGTAATTTTAGCCCAATTTGCCTATTGGTTTTTGACTTACAATGCTCACGGTACTGTCAATTGGCAATGATGGGGTATATGAAGGCGCAAAAACAGGAAAAGGACAGAAGGTGGCGCCACCTGTCTTCCACAGAAAACAAAGCTATCCAAGATCTTCGGTCAGTATGATTTTTGTACCAATCCATGCATCCCCTATTGAGATTTTTATGATTTTATGTGATTTTCAACATATATAGCAATATTCTAGGTCAAGGTCACTCTCATAGGATAGGTCATTACCCCAAATAAATACGCTTTATCCCATAACCCACACTTATGTATATGCATAAAATGAAGCAAATCTGTCGGATAGCTTTTGACTTATAATGCCTACAGTACTGTCAAGGGGCAAGGATGGGGGTATAAAACGGCACAAAAACAAGAAAAGGATAATAGGTGGCGCCACTAGTTTCCCTTACATGACAACACTTTCCAAGATCTTCGGTCAACATAACTTTCGGATCAATCCATGCAATAATTCTAGAGATATTTAAAAAAATTGTGTGATTTCCCTCCAAAAATGGACCTTTTCATGGTCAAGGTCGATCTCCTACTAAAGGTCATGGCCTAAACCATACTATCCCCCGACTCATTACTGTTAATATACAGTAGCATCCAAAAAGGGATGCTGATTTATACGTAAAGCCCCCCCCCCCCCCCCCTTCATTTTACCTCAAGAACCGTTTCTTCACAGTAAAATGTTTGCCTGCAAGGTGTCGTGACCTGTGGTATTTATTTGTATTAACAGGGCACGTTTTGAAACTGCTGGACCTAGCTACGAATCCAAAATTTGACATACAGTTATCTGTCTCTATAGGTTCTCCTGCCAAACCTTTAACCGGGTCACTGCGAATCGGTTGCTTTGAGAAATTAAGGAAAAACCTCAATTTTCAGTAAAAGCCTGTTGTTACACTTCAGGAGAGCTTCTATTAAAACCACGTGTCTGTTTTTATTTAAATTTGACATAGATATATATTTCCTGTGAACATGCCAGACGTTAGGTCATATTGAGAAATATTTAGAAGTTATGGACCAAAACATAATGTACTTTGTAAAAATATAAAAAAAAGTTTACCCACTTTACATGGTAACTGTTGAAGCTAGTTTTTTTTTTTTCAAGCATATAACTTCTTACGGGGTGATGTAAAAGCGGACCAAACTGTCTCGCTGGGGAAGCTTGCTTTGCTAGGGAAGCGATTGGTACGTCGGACTTGTGCGCCACCGTTATGTGTTCGAATCCCGGATCGGCCCAATATTTTCCCCTGAGAAATTTGTCTTCGTAACAAAATGGGGGCTCGTCCAACGTGACAGTAAAATTTGTGGCCCAGGGAATAAGGTCACCATGCTTTTCAAGCGAAGCGGTTGGGACGCCGAACATGTACGCCACCGACATGGGTTCGAATCCCGGATCGGCCCAGTATTTTCCCCTGAATAATTTGTCTTTGTAACAAACTTTATTTATTATATAATTAATTGTATACCAGAAATTAGATAAGAATTTAGAAAACATTTAATTTAAATTTGTACCTTAAGTTTTGGACAACTCTGACCATGTCACATTTTTTCCTGAAAGAACTTTGATTTGATCTTCACAGCATGTTCACGTAAGGAGTTAATGTTTTAAATCTGAAATTTTAGAGCTGTTGATAAAAATTGGAGCCTTTATTCAGTTTTTAGAATACCTTGTCATACATCATTTGCAGTCAGTGGTGTTGGCCCATCTAGCTCATTGTGTATGGGGCTCCCATGCTCGGCTAGACTTCTGCTCTAACCCCAGATAAGGAATCTGCGATTGGCTGTTGACGAAAAAAACTTGCTAACACTTGCATAACTGGGAAACTGGTTATACGGTCCAATGGCCGAAACTGCAAGTTTAAAGGCGTTGCATCTCGAAACACTGTCGTTCACAATGATCTAGTTCGGCTCTTAAATGGCATGGCTGGGTCTCCGCTGCTGGAATCGGTGGAGGGAATGTGGGTTGCTTCTGCCTTTGCGGCTGTGGATGCTGCAGCCTTCCTAAAAGATCACCGGCTCGGGATGTACGGTGGCAACCTCTCGCGGCTCTCCGATTGGCTTGGTGTGGCATCGCGTCTGTTAGCTCAGAGAACGTGCTTAAGAAGCGCACAGGGCTGAGTTCTAGACCACATCAACCTGTAGCTGCTCGACGGGCGTAAACTTCTTATGGATGGATGGATGGAATCTGCGCGTAACCTTTGATTCAACCATGTTAATGGTGGATTATGTAAACCATGTGTGCAAGATAGGTTACTATCAGGTAACTAAAACTGAATATAACATAGCTCCAATGGTATTTAAGTGCCTGCATGGCCAGGCACCTGAGTATTTGTCTTGTTTAATTGAAAAGCATAATCAAGCCGTGCTCTGAGGTCCGGGTCAACGTAATTTGCTTGTAGTTCCCAAGACAAGGACAAAAACATTGGGGTCAAGGGCCTTCACCAGTGCTGTACCAGCCGTTTTGAATAAACTTCCGGAACGCATCAAATACCAAGACAGTATTAATACATTTAAAGTCTAATTAAAAACGCGTTTATTCAGAAATGCCTATCATATGTAAAATATACAACGAGTGATATTCTGCGCAAACTTACCAATAGGATATGACTCCTGACGTCAGCTCCCTCTACTGGACAATAGACAATCCTGATCAGTGCTTATGCCCCGACCATGAGAAACCCAGTCAAAATGGGGGACAAGGTCTCTCAGGAACTGGATGTCCTCCTGTCTTCAGTAAAGGGTTGAAATTGCTTTTCGACTTTAATGCAAGAGTCGGACGTGACTCGTCGGCCTGTGTGTGTGTGTTTTAAAGATTATTTTATGGGGGAACCCGCCTCCATTTTAATGCTTTCACTGCTGTAAATTTGAATTCCGGTTTGGGACTACATGACAGGGGCTTACACGCGATATTCCTGGGGTAGACCAGGCTTGATGTACCACTCCTGCGGGTCCTGGATGTGTGTGTCATCGCCATTGCTTGGTCATAACACAGAGGAACCCCCAGAAGGCAAATTCGTTTGTGAGTGAAACGCGACTAAGGGACTCAGTCTCCCTTTTAAGCATGCATAGTGCTCACCCTGGGTTGGGGCCGACCATGAAAAACTCGTCGCCTTGGCTGGGATTTGAACTCGTGACCTCCCGGGTTTGAGCCCTGTCTTCTTCCCCTAGACCACGGAAGTCGGTTTCCTGGGAAAGGAGTGCAACAGCAATAGCCTTCTTCTTCTACCGACCTGCATAGCCCACGACCTTATTTAACATAGTTTTCCACTTGCCGACCAGTACCAATCGTTGTTGCGCAAGGCAGTGGCAGCTCATCGATTATGTCATTGTCAGGAGGAATGAAAGGTAGTATGTTACTGGACGGAGGCGATGTGAGATGCAGACTGCTGGACAGGCCACAGGCTGATACTGTCAAAGCGAAGCTCCGCATCAGATCTTAGAGGCGACAACAAAGGAGAAGGTTTATGAGGAAAATCATCGTGGCAAAACTGAAAGAAAAAAAAAAAAGAAAAAAAAAACACCAATATGGTTGTAACACTGGCCAAAGAACTTAAGATACACCTGGCTGACTTGCATCTAGTTGAGAGTTGAGAAAGATTGGGAATGCTTCCATGACAGTGTCCACTCACCTGCAATGGAGGCAATAGGACCTGTCCCGCACAAGAAGCAGGATACGTTTGATGACAAAAGTCAGGAGATATAGGTCCTACTTGCTGAAAACCACCGGACGCCTAGTGTTCATCAAAATGACCCATACCGTCTTCAGGATATCTGTTTTTGTCAGCCCACGCAGAACTGTATGGAGCAATTTGCGCATGATACAAGGGTCTTTGCTATAAAAACTGCATAAGAAATTTAGATATGTTCGTTGATATGTTGACAGATATGACGCATACTTTAAACTTGTGAAGAAATTGTATGCAACTCTTACACTGTATACTATCATGGGATTGCATACCTGTGAATACGAGTAAGGAATCAACACAAAAGGTTAATTATAAATGAGGAAAGAGGTATCTCAGTGCTATCTGCTGTCAGTTCCTGTACTCGATGGACGTCATTGACAGTCCGACACAAAACGTGCAAGACATGCTTCTGTGCGGTTAGAAATGCAACAAACATGCAGTTGGAATTCCCGATGATCTGAATTACAACGCATTCTTTTTCACACCCATGATAGGTGTTGTAAGAAGTACACAATCACATCTAACGAGTGGGCTGTTTTATTCTAATTTAAAGCATACTTGGAGGACGTAAGGCGTCTAACATGACGTTAATATAGGCATCCTGACCGAGATTTATCGTGCGTGTTCTCGACATAGGATCTCATGCCTCTCTGACAGTCGATAGGGTACAGGGGCAAAACGCCACTAACTTGTATATTTTTCTCGGAGATATGCTATTTGAGCCTAAAAATTATGAATGCCCCAGCTATGGCTGCATGAACTGTACTTAAATGTGGAATGCTTTTACTGTTTTCTGGTTCTATGGCCTTGACACTGGATTTAAACATTGCATCAGTAGATATTCATGGGTGAAAGCCTGATTAGAGCCTTATATAGGTTTTTAATATTGTTGTATCTTGGGATATGGCACAGCTTATCATCTGTTAATCCGACTGACTTTAGCTTACCATTAACTGAAATGCAGTATTTATTTATAGCGGTGAAACTTTTACATTTGAGAGAATTGTGATATATATTTAGGTTTTTATTAAACAGTTAAACTATTAATTTGATAATATTGCCGAATGCTCATCCTCTCAAGCTGATTCCAGACCCGGTGCAACAAACATCTAAACTGATCTGCATAATATAAAAAGCTACCGTCTGCATACTGCATTAGATCGCTTCAGTAATGGAAATCAAGCAATCTGTATCTGTAACGGTGGTCGCACGAGTACTGGACTTGTGTCACCGAATTCCTCTGTGGTCACGCCTCAGATTGTACGTTTCTGATCTTGAACTGTCATGAACAATGTATAGTGTGTCCTGGTGGGGGGGGGGGGGGGGGGGAGGGGGGGGGGCATTTTCCTTATTTCATCTTAAACCCAGAGATACTTCAAGTTATTTTTCCCAAGGGGCTATCGCAGCGCCATCTATCGGCAACTACGATTGTATATCAAAATCTTAATCGAGGCCTTCCGCCCTCCGTCCCCGTGTTCCGACCAATGTTTCACAACGGATATATTGTTCCATATACAATATATCAAATTATGTATATATATATATATATATAATATTTTTTTTTATATCTTAACATTTTATGCGACTCCTAGGGTGAGATATAACAAAATACACATACCTAGAGTACCATATTGCTTCTAATAATAAAATATATAAGTAGGGGTTTGAAATAAACGCTTGTCTGATCTATTGCTAATTAATTTACAAATCATCTTTAGACATGTTATTCCTATGCATGACATTGCAACAAAATGTTCACCTGTCACGGGTGTGTTGTTGTGTCTTATAATAATATATGTATTTAAATATTTAGTCGGACTTCATTTCACTACAGCGCCATCTGTCGTACTTAGGATCAAACTAAACTGGTTTGTTTTCAAGTGCAAAACAATGAACTGGTGGGAAAAATTTAGTCTATATAATAATAATTGCATGACATTATTACAAATATAGTACAAGTAAGAGATTATTGTGATTTGTTATATTAATATACTTTAATATAACATCACTGTGGGAAAATTATTTCAAGATAATATGTAATGTTATATTTAATTTTAATTGGTATAATATGCGACGGTTAACTTAGCAGTTGATCCATCAAAATAACATGACATCCTCTTGCACAAAAGTTTGTTTCAATATGCACTTGTGTTACGACAGATCTCATAAATTCAGCTGAGCACCATGCCCCATGGGTCACTAGTCATTCAGTTTCTAAAAGTCTATTAACAATAAAATAGAAGCATAGCTATGATTGCCAGGCACGTTTGAGCTGTTTCGCAATGGTGAAAAGTGAACTACATATTATTATCATCCTAATTAGAACACAGGGAATAAAACTCCTAAGATATCTTGATTAGACCTCAATGAATCTAAACTTAGTTTAATCACAAATTAAGACCATGCCATGCCGACATCAAACCTGAGAGCTATGAATTGGGCTCACAGGACTCCGTCTTTGTTATTTAGGCATTGTGGGTAAAGGAACCATTTCCCAACCATGCGCTAAGGTTCAATACACCAACGGCGTAAGTATGCATGTCGTAAAGA
This sequence comes from Sipunculus nudus, assembly GCA_026874595.1. Lineage (NCBI taxonomy): Eukaryota > Metazoa > Annelida > Sipuncula > Golfingiida > Sipunculidae > Sipunculus > Sipunculus nudus. Next base: position 10,743,517 of record CM049320.1, on the reverse strand, counting down.
GATCTATGTAGTCCGTTAAATATATTGGATACGAATTGTTTCAAGGCAAAATATATGCACACGAACGCTCTGTAACAAGTTCTGAATGAAACAAGAAATATGCACTCAGAGAGTACAGACCTCCGCCACGGCAGCTCATTTCCCCACATGGCATCGACAGAAATGCAACATTTTTCCTTAAAAAAAAAAATTCCTGGATCCAGATCCCACAATTTTTTATTTTGAAGGTTGACAGCCGAGACAAGCAGCCTAGGACGTCCCACAATCCTTAACTGGAACCTCTTGCGTAATGTGACCTCAGAGGTAATTGAAACTTCACTCTAGTTTAAACTCTTCCTCATTATTAACTATAATCAGAATGAAACGCTTTACACCTTAACAAACTTTGCATTTTCTAAAATATCGGTGGTTATTTCGAATATGCTTTTGTTGGTATGTATGTCATTACTCTAATTAAAGGTGCCCAATCACCTATAAAGCGTGTTGAATTAACAAGAAAAACAGCTTCTTCTCTTGAAAATAAATGTGTACCTGCCAAAATATTTCCTTGAAACCGTGTGCTCAATCCTGTAACCGAGGGTCGAACAGTGGACCGGGCGCGATACCAGGCGTCAACATAAACACAGCTCGTGGGGCCGTGTGCATTGCGGAACCACAACACGGACCAATCAGGAGATGTACTAACTTGGCCCAAAAAATGTAATACATGTTTTCACTGGCTTAAACATCGCGTATTGCGGGTCACAATGGGACCTCCGGTCACGCGGCCTTGTTATGGTAAACAGAAGCATGTGGACTGTGTTTACCAAAATGCAGAGCCATAACAAATAGTGAAAAAGCCCTATGCGGGGTACTGATACAGTGTGCTGAGCTTGTATTGCAGGGAACCGTTGTATAAATCAAAACTGAACTCGTATTATGAAATAATAGGCATGATATTGCTCTTGATTATGTCCCTTTAAATTTGACGTCGAATTTTGCTCGGGCCTCTGCGTTCCCGCTGCATTGAGTTCTAGTGACATTAAGATTTAAGACTATTTCATCGTAGCTATGTATCCGTTCCTTTTTGTATTGTTACGAAGACAAATAAATGAGGGGAAAATCCTGGGCCGATCCCGGTTTCGAACCAGGGCCCTGTATCTCGAAGCTATCGGAAGCGTAACGAGAGCTTAACGAATTCGGATTCTGTTCGTTAATCTTAACTCCGGTATCTCGAAGCTTTCGTTAGTTCGGCCGGTATCTCGAAGCTATCGGAAGCGTAACGAGAGCATTAACGAACTCGGAATCTGTTCGTTAATCTTAACTAAGGTATCTCGAAGCTTTCGTTAGTTAATTACCTTCGCTATTGGTCCCTTTTTTCTCTCGTTAATAACGGACGGTCTGAGGCATCCGTTAGGGCTTCGGTTACTTACACTTTACATTTCCTAGGTAAATTGGGAGCAATTATACATGCCTGATACAAGCAAGATCTCTCTCTTTCTCTTATTCTCGCCCCCCCCCTCTCTCTCTCTCTCTCTCTCTCTCTCTCTCTTCCTCACCCTCTGAATATATATATATATATATATATATATATATATTATAGTTTTGTTGAGGGTATATGGGATAGGTTGACAGCTTCAAACATCATTTTGAAAGACAATTCACTGTGGAATTTTAAAGTAGAACCTTTCTCAGGGTTTCTTCAGTTTTGTTTAAAAAGAATATAACAGTTCAGCCTTTAAAAAATAAACTTCAAATTTATTTCCTTAAACGTTTATCTTTTTTTTGTGTCATAAGTAAATGATATTATATTTATTTTTGCTCCGCTGACCATATTATGCAAAATATACGTGTTTAACGTAATTTGCACCAACATTATAGTATTACAGACTGTTCAAGTCACCTGAGCGTCATGGCCCATGGATCACTTTTGTTAAATCGAAAATTTTTAATTTCAGATTGACTTGGAAACATTTTATTTGATAAACCCACTTTCAAAGGATACTTTCTTATTTGGTTAAAAAATACCAAACCTATTTCATGATAAAGGTTTCATATTCAAAATTTGTAAACTGTAATCTTAAATATGGCGTGTGATACCTGAAAGCCTCTGTGTGTGAATGGTCCCTGTCCTGGGGTAGCCCACAACCCAAATTTTCATTCATGTGTTCCGCCAGTTCTTTAATGCAAAGTACCCGTACACTTGATTGTATTCACGTATTTTGTCCATATTTCTCAGGTTCATTCGTGCATAAGTTAGTATACGTCTGCGAATATTCCCGGGAAAAAAGCCTTTGTGGATGCTCATGATAAGGCAGAACCACACCAAATTCTAACATTCTAAACATTACCGAGGTGCACTGAAACATTCATGATTGTGTCATATATTATAACAAGGCCTACAGGCATAATGCGAACATGTGCAATGGGATATACATTAGTTATAATGGTTTCCTGATTACATGCTTGACCAATAAATGAAATGTACTTGATTGTTTTTAAGATTAATCATGTATACATATAAAAAGTACTAAAAAATTGCTGTATACAGATGCAAAATTTCAGGCTGATATGTCAAATACCTGCTGAAAAGTAAGCAGGCATATACGCTGCGCAAATCTGACGCCACAGGTCTTGTATCAGGCTGATATGTCAAATCTCTCAACTAAGGAATCATTCATAGTAGGTTGAAATTTTTTTTATACAGATCTAGGGGTTCCGACCATGGAAACAGCCCAAAAATAAAATAAACAGTATTTTTTTTAAACACAAACAAAATAAAACTTAAAAATTATGAAGAAGAATAGTACGTATTATTTTCTCAGATGATTAAATTTATACAGTAGTGTATAAACCTATACGTATGCTGCATATGCAGCTTGTTTCGATCGCTCAGGGTAGCGAGTGAAAACGCATATATATATATATATATATATATATATATATATATATATATATATATATATATATATATATATATATATATATTATGAACAGGAAATTCTGGAGAATAACGTATCAAAAGTCCCCAAAACTCCTATTTGGGAGAGTCATTTAATTTGATGATTTTAATTGGCTAATTAACTATATGTTTTACTTTACTTATCTGTATATTGTCATATTAAGCTTTGTCTGTACCACTATGAGGGACCACTTATTTGAAAAATCTCTTCATTACCTATTTCTGAATCTGACTAAGAAGTAAATTTACCAATAGTAATAATTTCAAGCATATTTTTTTAGGGCAGGGCTCAACAATTACATTTGCCCACTCGCCGAAGGGGTTTGAAATGTAGTGAGAACAACTTGCCCCAAAGTCGAAGAGTTGCCAGCTAGGCTTGCAAAATATCAGACAATGCCCTTTAATCAGTCCAAGGGTATATCACAAACAGGATAAATCATATAGAAATAGGAAGAGGGTTTTTTTTATATCACGATATGGATCATAAGGGATAGAGGATTATCGACCTCAGGGAATCTTTTTGCATTTAAATGGTGTTCGACCCAATGTCTATGAAATGCTAAATAATATATACGGGACCTTTCTAATTCTCCCCTTATAGGAAAGCTTTGTTTATTATGCTAACTTAAATAACCTTGTTAAAACATATGAAAATTTCAGTTATATTAAAAGTCTAACATATTTACGTAATCCTCACATATCACGACTTAATGATGGACTTCTTTAATGGTTTACTGTCATCATCTTCAGTCTTTGTCAAACATAATTGTTCGACTGCAAAAAGCTGACTTAATTCATGTTAATAATTTAAGGGCATCTGTGTGCCATCGTGGTAACCAATATGACGTCACACCTTTAACAATTTTATTAAGGTCTGTTAGTGGGCTTAAGTCTCATGTAAGATTTTTGTAAAAGACGGTTGGTCTATGTGTTCAAAACTGTGCATCATTAGCAAGACATACATTAGAATGCCCAAGAATCAAAGGAAAGTTCAAATGAATGCTAGGATTTTCTAACCGTCACAACCATCGAGCACAATATCGGGTACGGCAAACGGGTTTGATACAGTAACCAAAGACTTTAATATTTAACTTACAGAATATTATTAAAAATCATTCAAGTACACATTATTTTTGACTGTTACCAACAGGAACCGGCATTAACAGAAAGGAAGCACACACCCAGAAGACTTGTTCAGAAAAATCGAAGTACCGGTCGTCTACAAAATGTTAATATTTATTCAGTTATAAATTGAATATATGAAGCTAAGCTTAATTAATACATCTGTCCTGTTGCATAGACTGATGAAATTAACGTTATGGGTATAATCTGACATTTTTACATTTTGTTGTTTAATCTGTCATTTGTTATATTCAGTTACTGAGTCTATGTGAAGAGTAAATCTGAATAAAAAAAACGATTTATCTATTTAGTCTTGACTGTTCATCAGGGTTGGAGTCAAATACAGTGTGCCAAATACAAATACAAATATAAATACGATAGCTAGTCTCCCCAAATACAAATACAAAAACAAGTGACTGAAGATAAATACAAATACAGAACATCAAATACAAATACAATTACAAATACGCAATTGTAGGTTATACAGAATGTTTATTTATTTTCAGCACCATAAATATTCATAATGTCTAAGGGAGAAGTGAAATGCTTGACTTGATGCTGTCTTTAGGGTTGTTCAGAAGATAGGTAGTAGTTAATTTTTTTTTAAATTATGGCAGATATGAATATGTATTTGTACAGTATTTGATCAAATACACCAAATACATCAAATATTGAGATCAAATACAAATACAAATATTATCATTTTGCACAACACAAATACAAATACAATATAAATACAAATACTTACTTTGACTGTATTTAAATAAAAATACAAATACTAATACGTATTTGATCCCAACCCTGTTGTTCATCTGTCTCATGTGTACAATTCACATGCGATGTAATATTTCAAATCAGATACTCATACCCAGTTCCCATTTACATGGCAGGTTGGTTTTATCACTTGATCATATTTATGTTGTACTTTCTTATATTTCTGACGATTTTTGGTTAATTTTGACTAAATCTTTCTTCACTGCTCAGGATTACCTGTGGGACTCTCTCGATCAACCTTCATTTCATGATACACCATGTCCTAGACTGATTTCGGCTTTGAGTTCTCAGGTTATGTCTTCCTGTTTAATTTATCCCTTTCAACAAGGATGCCTAGATACAAAATCGAATTATAAGGCTCCACATAAATTTTGTAAGCCATAAATTCCATTAAATTCAAAGCAAACTTTTCCACCGTCCTTCCTGGCGGGGAACTGGTCCCATTGCCAAGATTGCCTGCTCATTTTCATTTTTCCTTATATTAATTTTGACAAGATACTCTGCAAATGTTCATTTCTAAGGCTTTTGAGTAAAAAAAAGTAAATCAATGAACGGTTTTTTATATTTCTTCCGGAAAAATACACCCGGAATACTAGACCGTATTCACTGACTTCAGACCATGGTTTGTCACATTTAACCATGTTTAATCATATGTAACCTATTTCTGAGGTTTCAGCAAAGATTCTCTATCTATAATAACTTTGCTGGAATATAAAACAGGATATCTATAATTCGGTAGTAACTGATTTTTATAAGAGAATGTGAATTCAATTATTTCTTTCCATTGGCTGTAATCAGTATTTGTTCAAGGATAATCCACATACTAGTTACGTTTAGAAAGTAAAGAAAATGCCTCGTGAATGAATCTACTTTAGTAAAGAACTGGATATTATTAAACAACAGCTTTTTTTTAAATAATTCCAAGATGAGAATGTAATATGTAATTTTCTGAACTTTGCTTTGTTTCTAATTGCTTGCTACCAAATACTCTTGGAGCGGTCTGCCTCAAGACAAATATCACAATAAATTGCTAGGACCAGATTATATTTGAAATATTTCGTGACCTCTTAGTATTGTTTAAAGCATTCAGTTATGAAAAGAGTATATGAATATATATGATTTTAATTTCAGGAAAATATAATTATATAATAAGATCTACAACAAATAAAGATATATATTTATACATCTATTATTAAGCCCCTCTCCTTTTTTTATTAATGCTTTAATTTGTTTAAATTACTTAAAAATAGGAGCACTGACTAAGAGTTGAAGGTAAAAATAAGTAGTGTTATTCTTTAGTCCTGTCTAACTGTTTAGTGTTGCATCCTGTCTCGAAGGTTACTTTTTTGCGTACAACAAAACCCTTCAAAGGGAAGAATTAGCAATAAATTGAATTTCAATTGATTGAAATGGGGTTGAACACCATTTAAATGCTATAAAATCCCTGATGTTGAAAACCCTATATCCCTTATGATAGGCCTACATATCGTGATATAAACATCCCCTGCACCCATATTTCTATAAAATTTATCCTGTATGTGATACTTTCTTGTACTCTCTCAGGGGCATAATCTGATTTATCGCAGGCCCAGCTGGGAGGCCTAAAGGCGGTTTCACACGGGATGGGTCCGAACGAATGTTACGTCCGAACGAAATTTGCTATCCGAACGAAAATAAAATAGAATGTTATTTTTTGTCGTTCGTATCGGACAAGAATGGCGCTTTTCACCTTCAACGCAAAAGAGCTGGAACATTTATTATCAGACTTGTTCATTAGTACGTTACCAATTTAATATATAATACTGTACAACAAAGAAATGTTGTTTTCTTGTCCACTGTTCTTAAATTATGTGATAAAAGAAAAATATAAAAAAGGGATTATATTTATTGCAATCAAATTTATTTGATTTAAACAGATTTTTATAGATTTTTTTAGCTCCAATCATTTTTCCCCCATTAAAATCAGACTTCTTTTTATATAATATGTATATTTCCTTGGAGTCCACTTATTTTAATTTAAAATCGAAAACAAACATTTAGACTTTTAAACCAGGTTAAGATATAATATTTCCTGGTAAATTCTTATTCTTTGCAATTTATTACAGTTATTCTCTGAAAGGGGGGGGGGGGAGGGATGATTACATTGATCATCCCCCTAGCCCCTCCCCCCTTATATTGACGTCCCTGAATATAAGTCAGCTGTATAAGCGATATGTACACAAATAAGCAACGATATCCAGGACTTGGTGTACATTACCTAACCCCTCCCACGAAAATAAAATGCTCAGCGATAAATTAAGAAAGAAAAAATGATGAAACAATAATATTTTTATTATTACAAATATATTATTTTTAGTTAAACATTTTGCATATAAACAGAGGTTTCAAAGCTTTGGACAGACTGTTCTAAATCATATTGGCAGATTTGAAAATCAAATACAAATCAAACTAAACTAGTGATTCAAACTTTAATTTAACTTTAAATGCATGAGTTTCAATGGAATATGTTCTGTGGAAACAACATATTGCACTAATATTTTTAAAGGCATGTTCAAGTGGGAGTCTGGGTCCAGTCAGTGGTATAAATATATGTCACCTGTGAACTCATGACTATAGACTCGGGTACCTAGCAAGGCCCAATAACTTTCAATTATACAGTCAGTACACTCAGAGGTAAACTTTTTAAAATTATCAAATTAAATAACTTTTTCCCAATGGGAATTTTTGTTACTTTTGATATATTATTCTCAAGTATTTTCTGAGTAAAATGCAGTTGGTTTTTTTTTGTTACTATTTGTTCTGAGTTCAACCCCATTTTTACTACACGAGTAACCGATGGGGGAATTCCAAAGTTTGAGTCAGTGATAGGGTATTCCTCTGGCAGATGACTTCTCAACTCCTACGTACAGCTCTATACTATAGGTCCGATTTTGCTGCATAAGCACTGCATACGCATACGTAATTAATGGAATCACAGGCGTTTTCTAGATGCATTACGCTTACCTACGCATACGTACCGCATGCACACGCACATATGGACTGCTAGCTTCATAAGGGAAAGCCGTAGGGCCAACATGCTTTATAGTGAATACAGGCATTGCATTGTGTGCTGAACTTAATACTATTTTTAGTAACACTGGGACACTTTTTAGGGATGAGCCGTGGAAAAACCGCTTAGCGAGCCGTTTAAATAAAGTTCGGAAGCACACCAAACGGAAAGGTAATGGTGAGTTTACGAGTGAATTCCGACTGCTTAACTAACCCTTTACGAGAGCTTCGAGATACTCTAGTTAACCGCTCGTTTTGTCAATCGCTTTGCAATAGTTAGGCTCTCATAAATGAATATAACGAACAAATAAGCGAACGCTTCGAGATACTGGCCCCTGTTCGGTGGCGTACAAGTCCGGCGTACCAACCGCTTTGCTAGCAAAGCAAGCTTCAGTAGCGAGACAGTTTGGTCCGCTTTTATGTCACCCCGTAACACACCCCCTCTTAAGAGCGTTTAGCTATCAGAACAAGACTAATTATCCCAGGAGTCACACTTTGGTGAGCTTATTTCCTGGGCACACAAATTTTACCGTCACGTTAGACGAGCCTCCATTTTGTTACGAAGACAAATTGTTGAGGGGAAAAATCCTGGGCCGATCCGGGAGTCGAACCTATAGGTCGCTGGCGTACAAGTCCGGCGTACCAACCGCTTCGCTAGCAGTTCGGTCCACTTTTATGTCACCCCGTAACAGTATTTACTGAAAGCTAATCGGCCTAGACCAAAAGGGCTTGGACCACAGGCTCAGAAAGACATGTCCGACACCCCTCTTGGTTGCCGGTCGTCAGTCAAAACGAACTGTAACGACATAAGAGCTGCGCGCCTCGTTAGCCTGGTATCCGTTTCTCTGGCAACGGATCGATGACTACGGTAAAAGGGTCTTAATATAATAAGAGGTCGATGAAACTGTAACGCAGAGGGAACAAGGTTCGATCTATTGGTTAATAAGAGTAGTGTTTCATTGTCACGCATTACGACGCATTACGATCGAATGATATTGGGTTTGAATGCCTTTGATTGTCGCAATGTTTTTGCTGAGCGTTATTACCAATGGGTCACTTGAAAAATATTTCACACATACAGACACAACTTCGACCACGACAAAATGACACTCATAACCATGACTCATTTTTCAATATCAATATATTTTTAAAATGTATGTCTCAAATATAAATAGAGAAAACAAACTGGTACGCTGACTGTTTTATAAAACAGTTCATGTCGTTGTCATAATCATTACTCAAGGTCATCGAATCATCTGCTGGACTATGCTCATTGAGGCAGAGGGGTGTCAGGTTGGCATGTTTTGATTACGCATAATGCTGATAACTTCATAAATGCTAACAACCTTAAGTCTTTTTTTCATGAAATTCGGCAGTAATTGCAATTTACATTGATAAACTTATAAATATGATAAGCGAAGCATATATATTCACAACCTATGTATCATATTATTTTCAACAATACTCATACATTAATAGTTGAGGTATATCGTTCTCGTATATATCTATATGGTATGGATACAGTTATAAAATAAAAGTATAATATCATAACATTTTAATAAAAGATGAATAATTAACATAGTCATATCATGAGAATTAGTGTTTCTTGCAGGTGTCACCCCCAACTGGAAAAAAATGTCCCACAGATTACGATCTTGTCGTAAGTTATCTAAGGCCATGGCAACTCTCTGCACCACAAAGTATGTAAAATACATGCAGCTCATATTATATCTTCAACTATACGTTGAACAAAATTATATCGAAAAGCACTATCATACTAGGCTACCGTACTTGGAAGGTGCATTTCGGGCATTTTCTGTCAGTGCTTGTTGCCGTACATTGAATAGATTGGTTCCCTGTTCAGCCGTTTACCAGGAAACAATAAGTAATCAGCAGATAATTATGGACCCTTGCGTCTCGACGCTCAGCTGATTTTGTGAATAAAGATATTTTTATGAGCTTTTTCAGAATGCGAGTCCTGTGAACTTGTGAACTAAACATCTGAGAACCTACTATCCTTATACAAACACTATTTTAATTTTCATAACGATCTTTTAATAAGGGTCCAGTGATCTTGACCTCTGAACAGGTAATCTGAAAATCCACAAATGTCTTTCATTTTGGCAGGTAAGCCATATGTGCAAAATGGAAGGTTTGGGATGAAAAGTTTGATTTACAATGCATCCACTATCCTTTTTAGAGATATGGGTCCTGTGACCTTCATCTTTGATGTTCATTTGGAAGGTTCTAGGGTCAGCGGTTACGATATGTGTCTTGCCAACGGACGGCTGGATAGACGACGGACAAAGCGTCATTCCTATGGCTAAAAACTACACAGGGTGAAGCTCTGCGGTATCGCAATAAAATTTCATTGCGCGTTTAGACCTTTCCTGTGCCTTACAAGCTTTTCCAGGCCAGCATTTGCATCACTCTGTGCTTAATGGATACACTTACAGGACAGAAAACAGGCGATTTCATATCTTTAGATGAGTCCCCTGTCCGATAGTAAAAAATCAGCAGAATCGATGACGCCATAGACTATTCATGGGACACACATTTGGCACAGGTTTCTCCAAAAACGTGAGAGCTTCGCCTTTGAAATGGCCTTCTTCTTGATATGTAAAATGGTACAGGGCAAATGTAGAAAGCTATACGGTTCATTTAAATATGTCAGCTTGCACAAAAATCCACATACAACATCTCGAATACCTTATATAGGCTTACGCATAGGTACATCTGCGCCTTATTTCAAAGGTGAGAAACGAGTTTCTGTGAGCAGCGTTTACAGATTATTCAAGTGGTATGTTACAAATATCGCGGTGGATTTATACTTCCGCTGTATCGTCATGCGTTTTTATTGTTCGCATGTGGCATAAAGAGTAAAAGTAAGTGTGTTGTCCCACAATCTACAACATATCTGCTTGGAAAGCGGAAACAAAGCTCTATGCTTCATCCACACCGTGAAGAATTGATTGACTTTGCTATGTGGATAATCCAAGCTAGACGTATTCTGGTACACGTCGTGGAGAATCCACGGCAGTCCTTTTGGGGCGAGACATCCTGTCGAAGAAAGAATCCGTTTCCGTTTGCGTTCTTGTTTTTCCTTGTGGGGTGCCAATTCGTTTTGCCCCTCCTTGCGCATAGGTACCAGGCCTATCCAGAGACCGAGTAGTGTTGAATGTTCGACGGAGGGGGTTACTACGATTGAAAGAACTAGATGACGTGTTACGCATGTTCGGTGAAGCGTACCGCGTGTTTGGTGACGTAGTGTGGTGAGCGTGGATGATTCGAGAATTATGGTTTTTGTCAGATTGGAAATCGTCCTCAGTGGAATGGGAAAAAGACGAGAGATTGGAATCAGTAGAAGTTGGGGAGGCTGGGGTTTCCTCTCTATTAGAACGAGTAACAGGCGACTTGGGTCCATGTAGAGCAGTGCTTCGTGGAATTCTAGAGATGGTGTGACGTAGAGGATTGGTTCGACTGAAGTTACTACTTGAATCAATGAGGCTGCGCGTCGCAGGTGAAAGTGGTGCGGCGTCCATGACGTCATGCTGGCGGGACCGAATTGGTGCCACCCTGTTAGTAGGAATAGGACGACCATTTACCAAATTATTGTTGGTTTCTTTTGCGTATGTTGGCGAGTTGGGCTCTTCCGTCAAATCTTCCACGCTATTATTATTAGCAAACTCTTTATCTGGCGGCTTGAGATCTATGTTGAATGATTTCCACTTGTCTAAGTTTGTTTTGCTGCTGTGTCTCGAAGGCTTATCATTTTCATTGCCAATTCCACTGAGGATATCATTGTACTTAAAGAAATCTGGATCTAAGTCAGCGGGTTCAGAATAATCATCAAACATTTCCGTTTCTACTCTCAGTGGTTTTTCTACTGATCTACTGATTCCGTTTACAAGAGTTCTAATGTTAGCCTTATTCCTGTGAGCCGGAGCAGACTCGGGCCGTTGACGAGCGTTTGCTGCATTGTCCCCTCGGTTTGATGATGCAAGACGATCAAAGACCGACATGGTTTGGGAATCTCCCGGACTTGTTGGCGGCGTAGAAGTGCTACCGCCCCGGGAGTTGTGAGGACTAGATCTTGTACTACGATTAGCACCGTGTGTGTTTCTGAACGTTCTGACGGCTTCCGATTCAGAAAATATTCGATTTCTTCTGTTGCTTCTCACGTGTTCATCTCCGAACCTCGGACTGTTAAATGGATTCACTTTATCATCACGGAAACCAGATGATATGCTTGCACTTGGTGATAGGGATGCTCTTGAACCCGGTGATATGGGACTTCCGCTTCCTCCAGACCCGCTGATGCTTGAACTGAGTGACATAGTGCTGCCCCATGCCATGACGGCGCTGGACCGTGGAGCTCCGGTCAGTTCCTGTTCCAGGAAGTCTAGATCCTCATAGTTTAGGTACTGTTTTAACTGATCAGATACTGGTAGTCTTTCAATTTTTCTAGAAAGTCCGCGTAGTCCGATCGACTCCCGAGCCGGTTTTCGGCAAAGTTCGAGAAGAGATTTCACCCTCGTTTGCTCTTTGTGTAGATATCGTAACATCATCCTCCGATGTTTTGGCGAGACGCCAGCGTCATACAAATACGTCTGCATTAGTAATTTGTCCCCTTGTACACCACTGACGTCACATCCGGCTTTAAGGAGGAACATAAAAATAACTAGTTTTCCGCGAAGCAGGGCTGCCTCGACCGGTCGGTACATTCTATCCTCCAGCTGAGATATAAACTCTGACGTCACAGGAAGTGTCTTGGCATACTTGAGTAAATGAGTTGCCTTGTTTACATTACAGTTTGCTCGGATCAGTTCTTTTACGACACCTTGTATGTAAACATTTTCTGCTTTGGAAAACATGGCGTACATTATAGCCGTAGCCCATTGTCTGTCTCCTAGATCAGGGTCAGCACCATTGTAAACCAAATTTTGGACCACACTCACGTGACCACCATACGCTGCTAGCATCAGCGGGGTGGCGCCACCTGCGCCCTTTATATCTACACAAATTCCAGCTTTCACCAGGGGACGGATCAGTTCATTCCTTCCGTCTCTTGCCGCTAGATGGAGCGATGTGTTACGAGCTTTATCTGTGATTGTGACGTCACAGCGCGCGTGTAGTAACATTTGTACGGTGTCTGTGCGACCGGTCGTCAGGGCTAACATGAAAGGAGTTTGCCAATTTCTGTCTTTTGCGTTCAAATCTGCACCTGCTTGAATTAATATACCAGCAAGCTTAATGTTGTCGTTTGCTATCGTCCAATGCAGCGCTGTGCGGCCCATTTCTAAATCGCTCATATGCAAATCGGTTCCGTGTTCTATGAGTGCTTGGGCTATTGCCATATTACCAGTCTTGGCCGCGATAATTAAAGATGTTTGGCCTTTGTAGTCTTGTAAATCGGGGTCTGCTTGGCATGTCAGTAAATCCATCACGGTGTCATGGTTACCCTTCTTGGTAACAAAGTGTAGTGCTGTCTCGCCTTGACGATTTCCGCGGTTGGGATTGGCTCCTTCAAGCAGGAGCATGCGCATTACGGTGAAGTGGCCTTCCTTAGCGCTTAGCAACAATGGAGTGTTGCCATGGACATCCCCCTTGTCAACATGGGCCCCGGCTCCAATTAATAGCTGCACACACACCTGTGAAATTATATATAAAATAACAAAATTACATGTGCTGTATACTGTGGGTTATCATTGTGAGAAAATAAAATTCCTACGAATAAAGTCTTAATTTGTGCATTATGGTTCCCATTCGTAGAACCACTTTTGTATATTATAATAAACATATATTGTCACGGAGATGAACAAAAACTGATAGATAAAGATGAATATTATACCTGTAAACCCAGGTGGTCAAAGAGGTTGATAGTTTACGATTGATACCAGTAGAGGAAACACAGAGAGAGAGAGAGAGAAAGAGAGAGAGAGAGAGAGAGATTATCTGTCTCACCTGTAAACCTCTGCGACAGGCCACGTGGAAGGGCGTTTGGTGGGTTGTGTAGGTAGGTTTATTTGGACTGCCCCCTGCTTTAAGCAGCATCTTAAGTATGGCCGGCTTGGCGCCTCCTTTTTCCAACACCAGATGGAGCGGCCCTCGACCTTCTTGGTCAGCTGCATTGGGATCGGCGCCTGCGTCTAGCAGAGGCTGAACACAGCGCTCTCTCCCGAGTCGGGCGGCGTCTAGAAGCGGGCCGTCCAGCTGCCTTGAATCCACCACCAGACGTTTCGATGCCAGGAGCTTGGCGAGCTTTTGTCCTTCTCCATCAGCGACGAAGCGGTTTACACTGCAATTATAAAAAAAAAAACATTTATAAATCTTTAAAAAAAAAAATCAACATGACGTTGTTTAGCATGTACTTCTGTATGTCGCCGACGGATGGCGCTTGTTGTTTCTCCATATACAAGGCATTCGCTTGTGCCGAGCGACACTGGTGCATAAGAAAATACGTAAGGCCTATGTCACGGTATATGTAGTACAAAATGACCTTTACATGAATAAACCTACATTACGTCTACCGAGAGCATCAAATTTAACATGCTTGGCTATAGGTACACAGCGAAGAAGAAGAGATAGATAGAGAGAGAGAGAGAGAGAGAGAGAGAGAGAGAGAGAGAGAGAGAGAGATTCTTAGCGCTACAACGACGCAGCCATGCTATCGTCTGCCATATATTCACATCCATGCAATAATAGATTATTATGATTATATAAAAAGGAGAAAATCATACATATGCATTGCATTTTAAAAAATAAGTAGGATGAAGACAAGTTATCTTTTATTTTTAATTCCGATGCACACCCATAAGAGAGGGGATGGGGTTTACAGCTTGAGTGTTCCTTTGCGATCGTTTACGCCATTCACATTTCATGAATATAATACACCAATGTTTATTTAAAGCTTTGTTTCCAATAGCCAATCAGAATCTGTGGTGCGTAATGTTTCCTGAAAACCAGGTGGTGTCCAAACCAGAATATTGAGAATTTGTGATTTGATAGTTACTTTGTTATAAACCACGGTTATGTCGTTATAAAATGCATGTAATTTTCAATGATCATTGATGGCCACAACTGGCCCTTTTAAAGCGTTGCAAAAACAAATGAGATAATATATGCTGTGTATTATTATTATTATTATTATTATTATTATTATTATTATATAAATATATATGTGTATATAACAAATAATTGTCCAGGCCCACCCCCTCCTACCACGGGATGTAATATTGAAGTTCAAATTACTTACCGCTTAAAAAAATATAGTATGAAATAGTTAAAATAAAAAGAGAATTTATCAGTCAGTTTTCATTACTGTACACTTTCATCTGCAATATTGTATACACTTGGATCTGTTCCTAGGTGATTTTTTTCTGAATCTGTCATGAAATAAGTAAGACACTGGAGATAAGAAATCATGGATTCCAAACTAATTATTACTGAGTTGATGGTAATAATTGAATCTTTTTCACCTATTCTAAATTTCCTCAATGCTCTGGCAGTTGTTTAAGAATATTGAAATTTTGAGTTGATTCTTCGCAGAATCTAAGATTTTCTTTCATTTTTGTTTTTCCATATATATATATATATGTGTGTGTGTGGGGGGGGGGGGGTGCGCACCTGTGGTTAAATTCTAATCAGAAGAGTAGGGTATATTTTCCACGAGCGCTGTAACAAGGAAGGGGCACCATATTTTCTAAGATAACAGCAGGCTGATTCCATTTGAGGCAGAGAAGACTAGCCTCACCCAGACACCTATGGACATAAAGGGGTCTTAACCTCTGGTTTACTCCATTCATGAGTGTTGGTGCCTCCAGATTTAAGTGTAGCCTTTGGAAATGGATACTGCGCATGTTCAGTCAACAAAGAATTGTGTTTTGCCCTTGCTGGGGGGAGGTGATACAAACAAACTAGAATGACTCGCCAAACAGACTGTAGCCCGGAGACTCTACTGTAATGTTACCCAGATCCTTGGTTAAATAAAACAAGATTTGCCCGGTAAATAATAATCAGCAGCCGATTACTGGCCACTTGAAGTGTTCTGTCTGGGCAGACGATATCGTCAGACATGCAAGACTCGGGGCATTCATCGCGAGACTCGTGCAATTAGCCGGCGCCTCTAAATCTCACTCATCCTGACTTTTCCCCAAAAACTTTATATTTACGTTTAAGGATACAGGGCTCATCACAAACCCAGCTGTATTTAAATTGTGATGGGTAAAATTTTATGTGACAATGGAAACGAAGCGTTTTGTGATCTCTAACTGAGTTACCAGAAACAGAAAACTGACCAGATATGATGAACAGATATATAATATCTAGTACTCAAGTTATCCTGACATTAACTATATATATATATATAAGTGAATTAAAACATATATGTATATGATTGTTCAATTACTTAATGTGACACCTATATAATATATGAATTTGTACGTATATATACGTATGATTTTCGTATAAGTTCTAGTCATGCACTATTTGAGTCATGCATCTGGTAGCATACATCTTTGAACCTATATATAGAGACTGAATCGGGCACTTTCGGTTTCTGACAGTTTAGTTTTTTTCTGCATTATCAAGCAAAACAAAGAGAGCTACCAGCTTACGACGTGTCCCAAATATGTTTGATACGTCATGGAAATGTGTGGTTACGTTGCTTTACGGAGGTATGGAAACGTATCACGGATGAGAAGGTGTTTTATACGTCACGGAAATGTGTGATTACGTCCTCAACTTTAAAAAAAAAACCCAGGTAAAATGAAAAATTGTCCAATAAAAAGTTTTCATGTTTAACATATATGACGATAAATATGAGAAAAAAAATCCAACCGTCCGAGTTTTTAGAGTAATCCTGTTTATTCTCAGAAAATTGAGTCCATTCTCAGACAAAATGGAAACCTCTCCCCACAGTGAACTTCGTCTGCGACATGTCTTGTACATTAACTTAATTCAGATTATAAATCACGCTTCTTTTACAGAGTCACATGCTTGTGATAAAATTAGGTGCCATAAAAGTACACCTTATAGTTTATCAATGATAAGACTATTTATGCACTGATCTAGAAGTTATCGTATGCAGGTCACGTGGACACCATTATAGTTAACTGATTTTTTTTTTATATCTCATTCACATATATTATGAGGATATATATATATGGTAAATTTAACTGTGATGTAGGTGTCATTATATGTGTCAAATATATGTGTGTAAGTTATGTTACCCTACGGTCCATTTACAATTGAATGATAATTTTGATGGTACGGTACTCGTATTTGCCGATCGTATATATATATATATATATATATATATATATATATATATACAAAGAGCCACCAAAGTAAGTAGCACATGAAAAACATATTCAGTAAGCAAAATGGCTGACTACTAAATGAATGTATTATGATTCTCGTCTCAGCAGAATCCAGTTTTTCTGCCGTATGGATGGCGTTACTTCACGGGTGTTACTTCACGGGTTACCCTCTCTCTCTCTCTCTCTCTCTCTCTCTCCGGTTTGCTTTTGACATAACTCTCTACACTTTCGGACATAATATTAATACAATAGTAAAATATCATCCTGCATTGGTTCACAGACTCGGCAAGTTATCTATTAGGGGCAGAAGTTTCCATGTGACAAATCATAACGTTTTGCATCCAACAGTAAATAATCTAAAGAAGATAGTGTTGCTATATCAGTGAGCGATCCGTCTTCGGGACTATAAGTTATATACAGGAGGGCAGGGTTTCAAGCCAGCTTTTATTTCCTACTGACCTTTGATTAACGAGTCCACTGAACAAGTGATTGTAATGTTTATACTGCTCCTTTTGCAGGCCGACTGTTTCCTTATACACAAAAAAACGGACCATAAATAGGACACCAATGTACCTTTATTATTAAAAATACAAAACATAGCTTTTAACTGGCATAATATTAACTTAATAAACTAACAGAAAAGGTTTCATTTTTTTATCTTTTGCAATTGTATGTATTTGAGCTGAATGAGTAATTTCTTAGCATTTCATCTTTAGATAATCGTCTTTATATGTAGCTGACCTAAAATCGGTACTTTTCAAATATGACATGTTACAGTTAAAAGACAACGGGATTAATTAATTAATCAGGGCAAACTTTTTTCAGTGTGAAACGTATCTTATTAGGAATATGGTCCATGTAATGCATTTATGCATGCAGCCTTGTTATGCACCGAAAAGCAAGGTCACATCAGCGTCACGCTTCTCTGGCGCGTTGAAAGACATCGGGTCTGTTAGGAGAATATAAAATACGTCAACCTCCATGCAGAAACTCATAAAGCACTCTCGCGCAACATCTCATGTGATCTTTTATGTGGCTTTTGCTCCATGCCTATCATTCTAACGCCGAAAATAAGAGGAAATAAACAACCAGAGGGACTGTTAAGAGCTCTAAAATGTGATATTTGTATTCAATGCGGTGAAAATTCATGTTTTTTGCCTCTGGTGAAAATCATTAAACACCAATCGGGGTCGTCTGACTGAAATGGACAAGCTCTGTCCTTGTGGTCAATTTCAGCGCAGGAAACATTATTTCCAAGCCTAACCATCTAATTTTGTTTAAATTGTGATTCTACTTATTTTTCGTTTAAAAAGATAAGCCTCAACTCTGTCTTACTGAAATATTTTAATTTTAATTTGATTGCCCATGTTCTCTCTTATAATGTAGGCCATATCCTGAATAAGTGTTTACAGCAGCTAATATTCAATACATTGGGCCGACGTAACTGTTTTTACATTTATTGAACTGGAAACGCTGGATGCTGAATTGTAAAGATATAAATTTTGCTTTTACTTAGTGATTTATAATTTATACTTTTACTTGTATTACTAACAATTATTGAAACAAAAAAATTTATTGGCCAATTTTAACAGGTTTTATAATTACAGTTATTTTAATATAAATAAGTCATTTTATATAACTTAAACTACAGTTATATAATCACGGTTATAGAAACTGATACTTTTCACAGGCTATAAGCCTTATCTTTATTTCATTGTCAATACAATGCCATCTTTTGCCAGGTTTATTATGTATATCGTGATGTTTCATTGTTTCTAGATTAATAAGAAAAAAATAACTTTAAACAAGCAGACTTCTCATCAGATTTTTACGGATGCTTAACGGTGATGATATTCGACCTTGACCTTTTAGTCGGACATGACACCAACTTCCTAAGTTTGAAATTGGGCTCTCCACTACAGCGTTCTTTTGTGTAAATACTATGGTATCTGAAGGGCTAACCTTCGTTTGTACTGTACCATTTATCCCCTGTTATTGTCACTTTGATGTTTATACCAAAGTAAAGATCAGTTAACAATGTTTACATTTAGGGTGGAAGCAATTCACGCGGGAAAAGGTCAAGTGGATTGAGTTTGATTTATATTCATTCAAACGCCACATTGGCAGATCCCCTGCGGGTTATGCCCTTCAAAGACAAAAATTTACTACGATAAAGGCTTGAGCAAACTGAATAAACAGGCAAGCAAAACAAACTCAATTATATTTCTTTGGCATAGCCGAGAAAGCAAGAAACATAGGCGTGTGATTTCATGTTAACTACGATTCTGTCAGTACGTCAAGAGTTTTCCATGCTGAAGTGCTGCTTAATAACTGAACATGTTTTAAAGCTAAAAAAAAACTTCTGCATTCACCTCTACATAAATTGTATCGTTTCAAATTGCTTTTAGGGATTATTTCTTCCAAAGTGCAGTTATACAGATTATTCATCTTGTCTTTATAATGCTTTATTTTGAGACAACAGTTACTTTTTTCCATAATTGGCGGATTCTGCCTTTGCCATTATAATTTTATCCTCGGATAGAGCTAGTCTTTGCAAATAATGTCCTCTGTTTGCTTAATGTAAAATGTATACACTTTCTCATCATAATTTCACTAAATCTTATTTTAACGCTCATTTCCCTTTCTGTTACAGTTTTGGTATCCTCTATATGTCTAATATATACATATATTAAAAAAAAAATATATATATATATATATATATATATATATATATATATATATATACAAAATAGAAGAACTTGAAGCTCAAGCGGACATCACCTTTCAACTTTACTTGCAAGATATATCTGTCTAAATACATATGACAGGTTATTGCGCAAGTATCTTGATTGGGGAGATCGTTCCATTGTGTCTAGTACGCCTAGCACTGGCAATTCATATACACACTCGCACTGTGCTCAGGGCTATAACAATATATACACATGAGAACCTGAACCTGAATATCTTAGCCAGAAAAAACATACGGAGCTCAGGAGAGGCATCAAGCTGTGAAAAACTAGAAAGAGCAACAATAACGAATGTTACAATGAGGAAATACATGTATTGGCTACAGGGTCTGTGACCATTCGTTCACCTTATGTTGATACTGTACATGTGTAGAAATATATGTGATAATATTATTTTCATTGTGACAGTTTTCATAATCAATTATGGATTTTAATTATTACATTTATGTCTGTAGTTATATATTATATTACTTTTTTATATATTATATATTTTATATATTGTATATTTTAAATTATACCGACAGGTATATTCCTAAATACAAATAAATACAACGTATACATAATATGTGTTATATATTAAAATTTATGCTTTATGCTTTGGTCTACTAAAATTTCGTCATGCATATCATCTAAAATCAGTCATAGGTTATTTTATATCCCGAAATATGCATTACCAAAATACATCGACAGTACAGTCATTAGGCCGGTATGCGACACGTTTTTTGTTTAATTTAATATTTTTTTACAAGAAATATGTGTCAGTGCATTTAACAATGGACGCGTGGGCAAAGTATAATTAACAGCCGGCCGCTCCCTCAATGTGAACACTCCTATGGAAAGTTACGCTAATTAGCATTCACATTCCCTCTCTCTGATCTGTGCATCAGTGATTGCAGGTATGGTCAGGTATGCAGTCTCCCTTTGTGATGTTTAAAGCCGGCGCTCGGCGTGGGCCTGGGGAATGTAGCCTCAACAAAACGGTGACTTGTGCGCACCTCAATCTAAAGCTTGTTGAAGGCATGATGTGAACGCCATCAAATATTTGACCCTCTTGATGCGGCCAATTGTGTGACCTGCCCCAACTCTCAGCGGGTTTGTGACTTGACTAAATAATACACTGATTCAACGTTCGTCCCACAGGCATCTTGAGACATCTTCAAACTAAACAGGCCATGCAAAAGCGGATCCGGGGTATCACAGCAGTCGCCACCCTTTTTTTCCAAAGTTTCATAACAGTTTTAGCCGCCTGGCCGCCATTCTTTCCGGAACTGAGGTTTACTCATTAATCTTCCTGGTTTAGTCTCCCCCCCCCTTCTCCCGAATCCGGATCCGCCCCTGCCTTGTCCCCCTTAACAGACAAGATTGACAGGCAGTTAATAAAATGATATGTGGGCAAACTGAGAATTGTGACAGGGAAGCGCTATGTCATAAAATCCGACCATACCTGCTCCCCACAGCGCATAATTTCAAGAATATGAAAACAAGAAACAATCTTCAACGAGGTCTACGTCAGTTTCACGATCTTGAGAAATTCTTAACGAATTACATACAACGGATAAAAAACTAGAAAATAAGCTTCGTCAAAATACAAGTCTGTTAGTACAGCATGCCTTAAATACTCGTACATATAACCAACTTAGTGTGATATTCAATTCAAGATGGAGTGTGAGATTTAAAATAAGATAAGACTAGAAAATGTAAGAAAAGATAAGATTTGAAGGGATGAGATGAGATACACTTTGTTATTCCCTTTATTACTCTGAAATTACATTTTTTTCAGTCTGCTGATAATGTGCAAAGTTAGTCAACGTTTTATTTAAAGGCTTTGAAATAAATCATCATTTAAATATGTTTGAAAGGCAATAGTTCAGACAGGTTTTCCTAAGACACATTCTTTTCGATTTTAATAGGGAAAAATGACCACATGAGCTGAAACCATTCACTACTTTCGGCCTTTTGAAATCAGGCAAAACCTTTTGTTTTGACTTTTCCGAACTGATTTCAAAAGGCTGACTCGTAATGAATGGAGCTGGAACAAATGATAATTTAAGCAAGAATTGTACAAAGTTGTGAACATATGTTGCGCTTGAAATAACTCACTAAATAATTCATGAGTCGCTATCACATGATTATTACCTCATTATTCATTGCAAAAAAAACCTTCTGATAGACCTTTTTGCACGTAATGGTCACTTTCTGCTTGTGTTCGGGTCTAATGAGCCAGGTAAGTCGATCTTGTGAAGGTAAATCAGGTCAAAGCCAGGGGCTCCAACATAATCCTGGCCGTTTAGGAAAATGTAATTTTCACTCCGATCATTTATTATATAATTAAAACGATCTGCATTGTCAACGTAATTGACCGGATACGACCCCGTGATAATTTTCGACGACAGGTGTCGCTAATGTTGTGGAAAAGTTAGATTAAAAGCGATGAGTTTCTTCTTTGAAAAAGAAAGCGGGTAAACCCAGAGTTCTTTTTTAAGCTTTTTCGCTCAGCTCTCCAGACAAGAGAAATGTTATTTCTGTCAAAAGCTATGAATGATAATCAGACTATAGATGGTAGCATTTGAAAAATATTTGATAACTCATCGTACACTTCAATTGATCTGCATATATATATATATATATATATATATATATATATATATATATATATTTATATAAAGTATGATTATTTACCATGCCTACATGTACTTTATATTTAAAGCAAATAGTTTCAGTGACAAGTATAATTCAAGTATGTTGTCTCACAAAAATTGAACAGCGTATTGGGGTTTAGAACCAATTTATGAAGCATTCTGATAAGTGGGTGGGGAACGGAATGTCTTTCAAGCATTGTACAAGTCAGTTTACGGTGGTGTTTATCGCACATATGTTGGTCCGGTAAGCTGATTCTATTGTTCATCATATATTTACCAGGTACACCTCCCCGGGGCTCTCTGCTTTGAGTTGGTCATGTTTATTAGTTGAAGAGTTGTATTGCTGTAACATTATATATCGTATATATTCACAATGCGTGCAGTCCCTGGGGCCATTTGACTTCGCTGATCACGATAAAACCCCGGGGGTTGAGTCAATGTCACACGTGGTCAAGAGTCGCTCTCGATGACCAGTGGTCAGTAGTGGACAATGTCCATCTTTGAAGTGTTGAATATTAAGTGTAAACACTTGAAATCCTCATTATGTCCGAATGGTCACATCCCTTCAGGTCAAGGACCCGACTCTTATTGTTGGGCGATCAACAAGGGAAAATCTACGCCCAGCAGATCAAAGGGTCTGGGCTATACAGAAGCCCTGCCGGGATGTAGCGGCAGTTTTTACCATTGACAATTAATAGTCTTCTGAGAATGCGGAAAAAAGGCATTGCAAATCTTGATGTGGCAGCAATGATGTCCTTTTTAGCTCAGCTGACTGATAGTCATCTGAGCTATAGCGATCACACTTTGACCGGCGTCCGTCCAGGTAAAAATCGTAACCGCTGGACCTGGAATCTTCTAACTTGACATCCTAATAGTTCCATGAAAGATCTCTTTGGAAACCTGACATTAAGTCTCTGTTACCCAAAACCTCTGAGCCATGGGTCTCCGAAGTAACACCCCCCCCCCCCCCCCCCCCGAAATAATGGAAAATTTGATACAAAGGCTCAAGAATCTGAAAACTAATGCATTGATCACCATGATTCTTTGCATGGATATTGGTCATGGAATGTTACATGAGTTTCTGCACACTGGTGGCGTCACCTGTATTTTTTCAATTTTTGTACGATTTTTTTTTCTTTGTTTTGAGATCTTTAAAGAAGTGGACATCTGTTAACAGGGCACAAGAGCTCAAGTATCTAAACAACTAATGCATTGATCACCATGATTCTTTGCATTGAGTTTTGATCAAGGAGTGTTTAATCAGTTTCTGCAGACTGGTGGCGACCTGTATCTTTTCAATTTTTTTTACGATTTTTTTTTCACCTTTAAAGATGGGATCATCTGTTAACAGGGCACATATCGTAATGACTGGACCTAGAATCTTGTATCTCGACATGCAGGGAGGCCCATAAAAAGTCTCCTTAGAAGCCTAAAAGTAGTTCTCTGTTACCAATAACCTCTGAGCTATGGGGCAACGAATTACCACCCTCACCCCCCATCCCCCAGAATAATGGAAAATTTGATACAAAAAGCTCAAGTATCTGAACAACAAATCCATTGATCACCATGATTCTTTGCATGGATATTGGTCATGGAATGTTTCATCAGTTTGTACAGGCTGGTGGCGCCATCTGTATTGTTTCGATTTTTTACAATTTTTTTCTCTGTTTTTGAGATGTGGTCATCTGTTAACAGGGCACAAATCATAATGACTGGACCTAGAATTTTTTAACTTGACATCTTGGAAGGTCCATGAAAAGTCTTCTTGCAAACTTGAAATTATAAGTGTCTATAACTCAAATTTTCCAACTAATGCGGTTTGTTTGAGCATTGCAGAAATAATGCAAAACACACACAAATTGCGCGATTCCTCAGAAATAAAATTTGGTGTGCTTATGCGTCTTAATGAACTTTACCTAACTTGCATGAATGATGATGCCACCT
This sequence comes from Sipunculus nudus, assembly GCA_026874595.1. Taxonomy (NCBI): domain Eukaryota; kingdom Metazoa; phylum Annelida; class Sipuncula; order Golfingiida; family Sipunculidae; genus Sipunculus; species Sipunculus nudus. The sequence continues at coordinate 10,718,982 of CM049320.1, read as the reverse complement.
ACATTATCTTAATTAGTTCCCTATGTAAGGACATATTGTCAACATGTCAGTCGGCTGAGCGTTATGACCCATGGGTCACCTGTTTTACAAAGAATCACGGCCTATAGAATACAAATATACCGTAAAATAATAAAACAGACCAAATGTTTGACATGTCTGGGTCCTTTCTAACAACAATATCGTGCAATATATTTAAATAGTTTAGTAATGGTCATTATAACCGCCTCTTCTGGATTCACGTCTGCCTACATATCTCAACCGAACACTTTCATAGTGCGCCTGGCCCTGACCAGACCCTTATCAAGTCGACCCGCCATAACTCTTGTTAAGAGTGACAGCTTTCACTAGTACTGTATATGAATGGAATGTTTCAAGAGGGTACTATATTCTAAACGTTATGTGGAATTCCTTTACAGATAGGTCCTGGCCGAGGAGCTATTAAAGCTTGATTCCACATGCCACTATCGGGACGTTACCTTTACAATGTATAAACTAATGTGCGAAACTGGGCATGTAAATAACCAGAATACAGTAACCATGCATTTTTACCTGTATTTGTTATTACTTACCAGTCTTTAAAGATACGGGGAGACGAACTTCGCGCAGTTTTTATAATATATATTACCTCCAACCGTTTATTGTATCTACCAAAACAAGAAATGATGGTAATACACAAATTTTAAGTGTGAGTCAATATAAATTCACAAACTTCTGGTTATTGTAAGTTATCGGTTGTAGGTTGTCCATTTTACTGACATTTTAACATGAAATTTACTTTATTGTAGGTGTCTTGCGTGCAAAACATGTACAACACATAATTATAAATATTGATATTTAAAATATGATTTATAAAATGACTAAATTATGAACGTTACATATTTGACACCGTAAGTACAAAGAATATTGGTTCCAATGTCGGAGCTATCTATAATTATTGCATGACTATAACAGGTTGTATGGCTGTGACATGGGTGTATAATATTATATAAAGGAAGTTGAGCGGAAGACAAAATCACCAACATTGGTGTTTTACTAAGTAAATAACGGTTAAAAAACACGCATACAAGTCAAGGGGTGTTCTTTTCGCCAGATAGACGTACACAGTAACAGACACACAGGAATAGAAACAGTATGTTAATTCATGTCGCACTGTCGCACACGCGGTGGTTTAAACAATTTTCTATGTAAGGTGCGTTGACGCGTTAAACCAACGGCACGCCCTGACAGACACAGAGGATCCCCAACACAGGGCCTTCATATTTCATTCACTTTGGCATCCCATACATCTTCGTAATTCAAAATTGACATATTTCTGGTCGGGTATTTGTGAACAGTGACGTTCTGTGGTGATTCCGCGCGCTATACTCACAATAGTTTAATGTACCTCACCAAATTTGGTACTGAATAAAGCAGCTGAACATGTTTATCTGAAGGTCTACCTTGCGTACCTCTCGACCTATTTCGTAAAGTGACCTATTTTTCCGCTTGCTGGCAGTCAGTAAAGCATCGCGTTGTAAATGACATCCCATGACCGAGCTACTCGTAATGCCTCAGTTATGAATGGATAATATGGTCCTTTGCCAATTCAAATGCTTTATCCCTGACCTTGACACCGTTTTATTAACATTAGTCTTTTTCTCAATTACTTTTTTTGCCACAAAACAGAGAAAACATGTTTTCTTTGTAATAAAAAAAAAAGAAAAAATATAGGTCTAGAAAAGAATAATTATGAATGGGCCTTTCAGTTTACTGCAGAGAACTCCGATTTCGAACAATGGTTTGTGTACACCCACTTTTGGTACGAGCTGAAAGACAACAAATTTGTATTTCCCGTATTTTCCTGCAGTGTAGGAAGTTTTGAATCCTATAGTATCTATTTACCTCGGGCTTTGGGTTGCTTATTTATTTAAATAGATAGTACATACCTACATTTTAATTGGCTCCCTGCAGCAAGGGGCGGGTCCAGGATTTAGGAAAAGAAGGGGTCCAACCCAGGAGGACTAATTACAAAACCTTTAAAAAGATCCCCAAGAACCGGAAAAGAGGATCCAGCAACCCCCTTGACCCCTCCCTGGATCCACGTCTATGGCTAATTATCACTATATAGATATTGTATTCCAGATATTGTATACAAATGAGAGACACGTTATCTTAGCTCGCACATATCACGCATGCCCCCTGTGGACACATCCTCTCTATACCACTCACTGGTCAATAGTATAATGTTAGTAATAGTCAATAGTCATAGTAACGTAAGAAATATTAACGTACCTATGAGGGAACGTTAACTACCTAATAACTGAGACACCCCAAACAACATAAATAATATGTATTGCCCAGAATCCATCCCTTGTATCGGATTCGTAATTTGATATATAGTACGATTGTAAACGTGTCCAGCGACACACAATGCGACCCATCCATCTCAGCGAGTTTCCACACCCCCATGCTCATATTACAGGTTGGATTGTGACCAAAATGCAGGAATATAACCTTTGATCGTAACGTAGTTTTGAAAATATGAGACCACCCGAAGGAGAATCTTGTGTCCATCACACCTTCAATGTGAAGGGAGAACCGGTATTAGGTAAGGATGGGGTACAAGCCAGCTGGTACCAGGTGCGGATTGGCGCAGTTTGTGACTATGTGGCCAAATTGAATAGAAGACGACCTACAGCATGAAACCTAAAATGACGCCCCCAGAAGCACTATTAAACAGGCCATGCTGACGATGCAGTTTTATCTTGAATTGTGCTATAGCATAAGGGTGAGGACGCAACTTGTATATTGTGGTTATGTAAATGTTGGATGACGGAGCGAAAGAGAAACATTTAAGAATTTCCTCCCTAGTGCAACCTTAAATAAGTCTCTGGTAACGTGGGAAAAAAACAGTAAGGAAAAAAACTGTCTATCCTATTTTCTCTCTTTTTGGCATGATGGGGGTGTATAATAAAGGGAAGCCAAAGGATAAGAAACAGATGAAGATTACGTCACAGATAAATGACAGTTAAGGAGAGACCAACTTTTGCTTGCATGTAGCTTGTTCCTGTGACAAGCAGTCTTCCGTATATACGTCCGGTATGAGGGGCCATAAAAACAGTCCTCTGGCATTTACGAGTTAAAGAACAATAACATTCGCAACATATACCTGTACGGGGTATGTCCTCTCTGGATATAAATGTACAGTACCTGAATAAAACTTGCCACTTTTTCTGTACATTTATTGCTGTTTAATGCCGCTGTCACAGAGTACAATATGTAATAAATTCCAATGGTTGAACACAGGAATTAGGTCAAAGGTACAGTACTATCTGTACCTTTCTTTCTTAACCATGTATAATCGTCCCTTTGGTACAGGGATTTAAAGAATAAAGAAAAATTGCATTTCAATAAACCCCTCTGCTCGTAATGTAACAAAATCGGATGTGTCTATGCAATACAATTTATTGGTAGGCCATGCATGCTTTCTTTAATAAGAGGGAATCTTAAATCAGAAGAACCTATGAGAAACACCTAATTCCAGGAAGAAGAAAAAGAAAAAAATTAGGAATGTGAAGAGAGACCCGAGGTAAAAGATGGCTCCTAAAATATGAAGGGAAAACGGATCAGGAAGTGACGTAGCTGAAATGAAAAATTATGTCATAATGAAAATATCAGTATAAAGTACAGATGGATTTCCTCTAGCAAAAATCGACAGGAAAGAAAATAAAAAAGTAATGAGTCAAAGAAAATCAAGAGCGTTGTCTATATTGATTATAAACGAGTGAAAGGGAAAAGTATGACACAAATGAAATGAGTGTAAAAGCTTTAAAATAATTATTTGTGAACAAGCAGCTCATTAATAAGATCATGTCTATGATGCGAAATTATAGTCAGTAAAGAACTGACAGCATTAATAATCTCTTTAAATCATATATCTGAATGTAATAAAAGCGAAAGGGAGACGCTCTCCGGTATATAAAATTGACACTAATGAAAAAGATTTGTGGGACACCTCAGTAAAGATTCACAGTTTTCACAAGTTAAATGGCAGCTATTGTGTACACAGTACAACCCCAATCAAATTTCAAGTAACCATGAAGAACTAAACAGTGAGGATGGAACCTGGTTTAGTAGTGAAGAAGAGCTCTACTTGTAAGAGGACTATCAGCGTATCTGTGAATGTTAAGTTATTCGTAGTATTTATTGTATTTTGCCGCCGTATAATTGGCATCGGTTATAACAGACGTATCCTTCCAGAAGGGTTAGCCGGAAAATGTTATTGCAGATAAACAAATAAATTATTACTATGATGGTAATTCACAAGATTATTTATTTTAGGCATTGTATTGAATCGATAAACCTAAAAGACACGTGGTATTTCGGTATCAAATCGTTGTCTTCGATTTCATTCAACATAGGTTGCTATCTACAGAGGAAGCTGTTCTTAAAACACCTTTCTATATAAACAATAGATATTTATGAACAGGAATGACCTCACAGAAAGAACCACTGGATTATGAGTGGGAATAAAACGAACCCGGTAATATGTTATTTAATATCGGTCATTGACAGAGATCCTCCCATCTCCGCCCCACCCGTGTTTACAGTGAAGGTATCATTCACACTACACAACAACATCGTCCATGCAAGGCAACCTTTACAACAAATAACGAATCGAGGACAGGAAAGAAGGGTTCAGTACGTAAGGTTCGGATAACACTAAAGTTCTTTGCTCAGCACACATCTCTCGGTCGAGTGAACGACTCGTCATGGGGTACCACCAACTGTGAGCAACAGAAGATCCACTGAAGTCTCTAAACACAACTCTAAGTTAAAACTTTGATAAATAGCTCCAGAGACTACTGTTTGGTAAAATAACTATTCCAGCACAGGGTAATTATAAGGGCGGCTAACAACCTGACACAGATAAACAAGTATACCGGGAGTGCTGGTTGAGTTTATACACAACTCATGGCTCTGTTTATGCGGAAATTAAGTAGAAATCCATGCGAGACACAAATGTGGCACTGCTTCTCAGATTGGAGAGAAGACTCCCCCCCCCCCCCCCCTCAGATGGGAGAGAAGACTCCCCCCCCCCCCCCCCCCCCCCCCCCCGGCTGCGTTTTTCAAAATCTATCCTTATATGGCAATATGGTGTGGGAGGGCAATGTTTCTTTGCACGCAAAATGCGGATAATACTACGCCGTGTGATATCATTCCGCATGAATAGTTCTAAAGGGGTTTCGGCGAGGTTTATGTCAGAGTGCGTCACAGGCGCGTAATATATATGTATAGGCCTTTCAGAATGTGGTGCAGCCCTCACAAAAGTCCATGTGTGTGCACTGTCCGCATAACCACAGGAGAATATAACTCTTGTGATCAGTATTGCCAAGGTGCGGCTTTGTGGCTGATCCCGTGGTCAACCGGATAATAAAACCGCATTGTCAGCACATATATAACCATGCTACCTTAATCTCCGTGTTGAATACCAATTAAAAAGAGTACATATTAGCACATGCACAGACACATGTATATGATGGAAATCATGTATTTGGAACCATCTCCAGTGTATACTTTGAATAGTATATTAGAAATCCTCATACAGTGCGTTTCTCTAAAAAGTCATGCCCAGCGATTTCTTCAGGTTTGCTGCGTCAGTCTCAAGCAGGTCTCATACGATGCGATTTCCAATGATTATCTGAGAATTGTGCTGAAAATGGAAGGATCCTACAAGACGAAATTTCTGTCGAACCCTATTTTATTGAGTCCGCGCTAAGACATCGTATACATATTAGACAGTAGTATAAAATCACATCGTACATGTACGTGTAGAAAGTCGTATAGGCTCGAGTACTGAATTATATATGAAAGAACTGTCACAATGCCAGGTGTCAACATACATTTGGGATTCTTTTTATCATTCACAAGTGCTCTGGTTAGACCCTTCTTTGAAATAAATAGTGAAAAAAGAGAATTAAAAAATAGAAAAAAATCACAAACTGCATAAAATGTGCTTTGCATATGTGTGTGTATATATATTGCTACTAAAGTCAGAATCATGCGTTGCACTTCTCCCCACATGAAGATAAGGACATTTTCCACATGTTGTGACACATGCTTGACATTTGCACACACACAAAAATGTGCGAAGCGTCTCTTTCTCGTTCAAACTAGACTGTTATATCCACATTTTTTTCTCACTGAAAAGTAGTGCTGCTAAAATAAATGATTGCAAAAGAGTAATTAGCGTCACTTTCAGTAAAAAGTGCTTGTTAAAAAGAGTGATTTGACAGGCCTGATTTAGGTGTAGAGTACTGCAATAGAAAGGAGTATAGTGGAGTTCCATTTGTGCCTGTGTGTGTGTGTTTTGACTATGTATACCTAGCAAAAGTTACTCTCTTATTTATTATAAAATGCAAATGTTCTCGTTTACAGTCAGATGACGCCTCCATTGAAACACAGCTCACGGCTGCCCTGTCAGAGGTTAACTGTTTTATATACTACCTAATGTCAGGATCCCACAACAAATTGGTTAAATCATGGTTTATACCTGTCTACACACACTGAAGTAATTTACTACAAACTTAACCTATTTCCCCGAGGCCACCAACGGTGTAATGGAGGTCGCATTCCTCGGAAATTTTAGGATGATTTTGGTCGCCACACTTTGAGTGAATATTTCATGCATGGACTAATTTATGTTTAAATTTTGTTCATAATCTTCAGTGACCGACGTGTTGTGTATTACTCAGTACCGCTGAGAAAGATCATATATTTTCTAGCTTAAAAACATGCATTTATTTTAAATTAAAAGGGAATATTACCATGAAAACGACAAACTGTTCCATACTAAATTGGAAATATTAAACATTATTCAATGGAATCACATACGTTACTCGTTACACGTTACACATGGTCTAGAACACTGTGTTGTTTACGATATTCAGAACAGTAATGTAGTCAAGTCCACACCGTCCGAGCTAGTCCGAGGCCATGAGGTTCAAGTCCACATCCACCTTCTTCGAGCCCGAGTCATCTTGAACCAGAGTCCATGCCCGAGTCCAATAAAAATCTCTTGATAAAAAGAAATTTAAATGTATTTAAATATGTGAGTTCATGCCTCTAACTGAAGGTTTAAGCACATAAAGCTCCCGATGAATGCCTCAAGCTCGGTATATAGTCTTTTTTTAATATTCTGTTAACAGTTCGCAAATTGTATATAAAGGTCTTTATAGTATGTGGCAAAGCTTGCCTTCTGCTGGACTCGACATTGACTTTTTCGAGTCCTTACCTTCGATTCCGAATACAAGTCCGAGTCCAGGACGCTCGAGTTCAAGTCCGTGTCTGAGTCCTTAAAAAAAGAGGACTCTATTCCAAGTCCGTGTCCGAGTCCTTTAAGAAAGTGGACTCGATTCCAAGCCCGTGTCCGAGTCCTTAAGAAAGCGGACTCGATTCCAAGTCCGTGTCCGAGTCCTTAAGAAAGCGGACTCGATTCCAAGTCCGTGTCCGAGTCCTTAAGAAAGTGGATTCGATACCAAGTCCGTGTCCCAGTCCTTCGTCACTGATTCAGAATAGTCTCGCCAGTTACAAAAGAATAAATGTGTATCATGATATGAAGCATGGGAGACATAGTTTGCTCAGCATGCCATGATCATACCCCATCCTCATACAAGGAGATGAAATGAGTGATGGGGTATTACCCATGAAGCTTGGACTTGGTTTGGTTGTAAGAACTTTGTTGAACGATAAGGTCCCAGCAAAGCCAGCAATTAGGTGAAAAATAAAACTGACTGCAGAGACTTTTCCTAATGTCCAACGTTATACTATGACATCTTCTGAGTCCATTACATTAAAAAGTTCTGTAAAATGGAATATATATATATATATATATATATATATATATATATATATATACATATATATATATATATATTATTCTTATCACAATCTTAGCTTCCCCTCTATTAGATAGTGTCACCCTTGTTGAATTCCTGCACGGACCTGTCCTATTATAAGGGTATATGGATGTAAGATGAAGTACATAATAGCACAGACAAGCATGAACTTGGTACAGAGTTTCCGAACTTAATTCATTCCCGCCTGGCTCAAATGACTGCGCTTTTATTCAGAACCAAAGACTGATACTAATTTCCAGTACCGTTCATGGTTTTCGGATCATTCCCAACTGAGCAAAACATCTGGCCCAGTGGAAGATCAGAAAGAAAAGGCTTGTTTGAGGCAATTAAAATCGCTGTTGTGCTTGGTTTGCCGGAAAACTGTGACCGTATTTTATCAGATCTAGGGTCTTAGTCACCACAAGTGTCATGTACCCCTTGAACTTTGTAACATGGTATTACGATTAATGTATCACCTTAAGAATGTGATGTAGGATATAATAAACACCACTTGAAATATTTCTGTACAGCACCTACCGTTAAATTAGGTTCCCCTCAATGTTAACACGCACGTGGTTCACTTTATCATACATATCTTTGTTCGCATATATTTATAGGACCTATTCAGTTACCTTTTGAAAAAGAATATGCGATATCTGGCTTCCTCTGTGTATATATTAATGGTCTAAGGGTGATAAGTTATGAAGAATTCTTCTAACACCTCTGTGAAGGATGTATGAAGTTGTTTATCAACAACGTGTTTGTAAACACAGCAATATTGATAAATTGGAAATACATGTAACCTAACAGGATAAAGCCGATAATTAATAACTCAGGAGTGTCACTCCGCGCATCCCAACTTGGTGCGAAGTGACGTCACATAGGACGCGGGCACTCCGTCATCTTCCATAGGCATACAGCATCCAGCAAACAGGCACTTTTTCAATACTGACTCACTTACTATGTATGTGTATATAGTGAACTATTTATATGGGTCATTCTACAAGGAGTGTCACATATTGGAAAGATCATATAATTTTTCAAACTTCTTTATCAGCTGATATAAAAATTGCACCTCTTGCCTGTATACGTACATTGACAAAGTTTGTGGGTTAGGTTCTATTGAATTTTAGTATTCAACTTGCATTACTGTGATCAACGTTTATGAAAAGATCAAATATTTTCCATCTGTAAACAGATATTTTCCCAGTCAACCTAACTGTACTCGTACATTTTTTTTGTGGCACACTCGACGAACGCGAAACTGTACTGCGAGAATGCGCAGCGAATCCTATCGAATTCTTCTGTCCCTGTACGAAATTAAGTCAAGAGAACAAGACAAACGATACAAAATTCCTGCCAATCCATGCACTTTCCAACCATTCGGCACAGCTTAGGGCTGGAGAATGACCCGATATTACGTCAAACCTGAATATTTCAATAAAAAGTAGAATTAATCTTGTAATTAGGTTTCACATGTGCATTCTATATTTTCCTACTTTCATAATTTCACATGGTTGATATTTTATGTTTATTTCACAATTATTATCTATATTCTTAAATAATAACATAATTCGCTTTCACAAGGAACAGAGTTTAAATAGGGGCTCATAAAAAGTTAATCCCTGATTCACAAGTATAGAGATTTTGAGGAGTTGTCAAATTTAATGAAATGACCAAATGATATATATATATAGCCTGGCCGTGTGGACCTTAGGTAAATACAGGTGGCCCTGTTACAAAATGTCATTTACTAAAAATATGTGGGCTTTGCAGAACAGTGAAAGTGTTCTTAACAGACAAGTGGATATGGCAGAAATATCCCATTCCACGCTGAGAGCGCGATGATGGTCCATACACCGTGGAAGTAGGTGGGAAAGATAGCGTATATGAATATAGTAGTGCCCGCATACAGTATAGAATGCCAGGTGTTCCCACAGGTGTCCGAGGCGTAGGTAGCCATTATACCATTCGTGTAAATAAAATAGCATGGATTCTCAATATTAGTTGGAATTATACGTCGAATATGAAATGTATATGACCAATCAAATCTATTTTGTCCGTAGCGCCTCCGACCCGAAGCACACAATTAGCCATTGAGAGGATCACATATGACTCTATACGTGTAAACAAATAAATGGGAATAAATAGCGTGGACACGAGGATCAGCTACTGTTAGTGTTTGTCTTCAATTTCAAACTGTCATCCAACATGTACCTACGCCCCCGCCCCAAACAGATTGTTATTGGTGACCCATTAAAGAGTAATCAGAATTATGTGTACGCATGCGCAAATAGTGCGACTTTAGGTTAGATTTGTTCCCTACTACACGTTATTAAATGGAACAGTGATTTTCTTTTAAAGGATGCAGGATTTCAATGGAAAGTCTTCTTGAAATCCATTTTAAGCAAGACACCAGTTCACGTATAGCTTTTGAGGATACATTTGTTATTTTTTCTTTGGAATAGTATCAAAACGTTACCTCCCAATATACATTGCTCTAAGAACAATGACCATGGGCAAGTGTGTCGTAATTAAATTTGTAAGTACACATGGTCCTGCCTACCAACTTGGTAGGGATTCAAATCGGACGGGAAGACTATGGAGCAAATTACTCTGGTAGTATCGGTCTTTGGTATACGCAGTATAGGTTTATTCGTTGTTGTTGTCGGGGGGGGGGGGGGGGTCATCCAATTTTGAGGCCTGGAGCATCCCCACTTTCGGACCAGAGTAGTTTAGTAATTCCTGGGCTGGACCCTTCCCTTTCCCCAATCCTGGACCCGCTGCTGAGGTCAATTTATGTACGTTGTGAATAATTGGACCCAGCACCTCCGTCAAATAAGTGCACGAACAAACACACGTTTCCATTATAGCACACATGGTTTTGTTTTCAACACGGCCTACTTTTTTATCAGGATGATAAATGTCCCAATATGAAAAAGGAGCTGATTCTGCATAGAAAGGTATTTATACGAAGCTTATACAGTCCCATCAGCAAGTCGTGCAAGAAAATACCATAAAAGGACGTGTTGTCACTAGCTGTAACGGGCTTGTGAATCGTTCATGAGAACTGTAGCAATATATTCTGAAAACTTTCTACTTATGTTGAAGCTTTTTGGTGATGAGAACTTTACCTCTTTATATTTCCGTCAATTCGAAATTTCCCTTTCTTGTGTCATGAGTATGTGTATATAAATATATATGTCACATGCTATATTTGTACTTTGTAAAGATGTACACCTAAATGTGTATTGGGGGAACTCGGATCGACCTGCTGAGATACAGAGTGCAGACTTTTTTCAAGGATCAGAATTATACATTTTGTCTCGTGTATATTCTAAGCGTATTTCTTCCAAATAAGGAATAAACAAACGGCGTGCAGTCCTACTTGCTTAATACGACATTAATTAAGGGAGATTCCGATATGTCAGGCTCTCCGAATATATATATATGACCTCTTAAGTCCAATTATCATAACACTTTTAATTACAAATGGCACCAAGCACGCCTCGGGGCATAGCTAGAAGATGATTAATATAAATTAATTAATATTGATTAATCATTCAGAAGCGACGGTATGAATTTTAACTGGCTGAATTCGCAATCCGTAGCGATGTTTGTTTTATTTCGGGTATGGCGGGAACCAAAACAATTGTGGTAAGCTTTCGAACTGATCGGTCCTTATCACAAAGGGAATCGAGCACGCGCAAAAAGCGCACAGATGAACAAAATCCTAAAAAATAAAAGAAATTCATTGAAATTATGTTTTACTCAAGTAAAATAATTAAAACTCAGTCTGTGAATCTTGTGAGTAAAACATGTCACTTCATGTATCACTTTAAGTCTATCCTTGCTATGATGGTTATCTCCCAGCTGATATGAAGAACAATGACCCATGCAAGTCCCTATGATGTCATAGGTCCCCAAAATGGCATGTTTCGGTAATTTATTAACTCGTTAAAAAAGTCACCACTCTGTTGAAATAGTTATTTATGGACCTTTTTCCGACACTAGCGACATATGTTGATAATAACTAGGTGTCCGGGTCCAATAATCCGTTAATCGTCAAGAAGATCGTATTTGTTATATCTCAAATGATATATCTATCTTATCCCTGAAGATGGATTTTATGTTAGAGTCTCTAATATGTAAATGTTTCTGGTTTCATCAAATAACATTCCCAGTGCTGCCACAAAAGACAATGAACAAAGCAGACGACCGCTCCGCGCATGCCAGTGAATTTCTTTCCGAGCGAAACGCTTTTAAAGCATATCTCTCAGTCTCTCAAAGTTTCCGAAATATATGTGTGAGAATTATATAGAGCAGTTCATTCCATAATAAAAAAGATATGATAGATGTACTTTTAAAATATACAGTGACTAAATATCAGTATATAAGCTTTTAAATTGGACTGGTGTTCTAGCCGTGTGTATATAGAAGCACTACTCCGTTCGATATCTCAGTGAACTGATAATGAGCCTATTTTGAAAGAAACAAAAGTTACTTCTACAGACATACGAACAGACATATATGTATATGGATAAAACAGAATAAACACTTGGTGTGGGATATGTAATATATAAATGAAGACCATCGAATTTGAAGCGTAATCCATACAGATAGGAGTAAAATGTAAAACGAATGCCCATTTGCGCATCAACCAACTGAAATATATATATATATATATATATATATATATATATATATATATATATATATATATATATAAACAAAAACATATATAAGAAAAACAACACTGAAAATTCAGACGTGAATTTACAGTGTTGTATTTCTTCAGTGTTATGTCTGGTCTTGTCTGAAGGCCATAAAGCACTCTTTACCTTCTATATATATATATAGAACACCAATTGCTCAGGGGAAACCACCCCCTCTTAAAAGCGTTCGCTATCAGAACAAGACTAATTATCCCAGTAGTCACACTTTGGTGAGCTTTTTCCCTGGGCCACAAAGTTTAGCGTCACGAGCCTCCATTTGTTACGAAGACAAATTTGCTCAGGGGGAAATATTGGGCCGATCCCGGATTCGAACCCATGTTGGTGGCGCACAAGTCCGGCGTACCAACCGCTTCGCCAGCAAAGCAAGCTTCTCGCTAGTTCTATCCGCTTTTAGGATCTCATTGTACTTTGTACAGAGCGCCTTAAGCCTTTAAGTAGACTTACGTATATATTTGTACATCCTGGTAAGTCTTTGTTCATGATCTGTTTACACTTCACAAAGGTACAAGACGATATAAATCAAGACAAGGCACAAGGCTGGTTCAAAGTCGTCGGGTATGGCAGCAACCCCGGGAAGGAAATGGATAACGCCGGGTTCGTTGGATCAGCTTAACAATTTAATGCTGATAAGATTACTATATCCGTGACATGCGCAACTTCTCTCAAGCAGATTCCAGGTGTCAATTCCAGTGGAGAGTGCATACAATGTCAGAAAATATGTAATACATTGAACCCCGTATGAACTTATATAATTATAGTCTTAACAAATAGTAAGATATCAAATATTTATATGATTAAACAATTCAGATGTATTTAGCGCTTCATATGTATAAAATATGTATAAAATATTGAACGTATTAGAGAGAAAGACAGAAAGACAGACAGAGAGAGAGACAGGTACCCATGAATTCTAAAGTGAGTTTCGGTAACAGTTTCCACTATTTGAAAGTTTGTGTAATCTGCTGTTTGTTTTTTTTTAATCTGAAAGGAAATGCAAGTATTTTCTAGATGAAATATTGTGTTTGCCGAGGTAATAAGAATATAAACTGACAGCCTATTATATATATATATATGTATATATATATATATATATATATATATATATATATATATATATATCATTACAAACTGGACCGGCATGCCGCGGTGACCTGACAGTGAACATTTCATTGGTACCGGATATCCATGCACCTGTCGTCTGCTGCGGAATATTTTGACGTGCCCGCCAATTCTCCGGTTGATGTCTTGTTAACGTTTGCATTATGATACGTAAATCCCCCTGGACAGCTGCGTTCAGAAGAAACGGGAGCAAGAATAGCGTAAAACGGCCAGCCAAGGGCAACAAGAAACCCTAAACATTAAGTTATGAAGAACAGACCGGTCAGACAGGGACAATCCTCACGTGAGGATAGGTATGCGGAGTACAGCAAGCGCTTCGATTGTACATGGGCCATGGTGCCGTATAGGAGATAAATCCATTACGAGACTGGTTTCGACTAGACGAGAAAGCAGAAAAAAAAGAAACTGCACAAAAACGTGAAATATATGATGGTTTTCGAACGTGTATTTTTTGTGACAACAGGTCAGATATATAACGTTTAATACAGATTAAGAATTTTTTTTGCAACAAAGTCTGATAGTGGATGTGACCCATTTCATAGAATGATAAATGTGGAGCTCGGACACTTTCTTGGGTGCTAAAGACAATGTGACTTCACTTAAACTCTGCTTCTTTTGCCCTGTTATTACCCCTCCCATTTTTGTATATATGTTTATTTGTAGGCCTATTGAAGTCTCATGAAGCCAAACGTTTCAACCGGCAAATTGTTTTCCGACAATTGGACGCCGACCAGGCCGGCGACTTGATTTTGAATTCCTCGTGTGACAATTAATTGGCCTTGTACATTCGTAATGAAAGCCTTGTATATGTTTCTCGTTAACAGAAAACATTATTACGTAGAGTTCTGGATTAATGTACTCAAATTAAAGAAAACAAAACATCTGTCAAAGGGACCTATTCACATATCAAGTGTGTTAAAATTACATAAAATATGTTTAGTGTTTTCTCTTTAAAATATTATGGTCCGCGTGCCGAAATTGTTTAGCTGTAAAATTGTTGTACTCAGCAAAATTGTACGAATGGCGTGAGATAATGCACATATTATCGCAAATGATTGGTACCTTTAATGGATTTATATCAGGAGTATATACAGTGTAACCTCGTTTTCTCGATAATATCCGGAACCCTTATCATTGTCGGTGTGTGAGGTTGGCAGGCGATCAAGGCTAACACATAAATAGTTAAGAAGACATAATGACGGTATTATGTTATGGGAACTTTGTTTGACAAATGTCACGGTAAGGAAAATCACGATAAAATGACATATTTGTACAGCATAACACGTATTGCTCTGTGAATAGCGAACTGAACCGCCAAGGTAACAGGGGAGGATCCAGTATTTAGGAAAAGAGGGGGGGGGGTCCAGGCCGCAAAATTGGTCTGAAACCCTTAAAAAGTTTGCTTCGGCTGAAAAAAGGGGAGGGCTCCGGAACCCCCCCCCCCCCCCTCCGATTTGCTTCTGGGTAAGGTTAAGTATACAGAACACTGGCATTATATAAAACATTGTCTGGCAGCAGGTGAATCTGGCGGGTGAACGAGTGGTAAACAAATGGTCCTATGCCGTATTTATGAATATTTCGAAACGCACAGATGTAATGCCTTGTGTGTACTCGGTAAGGCTATCGAAATCAGTAGCATTGGTTCTCAGGCAGTATGAAGTCTAAAGTTCACTTAGTTGTGGCTACATTAATGACAGCAGGTGCTAACGCAAAGTGTTGGAGTTTATCAGAGATATAGAGATAGCTGACCCCCCGTGGCCTTTCAGTTTGCAGGTGTTTAGCCGTGGAGAAGGTAGAGCACTGGAAATCAATTTTTTTTACACCACACCCTTACGACGATTAGATTACGATTACTCACAATGTGTGTATATATATATATATATGATTGTATATTTGGTTACTTTTAATTCATGAAGCAAACATGAATAAATATTTTTTTTTTCCAAATTAGCAATTGCTTTTAGTTTTCAGCAAATCCGTTATTGTCGATAACTTTAGTTTGTCCATCACTTCGGTAAGTAAGACTAGAGACTATAAATATGCAATACAGTCTACATTTTTTATTTATAGGAGCACTATATATTATATGTATTAAAATGGATCTGTTAATTACTTTAAGAAATAATTTACCATCTATGTGAACTCAGTTTTATTTATATTTATAAACAATCTTTACTAAGTTAATCAAATCTTAACTTACCCGCCTTGAATTGCCATAACGGCAGCACATGAGCACTTCTCCATTGCTTATTTGGTGTTTCAATTTAGTCTTTTAAGTATAGGCAATAATACATACTAAAAGGTCTTTTTTCCTCTGCAGGGAGCGACAACATCTTTCTTACATTTCCATGTGTTCTATACTATTGTAATCACATGATGAATATACCACGTGATATCCTTGAATCTTACATCATGTGACCTATTCTAATACGAAATTTCCTACTTCGCTTTCTTGGATCCGTTTACGACATTGTGCCGAAACCATATCACTAAGCTGCCACCTAGGCGTATACGTTCTGGTATAACGTGTTGTATAACGTTGAGGCATAGTGCAATATACGTCTGTTGAAAAGGCTACATGGCCTTATTCAAATGCATCCATTATGCACCAAATGTGACGTTCTGAATAATACATGTTAAGCGACTCTCACAGTGTGGCAACATTTATATGTATCGTTACATCAAAATATACTGGTAACACTGGTAGAGAAAATCATATGTCTACCATTAATTCTTTTTATTGGCATTAATCCTTGTATTTCTAATGGCAAGCAAGCAGTTGTTGAATCTTACCCACCAAGGAGGGAGAATACAGCTTTGTTTTACAAAAGTTAGATTTTGATGATTCTGGAATACTTAATAAAGCAACTGTATAGTTTATGCTATAAATAGAACTGCACTGCACATGCAATTCATGATAAACTTGTTGATCATGTCACAGCTAGTCTCACACACATACAACTGGTGTTATTGATGTCCAATGAAACTAGATGCTCGAAAAAATAAACCTGAATCAAGTTTGTATTTCACGCTGTAGGTTATTTTTAAACTGCGATTCATATTAGACTTGTTCAATATATCAAATGCATACACATAGAGACACAAACATACACAGTGACATATACGTTCAGTGTTTTTTTCTGTTTCGTATGATCAACAAACAGTAGCATAGCAAATCAATAATTTGCTTCAGTTAATAGCATGCACTTACACATACCAGGCCCCTTGCATGGTTAAGCTGGCCTGATATATACCGGGATCACTATTAATACATCATAGAATGCCAATAACGTAAGCTGAACCGTCTGGTCCTTAATTCTGTCTATATATCATCCATACACGTTATCAAGTACCCCAAGCCAGCACGTGGTCCGCCCAGGCCGGGGATTGTCACGTACATTTATGGCAAAGTAAGCATATGAGAAAGGTGGTTGTAAACGACAAGTTTTGAGTATGTACGCACTTGACTTTAGCGACAATTTACAAATCCAGCTGGGGGACGTTAGGGTGCTGGTGTGAGCCGTATATTTCGCCTCGCTTGTACAAGAATTCAATAAGTCCCCTCATCTGTGTCTTTTCAATCCGAAGTGTTAGAATTTAGCTTTTTCATTTATTTTTCATCTAGCCTAAAAGTAAATAACAACACGAATCCAGGGAACCCGCAAAGCATTTGACAAGGTTGACTGTATCCATGGATGTCTAGTAAAGGTACTGAGTGAATTCGGGAAGAGGTCCAATAGCCACTTCGACATTTTATCAGTTAAAGGCTTTCAAATAGAGGTCCATACCTAGATGTCAATATAAATATTCATGATAGCAATAGGAGACAATATGTATATCGCACGCCGAATTTGACAGCCGGAGAGATCAAATAACACGACAAAAAAAGCATAACAAATGAAATCATATGTTCTGCCCCCCGCCCCTTCCGGAAATCGGCCAATAACGAAACAATGATCTTTATTTACCTTTCCTAAGAAAATTATCCACCTTTAACATGTTTAAACACGATCCCTTTATTCTCAGGAAAGCTCTGTATTTTGTGCATTGTTAATAGTTAAGTATAAATATCTTATACATGCCGTACAATTATATATATATATATATATATATATATATATAGAGAGAGAGAGAGAGAGAGAGAGAGAGAGAGAGAAAGAATATTTAGGATATGTAAAATACATCCACATCTAAACAAGGCCTGTAATAAAATATGTATACTTGTATGGCATGTACAATGTATATAGCCATACAATTATACATATTTTATTACAGGCCTTGTTTAGATGTGGATCTATTTTACATATCTAATAAATAATGCGTCTAACTGAGGCGCTTTGTTAGACCGTCTCTGGAAGCAGCAGGTAGATTGCCATATTTACATAAGCAATGTCAATGTTCGTGGCACATATAATAAAATCCATGCCCGCGTTTTAATTAACTCTTCTTGCTCGTGAGGCTGAAAACGGCCGGGTAATTACCCACCTTCAGGCGCGAAACACATAAACATAAATATGCGAAGATACAATGCCTGCGGCATGCGCGTTTAGCGTTCTTGCGGTAGCTTGCCAAAGACATTTGTTTGGCAACAAGAATCCCTTTATGGACCACACAATGAACAAGGACGCAAATTGCTTATAATTAAAAACGTCACTTTTGGCGGACACGCTCTGTATGCTGACAACTGACAAAATAGATTTAAAGTGTACAAATGCATGCATTCACAATCTGATGACGTTATCTGTTCAGGTGGTGCTGTGGTCACCATAAATAAGAAACATATCTGTATTGTTGGAGGTTAATTAAAACTATTTTACATTTGGTTGAAATACTGTCTTCAGGCCGACTACACTACACAATGAAAAGATACATATCGATGGTATACAAAATGTGTCGTTTACATGGTCAAATTTTGAAGCCAAGAATGCAAATATGAGTTGTACCGAGAATTTATCTTATTTGTATACGTTAAAGGTACTTTTACATGTCGAATGATATACTGAAATCGAATATAACAAATTTTGCTATATATATATATATATATATATATATATATATATATATATATATATATATATATATATATCGGAATGTTGTCCTCTATTAAATACAATAAGCCCATGGCTATTTGATGGCGCTATCCATTGAATAATTATGAAGGCCACCACAGGAGAAGCTTGGCGTTTTATAATATATATAGTCTTCTCGATTTCAGGTTTTCCATACTCGGGATTACAGATTATCCGGTCATAATACATATGAACGAAATTCTGACGTTCTCACCTTAAACTGCAAAGTGAAAGAGCCACTATTTTAGATGTGTAAAACTATTGTGTTCAGTAGCTGCAATCTATCTTCAAGGATGGGGGGGGGGGGGGGGGGGGGTGACTCGCCAGGATAATCTATTAATATTGAAATATCATATTTTCCAAATTGTTTATGTTTATTTATTAATTTAGTCTGTGAGACCCATTTCAAACAAAGCTAAATGTTCATTAAAAAAAAACGTGTAATGTTTTCAAAAAAGATTAATCCTATACCATGCTCAGATCTGTAATATTATAAAGTAAACGCAGAAGAAAAAAACAGAAATCGAACCGAGGTCTATCATTCTAACTTTTAACATGCTTTATTTCCAATAAATATATATCTAATTATTTAAAAAACAGGGGATGGTTACATTGATCATCCCCTGTTGCTTAAAACTGGGCAGCATATATAACCCCCCCCCGTATCGACGCACCTTATTATACTACAGATATGGTATATATATATATATATATATATGTGTGTGTGTGTGTGTGTGTGTGTGTGTGTGTGTGTAGTTGTATTGAATAACTGTACCGAAATCTCACAAACAGGTGGCACACATCTGTACTCTATTGAAAAGGTGTGGTACAACTGGCAGAACAAAGAGTTATTAACGATACATGTATTTGTACCACACTTAATGTGGTACAGACCATGGAGCTATGTGAGCTTCCCTAGCACGCAGTAATCAGCAAATCGAAAGAACATTTCCGTCATTGTATACCAGTGTGAAAGAGTGCCAAGTGGTGATCATTTATGTTGTTACATACAAGTATACCTACCTGACAGTTAACATGATATTACTATACAGTCCCTTCCTGGCCAACAGAGACTCCTCAGCCTGGTCCATGCTAAAAACCATAATGTTATGAGTGGATTAACAAGCTAGTGGAGTAACCCCATTATCAATACAGCTTCTCAAATGTTTAGGTCCTATTATTACCAGTATAATATACTGCCATCTTAATTCAAAGGTTTTTCGACAAATATTATTTGAGTTAACATCAATTAAGCGCCAATTTACATTTAAAAAATGGGCCATATTTAAGGAACATTATATTGGCCTATATACCAAGTTTAAATACACCTCTAACAATTGTATTATGTTTCCTAGTTTGTCTAACATATTTTCCCTTTTCAATCTAAAATTATACTTTTACATCTTGAAATACAACGCTATATTTCGAAATCCCAGCCAAGTGCCCGTTTATATATATCCACTACTTTTTTTAACAATAAAACACGACACAAGAATTAAGATAAGGAAACAGACGGAGATAAGAGGTTTTGTCCGGGGTTTTACAACTGAATAGAGGAATATATCCTGACTAGTGGCACTTACGCTGTGCTTGACTATTGATCACGTATCAAAGATGCCACTAAATCTAATAATAATAATAGTTTTATCGGTGACATTAGTCGCCATAAAAAAAATCGATGTTGGAGCCTTTCTGCGGATCTGGCCCATCTGCCGATGGGCTTGGCCCATATGAGGGTCCGTTATTGGGCTGCCCATCAGATGGGCAGCCCAGTAACGGATTTGATACCATGCACTTTCTGGCCCGTCATCAAGATAATAAAAAATAACGTATTACTAACAAAAACTAAAATTGGTTATTGGGCCAAGCCCATCTGCAGTAAGGCCAGAAAGTGCATGGTATCAAATCCGTTATTGGGCTGCCCATCTGCAGATGGGCAGCCCAATAACGGATCCTCATATGGGCCAAGCCCATCGGCAGATGGGCCAGATCCGCAAACGGGCTCCAACATCGACACGCATAGGATTGTTCCTGAGTGCTACTCGTACCCCGACGTACCTAGACTATGGCTTAATGAACAGAATCTTAATTAGTTTTGCTAATTTCAGTGATGTGCCCTCTTACCTTTCGACATGAACCCGTGACCGAAGGTCAGGTAAAGGTATGACCACATGTGTTTTGTTATGTGGCGTCGTGAATGCTGTCTCAACCGACACTTGGCCCTCATGTGAATGTAAGTTGTGCAACCATATGACATCATGGACTGGATTTAAAATTCCTTAAATCTAACAATACATGTAATTTTTATTCTTTACAGACAATTTACTTTAGTATATGCCAAAAGTGTCAGAAATGCTCATCTTTCATAAGAATTTTATAATCCAGATTTTTTTTAACATGCATGGGGTTTTCCAGTGGTTGAAATCACTTAAGAGATGACAGTCCCAATAGAAGCGTTGACAACTAGTTTAAGCAACTCCCATATGACAACAATATTTTAGACCTCAATAAATTATTTATATCACGGACTCCCGTTGATCAAATGCACTATTAACTGTCCAAGTCTTTCATTAATCTTCCTCAAGGGATGCATCATACACACGTCTTGTCAATGACGAGCATTTCTAAAAAAAATTATTTGTGAGAACATATATATATCTATATATATATAAACGGTTTGACGATATTGATAAATTATAATCACGTATACTTATAGCCGAGTCAGTCCAAATTGGGATGTCAATCCTCTTAACTATATACAATATAGAGGCAGCTAAACTGGTGTCCACCTTCTGGTTCACGCGTGGTACCCAGAGGCAAATATTTTACACTTTCTTTTAAAAAATAACAAGGCAGCATTTTATATGACCCCAAATATCCCCTTTTGTGCGATAAATGGTGTTGTATAGGAACTGATTGGTTACGCCCAAAGGAAATTAAAAGATAAAGCTTCTATAAACAGCCACAACGCAGGCCAAAGAACACAAAGGGATACTTTATAAATAGCACGGTTCATAAATGTTTGTTGGAAAAAAAAAGAAATAAAAATAGGAACTTGGTCGTCGATTCAATAATTTTTTTTAAAACATATTTATTAGTTGTTTGATTGAATATATTACTTCTTCGAGTAGAAGTAGTGTGTATTTTCTATATAACTTTGCATGGGAACAAAAGAGCACAACCATGTCAGCAATTTCTTCCGGTCATCGCTGGTGCCCAGTTGCGTCATTACAACTTGTATAAAATAATACTGTCACACAGAATTGGTCTTTATAATATACCTCAAATGTCGTGATGTTCAACTAAATTCTTTGCTACGACTTGGCATCATATCAAAAATCAGAAAAAAGCAACGAACAAACATGCAAACATTCATTATAATTCAATGGTACAAACAATTACAAGTTTCTGTCTCAGTTACTTCTGAGTGAGAATTTGTACTGTGTTGAGATCGCATGGTCAAACTCAAATCATATGCTTTAGAAAATAAGCATACACGCACGCGTTGGCCAAGGGAAAGGCATTTGACTATAAACATCATACTTTCGGTTTATATAGTCATTTGAGCTTTACAATCAGTGGAAGACATTAACAATCAGTTTCCATGAATTTGAGCATCGAAGTGACTTTTATTATAAAGTAAAAATTCACTAAAAAAACTGACAAAAGATGTATATATAAAGATTGTAGTTGCAGCGTAATAAATGACGGAGAATTATCAGAATGGTTTCAAGTGTAAACAGGAGTAGGCTACGGAAATATATAATGTCAGGGTTTCTATTTGTTTTGGTCATAGACTGCATGGGTGATAACAAAAAAAATAGTCAGAGTTAACAAGAGAAGAATTAGATATTAATTTTTTAATGGTCTTGAAGGTCTAGATTATGCAGACGACATAGCGTTGATTGCAAGAATATACCAAGACATACAAGAAAAGACAAACGAATTGGAAAAAGCGAATAAGACATGTTCTCAGACAGGATAGGAACCATCATACTAGAAACCAAGGGTGAAGAAAAAAAGGGATAAACCGAGAGAGAGAGAGAGTATAATAGCGGACGTTATTGTACATTCTTATTCACTATACGATGGGTGTGAAGAGAATAATTAATTAAGTAACACATTCACAGTTCAAATGTTCCTTTAATGAATCCTTTTTATCCAACTGTGATGTCAGAGCGGCACCACATGCCATGTCGAAAACTCGCATAAAATGATTCTTCACTTTAATTCACACAACATTTGTGCATTAGTATAACCTGGATATAACAGGGAAATATCACGTGTACTCATTTATGTTGATTCCTCCGTCATGGCCTTTTTTTTTTTAAGATTATGGGCTGCGTATAGCGATATCATTGTGATTGTATGGACCGCCACGGACAGCCGTTGCAGCACAGTTTCCGACATGACCAGAATCACAAATCAAAGTAGGCCGAATCGGGCAAATTAGACGCAGCTTTCACAGCTATTCACAGACTATACATGTATAAATACATTTTACTACAATTATAGTCTGCTAGCATACAATATAAAGTGGCTTATGTATTGAGTTAGTTAGACATGATGCAGCTCACGTGCCGCTGAGTCTAACGTGTGCTGATAAGATAAGGTGTTAACACGCTGGTAAGGGGTTATAAAATAACTTATGATATATATATATATATATTTATATATATATATTATATATATATATATAGAGAGAGAGAGAGAGAGAGACAGACAGACAGACAGACAGACAGACAGACAGAGAGAGACAGAGACAGACAGAGATAAATAGATACAATCCTCGTATTCAAATTATTCATGAATGTATAAAAAAACAGCGGGGTGCGTGGAGAAGATCAGTGTGTGTGTGTGGGGGGGAGGGGGGAAGAGGAAAAAAGATGGGTGCAGTGTCAGCGAGTATGGACGGCTTGCATGGGGGCGAGGGGGACAGTGTAGGGAGAGAGAGAGAGAGAGAGAGAGAGAGAGAGAGTATAAAAAAACTATTTCAACATTTAATCAAAAAGCAATGTGTATATGTGAGTCATGTTTAAAGTTGCAACGTTTATTGATTACATAAACCTACCTTTGCTTGGGTGTATAGACCGTGAAGAGGAGGATAACCTAGATCGGCTTAATAAGCTCGCGGAGGTGAGTAAACCAGAGACAAGCTTACAACCAGGAAAAAGCTACCAAGTGTGATTTTGTCAAAGTACTTGCACTGTATATCTTTTGATAAGCATATTTAATGCTGGCCATTCAGTGCTTATGATGTTTTATATCGTCATATATCGATTAGTTACAAAGATCAATTCATGGAGTTGTTGTATTCGTCCTATAGCGCCGTGAAGTCTCTCCTCGCTGACCTGTGGAGGTGATGGTCCGACCGGTTGTTAAGTTAAACAGTTGCCGCCTGAAAATCACATAACTTATGTATGTGACTTCAGTCATGTAATCCCCTACATATGTTTAGTTTTGCCGAAGGCTTTGCGATTATAAGCAAAGTAGACGCCAATGCATACAGCAATTATGATTCAATTTATATATATATAATATATATATATATATATATATATAATATATATATATATAACACTTATACATATATAGTGTATATATATATATATATATATATATATATATATATATATATATATATATATATACATTTGAACCATGAAAACTGTTGCATTTTGTCATTAATACATTAATTAAAAAACAACCCAGTTAGCATTAGCATGCTAACTGCATTCTAATATATTTCTGCTAAAATAGTGTAAAGCAGCTTACTTCCTAATAACGTTGTCAGTGAAGTAACCTACACCGATAATCATGAAGACACTTGCACCTATCTACTCGCACCTGTAGAAGTAACAATCATGTAGTCATGCACTCTCACCTGTGTCATAATCATGTAGCGACTCGCCGTGTGGACGTCAGAATCATGTAGCCACTCGCACCTGCGTCATGAATATATAGCTACTCGTGCCAACGTCATAATCATGTAGCCACTGGCACCTGTGTCACAGTTATGAAGCCACTCTCACATACGTCACAGAAGCGGATCCAGTGGAGGGGGTCCAAGGGGTCCACTCCCCCCCCCCCCTTTCATCAGAAACAAAGTTTTTTAAGGGCTTCAGACAAAATTTTCATAGCCTCTCACACAAATGTCATAATCATGAAGCCACTCGCACCTACTTTATAATCATTTAGCCACTCGCACCTACGTCATATTAATGTAGCCACTCGCACCTACGTCATAATCATGTAGCCACTCGTACCTACGTCATAATCATGTAGCCACTCGATCCTACGTCATAATCATGTAGCCACTCGCACCTACGTCATAATCATGTAGCCACTCGCACCTACGTCATAATCAGGTTGCCACTATAATGATGGTGCAAGGCGGATTTAATTAACAGTTTTGATTTTCGCCGCTGTATAGCCACTCACGCCCGGGTCATATGTACACATGTACATATCATCAGTGGACACAAATACACGCAAGTCATTGAGAAAAGTCAATTATTTTATCTAATTATATTTATTATCTATCTCTATCTCTCTCTCTCTCTCTCTCTCTCTCTCTCTCTCTCACACACACAATGCATATAAATGGATACAAATACCTTCGTATAGTGCGTTTACGTTTTAAGATTTATTCCTATCGAGAAATGTCATTTCGGATCGCACTTGATATATGACAGTCCCTTATTGTTGCAAAATACAGGCGCGAAATAAGGCCACGGGCGATACAATGATCTAGTTTTGAGTTCCGCAGAGTAAGCGTTAACGATAAATCCAGTGTATTAACTCAAACATAACTTGAAGGATGAAATGTAAATGGCTGTATTGTTATGCAAGTATATAGTTACAACAGTGGCGGGTACTGAGGGAGAAACCTGATACGTTTAAACTACCAGCCCCGTTGGTCCGTGGAACGCAAAGTTATTCAACATTTTATAATATGGTGTTTCGGGTTTCTACTCTTCAGTTTGTTCTTCTGCTCAGGGCTTTTGAAATTTTCGGTCGGCGGGGTCCGTGTCCTCGAGTTTATGTCGGACACCAGGTTATCACTTATGCATACACTTGGCAGCAGTGAACAGAACGGGGTCAAGTTTACACTCCGCAAATGTGCATATATAAACAACGCTTGACATATGTGACAACTCCTTTACTATTGACCAAAGCAAATTATATGGTCAGAGACTGAAGCAATTAAAAAGGAACACATGAAAGAAAGGATATATATATATGTAAATATATATATATATATATATATATATATATATATATATATATATACATATATATATCGTATGCTATATATAACATAAGTGTGCCAGTTTAAAAGCCGTTTGTGGTTTGAATGCTTCAGTGATTTTCTTATTCTACTTCAGGTTATATATATATACATAATTCAAATTAAGTGCTCTGTGGTCGTAACCTACTTAAAAAAATATTATTTCTATTTGAAATTTAAATCCCGGGAGTATCATGGCAATATATCAAACTTACCTGTATTTATACTGATTAATCATCGATGAATCCTTTATTATATGTTTAAGACTAACATGTCCTTAGCGATAACTCTAACTTTTCCCTTCCCCATGACAGTTAACACAAAAAAGGGTGATGCTAATTATTACGCAATAATTTAGCAATAAAAAGCAGAAATCAATTAATGTTTTCAACTTACCTGCGAATAATATAATTAGACGGGTGCCGGTCTTGTGCCATGACGTAACTTTGATCCGATCAGAAGAGGCTGATTTATATCATATATATAGAAACGCCACCATATATATAGTACTCCGTATACGTGCTCTTAATAACTTGTACACAGCCAGGTTTGTGTTTGCAGCTTCATCACTTTTTGGCTATTTTCTAGCTTTTTTTCAAACATTTGATTTTGGAACAAAAATATGAAATATATTCAAGTTGTTAACCGTTGTATATACAGCGTACTCTGGTTCGCGATACGAGGTATGAAGTGAATTAGAACGGATGGTTTGTGGTCCACAGCATGCGAGGCAAAAGAAACATTTAACAGGTCGCAAATGATGGTTTTGCCATTATATCCATTCTTGACTGTACGTGATTTTTTTCTGGCAGCTTTTGCGACATCAGCTGGTTTGATGTAAACCTCGCGTGGTTCCGAGCGCCTGTCCCCAACTCGAGGTGAACCGTCAATGGCATTTGTGTATCGCACGATAGGTCCTACACCGAGATATATGGACGTGTGCCAAGTTGGCTGTACCATTTGTACAACAGTCGACGAGCACGTCAGCTTGTTCAACGGCTCTCACGTGTGTCATGTTAAAATAACACGGCTTAATTAACCGTAATGAAAACCAGATATGAGTCTTTAGACATTCGTACAGGAATGATTGCCCCTCAACTCGAATCCGCTACATCCGTGCTTGAATTTGCAGTTTACAATATACAGGTGTTGTACGGTTTTGTACTCGTATATGCAAGGTGATCCCTGTATTCAGGTTGTATAGCACTTCGTACCGAGCGAGCACACACCGCGTTACACAGGATACGCGAAGTCACCTATATATCAAAGCGCATATCACCGAGTTGCTCGCTGATATAAAGGTGGGCAAATTGATGTCCGTCAACACACGCGCGGGGCACAACTCTCACTGCATGAGATATATACTATAAACCTATCTGATACCGATCTTGTGTCCCCCGCGACCACGTGACGCAGGAAGGCTCTTATGCGGTGATATTTTCTTGTTTACGAGTTTACCTAATGTGTCTGTTTGTTTCAGAGTTTCTACCACTTAGGTACAAAAAAGCCCAGTTAAACGTAAGTAATATCACCTTTTTTGTATTCGTTCCACAGCACACATGCCCGCATGCAACCTGGAAAACTTTCATTCTATATTTCATTCTTCCTTTTTTGCTTTCATTCATTCTTATACTTCCTTTCGGTTTTATGATTTCTTTCTGTCTTCCTTATTTTTTCGCAAATAAATATGTCATAGATATATATATGTGTGTGTGTCCATTGGTTAATTTTTTCTTGATATAAGAGCTGTTGCCTCCTATCCCCCCTCCATATATTATTAACCACGGTCTCTCCCCCTCTGCCACTTTGCGTTTGTTTCTGTATTATTCAGCTTATTGACTTCAGAGGTGCCGAAACCTTTCTTTTTCGCCTCATAAATCAAAGAATACTTACAGGTAGGAATCCTTTGCACATGATTACCTGTCATGCAGGACCTGTAAACATGTCGTTTGAATTTCCTATAGCTTAAATTGGGATATGATTTATGCCCTGTATTGTATTAGGTAGGATCAACTGCTGAAAGTTGAAAAGGCGTAAAATATAGAAAGTGTTTTTCGCGTCATCATGCATTCACCTGCAGCAGTTAGAGATTTTCAAAACCAGGTCACAAACATAATTTCGAGATTATTAGTTAAGCCATTCCTGAGATGTATGGCCTTTGTTGAACTGTTAATATTAAAAGCCACAGATTAAGTGGTGCTGAAACCAGTCTATATATCCGTCAATCAACTCGAATGATTAAGATTATCCCGTGACTTAATTTCTAAAATTCCCGGAGGACCTGTCACGACGTGCCACATATCAAGTTTGAATTTCCTAGGTACTTTACCAGTGATCTAGTCGAGTCCCCACCATCCGAGTCCAAGTCCAGCCAGACCACTCGAGTCCGAGTCCAAGTTCGTGAGGTTCGAGTCGTAGTCCTCCTTCTTTGAGTCATTTGGAACTCTAGATTTATTTGGTCTGATTTCTCGAGTCCTTGCCTCAGAGTCCGAGAACATGTCTGAGTCCAGGACCCTCGAGTCCAAGTCCGAGTCCGAGTTCTTAAAAAGTGGACTCGAGTCCTGACTCGCGTACCGCATCACTGTACTTTATATACGGATGTGATTTATATATGCTTTTAAGTTTTTATACCGAAGTTGGACCAATGGCTGTAACGTCTCATTCTAAAAAAAAATTGTATAAATTTACACTTCGCAGATTGGTTTTCTCAAGAGTACGACAGTGCTGGCCAGGGATTGTGGGTAAGTAATCCTTTACCCAAAATGCACTGGATCTTCTTAATATATACCAGCATGTGCAGCATAAAGGTAAAATGCAGTGTTTTATTCTTGGTGGTGTGGTCTGCACTGCACTGTTGGTACTTGCTTGTATGACAACTCTCTTGGATCTGCCGCCCGGGCCAACCGTCAAAGTATGGTGGCCAGGTG